>CM053814.1:10632500-11882500 GCA_028671895.1 Oenanthe sinensis
ACAACAGTTTTAAACAAACAATCGCACAACGGTTTTAAACAATAATCTCAAACCGAGCCTAACAATAGAACATGTGCCTGAGACTTTTTAAACAAGCAGAACAAAACTTAACAGCCCTTTCTCCTCTCTTTTAAAGAAGCACTAGTGCTCTTAACTTGTTTTTATTATTAAAATAATAACTTCTCTCCAATTTCTCCACTACTTTATTATAAATGAGATTGAAATATTAATAAAATATTACTCCCTCCATTTCAAAATAATTGTCTTCTTTCTATTTTATTAGTCAAATTGACTAATTTTCTACCGAATATTACACATAATATATAACTAAGAAAAAATTAAAAAATACATCATTAAAAAATATATCTAATAAACATTAAAATGTATTTTTTAGTTTTTAAAAAATGTAAAAGAATAATTTTTAATTTACATTCAAACTTGGAGTCTAATCTATTATATTTAAAAGTTTCCTATGAGTCTCCTGAGAATCTCTTAGTACGTCCTAGAAAGTTAAAGAGATCCATCAATTACGACAAATGAATTGCTTTAGACAATATCCACCAAACCATGCAGTAAAAAGTACCATAATTACTGCTTTAGCGCTGGCATAAAATATAAATATTCAAGAAATTGCCCAGAACACAACTTTAAGGAAACTGAGATCAAAATACCAGACATCCTACACAACTTGCTCATCAACGTACTACTCGCAGTGCAGTTCATTGTTTGTTCGTATGACTAAAAAAATGACAAATGATACACATCTGAACAATAGGCAGTCACACATCTATCTTAACAATCGGCAGTCACGCAATACAGCCAAGAAACAAATTGGCAAACCAAAGGAACATTACCTTTTTTTGCTAAGATAAGCATCTTTATATTTCATATCATCCATCACAATGCATGAGGTATTTCAGGCTCCCCAGTTTGCGGTATTTTCCTCACCACGTTTCCAGACTATAGTATTTTGGATATGTCTATTAAACCAAAAAAACGAAAACTAATATCTCAGCAGATTTTTTTTTTTTTTGCAACGACGCACAATGTGAATCAATCTTTGATAATTTTATTGAAATACACAAGAAAAGTAGAGCCAAAAGACAAATTATCGTCCCCTAGCACCCGATTCCTTCATGTCCTCAAGTGATGACGGAAAAAGCTCAATGTAACGTCTCCCAAGTGTCATCCTGTCCTTTGCCAATGCCCCTTTTGCATCATCCAGACCTGCAAACTCTACAAACGCTTCTCCTGTTGGCCTTCCATCCATATTACATGTTATATGTATAGAGTCTTCTGAGAGCACATATTCTTTAAAAAACTCCATTATATCATCCTTCCCAGCTGAAAATGGCAAGCCCCTCATTCGCACTACTGTAGTCTGTTCAGGTGAGTCGTCTCCATCATGCGAGGCACTAGATCTGATTAACAAAGCTTCCGTCACAAACTTTTCTCGTCAAAGTGAAGAGTTTGATACCAATTTAGAAAAGTATTAAGAAACTATAAGCTGTAAGAAATTTTAAACAATCTAAAGCACATAGTTATATAATGAAAAGATTGTACCACAAGCAGACGACAACCAGTATTATGAAAGAGAATTACAATCAGTAATTTTGTATGACAATTTTGGCAATACTAGTCCAAGTAGGAAAAAAACCAATGCACAAGAAAGCAATGCATTTGAAAGATCTAACAGCAAGCAGCCATGTCACTAATATGGTCGAGATGAGAACCAATATCTTAACAGTAGATTTCTCCTCATAAATTCAGAGTTACTTCTTCAGTCATACATACCAACAAGCACTATGAAACAGGTCTAGCTATGCTTGTTGGTTCTGTAAGCAGGTACTATATCCCTTTACCGAAGAAATATAGAGCAATTAAATTGAAACATAAGATAATAAACTCCTTAGTCAGTACTATCACATTCAATATAATCAATATATTAAAAGCCTTGCAACTACAAAGTAAAAGGCTTCCTCTCATCGCTTTTAAAAGCGAGACAGCCAGTTGAAACACGGTTCTGGGAAGAAAAAAAAATGCAAAATCCAGAATTTCTATTAGTTGAAGACTGTTGGTGTATAAAAACATATGCATATTTAATACTTTTAGGCATAGTTGCATGTTTCGTGGGTCAGCCTATGGAACCCCGATCCAGTTCCCACGTTCCGGAACACGATTCCTCTTCGACCCGGAACGTTGGGGATCACACTCCAGTTCTCCCCTCTGACGAACCACCTTTAACACCGGTGATCATTATGTGAAAAGGAGAAAGAATTATAAAAAAAAAAAAGATAACTTGATACCATGTAGATTGAAATTATTTTTGAAAGATAAACCTGTAAAAGGAATAAGAAAAGGAAGGAGTTGGGAAGATGATGTAGATGGAAGAGAAGACACAGCAAGACACACGACACACGAGACATGAATGTTAATTATGTTGTAGTCTCTTACTAAATCGGTTTATGCTTAAAATATGAGATGAAACCTCTAATTCAAACTTCAGAGTAATAGTAGTAGCATAATAATCATTGGTTATGTTTAATATATATATATATATATGATTAAAAAGGGATCCCCATATCGATCCACGAACCCGATTCATAACTCATCGTACCCGATTCACTCAAGCTAATGTTTCACGTACCCGTACTCGAACCACGTACCCGATCGATCCGTGATCCATGCAACTATGCTTTTAGGCATTGCCTCAGTTATTATTATTGTTACTATTAATTATTATATAGAAGTGATTAATTGTCTTTAACCAGCCAGACAGACAATGAGCATAAATATCACGGATGATAACAAAACTCCACCCAAATATATCACATACACTATATAATTACCATGGCGGAGATTTAGACAAAAAAATTAAAATTTATTCATGTGCTAAATGGGGATCCAATCAGGCGCAGATTACTACGATGCTCTGAGTTAGGTGCAAGTTCTGAAGGACAGAAGTACATATGCTGACACTGCTACTGCAATATCATATCATTCAACATAGAGCTACTATTAGTAAAGCTCCAATAATATAGAGTTCACAAGTAATAACACCATGCCAAATTAAAAAAAAAAAGGACTGCAAAGAAAGAATAATCACCTTCCCCTTGAAACTACTTCTTGGCACTCCTCTAAAGATGATGGAAAAAGTTCTATATAGCGATTCCCAAGTGTCTTCCGATCGTTCACCATTGCAGCTTTCGAGTCCTCTGCACTTGAGAACTCAACAAATGCTTCGCCAGTTGGTCTTCCTTCTGAATTAACTGTAATATGAACTGATTTTTCTGATAGATCAAAGTTCCTAAAGAAATCCATAATTTCATCCTTTCCAGCAGAGAATGGCAATCCTCTCAATCGCAAAACGCCAGTGTGCTCTGCAGACTCCTTCCCCTCATCAAGGGACTTCGCCCTTGATGACCTTGATGTACCACGGGGAGAACCACCACGAGCATCTGAAACTTCATTGGAAATTGCCTTGTAGTATTCTTGTCTCTTGCTCCTGAAAACCTCAACATACCTCCTACCAATATTTTGCCTATTCCTCTGAAGAGCAAAATCCACTTGGAGAGGATACCCCAAAACACAATAAGCTTCCCCCGAGAATTTTCCATTTTTGTGTACAAGTAGAACATCAACTATGTCAAGTCCATGGAAAAACTCATAGACATCATTTTCAGTGCAATCAAAAGGTAAACCTCGGAGTCGGACAACAGGGAAAGGTGGAGGTAGACTAACATAGGAGTAAGCAGGTGGATTGTGCATGTAACTTGAACCTGCACCAGTCCCATAATACGAAGAACCCTGATCAAGTAACCGCTGCCTTTTCAAACCCAACTCACGGGGATCAGGACCATCCATGTAACCACTGTATTTCAATTAAGAGGAAAACAAATTAATAAGGAAATTGGGTCTTTTTGATAAATTATATAAACTTCAACTACATTCCTTTTCATTAACTTAAAATATTCATTAAGATTAATGAACATCGGAAACACACATTATTTTCAAAAAGTAATATGCAGCTATTGTACATTCTTAAATTGTGTAATTATTATATGTTTTAATCAGAAAAGAGTTTGATGATTTATTACAGTCTTTAAAATCGCTTAAGCACATTAATGCAATTCACTATAGATGCTGATCTATAGGCCAAAACAATTATCTTATTTGAATTTCCACCCAAAAAATAATAGATTATAGCTAATTATCTACATCAAGAAAAACAGTAGTAACCCATGGCATCCAATTTTGTTTTAAAATTTTATACCTATTATAAAGATGTAATCATACATGTAATGATTTCTTGGGAATCCTACAAGATCAGTTCGTTCTTTTTTCTCTGACAGATGGTCAGAACTTCATCTGGGTTCGAATCTTACTGAGACCAGTGTTCTCAAATCAGCTTAGACCTAGGCAGTAAGCGGATCCAACTTAGGTAAAAAGATATTTTTAGGCGTTTTTTGGGCTAGATTGGGAAAAAAAGGATAAAATCAGGGGCATCAAACTCGAAATTAGAAATAAAATCAAAAAATGCAGGAAAACAAATTAAAGAAGATTTGCGGGGGTTTCGTTCTAAAAGGAAGCTAATTTAATATTAACCATGAAAATCGATATACAGAAAACATAAAGAGAGGGAGTGACTTCAAGAGATACCCTGACAAGCTTATGTGTAGAAAATAGAGAGGAGCAGGCGAGGAGAGAGAGAACAGAGCATGCTCATTTTTTAACAAAAAGAAACCCTGGAAGTAGTTTAGATATTCTTTATTATATTACACATACCGAAAAACCCAATGCATCCATAAGACCTGTTTATTTTGATTTAATTGTTAATATTCAGGTTCCTGAAAGTGACTAAAAATATTCTAGAAATTTATAATTCTAATATTATATATATATATATATATATATATATTGTTCTATTCTAATTTTAAACTATAACAGCCACCTTTAAGAATATTGCTTGTATGTATAATTTTTTTTGCCATTGATGAATATTTAAAGTTAAATGTTTGTCTAAACTTGTAAGAAAAATATTACGTGTAAATTAACTATCTTTTTAAACTAAGAAAATATAGAATTACATCCTTATAATCATTCTAATTACCTGATTAACCGCTAAAAGGTACCTTAACTGCCTAGCAATTTCACGAACACTGGTAACAGATGAATTAAATTTTAAAAACAAAATAAAGACATAGATCCTCTTTATTCTCTAGAAAAAAATCAATACACATACTAGATTGTGCCGAGTGCCTTATCTAAAAACTAATTTGTATTTATACATACACATGTTTCGCTCGGAAGTTGTTAAATAAACCACTCCTGCATAATTGACCTTTTTCCCGCCATAAATATGAGGAAGATCATTTTCAAAAAACAAAAGAAATTATCTCAACTTAGTGACAGTCCATTCAAGCTGAACACAGAAAATCTTTGGTAAAACTGATTGCAGGAACCGCAACAAATGTTTATATATATAACTTTTCCGGTTTCCCCCTAATCCAAATCGCAAAGAGAGGGTTATACTTTATCCACCTAAAAATTCAACCGAAAGCTATTTAAGGTTGTTTAGAAAAAGATTTGGCCCATATTCTCCTAAGAGACACAATGGATCCGAGTTCTATAAATGCATCTCCTCAATACGTATTCGGAAGACACGTATTATGGGCCTATCGCATGTAATAATTTAAAATATCCTCCTACATAGTAGTGTTTTCTCTACAACTTGTTCAAATTGTTAAATTATGACCATTTTCCCGCAAAAAAATCAAGAACAAAATCCACATCATATTCAAATGAAAAAACACTATATCCAATGAATAAATCAAATATAAAACTGTATACAATCAGATTAACATACAATACATGAATTACAGACACAGACCTAACACATAGACACAAGTATGTAAATTGCAACATACATGTATAAATAAATATCACAAATAAAACGGAAAACATACAAAGATAGATACATGTGTGTGTGTGTACAAGGAAGAGTTTTGAAGATCTTACCCTCGGTAGTACATGTTTGAGATTGTTTGTTATATGTTGGAGGGCAGATTGGTCGTAATATGTCAAGATGAATCAACAGACAGCTTTTTAAGGTTTTTGGGAACTGAAACGTCGCCGTTTTAATGGACTGTGAATAATAATAATGCAAAAGCTACAGGATTTTCAAACCCTACCCATGTAATGTGGGTTTGAGTCCAGTGGTAAACGGGTTTCCTACTCTTTTCTTTTTTACTTGGATGAAGGCCCTGCTTGCTTGTCTTTTTATAAAGAACTAAAATGTATTTTAAATAGTAAATTTTTTCCTAAGTTATCTTTAAGTAACTTATTTTAAAGTTATTTTGAGTATAGAAAATTTATGACATTTTTGTGACAAGTATACAAACATATTATATTATAATATAATATGAAGTTACAAGTATATAAAAATATATTTAACTATAATAGTATTTATGTTGTAAAATATTGAGGACATGGACCCATATCAATAAATGTTACTCTACTGATGTAGATTACCGTTGGAAGAATAATTACCCTAATTTAATATATATATATATATATTATATGTTTATAGTTGAAAGATTAAAAATTTTGGTTGTTTGGTCGGTCGATCGGTTGATCTATACTATATCATTATAGCCGAAAGATTAAGGGGTCGTTTGGTTCGAAGGTTTGGGGAATGAAGTATTGGTTTAGAATGGATAAAACCCATCATACCTCATGTTTGCTTCAATTTTTTTTAATTTCAAACACATACCTCAAACCCATAGAGTATGTGTTTTTGATATCGAAGAAGGGAGGTGAGTACGAGGGGAAGGTATGAGTATTAATTTTAATATTATTATTTTGTTATTGATAATTAACATTAATAATAATAAAAAAATAATATATACAATAGTCAAACATTACTAATAATAAAAAAATATATTTATATTTTTTATATAATAATACTAACATTTAATTTAATAATATTCTAAATTAAATAATTTCATTGCAGAACTAAACCAAACACATGATATCAATAATGAAATTTCATCCCCATACCATCCTAACCCGATTTCTGATACCAAACCCATACCGATTCAAGAACCAAACGACCCCTAAAAGTTTTGGTTGGTTGGTCGATCGGTACAGTACTGGGCCTGATCTATTTATTGGGTCATGAATGAAATTCTTCACTAATCTATCTATCCTTATTTCTTAAACACACACACACACACACACACACACACACACACACACACACACACACACACACACACACACATATATATATATATATATATATATATAGGGTATGAATCTAGGGAAAACTTTTTATGGAGAAAACTTAGAGACCACCATCTCTACCGTTGATCATCCTATTGTATATATAATTAGTATTATATAGAAATACTGGCAATAATGACAAGTTAAAACAATAAAAGGAAACTGGTATTCTAATTTATTACTCCTGAAATAATAGATGCAATCACTAAATGCACTCAATTTGACCAAATACAATCAATATATATCATCAACATATATATATATATATATATGGGTCCTGGTCCCTGACAATCGATTGTCTGAACCATTTATCTGCGTTTTTTTTACGCGGATAGGATTAACACGTGAAAATTTGGTGAATTGGTCACGTCGTCTATCCGCGCTTCAGGAGGGTCTGCTAGGGTTTTTTCCTATCCGGGTCATTCTTCTTTTAGTGAACCATAAAAAAATCTCATATTTGTATAGATAGAGAAGTATAGATAATATAAAGGGTAAAAAGTAAGTTTTATATAGAAAGAGGAGAGAGGAATACTACAAAAAGACACGCAGCAGAGAAGCCAAACATAATTTCACACCTATTACAACTTTAATTCCAACAACGATAGTGTACTGTGTATATATATACACAAAATGGGTTCTAAACAAACCTTTGATTTTGCTAAGAAAATATATTTTAAAGCATCAGCCCTAATGGATTTGTTGTTAGAAAATGGAAAATTTAAGACATATTTTATATATGTTCTTGATGTAATTTCCGAAAACTAACTATTAGAAGTTGTTCCTTACTACGAGTACTTAAACTTTCATGTTTGGATCTAAGACATTTTCTTAGTGTAATCCATAGATAAATTAAGTAGAAGATGCTTGCTTGAAATGGGTTAAATATGATTGTCCTCCATAGAGAATGTAATATGAGTGTGAGTGCTTTATATGTATATATATGCAAGGGTAGTGTCAACTACTAAGGCATGTGAGTGTGCATGGTGTAATTGTGTGCCCTCGTGCGCACAAGCGTACCGCCGCCGCCTCACCTCGCCACGCCATGGGTCGAAGGGCGATTTGAGCAAATGTCTCGGCATCTCGCGTACGCGAGGCGACTTGAGCGAAGAGTTTTATTACATGATTAATTAATTTAATTATGACTTTAAATATTATTTTAATATGAATATTGAATCAAAGTTATTGTCAAAGAATACAAAGTTGTTGTCAGCATAAGTGTGTACAAAGTTGCTGTCTGCATAAGTGTCTATAAAGTTGCTGTCAGGATAGTCACTGTCAGAAAATGCAAAGTTAAAGTTGCTGTTTGTGTTTATAAAATCACTGTCAGAAAATGCAAAGTTACTGTCAGTGTTTATAAAGTCACTGTCTGTTTGACAGTAAACTCTGGTGACTATTACTGATTCTGATATATATTCTATTAAATGCTTTTTAAGTCAGAATAATTATTTTAATTAATGTTTTATCTGCTGTTATGTTTTATTGTATTATATATACATAAAAACGTTGAAGATAAAAAAAGGACGAATTTTGATACAAGTTTGAGAAAACCCTAGTAGCCATACTCGATATCTTCCATATTCATATTATACAGATTATACAGATTATACTGAGCGTTCTGAGGTACAGGTCGCTGTTGAGTGCTACGTATCTGTGGACGAAGTACCCTGTGCTGTTTTAGCCTGGAAGTGATATTGCTGCAACCCAACACAGCGTAGTGAGACAATAATCTCTTCAAGAACAATCAAGATTTCTAGCAAAACTTGGCGACTCAGCTGTTCTTTTGGTTCTATCAGTGTATGCTCAACGCTTCTGTTAGAGCTAAGTTTTCTATCTTTTCTCTTGTATTTACGGTTACTGATTTCTATATCTTGTTTCGACCTTCGTGCTTTGTTAATTGATTTAATCTGCCTGTTCTTGTTAATTGTTCATATAACTGCCCTATTGTTGCTGTGTAGTTTTAATTATACCCGACATTTGTTTGGTCCTGAGCTTCTCCTCCTAGTTTATTCCTATTATCTAGTGTGGGGGTTTGTTAACTATAATTTTTCTGATCAATGAAGATGTATAAATGTTAGCTCATGTATTTTCTATGCATGAAGTTTGATGCTTTGATTGATGCATATATATGCTGTGATTTCACTTGGTGTAACTCTCTAATCAAGGCCGTTTTCTCTTTTCTCACTTGGAAAATTAATGTTATTTATTCGTATATTAGAAATGATTGCTTATTTTTATCTGTTATTCCAGGCATCTCATTCAGGCGCAGGCTATTATGCTTTTGGCTGCAATGGTCCTTCTGATGCCTACATGTTGCACAAGAAGTTTTTCAGAGCCAACCTTTGATGACACCACCATGCTCTGGTCTCTCCAGCCCCATGTCTGTTTCTTCACATCCAATGGGGCAACATTGTGGCGGCTCTACTAAGAATGACGGACTAAGTAAAATCAGTAGAGGTTCGAGCACACCTGTTGATCAAGCTCCAAAAGTAGCAACCTCAGTTGTACATGTTGCTGGCACCACTATGGTACAATCAGGTACTTAAATTTTGTGATGCAAGCGCATATAAAATGCTATTTTTTTCATAATTTACCTGAATTTTCTTCAACACATTGAGGAGATTGAAAGAAATTCCTTCCACTTGATTGTATATACTTTTGACAGCTCTTCTTGATCAAGGTATATGTTTGGCTTCTCTTATTTGCAAGGATTTAGAAGTTGGGTATCACTAGACACTAGGGCGGGTGACACTTGCACTGTGGCAACTCAACTTTGGAGGAACATAGGTTGGTACCTAGCAACTTGTCCTTGTTAGTATGCAATAAAATATTGCTGTTTTTTCACTTCACCTGACTTAGGTGTGTTTTAGCTTCTTGTTTTTATCAAAATCTTGCCATAGCACTTTTAATCAGCTGCTTCAAAGTGGAGTTACCCCTGATGAGATTTATGACGCTGTTTGCAAGCAGGTGTGTCTGCTGAAGGAAAAGAACTCGGAAAATATAGTTTTTCATACTGTTTTGGTAACACTGGTTATTTATGATTGTAGGAGGTTGAGATTGTTCTCACTACACATCCCACTCAAATAAACAGACGGACTTTACAGTACAAACACATTAGACTTGCGGTATGCTGTTTTTATTTGGGCTAGTTGGTATGCTGGTTTACTAATCTCTATTTAATACATATCACTCTAAACCATTAAAATTATTAATGTTAATGTTTTATATGCAAATTAATTGCAAACTTTTTTAATCTGTCATTTCCATAGCATCTATTAGAGTATAACAACCGGCCGAATCTTGGGCGTGAAGATCGAGAGATGCTGATTGAAGATCTGGTACTTCTTGCTTACCAGTAATACTACGTATTTATATGGATAAGATGTTTACTGTAGTTTCTAAATTATTTTCTATCAGTTATTTTTTTCGTTCATAGACTTGTATTGCAAACACTCCTAGGCTTCGAAGTGGTATGCTATAGGTAACTGATAAAAATAAATTGCAGAACATCTTAAATCTGGTAAAAGGAATAGACATAACCAATCTGGTAACACTAACTAATTATGAATGTACAGAGGCTCTTAGATAGACAGTAGAGTAAACATTAGCTAAACCACAATCTTAAACCCTTTCGATTGTATTTGCACAAGCAATAGTTCCTTCGACACTTTCAATTGTACAAGATTAGCCTATAGGCATAACTCATAGAGATGATGCAATTAACCTCCTTCCATACAACTTCTCAGCCTTTCAACTACTTCCACCCTCCCATGCATCTTACAAGCTCCCAACAATGCACCCAACAAAGCACTATCAGGCTTCACCTCTCCGATATCCTCAAGCAATCTCTCCGCTTCATCCAATCTCCCTGCCCTCCCCAATAAATCCACCATACAATTATAATGTTCCAATGTACGCCGTAACCCAAACCTCTATCACAAGTAATAGCATTAGAAGTATTAATCTGAGATTGAGCATTGAGCGCGTAGCATTGGGCTGCGTTATTTTTGAATTGGGCTGTTAGTTATTGGACCGAGTCCCTTATTATAATTATACCATCTATCTTATAAATAGGATGTACTGCAATTGGAAAAGATATGGACGAATTGATATGCTTTTTTATCTTTCTTATTTTACTTTCTCGCAACTTGTTTTTTTAACTTAAAATACTCCATGACAACCTCATCTTCATCATCTCAAAATACTCCACCCCTTTGTCCACAAACCCACCATGACTACACCCCGATAAAACCGTCGTAAATGTCACCCCATCAGGCACCACCCCACACCCATCTCAAACAACAAAAAACTACCCCAAAATCCCCATGCATCCCATGCCCACCCATGATCACCGACCACGTAATCAAATTCTTCTCAGACATTCCATCAAACACCTTACGTGCACTAACCAAATCAAAAGAACTAGAATATGTTCTTTATCTGTTAAATGGGGAAGATGACACTACTGCAAAGTGGGTGAAAACTCTGAAAGGGATGATAGTATGAGCAAGGAAGAATGAGAAGCTAATGAAGTTAAACTCTGAGGAGTACAGACCCAGATAGATATATACTGGAGGATGACACTGAAAAGGAAATGAGCAAGAGAGATGCTAAGATAAAGATGGTATTGGAAACTCCAATATTGATGCTCAATCCAGAATATTGGATGAAAGTATGCAAAGAACATCAATCTATAACTTGAGAACTGCAATTTTTCAAATTGATGATTCTAATAATCAGATGAAGGAGTTGATGGAGAAGCTGGTGGAATTGTTGAAGGCAGCTGAAAAGAAATTACTATGATAAATTTCTAGCTGAAGACTTTTCCTATAAAAGGGTACGAGAAGGTAGTTTGGATAAACTCTGGTACATTTGTTTTAGTAGTTTCTGACCTCATAAGTTCAAATTTATGTTTTATTACACAAAACATAAATTATAAAACATAAATTGGGGGAGATTGTTAGATATGAAGAACTGATGTTTTCAGAGATAACCAACAGAGATTGCTGACCTCATCAGAGATTAGAAACTGATCAAAGTTTGTTAACCGACATAGTTTAGTCTATCAGAGTTTAACAGATGGAAATCGAGAAATCAGGAAATAAGAATGGAAGTGATTGTATGGAAGACAATTACATTTCTGGAAGCTATCTTTTAGGAAGATAATGATGGAAATAATATTTCTGTATTTATTGATCATTATCTTTGCTGTAATTAGATAGTTAGCTGTGTACTATATAAATACATGATTAGATTTACATTGAAGTATCGTTTTAATTATCATCTTTCTCAAAACCTAGTAGATCTTAAGATTTTTTTTTTCTTGAGAGAGTTTTGTATTAAGTTCATTAAAATTAATACAAAGCAATATTTCTTTTACATAGTTGTGTTCATAATCTATTGTTTGTTACTATTATATTCAACCCCCTTCTATAATAGTTCTTTATCTGGGTAACAATATAGTGTGTGTATATATATATATATATATATATATATATATTATTTGTATTAATTATATTTATTTAAAATACTAATACATATTTATTTAAAATATTAATGTGTATTTTTACTTTATAAACCATTTATAATTATTGGTTAAATATTTAAAGAAGTTGAATGGTAATGAAATTGATATAGTTTTGTTATTTAATTATTTAAAAAAGTTGAGTGATAATAAAACTGATGTAGTTATGTTAAATATATAATACCGTACTAAATTATATGCACTTAATTATTTTTGGAAAGTGTTTAGTTTTTTTAGAAGGCGTTGAATCAACTAAAATAAACCCATATTCGCTTATAATATATACTAGCTTATATCCCGTGCGATGCACGGATAATTTTTTTTAATTTTTTAATTTTAATATTTTTTAATGATTTGAATTTATTTGTATTGGTATAATTATAATTATAATTTTATTTAATATTATATGTATATGTTTTTATATAATTTATTTGCATTTATATTTTAATAGGATAATTTTTATTTGTTTTGTATAGAGATGTATTTTACTTAGGAGATTAATGTGAGATATTTTAGTTAGAAGATTAATATGAGATTGTATTTTAGTAGTAATGTTTATACTCTTTAGAATTATAATGTTTATGAGTTGTTTGCATAAAAGAATGGTTACTTGTGTTAGAATTGTATGTATGATTATATTTTTTTAAAATTATATTTTTTTAAAATTTAACGGTTAAGATTATTTCTATGGTTCACTTAAAATTGTACGGTCAAGATCTTTTCTATGAACACCCAGTACCAAACCAACCGACAACCAAAACTTTTAATCTTTCGTCTTTAATAATATAGTAAGTATAGAAGATATATATTTTAAAATATTTCTTGTATGAAAAAAGAATATAGTATTTATAATTTTATTGATAAAGAAAATAGTGTAGCTGGGGTATGTAAGTTGAATTGTTTGGGGGCGATGAATAATAAAAGTTAAGGAGAAATTAAAAGTCCGAACTTGTCTTATTTGTATTACCTAACCCTATTCACAACTCACAGTCACAT
The DNA here is from genome assembly GCA_028671895.1 of Oenanthe sinensis. Classification (NCBI taxonomy): domain Eukaryota; kingdom Viridiplantae; phylum Streptophyta; class Magnoliopsida; order Apiales; family Apiaceae; genus Oenanthe; species Oenanthe sinensis. The sequence goes on from CM053814.1 coordinate 10,646,302, forward strand.
GCAGGCGTTTGTTTGTTCGGGCGACAATGTCGATTTTGAGAACAGTTGGGTCATTTGCACAGAATAAGGCTTGATGGGATTTGCAAAAGTAATTATTTATAAAATATTATATATGCGATGGATCGATTTTTTTATATCTGATTTGTTTTTTATGTACAGGTTGCTTTCGGAGCGGATACTAGGGGCTATACTGCGGCGGTTGTAGGTATATGGACGGTTGTCTACTACGAGACTCGGCCAATGAATGTCAAAGAGGGTAAGAAGGATGATTGATCATGTTAATCATCGTTATGTTAGAATTATGACGCTGGGCTTTGTAATAAATTTGGTTTTGTTTGTATTTTCAACAACATTCCATGTGATGCTTGAACCATTGGTAAGAAGTAGATTTGAGAGAGTGATGGTAATCCTAATAGCTATTCTGGGATTGCAGAGAGATTTATGTTGTTGAAAGACAAATTTAGTATTTGAAGGTTTTGAAGCAATGATAATTCATGGGGTAATTAATGGTCCTTGAAGCATATTTTGTTAGATATAGTTAGAGCTAGAAGATGACCCATTGAACTAGGTATCTGACCAGAGAAGCTATTTCCATCTAGGTATAACTCTGATAGAGACCTTAGATTTCCTTAACTATAAGGAATAGGCCCCTCAAGATGATTATTTGATAGGGAAACTCTTTGAAGAGAGGTAAGAAATCCTAAAGTACTTGATACGATTATTTTGCTGTCTTAAAAATTTCAGAGCACACATTTGACCTGATACAGTAGGGAAATCGATCTCTCCTTCAAGATTGTTGGTATCTAAGTACATGGTCGAAATGGATATAAGCTTAGTTATGGAAGTTGGAATCTTTCCGGACACTGAATTGTTGGAAATATCTAGCTCCTCTAATTTAGCAGTAAGAGAATTTTGGTGTAAATCAAGAGACATCATGTTTGTCAAGTTTGTAATGGATTCTGGGATTGCACATGAAAATTGGTTCTTGTGTAGATACAATCGTCTCAGAGACTTGAGACCGCCTAGACTAGAAGGGAAGGGACCTAGAAAAGCTGTTCTCATATCCAAGGGTCACGGCGAGAGAATTTTAGGTAGCAATGTAGTATCATGATTAAATGAATTTACCACAGAGTGTGAATGTTGTGTTTATAGATGTAAAGAGGGTTTCTTAAACTAGCTCATTTATTGATGATGTGATTGAAATTCAATTGATTTTGATTTGGCGAATTATGCATAATTACATAGCAGTGTTTGTGCCATCCGGTTTTGTGAATAAAGACTTGGATCGTACTATAATCAAATACTATGTCAAGTGCTAGTGATATGTCAAAGTGGCTTATGTGTGTACTTCACTTCCATTTGTAAGTTATCTTATCAAAAATTTTAACCATTCATAACACGTTGGGAGATTAGAGCACCATGAGAGTGTCCTAATTATATTGATTAACATGTCAATTTCAATAAATGTATTTTGTATTTAATTTTAGTTAATATTTTGATTTTAATTATCAAAAATTGGATGAAAGCTGATATTTTATTAATTAGAAATAAATTAAGAGTACTTAATAATTTTTAAAAAAATATTTACAAGGTTTTTGGAACACTAATTCAAGTTATATTATTTATATTTCAACTCTATATAAATTTCTTAATAACAAATATAAAAAGAGAATATATTTTTTAATGTAAAGTAACAGGATATATGTAGGTATTTGGACAATAAAGTCTCTACTGGAACTGTAGTTTGGGTTGGAGGGTTATGCTTGCCACTCAGAAGATCCAGAACGGTTCCATAACTCTCAGGGATAACCCGGCCTACAAAGCAAGAATATTTAATCACTATAAACCCATGTAATTGGTTATCACAAAAAATATTCAAAGTATAGTAACTGACAGAGACTATGGTGAATAAATGAAGGTGAAGGAGCAGATAGCTGTATGGATAATTTATCTACTCTATATAAGCTTTAGATAAAGTAAACGAAAAAACAGTACCTATATATGTTTTTGTTTGTGAAAATGTTAGCCAGCAAAGAAAAATAAATAAACGAAAGCAGCACTAATGAAACTCCTTGGAGAAATCTCCCTCTGAAACTATCAAAGTTCACTTCAAGTGAGGTCTCACAAATCAGTACATATATTTGCATCCCTCCATATCAAATTAAGTTTTCTTCTTTTCAACTATTTTACTTTCCATAGTGAGCTTCAAAGCTTTCATTTACATATACTACATTATTAGTTTTGATTTTTTATTGCTTCTGATTCCCAGAGAAGCAAAAATTCAGATGGTGCATAAGCCAAGTTAGTGATGTAGCTCTTCCCGTCACGACTATTTTTCATGAGCCCAAAACTTGACAAACAAGGCTCACCATCCTGCAACAAGTGCAAAGACAATATAATATGTGATAGTTTTACAATGATGAACTGAGATATGTGAAGAATTGTGTGTATTTTTTGTGTATAAAGCTAAGAAGCTACATAAAGAGATAGCTTCAAGAATAAGCTAAGAATGAAAATGAACAACTTGATTAATAAAACTGTGAATACAGAGTTTATATACACGATGATATCACTCTTAACAACTAAGGAAGCTAACAACTTTTCCCGCCAAGTATATGTGCCAGCTGGCTATACTCTGTTTGGTTGCTATATATCTTTAAGATCCCCCCTCAAGAGTGAGGTTTGAAAGAGATTGAAAACCCCAATCTTGGAGAGAAGGAACGTGAGAGAAGTAGATGATAATGACTTGGTGAAGATATCTGCTGGTTGAGAAGTAGTGCTGAGATGAGCTGTTTTGATGATGCCTTGCTGTAGCTTCGAGTGCACAATGTGACAATCAATGTCAATGTGCTTAGTACGGCTCATGAAAAATAGGATTGAAAGCTATATATAATGCAGATTTGTTGTCACAAAATAAGGTAACAGGTGCAAGATTTGTGTAACCCAACTTTGAATAGATTGAGAAGCCATTGAACCTTACAACAAACATCAGCCATAGCACGGTACTCGGTTTCTGCAGAAGATCGAGACACAGTAGGTTGCTTTTTAGCTTTCCAGGAAATGAGTGAATTGCTAAGAGTGACACAGTGCCTAGTAAGAGATTGACGAGTTTTAGGACAGGCTACCCAGTCGAGTCTGAATAGGCTACAAGTTTAAGAGGATTAGTAGCAGATATAAGAATACTCTGGCCAACAGTGCCCTTTAGATAATGAACAACTTTGTAAGCTGCATTCAGATGATAAACTCCGGGAGAAGCCAAAAAATGAGAGAGAATATGGACAGGGTAGGCTATATCAGGCCTGGTCACTGTAAGGTAGATAAGCCTCTCTATCAGCTGTCGATAGGTAGTGATGTTGTCCAGAAATGGAGAAGTTTTGTCATCCAACAAACTATGGTGTTGCTCCATAGGAATCATAGAAGACTTAGCATCAATAAAGCCATAATTATTAATGATGTCCAAAGTGTATTTTCTTTGGTTGAGATATATGCCTTTTTCAGACCTAGCAGCTTCAATTCCAAGAAAGTACTTGAGAGGACCTAAATCTTTGATTACGAAATGTAAAGCTAGGTGAGCTTTGACAACTTGAATGAGAGTATGATCATTCCCTGTAACTAAGATATCATCCACATAAACCAGAATAGCCACCATTGAAGAATTCTGATGTAGAATAAACAAGCTGTGATCTGAATGAGTTTGTTGGAAACCATATGTAATGAGGACTAAAACAGAACTTTAGAAACTACTCCCTAGGAGCCTGCTTTAAACCATACAAGCTTTTTAGCAATTTACAGACCAGGTTAGTAGTGGACTTGAATGTAGGTGATAAGGCATAACTAGGTGGAATAGCCATGTACACTTCTTCATTGAGTTCTCCATGGAGGAAAGCATTAGTCACATCCATTTGTGTGACAAGCCAATGATAGAAAATAGTCAAATATAAGAGTGTCCTAACAGTGGTCATTTTGGCCACATGTGCAAAAGTCTCAAAGTAATCTAACCCTTTAGTTTGTGTGAAGCCTTTGACCACAAGTCTGGATTTATATCTATCAACAGTACCATCAGGCTTATACTTAACTTTGTATAGCCATTTGCATCCTACAACAAGCATGTGAGGAGGTAAATGTACAATTTTCCAAGTTTTGTTTGCTTTAAGAGCAGCCAGTTCAACAGCCATGGCTTGACACCATTCCTTGACTTTGCAAGCCTGTTTGTAAGTTTGAGGTTCCACAATATGATCAATATTTTCTAAGAAATGTTGATAAGTAGGATTGAACTGATTATAAGAAATGAGATTACACAGATGACTAGGCAAGCCAGTGTAATCTTGTAGCTTGACATGGATTTGTTTAGACCTTTGAGGCCTGATAGGTTTGAAATCTGGTAACACACCTGGTGGAGAGGGAATAGAAATATCAACAACTGGTGTAGAGGTATCTGTTGAAGGATCTGAAGTATGAGAAACAATTGAAGGTGAGGGTTGTTCAGCCTCTGTAGAGATATCTGCAGAGTTGGTGAAACAGATGGTGTGGAAGAAGGTGAATGAGGGGCAGATCTGATAGTCTCAGCATTAGGAAGTACAGTAAGATGATCATTAGTGGGATTAACAACATCATGAGGTGGAGGGAAATGGGGAGGAGTAGTGACATGTATATCAAGAAAAGGAAAGACATCTTCAACAAAATGTATATCCCTAGAGTTGAAAACTTTCTTGGTATCTAAATCAAGGACTCTGTAGGATTTCTTTCCAAATGGTGTGCTCTGTTACTGAATTTTTTCTTTCCAGGAGAGAGGTTTGAGGCAAAACACAGGTTACCAAAACCTTTAAATGAGCATAGTCAGGTTTACAATTATATAACACCTCATAAGGAGAAATACCATTGAGATATTGAGTAGGGGTTCTGTTAAGGAGATAGGTAGCAGTAAGAATGCAATCACCCTAGAAATTGATAGGAAGATGTGATTGTTGCCTGAGAGCTCTAGCAGTATTGAGTAATGTTCTATGTTTTCTCTCCACAACACCATTCTGTTGCGGAGTGTAAGTACATGTAGACTGATGTATGATGCCAAGCTTATCAAATTCAGACAACAAGAATTTATTCATGAATTCAGTGCCATTGTCTGTTCCAACAACTTGAACAGTAGTATGAAATTGAGTATTAACATAAGCAAGATAAGATAACACCAGATTTGGGACATGAGTTTTATCAGCAAACAGAAAAGTCCAAGTAGCTCTAGATTTAGATTCCACAATAGTCAATAAATAAGCATAATTTCCATGAGTTTTAAATTTGTATGGACCCCATACATCCATATGAATTAATTCAAAAAGAACAGTACTCTTAGTATGACTAGTAGGAAAGGGCAAAAGTGTACTCTAGAAGGATGCCTAATCTAGAGTGCCAAAATTGGCAAGAAGTAAGTTTGACAGCATGACATTGAGAAGGAAATAAACTGGGAGTGGAAGATGACAAGTTGAGCCTGTCTTGATGAAGGAGATATAAGCCACCCTGCTTAGTACCAATGAGAGTTCTTTTCATTGAATATTCCAGCATCAAGATCTTTTTGAGTTTCTGACTAATGAATGATAGCTCTGCTATGGCTGTTAGGCAATACAATGAGTTTGGGAATCGTTTTACCAAAAATGTCAAAAAATCTGCAATTGATAAAGCTAATCTTCTTTGTGATTTCTGTCATATGTCTGGGCATACAAGGGATACCTGTTTCTGTGTTCATGGTTATCCAGAATGACACAAACTCTATGGCAAGCCAAAGCCAAAGCCAAAGGAAAATCAACTCAAATCCTCTCCTCAGGCAAATTGTACTTCAGATTCTACACCTGCTAGTTTGCTTCCAAGGAGCCATCTTCTGTCAAGGAGGCCGGCCCTTCAACTACACCTTCGTCTGAACTCTCTGATGTTCAATGCAAGCAGATTATGCAGCTTATTCAAGCAAGTTTTAAGGAGTTAAATGTTGCTAATTCGAATCCTGACATCTCATCTCATTGGAGCGCAACAAATACTGTTCACACTGCAGGTACTTTTACACATATTGCCTGTCATACTCTTCATCACTCTACACCAGAATCAAAAATTTGGATTCTTGATTCTGGTGCTACAGATCATATTACACCCTATTTACATCACCTCACTGATCTCACACCAGTTAACTCAAATATGCATATATCAAATGGTAACTCTGTACCTGTGACACATAGTGGTAGACTAATCCTTCACAAAGATTTAGTCCTTGATCATGTCTTGTGTGTACCCTCTTTCAGTTATAACTTGTTGTCTATTTCAAAGTTAACTCAGGATGCTAAGTGTTGCATTTTCTTCGATGATAAATTCTGTTTTCTTCAGGACCTTGTATTGAAGAAGATCACTTCCCTCTTGTCAATCTCCAGTATCATTAAATCATTTAAGAAAATTTTATAATATGATTATATTATAAATATAAATTAATATACATATAATATTATAATTAATTTTAAATAAATATTAAAATAATAAATATATACTTGTTTATAATAACCTTAGATAATATAATATTCTATACTTACCAATTCATATGTACAAATTAATTATATTATAATATTTAATTTACCTCTGATATAATTTAAAAATATAATATTTAGTTACATACATAATTATATATATATTAGCTTATATTCCGTGCGATGAGATCAAATTATTTTAATATTTTTTTATATAATTTAATATATTTTTATTTTTTATGATAATAATTTAATTTTTATTTAATGTTATATGTATTTATTTTATATATTATATATATATATTTTTTATTTATATTTTAATAAGATAATATTTATGTATTTTATTTAGAAAACTAATGTGAGATTTATTTTAGTTAGAAGATTAGTTTTTAAAAATTAGGCCATACTATACGACCCAAATACCGACCGACTATCAACTATGAAATTTTTAATTTTTAATTTTAATAATATAGTATAAATATATTAATTTGAATTTAAAATACACATTAATATCAATATTAATATCTCGCTCGTGTTACGCACGGGATGATGGAATGAAATTAGTTCACCAAGAATCAACATGCAATGCAAACCATTTACGCAAACCAATAAGTCCTATGAAATTAAGATTACTAATTTTCTACGTCCAAGAATTAAACAGTGGTTGAGCCCCCAATATAGAACAACCGTCCATGTGTACACGAACATACTTGAACAAGCAGCCAACATTTCACTTCATTTTGTTATGTTGTTGTGGTTGTTTCATTTTGGACCTCTTATTATTCTTCTGGTCAGACTTTAATTTCACATGCATCAACCCTTTTAAAAAAAATCTCACCTCTGTATCTTCCAACTCTTTCCATCCAAATTCATCAATCGTTGACTACACTCTGTAATCTTCAATTTTCTTGGATACCAAGCTAACTTTTCTTGGTTTCTAAGTTGGGTGTCTTTTGTTTTCTTGAAATCTTGTGTGGTTTTCTTGATTTGGGGTGTTCTGTTTTTTCGAAAAATGGTGGGGGCTTTATCTGTTGTAGGTTCAGCAATGGTGGAAACACATACTGGTCCTTGCTTGTGTTTGGATTCTTTGGTATCAAATCATATGAATTCATTGAGTCAAAGGCATAGTTTTCCTAGACCTGGATCATTAGAGTTGAGCTCGTCTTTCGTTGATTCGAAGAGGTTTTCGACCAAAGGTTTATCGAGGATGAGGAATTCAAAGAAGCAGAAAAAGACTAGGAGTCTTGTGATTGTCAATGAAGTGGCTGGACAGTATGAAGACAGTTTTGAAGATGTCAAATCTGTAAGAACAAAGCTTTAAATTAACTTCAGTTTTTCTAAGAACTACATGTTTGTGGTTAGATCAGTTTTCTTTAAGATAAAACTCATGATTCATTTGTTTTTTGGTACAAATTCGTTTTGTTTTTAAAATTTCCTTGGTGTCCCAAAAGTATGGTGTTGATGTTCTAAATTATTACCTTTCTCACCTAGAAAGTAATTTAACATACATATAGATCCATGATTGTATAAATGATCTAATGGAAGAACTATTTTGTGTTCATGCAGATATAGTTCATGGAATTCGTTTTTGTTTGGTATAATTTTGTTTGTCTTCTTAATTTGGAAATGTCACAAAAGTATATGTATGTTGTTACATTCCTGAACCACAGACTTTCTCAAACTGTAACTAGCTTGATATAGATCTAATATCTATGAGCGACCACATGGAAGAACTATTTTGTGTTCACAAGAACATGTGTGGTTATATTCCCAGTAGTTTTGGTTTATTTATCTTTATTGTTCTGGGGAACAAGAAACTGGTTAAAAGTGAGTAAAGATATTAATTTTCAAGCTGTTTGTAGACATTTTAGACGTGTAGATCTTTATGAAGCACCATAATATGAACATCTACCATTTACAAACCGATCAAGAAGAACTCATGATGCGGATTTGTTTCTACCTTGATTGTATGCAAAATTTCTTAATCATGTATCTGAGGCTTCAACAGCCAAAAACTCGTTAGCTTATGGTTTTAAGAAACATCAGCAAAAGATGTCATATGGGTCTATTTCTGAATCATTTTGTGTCCAAACAATTGTGCAACAATTTTCATCCTTGTTTATAGTTGTTTTCAAACTTCTATAGTTCTTTTATTGGTATGAAAGATTTGATGTTCCATGACTTGACGGAGTAAATTAATAATCCTTTTCCCGTAATAAAAAGACACAAATGCATCCCTGAAATATTATATGATCTGCACTCAGAGCATTTTTCGCAAGTAGGTGGACATATGGAACAATGCATTCTTTCCATGACAAAAGTGCATGAATCATCTGAAGCAAATAAAAGAACTTAATTTTGTTTATACAGGCTGCATTTCTCAAGAGTATTTATGCTTAATATGATAACTAATAAAGAAAGGGGAGGAATGACTTCCAAAGTTTACTCTCTACATGAGCATTCTAGATGTGATGAGGAATATTCAAATTTGTTTTCAGGAAAGAGACACGCACACTGTAGTCTTTTGTTACATTCAGAATATAACTTTTACATGTAGGCTCTGAAAAAAAGCCGAGTATATGATTGATTCATAAGATTAATCTTTCTTCCAACCGTCTTAAATAATGATTGATATATAGGTCATCAAGTACACTTAGTACTAAATCCCCATATATCCTAAACTCTGATTGATATCTTTTAAAATTCAGGATCTATCCTTTTTTTGTTGTACTTAACCAAGATTAATTGTGTATTGCAGCAAATAATTAATTATTTTACATACAAAGCTGTGAGGACTGTTATGAACCAGCTTTACGAGATGAACCCTACCCAGTATCGGTGGTTCTATGAGTAAGTGGTGTCTCCATCTTATCAGATTTGCCTTATTGTTTTGTTACATATTTAGCAACCTTATTAGGGCTTAGGTTGTTATTGCATATCCTAGTAATTCATCATCCCTTGCAAATCTGTACATTGATTATATGACTGAACTCTGAAGAGTTTTTTGATAGAATCACTTCAACAGGCTTATGGGAAATTACATTGTGGTTCTTAATACTTTCACTTTTTGACCTCTTTGTGGGGTCGTCTTTAGGAGACACTAAGGCTAGACATCCGAGAAACCTGCAATGCAACCCACCATGCTGCATCTTATGCTTGCATAATGTTTCTCTCATAACAAGCGGACGCATTCACAAATTTCAGGTGCTCCAAGTATGTATTTTAAGACATACTTGGACCCCTTGCATGGTTTCCATTATATAGCTAACACGCATTAAAGAGATCTCAAAGAGACTCTCAGACTCTCTAATCTAATATACAACCAAGCAACTACAGGCTTAACTAAACATGAATAATATACTTGAGCGATCTGCATATCACAATAACAGCTAGAATTTTATGAATATTATCTGTATTGTGTTCACAAAAGTTTCTCACTTGGCTGAATCTTGTCATTGTGTTCCTAAGTCATTTCATTTTTCTCATAGCCAGTTTCGTTGTCTCGAACAAGCCGGGTGATGGAAAAAGGTTTCTTCGTATCCTTGTAAAGGTAAACGTCCATCAAATCTTCCAAATAGTCTTAATACCAAGCTTTATCTTTAACTAATGTCCCTCAGTGTACAAAATGTTGTTATACTAAAGTTCTTATATTTAACAGGAGAAACAGGATCTCGCAGAAAGAGTGATGGTAACACGCCTTCATCTCTATGGAAAATGGATTAAGGTTCCTAAATCTGCGATCTAGTGAACTTGTTTCAATTTGATATACAAATCAATGATATAATTTTTAAATTTTCAGTTCTTTATGTTTTGCTTTTGTGTTTTTAGAAATGTGATCACACAGCAATGTACAATGAGATCTCAGACCAGAATTTAGAGTTAATGCGTGAAAGGCTCATGGAGACAGTGATATGGCCGTCAGATGATTCAAACACAGAGAAGATTGGATAATGGCCTACAAGGATGGAAATACCTTTTGGTCTTATGTTTGTTTTCACTGCTCTTGCAGTCTAGGTAGGCATCACGCATGGTATCCATCTCCTCAATCTAAATTTAACCATTTAAAGTATACATAAAATTGCAGTATATTATTTTCCACCAAGTAATAAGGATTGTCATGTATTATTTTTAGACAATGTATATATAGACCATTTTAAACAGTTTTAGTACTGAAAGAAGAATCTACCGTTGGATATTCTATAGCAAACATGCTGTTCATTTGCTTCAATGGGGAATGCACAAAAAAGCAGCAGTCATTTACCTTATTCCTAGCATTGTAGCCTACTGGATACATTTTCTCCTGCTAACAAGTTGTTGATTAAAAAGAAGTATGCGTGTGAGTATTTAAATTTATGCTATGAAAAAGCAACGAAAAGAAAGAGTATTCTGTCTCACTCCCATCCCTGTGCTTGCTCTGCATCTCTCAGCTTACAGAAGTAAACTATCGAATAAGACTATTACTGGTTTTTACTCCATTACAAAAAAAGTGTAGAATAAATTCTTAAAAGTTAAATCACTGCAGAATTTAAAAACAATACTCCGTTCATAGACTCGGCTACAGAATATTTATGTAAAAAAATTGGACCCGGACCCAGAATCAAGTACAAAGTGATCTGAAAATTATCACTACAATACAGAAATTTATGCCATGCCATTGTCAAAAGTCATGGACCTAAGTGCTGTTTCAAACGGAGCTGAGAGGAAAAAATGATAGATAGATAAGATTCAGATAATGGCTCCATATGATTTTTAGTATCGATGAAAAACACGAGCAAATGCACCAGGGCAGCTGGAAGAATTGAGGTCATCCAAAGCCCAGTCAGCAGCTGTTCATAGTTGGCTGTCATTATTTAGCAAGAATAAGACTATAATTGACAACGTATCAGGGTCCGCTTGTGGCATTATATAACTGCTTCCTTGTGAAACTTGTTACGGGAAGCCACGTTGCAGAGGAGGTACATTTCCTGTATGAAATTTTCCAGATTATTCATGATTAATTATACTTCAGCAGCAATAATGAAAAGTTCAGCCAGCTGCATAAATATGAATATGTGCAGTGTGCACTAATACCATATTCACACAACAAAAACCCGACTTTTGTCGACCTCTTGCACTTGACTCATACTTGCATCCAGGCTAGCATTTTTCAGGTATTTGATCGTACCTAACTCTATAGTCATTGTCACTTCATAGTATCAGTTCCATGAAGTGTAGACTTGGCTTAAATTACATTTCATCAATGCTATTGCTGGTATTACTTTTTATTTTTATTTTTGCTAATTGAATAAATTTATGAAAGGAGAGTTCTACAGGTACTCAGTGTATGCCCTGGAAAAAATGGCGACATGCCATAGTCTAAGCCAGCTCAAGCTATCACAAGTCACAACCAAAGAAACATGCTAAAATAGCTAAACCTCAGAAAATTAATATAAAAGTAAAATAAAAGAAGAGTCCTTAATCAGCGCTTTTTGGAAAGATCGTTGGCTATGCATCTTACTTCTCACTGCCTGCTTCATTTGGAGTATCAACTGATCCTTTGAAAGATAAGGTTTTTGGTACTTTTTCTCATACTTTCTTTCAAAATATAGTACGTCACAGCCGCTAGGAAGAGGCATTGAATACTACCTTTAATATCTGCCTTTGATATCATTCCCATTTGCTGGATTAAGTCATTTCAGTCCGTCAAATATGAAATAGGAAGAGCTTGAATCACTCCTCTGGAGTGAGGACACGCGAAAGAAAGATGATCATGAGTCCCAACTTGTGAATTGCAAACAACACATGTTTGTTGAACATTCATTCCAAAGCTTACAATCTATCACATGTAGATAAACTTCTATATATTGCTACCCAAAGAATCAAAGAGAAGCGAGGAATGTGGTAAGAATGCCAGACGACCCGATACCAGGGATCCATTAAGTTAGACTCCTGCAAAGAAAATCACATAACAGAAAGATTAACATTTCTTAAATCATCCCGGCCAAAGGATCACATCCTCACTACCAGCGGATATGTGGGCTCTTCGAAGTATTTCTTCTCTCATTTCAGTAATCGGAGCATATTTTTTAAGGGGACTCTCCCACTATTATCACTTAAAACTAACAATTTTTTTAGCAGAGAAAAAAGGGACTAGGATACTCAATGAAAAAAGCAACTACAAGGAAAAGAAACTTCAAAATCAGGTTTGCCAGTCCCTCAGGAAAGGAGGTCTCAAGTGTTGTTTTTAAGTCTTTTTAAATAAATAAATTACAGTATGGAAGAAGAATATAAGTACTCAGAACAATATATTTGTATTACTTTTCTTCTTGAAAAGCAAGGTACATACTTCAACTCCTATGCAGTTACAATTTCTATCGGAATGCTTACTATATATGTAGTTTCATATTATGATCATGTTGTTTGAGCCAACTGTTTATACATTTATTGACATCAACTACTTAAGAAAAGATACAAATGAAGATCTGCATTTACATTCCCACCACACATGCCAACATTTAATTAGTATATTCTTAGTTGTTCAATTTGTCATACATTGCATAAACCAAAGAGGATCCAGATATTCCATTGTTTTTATATTTCAGACTCAATCCTATATATTAACTCCTAGATTCTGGATCCGACACTAGAATAATTGAAAATTTTGACCTATTTAGATAGTATATAAATATGAATGTGCTAATAAACATGGTAAATAGTTCAAATGTGCATTACCTTTTTGTTTTAATGTCAAATAATTCAATAAATGAGGAAAAGCTCTGCACTATGTTAACACCAACATCAAGACCACATGCTAAGCTTCAAAAGACGACGACGACTGGAGCAAAAGAGAGTTAACATTGTTGGCTCCATCGTGAACCACTGAGGGGAAAATTTCGACGACGTGAGGAATGGCACCAAGCTTGAATTAGTCAATTTTTTGATGTGATCACCAATAGCAATAGTTCTGTTCTGGAGCTCCCTCAAGGCCTTTATCTTGCCTTCCCCAACTGAAAATCTCCTCCAATGTAAGATTTCAGGTTAGAAATGAGATACTCACGCAGTTGAAATCACTATTTCCATACAGTAGATGAATCCCATGAATTTCTGCATTTGCTGTTACTTGAATTTTATCATCATCATCATCATCATCTCCAACAAAAAATATTTATGTAGATTACCATCCACGATTCATTGTTACAACGAGTATGAACAATGTCGTCGCTCCATCTGAAATCACTTGTGGCAGTCTTAACCGAACAATCAATCCCATGTATTTTACAGCAAAGAATCATTGCCAAGTAAATGTTTGACAAACTGGACCTCAAATATAAATTGTGAGACATATTTGATTTTATAGCAGGAAGTTGTTTTAACCGAGTAGCACAACTTGCATATAGCTAGCTCCCTTAAACGTGCAAGCTTCCACAGGTAATATATATTTCCAGTTTGGTACATCTAGAATTTCCAGCCAACTCACCAGGTTACAACTTAATCTCAGCTCAACAAGCTTATTAAGACGTCTAATCCAATCTGTTAGTCTCCATGCTTTAAGCTCTATTACATATTCAATGTTCCCCTGTTCTATTGCCATTACTGCAATCATTAACATTAACAACTTCTAATGCTCTTAAGTTGCAAAAAACATTAGATTTTATAATTTCTTTCTAACAAATTAAAATATATTTTTTATTATAATTCTTCAAAATGGGATTACATCATATTAATAAAAATAATTTGTATAATATATATCAACCAAAAATATCCTCCATCTGATAAAACTAAATAAAATCACAAAATTGATATTTTTTCATCCCAAATTATTTGTTAATTTAACATTTTACACGTATTTTAGAGGGTTGAAAAATATATTTAAATAAATTATTATTTTCTTAAATTAAAATTTAAATATTTATGTCGAAGAATATTATTTTAAAAGTAATTTATAAAATTATATTATAATAAATTTTAATACAAAAAAAAAGAGATATTGGTACTAAGAGAGTAATTAATATAAATGTTTATTATCATATTTAAATTTACCTGATTAACCGTGACATCAGGAAGCACGGTAAGAAAATAAGGTTTGTGTTCTTTTTACCCCAAATTAATACCTGATTAATTCAGATGATCACCGATTTTAATGGAGCTCGCCGGAAAAATATTTCATTTCCGGCAAACAAATACATATGCTTATACATGCTTTGGTTTAAACGAGAACCAAAAATAATGAGATCATCAGAACCAAATAAACTCCATGTATGTATATACACACACCCCTTTTTTTGCTAACTTATTTCTTTGTTGATCTCAGCTATCAATATTCTCCTTGGATTCCGGGGAAAAAACATTCCATTAGTTGCCGGAATTTAAGGAACATCTCCGGAGATCATTTTAATCTTAGTATTGGTACGTTGTAGTTTTTTTTGTTGGGTGGATAACAATTATGTATGCATCAATACATATATGTTAAAATTTTGAACTTCAGGATTATTTAAAAGATTTACTATAGTTGTAATAGTACAAGTTAAATGATTCTGAGTTCGATTTTCGTCCACCCGAGAATTCGGTAGAATAGATACTGCTATATAAGCTTACTTTAAAAAAAATGATCAAATTCAAGATTAATTGATAAATTTACCATATTTAGATTCAAGTTCTAGTGATTGGGTTTTGGATAGTAAACTCTAGAGTAAGCAGGTATAGATGGAATATTGTGCCAGCACTGTTCTAAGAAGCGTTGAGCAGCGTTTGAGTTATCTAGTGCTTGATTGCTATAATGAGAAACTTAGCGATGTCCTTTAAACAGTTAACAGGCTTGAACAGATAGGAAAGTTAAAATCAAAATCGTAACAAACCCCTCTAATCCTTTAGCAATGAATTAGCAATTGAACACGAACATTTAGAACTATGTTAGCGGAATCAAAAATTAAAAGTTTAATAAATTTAGTAATAAGTAGCATCACATTTTAAATTAAGCAGGACTAAAGTTTATATTTGGCTAAAATTAATTTTTTATTTAATATAATAAATATGTTTACATAATTGCAAGCGCAACCGGGTCAATTTCCTCAGTCTCCTTGGTAGCTACTTCCTGTGTATATGTCAATGTCTATGTGAAGAATCTAAACAACAGTATACGAAAAGTAAGCATTTCCTTGTTGTGATGGGAGACTTGTAATAAAAAGTGTCTTTGAAAGTAAATGATCAATTCAACAAAAAGTTTACGTTAGAATACCCAAAAGTAGTTTACACAAAATTATGTTATTCTAGAATTTGATATAAGAATAGAAGAGTAAATTCCCTAAAAAAATTGTTAGTGTTTATTGCTTCATTGATTCCGATTTTAGATAAGCATCATTAATTTTTCTGTGAGAGCATATAAATAAACTTTTCAAAAGAGGAAAAAGATGAAATAGAGAAAAAAGATGATCTAATACTCTTGGATGTCTGTAGAGATAATTGTTCTACTTATGTCATTCTTGTGTTTTGTAGTGTCAGCAGTAAGCTAAAATTAGTGGACAGTTGGAAGCCACTCATGAAGATAACTTTAAGAGGAATTTAATGCATGTCGAACTCCTGTACGATTTCTTTTCGGGCACGTGTAACTCCTCATGTTGGAAGCATGTCATCTGGGGGTTTTCTATATAATTTAGGACCTCTCAACCTACTAGTGTCCGATTTGTGTATCTTCTCCACTGCGAAACGTAGAGGTCTGGACAGAATGAATGACACCATTTCTATATGGTGTCTTGAATTAATTTGTTTTGCTTTAACTTTATTGGTGTCCCCGGAATTCAAATTTTAAACCTTAAGCAATTGTTGTATTGTTCATGTGATGGAATTTGCAGGTGGACTCTGAGTAAGATATACGGCGAAGTTGCTCTTTTTCTAAAAGTTATACAGGAAAGGAAGCCTTTCTAATCATGGCTGAGAAAGCTGAAACATACCCATGTCAAATTTTCTTCTGCCCATTTCTCAAGGATCTCAGGTACTGCCATCTTCTATTTAGTATGTTTGCTTACTTTAAATATTATACAAGACCACTAGACAAGTACAACCACTAGTTTTGTTTCCTCCGGTGTGCATCAAGAGATAAGTACGGTTTGTTCTCTCCATAAGTCCTTAAGTTAAGATTCAGCTTTCATATTTGTATGTATGCTGAAAGGCAAAAGCTTGATCAGGCTGATATTTATCCTCTATTACTGCTTAGGATGTTTCAAACAGCTATCCAATAGAAATCTGTATCCATTATTAAGTACAATGTTTGTCTACTTATGGTAATCACTGCTTGTATAAATGTGTTCGAGATGTATTAATTTTGTTTCTTGAGCCATAGTAATATATAGCAGATAATGTGTTCACATGGCTTTAACTATTCTTTAGACATTCTTCCCGATTGTAATTGGCATATTTCTCACTTGCGGTAGTATCAAATTAGGAAAAAATTCAAACATTTAAGCATACAATATATAGAGAGTAGACACCCTTAAAGTGTCTTCTGGAGCTTCATTTTTCTAGAGATTTTTGTTTCTACTCTTGTCACTCAAATAAGTGTATAATCATTATCTGCCAAAATTTCATCAGATTGGTATTTAAACTGGACGAGCTTGGTCTAGAAATAGCTAAAATTGCCTTTCCTGCGGCAATGGCTTTGACAGCTGATCCTATCGCATCCCTTATCGATACAGCATTCATTGGCCAAATAGGTATCTACTGTTTTCTATTTTACTTTTTAGCAAAAAGCTTTTATTTAGACTTGTGCTACCTTGTTTAAACAGATAATAATCTTTGTTAGAGCAATAGGTTCTTATCTTTTTGGAATTCTTTACGAAATTTGAACCATTACCAACATCCAACATTGCTTAAAAAGTTAAAATCGAAGTTCCATACCTTAGTATACTGTTACTGACTGCACATAGCCCTCTTTTTGGTATTTTATAGTGTCATATATGTGCATTGAAATATATAAGAGCATTTATAATTGGTACTTTGGTATTCACTACTCTTGATCTATTCTGCTCTAGCTAGTAACAAGCAATTTCACTACATGTTCTCTGGGAATTGCGCAATTCAAGACTTGTTAAAAATGAAAAATGGAGCACATATCAAATCATATATTTCTCAATTTCTGATATTCTCCTACCGTCCTACAGAACCAAGATCCATAATATAGGAATGATTAGCTATTAACAACTGCTGTTGAAGTATCCTTATAAATTTTGTAAATTATTGCCTTTCTTACAGATTGAACCACAATTAATCGGACAGCTACTTGCAATTGGTTTCTTCTATTATTATTATAATTTGATAAATAAGATAATGAATTCTGATATTAGCAAGACATTTTGTTCTACTCTTTTCCTAATTAGTTTTTTGTTTGGTTCCTAAACTACTATGTATTATCCAATGTTTTCTCCAAGTAGATATTTCCGAAAATGTTATTTGAAATAATAATCTCCATCAATGATAACAGGTGCGGTGGAGCTTGCCGCTGTAGGCATATCTATCGCTTTATTCAATCAAGTATCAAGAATTGCAATATTCCCCCTTGTCAGTGTCACAACCTCCTTTGTTGCAGAGGAAGATACCATGTCCCAATTGAGTCAAGAAGCACAAGAGAGTGAAACCTTGCAAATGGGTACCCTTGTTAGTACTGAAGGAGATAAGTTGATCCCAACTGAAGGTATGTTAGGTTATCATTATTTGTTAGTTTATTTCAGGTATCTAGAAATTGTTTCTACAACATCCTAAAGTTAACTTGGCAAAAAAAAGGAAAAAACCTGTTAACTAGTCATATACGGTGTTTGTATCAGAGTCTGATGATAGTACCAAAATGTTAGAGTCGCATGGCAACAGCTGTAATATAGTGAAGACCGAATCTGAAAAAAGGAGCATTCCATCAGCGTCATCAGCTTTAATAATTGGTGGCATTCTTGGAATCATCCAAGCTGTATTACTGATATCTTTAGCAGTACCCACCTTAAATATAATGGGGGTCAAATCAGTAAGGAACTTTTGTAACAATGACATTCTTGCATTCATTTAATTTGTTTGCTACGGTAGAAATAACATTTTGTGATTTCTGAAAGCACTGGTTCATTCATCTTGTAGGATTCACCTATGCTAAATCCTGCACAACGGTACTTGAGATTGAGGTCTCTTGGTGCTCCAGCTGTTCTTCTCTCACTGGCTATGCAAGGTGTCTTTCGCGGATTTAAGGACACACAGACCCCTCTCTATGCCACTTGTAAGTACAATACACAATTATGACAAATACTATTATACCTCCAAAAAACTCTCGCCCTAAAAGAAGATGTGCAGAAAACGGAAGCTGACTAGAAATAGTTTTTACTCACAAAAATAAAGAATTACGAAATAAAATGGGCTATATATGCATAATGTGGCTTCATGGCCAAATGCAAATAAGCTTAATGCCTGCTTAAGATATTTTTTGGAACAGAATCTTCATCCATATTGATCTGACTAGCATTTATGGATATGATACAGTGGCAGGCGACATAACA
Source organism: Oenanthe sinensis (assembly GCA_028671895.1). NCBI lineage: Eukaryota > Viridiplantae > Streptophyta > Magnoliopsida > Apiales > Apiaceae > Oenanthe > Oenanthe sinensis. The sequence goes on from CM053814.1 coordinate 10,665,299, forward strand.
AATATAGTTTTGGACCCAATATTTATATTCGTCTTCCGTCTTGGTGTCAGTGGTGCAGCTATTGCTCATGTTTTATCTCAGTGAGTTACATCAAACTGTATTCAAGTATGATTTTATATTCTTGGGTTGTGCTTTGGAATCTCTGTGCATCACGTTTTTTATGTAAATTGTAAGACCTTATTTGTTAACCTGATACTACCTTTTTCCCCCTGTTATTTTTCTTGTTGGACGGTAGGTATCTGATCTCAGTTGTACTCTTTTGGAGATTAATGCAACAAGTGGAATTGATACCCCCTAGTCGCAAACATCTGCAATTTGCTCGATTTCTTAAAAATGGTGAGGACTCCATACTACTTCGGTAATGTTTATACGTCTTAAGGCTTAAGGAGTTGAACTTTTGTTTAAAAATGATATTAAACTCTTTGTACATAAATAACTTAATTATTTTTAATATAGTTCAATCGAGCAAAAGGGTAAACAAGGAGTAAAGCATACTGGCAATTTAATTCAATTGCATTTAACTGGTTCTTCAAAGAAATAAAATCCTTTCTGAATTTTTTTCATTTATTCATTCTTCTGCGCAATGAAGATATAGATATTGTAAACATTGTTGAAAATACTGTAACTGCACATTCTTTGGTTGAAGTCAGCAATCTTTACAAGTTCTTTTCAGATAAGGTTAGGGTTTATCAAGCAATGGGTTTTTTTCGAGCTACTTCATGTATTGTTCCTCTTAGTTTCAAAAAAGCATTTCATGAGATCAACCGACTTTTTACGTGAACTCTTATTATCGGTCCTCAATTTTCATTCCACAGGTTTTCTGCTTTTGATGAGAGTCATAGCTGTTACATTCTGTGTGACGCTGGCTGCATCTATGGCTGCACATCAGGGACCAATACCAATGGCTGCCTTTCAGGTCTGCTTGCAGGTCTGGTTGGCGACATCTCTTCTGGCTGATGGCTTAGCTGTTGCTGGGCAGGTTAGGAACTTGGAATCATCTAGGTTTAAGTATTAACATAGTGGCTACTATATATACAAAACTCTGACAAGGACTCCAATGGTCTAGTATGTTGTTTATATTATCAAGAATTAAAAAAAAATACATATATTGGAGAATACATCCAATTATCAAGATAAATATTGCAATTGGAACCCCTTGTAGCACAGATGTTTTGGCAATTAATTGGAGAAGGGTGGTTCACAGTTCTTCCATTCTTCGAGAGTTCGAGTCATCCTTTACTTTTTAAGTTTGAAAGGAAAATTGATAAAAAGGCCATGTTAGTCTTGAAGAATTTCACATAACAGTTTAATGATCACCTTTTTTTATTTTGGGTACATACAGGGAATAGATTATGATATATGGTAGCAGAATGTTGCTTTTTCTCTGTTGTCGCCTCATCAGGATATACATCCATTTACCTTAAATATTCTGATACAACAGTCTCGAGTATAAGACCTATTGTAGAATTTGTACCATCATATTACAGAGTTTATAGAATAAACCCTGTAACTTAAATGTCTCATTGCAAATACAAGCAGAAAGGACTTCATATCCGCTAACCATGATGCAAAGTTGGAATGCATGCAAATTATTGAATGCAAGGGAATGAGATTAGAGAGTGAACAAGTAGAAAAATTCTTAACCAAAAGTATGATTCTTTTATGTTAAAAGTAAACACGTCGCTGGTTAGCATAGTATCTCTCTTTATGCTCTGGACAACATTCAGTATCCTAAAATTTACTCGCTAGCTGGTACGTGTGAAATTGATCTAAAATGATCAAGTTATATGTTGTCTTTGGACGAGAAAGTTGTCACTTCTCCAAGTTATATGTTGTTGCTAAATTTTATGAACTCATTCAATTAGGTGACTGAGACTAAAGTCTTTCTTTAATAATGTGTCCATATCACTACACTGGGTCCAATTCTTGTTTATTCTCCGTGTAGCAGAGAGTTACATTATCTTGATGCTGTTAATTGTTTCGCCTTCATATATCATTTCATGATAAATTTGACATGTTGTAGCTGATTAGATTATGAATTTTCATATATAAAATGTAAATGTTTTAGTATCGAGTGGATATTGATTACAATTTTAAGCGTAATTAGAGTTTTACCCTTTCTAGGCGATTCTGGCAAGTGCCTTTGCTAGAAAGGATTTTGAGAGCACTACAGCTACTGCATCCAGAGTGTTGCAGGTACTTCAATTATATAATAAGATAGAACCAAATCTTTTCACTGAGTTCATGAACCAATCTAATTTGCTATATAAAAATACTGCTGCAGTTAGGGCTGGTCCTTGGGCTGGTTCTAGCCATCATCCTTGGAGTTGGACTACCATTCGCTGGAAGAATTTTCACAAAAGATAGCGACGTTCTCCACCTCATTAGTGTTGCCACTCCGGTACCTATTTGCTACAAGCAAACAGAAACGTTCTCTGAGTTTCTTTTTCCAGTGACTAAAACATGAAGTTGATATTCCCCTTCTGATCAGTTTGTTGCAGCAACTCAACCAATCAATGCACTGGCCTTTGTTTTTGATGGCGTCAATTTTGGAGCCTCTGATTTTTCTTATGCAGCACACTCCATGGTAACTATAAAGTCTTTAATACTTGTCTGGAGATATGGAAATGCTTGTAAATTGTTAATTACTAAACATTTTGGTCCAAAGCAAATATTAGGAAGTCTTTAGACAGAAAAAACTAGTAGTAAGAATGTCATATTGTAATGTGTTAGATATTGATCTAGATAAAGTCTACAAGTTGCATAATACGTTAAGTGAACTTCCCTCATTTATAGTCGATCTATTATATTGTCTTTAACTGCAACTTTCTACTACTTATTTGTTATTCTTGAACTACCATGAAAACCTCAAACCGATATGCCCTATTGGTGATGAGATAAATAGAATGGCCTCAAATGTGCTAGATAGTTTACTCACCTCTGTAAGATTAATGTGTTAAATCTGTATTTCATTTCTTTATATATCTTCTACATAAAAGCGTAGACCCCCTCTGTTTCCGATCAGATGACCCATTGTCTTTCTATATATATTACCTAAGCAAAGAGTCATCTAGTTTTGGATGGAGCGCATATTGTTATTCACCCAGTTTTATGGGTAAAAATTGTATAACGTGTTTATCCTGTGTAGGGCCTGGTGGCTATGTTGAGCATCATATCACTGTTCATTCTATCTTCAAGCCTTGGCTATGTTGGACTCTGGATTGCTCTAACCATTTATATGAGCATGAGAGCATTTGTTGGTTTTTGGAGGTTAGTTTATCTGTCGCAATATTCTTAAAAAGGTGCATGCAGGCAGAGAAGATGCCTACAACAGCAAATCAACTTGTCTTTACCATATGGTTATGATCATTCCTTTCAAATTAAACTCATTCATATCCAACAATGACCAAAAAAAGATAGATTGGCTTAAAATTATTCAAGTAAGAAACTTAGAGGAACCTTATTAAGTTTTGGCTTCTATATATGCAGAATCGGGACAGGAACAGGGCCATGGAGCTATCTCAGGAACTAAATGCATTGTCACTGTTGCGGTTTTGCTTCACTGACTTCAGCGAGAGATTCTGTATTTATTAGTCTTTTTAGAAGGTCATCCTGTCAGCTTGGGCATCTTTTAAAAAATTTCATGTTATCGTTCTGTATCCCAACATTTTCTCTTTTGTAGTTCCCTTCCGGACAAGTTTTCAGTAGATGGTCATTGCCTTGCAGTGTATGGAGAAGTTTTTTGGAGTTCTTTTTTCTCTAATCCATTTGGTTGTTCCTCACGATGACATTCTTTCTAGTTTGAAATGATCCCTACAACGAAAAACATTTAATATAATGAACAGCATGAAAGACGGGGTGTGAACCTAATGTTTATTACCAAGTCTCGCGAATAAGTATATACTCTCAGGTAACTCAGTTTCGCAAACAGGTCTATGACAGGCATAACCTTTGGAACTGATTTTGTATCAATTGTACTTGGTTGAAGCACATATTACAGTCGCATAATTTGTTAGAAAATGTTGTTTAAGTTAATTTGAAATCAAACTATCAGTTTGAGCCAAAAATGAAGTCTGGCAATGAACTACGAGAAGAATAGCTGCCACTGAAAATTCTACCAATCGAACTGCATGCAGTTTCTCGAAATTACATTTACACCTGATAAAAAAAAAAGTTGTGATATGATAATAGACCTCATACATATTAGCATATCATGTGTTAAGTCCCTTGCTCTCTCCTATAAATTTAAGGTATGAGAATAATTTCAATGAATCACATTTTTATCTATATAAAAGTTAAGCAACAGCCCAATGACATGACATTTTCTTAATTTTTATGCTAATTTTCCTATATTTGTTATAGATTTAATTGCAATTTGATACCCTGAATTATAACTTTTTTATTAAAAAAATGGATCAATTATAAACATTGCCAATTTGTTATCCAAATTATTTTTTTAACCGTTGATTGCATTCCGTTCAATTTCCTTACCGGATATTAATGAATTGAGGGTATATATGTCTAATTCACTTTTCAATTTTTATTATTGCACTTTGATGACATTATCTATTACTTTTTCGCTCAAAATAACTCTTTTATAAAATATTAACAGTTTATTAAACAAATTGCTACTTAACGATAAGTTAACTAAATTATAACTTGCTGTTATATTTGTACGTTATCCTCTTTGTTTACATAATCACTAAAGCGATTTACACTGTTACTTTTCAAGTCTTTCATCTGTTTTCTTCTCTCAACTTTTGAGATATAAGGCTTTTCCCTTCGTGCTCTTTCTCCATCATAAAAATTATGTTGCTCGAATTATTCTTGAGAATCTTGAAAACCCTTTATTTTTAGCCGACTTAGAGCATCTCCAATGGGTTGGCTGTATTCGTTGGTTATATTAGTTGGCTATAATGATTGACTAAAAGATAGATAACCAAAAAACTCTAAAATTCAAAAAGTATTCGCTATAACATTGTCTATATATTTTTTATACCAGGTTTTAAATATTGGCTATATATAGCCATCCATAAAATATTATTTATATTTTTTGCTAAGGTTTTTTTTACATAATGCTGTTGGAGCGTATCAATTGCTAAAAATTGTGTCACCTAAGATATTATTGCTAAGGAATCTCCACCATTGGAGATGCTCTTAGCAGCCCAAGCTCTAGAGTTCTATCTATAAGATTCTCAAATTGTGAGGTACCAGAAGTTATAAAATACTTACAAATTTATTAATATGATTGACAGTAAAGCAATAAGTTTGTATTGTGATGTGCGATACAGAACTCTTGTAATGGTGCAGACGTGCAACTACAAAAGAGAGGTTGAATACACTTGTTGATATAAAGGAATAAATTACTTGCTAATAAAAAGGCAACTTAAGATCTAACAATATGATACCTAAAAAGATATGCGGTCCATAAAAAGGAGAAGTATTGAAAGACAACAAATAGTTGATCCTTTTATAGATTACATGAGTGCTGACTTTCTTTTAGTGTCATCCCAAGTTTCTCTGTTAGAGTTTATGTCAGAAAATGGGAACTTAAAAGCCTAATTTTCATAGGCTCTTAATATAATGTCGAGAAACTAACAATTTAAAGTTCTTCGTTGTTATTACGAGTATTTGAACTTTCGTTGATGGATCTAAGACATATTTTAGTAAAATCTATAGAGAAATAAAAAAAGGGACTTATTTGTATACGGGTTGTCCTGTTTTAATTCACATGTTGGATATGATTTTTTCTTGATCTCTTGTTAAACTTAGGACCCTCTGAGCCAAAACTCATGACCTGAAGATGAGGGAGAAAATCTCTATTAACTTCAGGACCACATCAGCAACTAAACATGTGATGTTCTGGTTGCTCCACTCAGGGTCCCCTGGCCTATACTCGGGACATGAACCGAAAAATCTAATTTAAAAAATTTAAAACTAGATCCATGTTTTCTTATATAAATAACTATACACACACACATATATATTGATTTAAGATTGTTATTACTTAAAATAATAATAATTAAGACTCAAGAGAATATATAGATGCAATATATTGATATGTAGGTGAATGGAACAAACTTTACATATCTAATTTGGGGGAAAATATTATAGCTATCCTCTCTAAAGTTCTCTCAACCTCTCTCTCAAAAAATACATATAAGGTTTAATTTGTATTGGTTTTTCTTTGGGCTAATTGAGGTAATAGTCGTCGTTGAGTTCTCTGATCTGTGACAGATTATTCTGTTGTTGGTTTATCGTGGGAGTGATATCATGATTTTCCAAGATAAATAGGTGAAACGATAATCTCTTTAAGAAAGTCATGTCTTCTACAAGGTTTAGCGTCTCCACTGATATATTGTTTGTTTCGAGTGATAGCTAAATTTTTCTATCTTTCTTTATATTTGTTGTTACTGATTATATGGTAATATTTGGCCTTCTTTTTTATTTTGTTAATTGATTTTTTGTCTACGTTGTTTTGAAAATGTTATCAAATGAATATAACTATCTTGGTTTTCTATAGTAATTTTTCAAACAATCTTGAAGAGAATACTATTATATTCTGTTAATCGATAAATTTGAAGATGGTTAATGAAACTTATGCTCCTGTTGGTGGTATTCAATCTACTAGTGGATGTTGTACCCACCATCGATTGGACCACTTATTGTTTCCCATAACCCATTGATCTCTCAAGCATGCTTGAGAAATTCAGTGGTAGTGTCGGCTTTTCACACTAGTAAAAGAAAATGGTTGTGGTTAATGATTGTTAGGAATAATGTAGATTTGATGATGTATAAAATACTAGTACATAGTCTAGCATAACATATACCTGTAATGAATATAATAAATCATTCTAGCCTCATGTCAAGAGTAATAATTATCAGAGTCTAGTGTGTACAACCAGGTGATGATATTAGACCATGTACAGGTATTCATATTGTTTTGTACTTAGAAGATTTTCAGAAGAATCAACACAAGAGTCTAAATCCTATCGGAGTCTGCAGTGCTATCAGAGTCTGAAGAAAGTTAGAGTTTAAGAGTGATTAGAGTCTGAAGACTAGCTAGAGTCTAAAGAGTTGCAAAGTCTATAATGGTGTTCCAATTTTGGAAAGAGGTGGCTCTGAGAAGGAAAGTCTTGGAAGAAATGACAAATCAATCGAAGATATATTATGAGGAGTAAATAGTCATATAGAAGAAAACTATTAGTAAATAGATATGAATTATATTCCCAATTAATTATAATTATTTAATCATGTATTTAGCTGATAGATAGCTCTACATATACACTCTATGTAATTTATAATTTGTGTGGTTGTTCAAGTTATCCAAATTATAGAGCATAGAAATATAGATAATTGTTGTATTGTTTAAAGAAAAGCTCAATATGCTATAAGTGGGCATATGCAACATTGATTTTATGTTGCAATAGGCCCGAAAAGCATTACAATAGGCCTAAGGCAATACTAGGGGGAGTTGCATTTAGAGGCGTTACCTTTGCTATCTAAGGCAACGCTTTTCGACATCTACTACAACATGAATAAAAGTATTGCATTACCAACACAATGCATCACTACCATCAACAAATGCAACAGAACATCAATATTGCCTTGGACTGATCCCAAATCGTAAAAGTTCACGTCAATAGTTGTGGGTCCAACCTACTACATCATCAGTTTGGGGCCTACCAGTTGGCCCACATGCCAAGTCAGCAGTTGTGGGGCCTAACAGTGGGGCTCGCTTCCTATTTCATTTTTTGCATGAACTCAAAAAAAGATGCAAATAATTAAGGATACAAAAGTAGAAAAATAAGGAAGAAGATCAGTCTTCACCAATTGGGGTTATACAGTGCAGTCTGTTTTCGGTGGTCGGATAAATAATACGTTTTACATAGCTCGTGGTCTTAACCCAGCCAATTGTACACACTTTTAGTCAACAAAACTCAACCTGTTACGAGCACCATAACCGACCGACCTAACCATAAGCAGAACCCAGAAAACCAACCACCTTTAGACTGTCCGGTCAGTTTTAGTGTCAATTTGGTCAATAAAAGTTAACAATTTAAAGATTGTTCCCCTTGGTAGTTGTCCGTGTCACTGTCGACCCCACCTTTACTAATGTGTGTTGCCACGTATGACAAATGGACCCACCCTTTGGCAGAAATGTCAAGGTTCATAATTAACCGACCGTCATTGTGGTCGATAATAACCTTTAAATCGACCAAACAGTTATTATCAACTAGGCTATAACCGACTGTTCTGGCCCCTTAGTCTGTTTTAGTGTTTGAACTGACCGATTCACCCTTTAACCGATCATTTTGAGCGACGAATTTTGTCATGTTTTGTTGTAGTGCAAGTAGTGGCAAGCTTGAAGCTTCAACACGACTGACATCTCGGCTTGATGGGAAGTAATGAAGGCCCGCAACATTCCATGTTACTAACACCTGTCTTTCAGATGATTTCTATTTGTTTATTTTATATTTGCTTGTGTGTGGTAGTACTAATCAAATTATATTGGTGGGTGAGGTTGTAAGAATATACTCTCAGACATTCTATTGCCTTGTCTCTCTTATCATGTAGTTATAATGAGTTGCCATAAAAATGATAAAAATGATTGTGAAATTTGCTTCAATGTAGCAGTTTTATATAAATGAACTTGAATAGTTGCCATAAAATGTAGAAGAACAAATTTGAATTATTAAATATTCTTTAAAAAAAATATTTAGATATTTTCATATGACAGTTATTTGAGTATTTATTAGGAATCGTAAAGGTATTCTTGAATATATAACACATGTTTTATTTAGACAATCAATTTGATTACTTTGCCTATTAATTCTTGGATTTTTTGAAGTCCCGATTAACTGATGTTTACGTTATATGTGTGTAACTGTAAGCCTATACCTATATATACTTGAAATTTGCTCTTCTTTTTGTATGTATTACTTACAATTTATCACATCTCAACTAGTTATACATAAAATTTTTGAAATGGTGTACACCGGAACATCCTGAAATTTTTACAAGTATAATTCAATCGGTATATCATTTCGATCCCCAGCAATCATATGTTGGGGAAGAAATTTACAACATACTACTTCCTGACCGTTGGATTAGTTAAGGAACGGTCAGGATTAAAAAAATAGAGACGAGCCTCGGTCATTTAAAGAGGCTCGTGCACGAACCCCGGTAAATTAGCGCGGCTAGTTAGCCGAAAATCAAACCAACCCATTTTAACACTTACACGCCTGAATCGAAGGCAACTTCCCCAATTTCCCAAACACCCACTGAGCCTCATAAACCAAACAAATCTCACACAATGCAATAATCAACACCCCAAACACATTAAAATCCCATTTTTCTCCTTTCACCTCACTAATCGCATCAAAAACAACATAATAAACCTGTTTAGAGCTCCGGGTCATGAGGAGTGTTTCTAAGAGGCCAGCATTTCATCAAATACCTTGCCTGCAAGTACATTTTCGCGTGATTTAATACTTGAATTACAGTAGAATGAAGCTCGAGATTCTTTTTATAACCAATATGTTTTGGAGCTGAGTTAAGAAGATAAAGGGCATGTTTGTTGTTTTTGCAATTGAGTATTGCATTGATGAGACTTAATGGGTCTGTATGTAACGATGATGAAGATGAAGATGGGGTGAATGAGATAGAAAGAAGAGATTTTGATGAGACTACATGGGTATGTATGCTTTGACAATGCAGGAGCGTAGTTTGGTCGAGGTTGTGCGTAGTATGTATGAACGAGTCACGCTAATTTACCGGGGCTCGTGTACGAACCCCTATGCTCGTCTCAGTTTTTTTTAATTGTGACCGTTCCTACTTAACTGATCCAAGTATGCTGTGAAATTCTTCCCCAGCATATTATGATTGCTCGGGATCACTCCTATCATTTATACATGATTTACATTACAATATATATTGTCACTACACAACACATACATACACGCTCACTCACAAAAAATGACCCTTATTTCAATATATATCCTTTTAAACTACAATATTATACAACGCTATAATATATATTAGCAACCTGTAGCAATTAGATACAATTTGAGAGTTTCTCCCAATTTGAAAGAAATTTTTAGGATATAAAACATTATTGAGAAAGTTGGGATAAAATAAAACAAGAAAAGAAGTAATCTTTACCCCCCCCCCCCCCCTTTCAAATCTTGTCAAGAATAGAAAGAAACATTATCTCTCATCAATTCTTCAACCCATTCCTCTAATCTTAACTCATCTCCTTCACAATTCCCACAAGTTATCATATTTTCTGCATTATGCATATGGTTCCAGTTATTAAAATTATTACATAATGAATTATTCTCCATGTTTGGGTTTTTACTGTTTGATTTCATGTACATGTCTTCCAATGGAGGAACAAACTGCTCTTCTACAACCCCAAAATTTTCATTTGGTGTCACGCAAATCGGAACACCTTGAGAGCACGATCTTTGATCTTCACCGTAAATGTCTAGGCGATTATCATGGGAAGGCAATGCAGAGTGATCATTTGTAGTCATTTGTTGCATGAATGATGATGGTTCCATGTACATTGACATGATGTTATTATGAACTGGCATGGAAAAGTGTTCTCCTAGGCAAGAATCTTCGTAAGGTTCTGAAAATGAATCACTTGTATTTGAAAAAGTAGTTGATGGTGATGAATTCTTAAGCTTCTTCTTTATTGTTGAATTCCAGAAATTTTTTATTTCATTGTCAGTTCTGCCAGGCAAGTGGGCTGCAATTTTCGACCACCTTTAAAAAGAAAATACACCATAATTAACATACATAACAATACACCTTTATAAATTAATAATGAATCAAAGAATATAACATAAGGAATTTATAATTTTATATTATTTTTCAGTCTAACATAATACGGACAACATATTTGAGAAAATTTCAATAAATTAATAAAATTGTGGTCCCTAAATTATTAATTTATATAAATTTAAATACGTACTTATTTTTTTTTGTCAAAAATACGTACTTTTTTTAGAATATTGATACAAATATACAATGATGAAATAATGTTTAGCTTTTGTGTAAAATAAGTAATACAACCGACGCAGCTTTTTCTGGTGGGGAGAGGGATAGAAATGAGTACAAATAAATGAAAATAGAGGTAGGAAACTGAAGAATGAAGTAAAAACAAAATTATTTGGTTAAAAAATTATGTACCATTAACCAATATAACTAATTGAATTTAAATTAAACCCTGATATACCAATGTAATTTTCATTCTTCTGTTAGTGGTTTATTAACCTTAAACGAATTAACACTTGCGTAAAAAGAAAACATTGAACTACACTTGGGAAGCTGTGTTTTAAAGTACGTAGTGCTAGCTAGGGTTAAAATGGTGTGTCGGAGTGACAATAATAAAATGCAATGCATGTGAGTGAGAATTTATTTTTTTGTGAATAATAATAATAATAATTAAATTAATAATAATATTAATAATTACTGATACAATCTATTTTGCTGTCTTTAAAAATACAATGATAGCTCGTAAACATAACGTAAACTTTATCATAAGTTAAACCTTCATAATAATATGAGATAACTACCAAAAACAAAAGATACCTTAAATCATGGGAAATGGTTAATTAAACTGAAAAAGAAATTGAGTTGATATGCTTTATTTATAGAGAAATGTTAGGTATCCAAAAATTGTTCAGAATTCATAACTTTTTTAATAATAATATGATACATGTATGCATATATATGTGCCCACAAATCAAAACATGTCAAATATTATGTCATATCATTTGGGATTAATTTTGGTATATAGCAATATTGCTCTTAAATAAATGATAAACTTTCACAAAAAATATAGTAATTCTCTTAACACATTTATTAATTCATTATTCTCTCCGTGCCTTTTTCAAAGTTAGTTCAATAATTTTTTTTATACCTATATTTATAGGTTTCATTCGTACTTCATACTTTATATATCCTATATATATGACATGACTTCTGCAATAATTTTATAATATATTATAAGTTAGGGTCTCCAATTAGTATTTCGTCCATATAAATTTTGCCCATCTTTAATTATTGTATTTAAAAATAAGAATGTAATCAAGTTTCAAAATAATTAAGACATGAAAATAGTAAATATAGAGATAATTTTAAAAGTTATGTTCAATTTAAATTTCAACCACTCAAAATGCATGAAGGGGACAAAGGGAATATGAAATAAGACCGGGGGAGTACAGCAGTAAGATAATGATGCATGTACATAGAGGGAGAGAAGGAGAGTAACTCTCACTTGTTGCCAAGAACAGAATGGAGATAAATGATAAGATTTTGCTCAACAGGACAAAACGGACCCCGTTTAAGATCAGGCCTCAAGTAATTAATCCAACGGAGACGACAACTCTTTCCACACCTTTGCAATCCTGCATTTTTGGCTACATCATTCCAACACCCTCCATTTTGACCGTCCCCCAACATGTATTCCATGAGCTTCTCATCTTCCTCCGGTGCCCACAATCCTTTCTTTATCCTCTTGTTCTTTTTCTCCTCGTCCGACGCACTTCTTTTCATCATTTTAATCAAATCTTCTTTTGTAATTCGAAATGTTGGTGTCTTGTTCTTATAACGAGTGGGAAAGGGGAGAAGAATTGAATTTCATAATGACAGAGACGTTGTGGGGTTTGCTTAGAAAAATGGGGACGTTCGAATACCGTAAAATATTCCCTCGGTTTAGTAATATTTGATATTTAATTTTTGGCATGCTCTTTTAAATGTTTTGACTACGTTAGAATTATTACTTTTAAAATCTTTTTTTGTAAATAAAAGTTTTAGTTTAATATTTTTATTAAAAAAATATTTTAAAAATAATAAATTTTATTATATAATTAAAACTCCTAAAAATATATATCAAAAAGTCAAAAATCAAATAAAACGAAAGAAGTAGAAAAGAGTGGCAAAGATATTGTACATTTGTAAATGTGCGCATGTACAAACTGTATATGTATGGGGAACGGTTTGGAGAGGGATAGGTGGGGTCTTCTTGTATTTGACTCCATGGGTTCATCATCTCCTCTTTTCTGTTTTAATGTGTATACTTCGCTCACAAGGTAATCTTTCGTATACATATATGATAAATATATTCGTCATGTTTGGGCAAACTTATTTTCCGGAAATATGCTCTTATTTTCAGAAAAAAATAAGTATGTATATACATTTTTTGAAGATAAGTAACTTATTTTTTATTTTGAAGATAATATTTGGTTTTAAAATTCTAAAATAAACATTTTTCTTAAAAAAATATGAAAATATGTAAAAAAATATAAAATAAGTAACTTATTTTAACTTTAAGGAACTTCAAAAGACCACATTATAAACTCTTTCCATACCTAATTAGTTGTTTCTCAACGTTTTACGGGCAAAATGCATAAAAAATATAATGCGATAAATTATTTTTCAAATTTATCATATCATAATAGACTAAATTCCCTATATTCTTACAAATGTTGTAGTGTTAAATCGTATTGCATTTAATAAACATGATATTATATATTTAGACAATCTTTTATCAAGAATCGAAAGTATATATATAATATATACAAGTCACAAGTGATGTGTCTTGTGAGGGCGTGGAATACTAAAATTGCTTGTTTCTTAACTAAGCTAAGAGATACATGTATATTTGCGTTCAGCGCAAATGATTTCTCTCATTCTCTCCTCTCACACGTGAATGAATGAAGATAACTAGCTAGATGTGTAGGGCGAGTAATGCTGTTTTTGTTTTGAACAGAGTAACTATTGGCGTTGCATGTTTTTGGCGTTGGAATAGATCGTCTCGCGAATACATTGAACTTTAAACTTGTGCTCTTTAATTTTCGAAATAGAAATAAGACAATTTGAAAATAGGGTCTTTACAGCTAAATTCCAAATGAAACCATAATGGACTCTGAATATAACTCATCAAAAATTTGTTGAATATTTTCAGATATTATAAACCAACCTTTGTTAAAAAAATCGATTATGAACGAATTTGATAATCACTGTAGTACACGATTCACGAATTTAAAAATCGATTATGTATGGAAATTTTCAAAGTAGTGATTGATTCGATTGTATTATATTAACTATACCTAATTACTTATTTTCCTAATTTATGAATAATGTGAAATAAATGATAAATAAATATTTAACAATTAATGACTAGATGTATTTGTCTATGTGTATCTATTATGATATTAGGAAAAATATCTTAAAATTAACCTCATAGTTCTTATTCTCTTTTGATTATGACCAAGTCCGTCGATAAATTTGCAATTTTTTTTTGAATTATTCCCAAAAGAAATTAAATTATACCAATCCAGCTAATAATTTATATTAAAAGCAATTTCTTTTTATTTACTCGTACGAAGTTTGATTTGAGTTAAATACCCTCTACCTACATAATTGAGTGTTACCCCCTCTATCCCATAATACATGTCATTTTTGGAAAAAAAATTTGTTCCAAAATATTTGTCACTCTCTTTTTTCAAAGAAAAATTTTAAAGATTTTTCCAAAAATTACTCTTGTATTATTATTTACAATGTTTGACTATTTTAAATATACAAATCATTCATGTTCATTTAATGCAACTATTAAGGGTAACAAGAAAATAAATTATTTATCTAACTTTTTCTAAACATGCATAATTTTTTTAAAAGTTAAATGTAAAATGGGACGGTGGGAGTATTCTAAAATACCAATTGCAAAAGAAATATATTTAAATATCTATCTAGGAATATAATTACAATTGTATACGTTATTTCAAGATACTGTACAATTTACACATGTTTTGGAGCATAACCTATGTGTTCATCGTGGGTTATTTCGGGTTCGGCAAAAGCCTGGTGCTTTCTGCGCCCCAATTTTTGAATTTCAATTAATTTTTCGTACTTGTTCCGATTCTTAAGTAAGGATTATTTGCTCTCTTCTCCGCTCTGAATGGGTAAACAGGGATCTCTGTGAAAAATTGGTGAAATTTCCTTTTTTTTTGCGTTTAAATCATATTCCATCATACAATATATTCTAATAGAAATTTATTTCATAAATTATAATACATATATTAATGTTTGAAATATTTTACCATATCTTAAATATTAACTTTAAATAACATTTATTTATAATATAAATAAATAAATAAATTTATTATAATAAAATAATATTATAATTTAAAAATTTTCAAACGAAAACTTGTGACGTAACTTATTGCCGTTTACATTATATATATGTATTTAAAATTTTGGTGTATCTTATGTTTCTCTGTCAAATTGTACTATCCTAATTAAAATGAAACTAATTTAAAAAATTTAGAATTAATCTTCACCGAATTTAGATCGGGGATTGAATTGGGATGGATGCTCCGCACTCGGCATAATTGGAGAAGAAAACTCTTACAAAAAATGTTCATAATTGAGCTAAACAAATTTATAGCATAAGGTATCCTAAGAAAGAAAGTATATTTTATAACACGAACGAGCTAGAATCATAGATTTTTTGGAAATTCAGCAGCTAGGTATCCATAATTATAGTGTTTCTAAAAACTAGCCACGTATCAATCATCAAACCTATGAAAAAATGATTAAAGAAATGTAAAAAGACAGGACGTCAGTGAGTACATTGAATATAACATCAAAACTATATACTCCCTCCGTCTCTAAAAACTTTTCCTGTTAATCATGTGCGCGTTTGCCAACACACACTTTTTAATCGTTAATATCTTTAATTTCGTATTAATATTAAATATAAAATTTTTATTGTATTAAAGTACTCACAAATACGAATCAAACAAAATCACTCATGACTATATTTTGTCTTATAAATTACTAGCTTATATCCCGTGCGATGCACGGATGAATATTTTTAGTTTTTTAATATTTTTATTTTAATATTTTTTAATGATTTGAATTTATTTGTATTTGTATAATAATAATTTAAATTTTATTTAATATTATATGCATATGTTTTTATATAATTTATTTGTATTTATATTTTAATAGGATAATTTTTGTTTGTTTTGTATGGAGATATATTTTACTTAGGAGATTAATGTGAGATATTTTAGTTAGAAGATTAATATGAGATTGTATTTTAGTTAGAAGATTAATATTTTAAAATTAGGCCCAATAATTAATTAATTATCCGGTCCAAATATCGACCGACTACCAAACTTTCAATGTTATCATAAATTTTAATGATATATTAAATTAAAATTATAGGATAGACTTTAATGATATATTAAATAAAAATTATAGGATAAGTGGGATTCGTAAAATAAAAAATAAAAAATATAATATAATATTATCATATCAACGGAATTATATTCTTATATAAAAGTAATGTTTATATTCTTTAGAATTATAATGTTTATGAATTGTTTGCATAAAAGAGGACTACTGGTGTTAGAATTGTATGTATGACTATACTTTTTTAAAATTATATTTTATTAAAATTGGACGGTCAAGATTGTTTATATGGTTTAATAAAATTGGACGGTCAAGATCTTTTCTATGGTTCACCCAGTACTAAACCAACCGACGACCAAAACTTTTAATCTTTCGGCTTTAATAATATAGTATAGATGTGTAAATTAGTAGTCAATCGCTTACAATGAACAGTACAAAAAGTCAAAATAGGAAACGTATTTTGTGACGAAGGGAGTATTAAATATCCTAGATTTTGCGCATGTTTTTTAAATGGTAAAATTAGCCTATCTGGAATTGGATTGATTAATTTTTTAGTTAAGTCATATATATTGAATTGAATTTGAACCTCATATCTTGCACGAGTTATTATATAATCGAAATATTTTTGATAACCTGTTTTGTTATTTTGATTAATCAAATATCTTACAATATTATATTAATATTTTATTAGATGTAAATTATAACTTAAAATTTTATATATTTATTTTAAGTATAATTTTTATATAACACATTATACCAGATACTACCTACATATACATATCAATTTTATGATCCTACATATACATATACATTAAATTTTTATTCAGTAAAAAAAATTTAAAAATAAGTTATGAAATTATACTTTATATGCATCTTAAAATACGTGTCGGACCTTGTCTCCGAAACATAAACAATTGGATGGGACGGAGGGAATATATTTTTAAAAAATAAAACATATTTAATAATAAAAATATTTTTATATTTTAATATTAACCTGGTGCCTTGCACTATTTATATATATATATATATATATATATATATATATATATATATATATATATATATATAATAGCCCGTCCGCCCTTTTTCAGATTATAAATTCGAGCAAAACTATAATATAATACAATTTATTAATACGAAAATCTATTATAAAATATATATTCCACAATTGAAACATTTGACTTTAGCCTTGTCAAGTTTGATTATGGTGTTTTTGCACTTCTCAACCTTTTCATCTTCCTTCTTGAATATTGGTCTTTTGCTGAATTTTCCAGTTCTTTTGTTAAATTTCATCATTTTGAAATTCTTAGAAAACATAGCCATCATTTGTCTCATATTAATCTCATCATCAGAATCAGAGTCTGTGTCAGTAGACTCTAACTCAACAACAATTTTACCCTTTTTCTTTGATTCTAACCTCTTGGGGTTCTTCCTCTTGCTCTTTCTCAGACTCCATTAAGAGTGCCACAGACTTTGCTTTACCAGCCTTCTTGTTCTTTCTTTGTTGCATCTCTAAATCATAAGTCTTGAGTCTGCCATAAAATTCTTCCAAAGAGATTTCATCTAAAACTCTGGCTTCCCTTATAGCAGTTGTTTTATTGTCCCACTTTTCAGGAAGAGCTCTCAGAAACTTGGTATTAGTATCTTAAGAATCATATATTTTATCAAGAATAACCATCTCATTCAGGAGTGTGGTAACCTATCATACATCTCAGTGATTATTTCTCCAGTTTTTGCCTCAAAATATTCATACTCTTGAATTAGTAGAGACCTTGCATTCTTCTTGGCATCCTTGGTTCCTTCATAGTGTACTTAAAGTTTTGTCCACATCTCCTTAGCAATTTTGCATGATATTACACAGTTTGTAAGAAAAAAGTCTAAACTGTTAAAGAAGATGTTTTTGACTTTTGCCTCCTTAAGAACATTCTCCTTGTCCTCTTTTGACCACTCAACTTTTGGTTTATTAATAAATTGTTCACCAATGATATTTCCTTCAATAGTGGTTTGAGGAACAAGTCTTGAGGGCATGTAAGGTCAATCATGAATCCTATCAAGATAGTCAAGGTCTGTTGCTTCTAGATGGTGTAGCATCTTAACCTTCTAGTGGGTATATTCATTTCTTTTGAGCATAGAGATTTAGAATTGTCATTTTTGTTTCTAGACATCTTTGATCGATTTTAAACTTTAGGCTCTCATACCAATTGTTTTCTCAGTTACACAAGTAGAAGGGGGGTTGAATACTTGTGTCTACTTTTTGCATGATTAAAATCAACTCAATATAAATTTAAGCTTCAAATTAAGAACAAAGATCAAAGATCAAACACAAATTATGAAGAAAAATATTATTTGTATTATTGATGAATAAATACAAACTCTCCTAGGGTGTACACAAACCCTAGCAGCTACTCTATGTTTCTCACAACAACTCTCTATATCTCTATGCTCTCATAAAACTTCGACAAATATAATAAGTTACATAAAGTGTTTATATAGAAAGCTGTCTATTAACTAATAATGCAATTATAATTAATCAGGAATAGATTCCTATCTATTAGCTGATAGTTTCCTTCCTCTCATTTCTTCCCGTAGCATATTTGCAACATATTTGCAGCATATTTGCAATATATTTGCCTTTATCTTCGAAGACTTTCATTTAAAGTGATCACCTTCCAAATTCAGGTTCAACTTTACAGACTCTGAAAGACTTTAGACTCTGATGATCTTCAGTCTCTGACAGCCTATAGACTCTGATAGTCTATAGACCCTGATCAACTTCTAGACTCTAATTGACATCCACACTCTGGTTTTATTACTTCTGAAAATCTTCTAAGTATAAAAGGCCTTGATACCTGTACAAGGACTAATTAGATTCTGATTTTACATTTACTTGATCAGAGACTAGAGAGACTTATTATATTACAAATATATTTATGCTAGACTTTGTTATAGTATTTTGTACATCATGAAATGAATATATTCCTAACAATAACATTCTTGTAAAAGTTGGGTTACCCGGATAAATAGGAACTCCAGAATCCTTAACATCCGAACAAAACTGAGAAGCTTATGAGTTTGGTTCTTCTTCGACGTTACTACTACCCGAGCCTTGTTCGTCATTATAATTTCCACCATTTAAATCTCATAATAATGTGTTAAAATCAAATGGTTCATCAACAACATCCTCTAAAACAAAATCTTCCGAGTTACGCTTGCGTTTTTACTTTTTAGTAGGTTATTTAGATTCACCATGTAAAATTCATACTTTATAATGTTTCATAATTCCACATTTATATAATTGAAGTTCGACCTCTTCAACTTTCAACCATTTAGAATTCTTACACTTAATACACGGTGATATAATATCTTTTCGGCATCCATCTCATTTTTACGAGCAAAATCCAAAAAAGATGCCACCTCATCCCATTATTCCGTACTTGTTGAAATAAAATTATTTTTCATACGTCGATTCATTCAATCTCGATTTTGATTTAACATATAACATGAATATTATATATTTATTAAACAATTATTAAAAAATTATAATAAATCAACTAAATTATCAAACTACATATATATTCATGCTCATTTATTACTATCAAACTTAATTATGAAAAAACACACATATGGACGTATCTATATATACATATATTATATACATATACGTTATAAAAATAATGGAAATACGAAAACAAAAGTAAATAAAAAAGAATAATACTTACAATTAATGAGTTTTCAATCTTTCCCACTCTAAATCCTTCAAAATTTTAATATTTCACCAACTTTTTTTTCACACACTCTCTCTCTTATTCAATAAATGAAGAAGGTGGGATAAAGAAGAAGTGCCACAAATTACAAGACAAGGTTAAAACTGACCAACTTGTCCACATCGATCGGTTTTAAAATAATAAAATATTATAATGGTACAGCAGGTTCGTGGAAGCATTTATTACAGAGAAAAAACTGATCGACTACAGTGGTCGGATTAGGATGGTTGAAAACCGATCGACTACAGTGGTCGGATCATTATAATAATAAAATATTACAATGATTGATTTTTTTTTAATTTTGGAAATCATGATCTGCCACTTTCATTCAATATTTATGATTTGCTATTGCTAATAATATATGTATTGAGTTTTAATAATCCTCCATTATCTTAAATAGAATAAACTTGTCGGAAGGAAGAAGGTAATATTTTCTTACAATGAATTACATTTGATTAATTTATGTATATAAATCAAGAGAAAGGGTTCATCAATTCATATCGAAATAATGTGTTATGGTGTATTTGAACACTTACAAGAATCTCTGTTTCTTATTTCAGGTTCGTTATGGATTCATTATCAAGTTCAAATTTGAAAAGAACATCTAAAAAGAAACCTTTAACAGTAAGGTTTAAACATGAACTGTTTATTTCGATATATCAATCTTTTCAGACACTGATTATATTGTAATATCCTTTTCAGGGAGATAATGAGTTTATAAGAGTGATGGGGATGCAGCACCTGAGGTGGTTACGTTGAACTCTACGATGTGTGGTTCTGTAATCATAAAATGTATATTTATTCAATCATATACTAACTTAACAACAGATTGTAATAGATTGTGCTATCGTATCTCAAAGAGGCAATTGACGAATATGATGTTCTACAAGAAATATGCATGACACACTTAGCAGACACGAATAGTACTTTTCTAGGATATGATCTATGGAGTTTTTGAGATCAAAATTCATTATTCTGAATGAAAAAGCAATTGTTTTTTAGAGTATAAGTTTTTTTAGTAGTCTATTAATATGTATTTGTATTCTTTTTTGCTCTAACACATTTACTTTTGAATCTTTGTAATAATATAAGCAGATGGTTTAGTTGAATAATATGCGACTTCATTTCATTTTTTCTACGCTTACATCAGACTACAATGAACATCATTGGATTTGTTTTTTAGCAATATATTACAGAAACTGTGTTGGAAAATTAATGCGGAACATAAGAGAAAAGACATTTGTTCCTCCGTTTATTACAATTTATGAAAATATTATAAATTCTGAGACTTTGTTAAAAATTTATTTTTGTCATGAACTTGTGAGTACAAGGATGCCTTGGAGGAAGTAAATGTAAGTCACGAGAGTTAAATGTGGGATCTTCTTCCTTTGTTGTCTACAAGTCCAGATCAAGAGTTTATGAACGTGAAGGAAGTCTTTATGCAACGGGCGTCGTTCGAGCAAAATTGCGAGGAAATGAAAGGTTTTAAGTAGTATGTTTTCCAGGATTCATGTTTCGTAGTTTATGTACACTGTCACGTCAGCGTGGGTCCCACTGCCACGTCAGCAGTGGTGACCCACTGGCGGGCCCCGCCAACCACGTCATCATGGGTCCCACTGTCACGTCAATCGTGGTGGGCCCCCCACTGCCATGTCAGTACTAGCCCACTGTCACGCCACTAATTATTAAAAAAAATTAGTTAATGCAACATCATTCGTTAGTGTTGCATTCACTGCAACACCGTGAGTAATATGCAACACGAAATTTTATCTAATGCAATACTATTTTAGCAGTGTTGTAAAAGAGCAAAAAATTTAGAGCTACCGCAACGTTTTCAGTACAACGCTTTCTAAAAACATTGACTATGAGCACTTATGGCGTAGTGAGACAATAAGATTAGTTGAAAATTATTGATCATGATTTTGTCTCCACGTCTTCATTAAAAATATGGTGTCCACGGAATTCAACTCAACTCTATATATATTCAAGCAAGGAAATTATAAAAAAATTAAAGAAAACGTAAATAGGATTGATCATAAACTTGTAAATTATAAAAACGAAACAGAGTTTCAATTCATTTTTATGTTTAAAATTTGATTTTTGAAAATAGTTCTCTTCATCACAATAAATTTAAAAAATATATATTTTTTCCCGTTTTCAGTTTTTTATTCTTCGATCACTTGTAACTAATTAAGTTATAATCTATCAACTAATATACTTAAATAAATTTTCTAGAAATTATAAGTCATATTAAATAATGGGTGATTGTTTCTTAATATATAAACACTAGATTTTAATCTACTTAAACTTCGTTTGGAATTGTTGGTAATGTGCTCTTAAAAAATGTTTAAAAGATGTCGTTCATAATATTTGGTATTAGATTATAATTTATATATTTTACTTGAAAGAGCGTTTAAAAATTTGAACACGAAAAGATTAAAATATATGTATTTTTCAACTTAAGTTATTTATAATTTTAGACAAACAGTACCTAAGACTTTTTTAAAATAATATAAAAAATTCAGATATACAGTCTCCCAGAAGAAAAACATGCTAGAATTGAGATCACATCTTGTAATATATTTTTCACATTGAACATTATTGTACATGATTTATTAAATTATTTTAATATATCTGTCTCTTTCGATGGGTCCATATATATTATAATTAACAATGTTACAGAATACGGTTGCTTGATCAATTACCATTGCAATAATAATTGCAAAAGCTTATCAATTATTTTAGCATAAAAAGTGAATGATCCATTGATTTGCACTTGAAGTAAAGCATGATGCCTTCGTGAGCCTTGTGTCTACATGTAATTCTAGTCTTCAATATGCTTTGAAGGTTTAGGAGTTTTACAACATATAGAAAACGAGAAAGAAATGCTAATAATTTTAATTCAAGCGCGGCGGCTTCAAAGTTCAATTTCAAAATCTCTGGAATCTTCAGAACCATATATGCGCGCACTTGCATGCAGGAAAAATTGAAAAATATTTAAAATATGGGTCATGTTTTTTTTGAAAAATATTTAAAATATGGGTCATGTTAATCACAGTGCTTAGGGGCATTGATAAGAATTAATTGTACATATTTTATTTATTATCTTCAAAAACATTTTTGAAATAGTTGGGTACTTTTTTACAATTCTAAAATTATGACAGTTTACCTTTTTATATATATCATTTCCATCATTTCTATTAGTAAATTAAAATAAGATATAAACAACTTTTAATCAAAATTACATAATGGGTTTAAATCACTTGATTCTAGCCTAAATCACTTGAGAAATTTTTCTTTTTTTGTTTAGACATGTAAGTCTAGTGTGACCGGGAGTATTGCATTGGGATCGAGCACCTCTTAGTTTCTTTTGATCCAACTCTTTTACATCCTTGATGCATCTCTTTCTTGGACGACCTTTGTTTTGTAAATTATACTTTGTACAATTGTACATAGCTTGAACATGTCTATTATTTTGTAAATTATACTTTGTGACTACTAAAACCAAGTCTGCTCAAAATCTTCAATGAAATTTATCATGTAAAGTGCATAAAAGTTAGCACACCATTTTTTATACTCATTTTCTTAGGAGAGCTATGAACTTTGAAGTGATATGCCACATACAAAAACTATGTCTTGTAATAGGCATTTTACTGGAAATCGCTTCAGACATCCAAGGATCCTGATCTATTACAATAGTTTCTGGCGCTTTTTTCATTGTAGTTACAAAAAGGTTGCTTTCAAAAAAATAAACTCCCAAAAAATACACACCTTCATCAACCATTTAAATGTTTGTGTAGCTTCATTCCGAAGCAATGCACTTCGAAATAAAATTGTTTTGTCACGGTTGTTAATGCCAACAAAAAAAAATACAAAAGGCATGTCATATATATTTCTCTTATAATTAATTAATATAAAAAAGAACCGCATCCCTATACTTTTTAAACCATTCAAAACTTTGAGCATGACAAATTTTCTGGTCTCCGATCCTCTCATCCTCGATAATATGGATGTATTGAAAATTTTCATCTCTTTATTTTCCGTATCTTATATCTTCTATAAGCCTTTGCCATCATTAATTCCAATAATTTTTTTCATTTTAACAAATAAATATTGCGAACAACTCTTTCAATAAAAGAGAGATCATCACCATATTTTACCTATTTATGAAGTTCCATAACTTGAATTATTTGTCTGACACTAAACCCAGTTTCTTTAATATAATAAAATTTTATAAAGTTAAGTAAAGATACAATGGTTCTTATACATTTAGAGAGAAAATCCGACTGTCATTGTTATTTTTATAGTTAACCAAAGATCCAACGGTTCTTATATATTTATAAAAGATCCGACTACATTTGTTATTAATATAGTAAACCAAAGATTTAACAATTGTTATATGTTTGTAAAAGATCTAACGGCCATTATTTTTCCTATGGTCAGTCAATACTGCAAAAGATCCCAGGTTTTCTTATTATATAATAGTTATATAATAGTATAGATATCTCAACTGTAAATAAATGAGAATAATGCTGGGAGTGTTTCCGTAAATCATGCTTTCAAACTTCTAGAATGTAATTAGTTGGCATAATAGTTCTAATATTTGTAAGGTTTCATAGTCTGTGAGCTATCTGTGAAGTAGTAGCTAGCATTCTTCTTTAACAAGTTGATAATGCTTTCGGTCCTGCGACCGTGAAAGTCTCCAGCCATGGTGTCTTGATCGTGTGGTGTGTGCAAAACAATGTCTGACCGGGGTGGCCGTCAAGCACCTCCGACAAGCAGTACAGTTTCTTGAGAGAAGATATCGGAACTAATGCCTTGTGACTGAGTTTAATGCTTGGTGTTTTTATGTTTTAGAGTTTTTGGAGAGTAAGGGTGTGTCTGAGTGTTAATGTCATACATTTTTCTCTTTATTACAATCATATATATATATATGATTCTGAGAGAGGGTGCAACTTACACGCCAGGTAAGTGTATTACCTGGTCCGGTGCCGCGCGCCTCCCTGTCTTATCGTCGTGCCAGGGTGCCTTTACTCCTTTTCCACCATGCTGTCTTTTGTCCTTTTGGTGGCTACTGTATAGTCCTTTGTCCTTTATTTCTTTCTTCACCATGTTGTCCTTGGGAGTGTAACGTGGAAGTCCGTTATATTTGTCTTCATACCTCAAGGTTATTTTACCATGTTTTTGTCAGTTATCGTCCTTTTATCCTTTGAGCGGCGCTTTTGTCTCCTGCCCGTTGAATAAAGATTATATCCCGGGTGTTTTACTCTCGGACTGGCGGATACTATCATTAATTGGTCTTTCTTTAACAAGTGTGCACTTGCGTCCTTCTTTAACAAGCAATTGCTCTTTCTCACTGTTATGTTGTTGATATTCTTTTTCTTCGTAGAATATTACCTCCTCCAATATGATAGCTGGGAAATTTAAGTCTCGTTATTTTGAAGGACATGGTGTAATCAAGACAGTTTGGGGCTGGCATCATGCATAATATTTAACATGGTGATCAGAGACCCATGTCTTTGAGCATTTTGATATATTTTTCTGACCTGGTGAATGCAGAGGGCATTAAGACGAACATAAAGCATGAACCATTTTGCAGCATCTCACCTGAAACATTGAATTACTACTAGAAAGGTTGATATTTCTAGAAATGTTGATATACATGCATTAATTTAATCCTATAGTGTGTTCATGTTAAACTTCTGCATTCTGGAACCTTATAGGGATGGGTTGACTCGTCGATCAATCATGTATAACTAAAACCAAATAGGTTTTTTTTGGACTAATTATTTGTGTTTATTAAATTAAATTACTGTAATTTGGCAGCTATATTAATTTTGACACAAATCTGTGCCTCACAAGAACAATAGCAAAATTATTTGAAAGATGGCATGAAGAATGATGTTTTATCCTCGATAAGTCTCATGTGGATTACAATAAGGCTGCTCAATCTGGCCAATTAAGCACTTCCTCCTCAGCTGATCTAACAAATCAACCTACAACCACACTATAAGATTCTTCTAATCGTTGAAGATCGAGGATAAAGAGCTTCGTGTCCAGAGCCGGCTCCAAGGGGAGTTGGCATACAGTAGTATTTTGCCTAGGGCCTCCCAAGAATAAGGGCCCCACTTTCAAGTTCAAACTCTAATCCATATTTATTATTATATAATATATAATTTATAGTTTAATAATTATTTTTAGCATCAAATTCTAATGAATATTCTTTTTTATATGTGATTATATAATTTTAGAAGTCTCACAAAAATGTATACTAATAATATTTAATAATACTAAATCTTATAGGATTTTTAATAATTTATATTAATTAATACAACTTTTTAATGATTAAATACATTTCATATAAATACTAGATTGTTATTTGAATACTAGAGTTTGGTGTAAATTTTTTATTAAATTTAATATTAATATAATAATATTTCCTCAGTCTCACTCATTATATCATTTTGAGTAAATTTTGGTTAAACTAATCAATTTTATAATTAAATTTGCTTAAATCTATACTATATTATTAAAATCAAAAGATTAAAAATTGGTTTTGGTGGGCACGGGCCTAAAAAATTATATGTGCATTACATACAATTTTACTTATTATATTATAATAGAAGTTCTAACTATATACATATTTATATTAACTAAAATTTTATTTTTAGACCCAAATTATAAATTTATTATAACACGTGTACAAATTATAATATATTTATATTAAATAGAATAATATTTATTGTATTAAATTTTATAAGGTCAAATGATAAAAATATTTATTTTAAATAAAAATCTATTTATCATACATAATTATAAACTATTATCAAAATAACTCTTTTAATTAATTTATATCACTCACATCTTTAATAGATTTATATAAAATAAGAAAATGTATTAACATAAATTCTTAATATTATAAAATTTTATATTAAATATTAATAAAAAAATAATTAAAAAATAAATTTACTTAAATATTTATATAATAAACTTGATATCCAAAAACTGCTCAGCAATAAAGTTATTATCATAGATTATATTTATCGTAATTTGAACAACAAATTTAGATTAGAACAAAATAAAGTAAATGGGGGGGGGGAATATTTTATTTTATTTTATTTGATATTTTATAAATAATATATAATTATTATATAATTTAGTGTATTTTTTATTATTCAAATTAATTTTATTTCAAAAAAAACTAGGGCCTCCAAAATGCCTGTCATGCTTGTAAAACAAAAGTGGGAACTGTATACCTGAAAATTTCTTGATTGCAAAGTATCGCGCAATAAAACCTTATATATGTATGCCAAATTGAGGTACATTTGGAGCAGAGCATAATATTGCTGATTACAGAATTTAAGCAGTTTATATGCCCCTGCCTCATACTGCTCAATCGATCACATTTTTTGTATATGCTATGCTATGTATTAGAATATTTTAGAAAGAAGAGATGGAATCAGTTCGAGGGAAGCTTTTTGTTTTTGGGATTTCATGGAAAACGATGGAGAAGAACTTGCATGTGTATTTTAGTAAATATGGTAAAGTTTTGCAAACCTCTATGATGGGAGCAAGATAAGAAAATTGGGATGCATGGAGATTATGGGTTTGTTGTGTTTGAAGATCCCTCGGTTCTTGATGATTATCAATGTTCTTCAAGATAAGCATATGATTGATGGCATAATGGTAAATGTTTTTGAATTCTTGATGTTAGATTGCTTAAAGATTTAATATTTTTGTTGTTTTGCATCATATAGGTTTGTGTTATTTTAGTTAAAATTGGGTGTCGTATTTGATGGGTTTATTTTGATCGAAGGGAGATTGAAATTATTCTTAAGTTTTGAGATTTTGGGAATTTTGCTACTACTTTTGATATGAGTTTGTTTCGATTTATTGGTGAACTGTACATTATTTTTACGTTTTCACATGTGTTTCTTTTTTTGATATTTAGTGCTCTTTGGAGTTTGGATGTATACGCATTTTTGTTGGAGTTTTGTTTATAAAACCAATATAATTAATTAACAAAAAAATATTTATGAAATCTTTTTGTATCTTTAAATATATTATTATATTTAAAGGAGATGAGAACATAAGAAAGCTAATAATGTGTGTGACTTTTGAATAGAAACTCCTCAAATAAATTGCAATAAAGTATATTAAAAGATGGAGGGGTTACTTTCTTAAAAACATTACTATAAAGAGATATACATCTTTGTGATGTATATTGAGCATCATTCTGATTTTCTCAAACAAAGAAAGACCGTAAACACTTATCACTTTTGTTCCTAAGTAATTTAAGAAGGGTATCAATATTGTTAATTGTCATTCTTCATACTTTGTTGTATCATGTAGGAATAAATTTAACCAGTTGAGATACAATTGGGACGGAATAAAGTTTTAAAGAAAGTGATCATATCACTCCTTAAACCAATTTGTCTCTGATTATTTTTGCAGGATTCTGGTGTCAAAGAAAGGTTTCATCTCCATACATCAATTGTTTTACCATTAATTTTTTGATATATAGGCAAAAGTTTGAAGACGAGAACTTTGATCATTCTCTATGTATGTTGTGTAATTTAGTATGAGCGCAAGTTTGAACTTTGTGAAGTATTTGCGTAGGAGAATGAATGTCTACATCTAGTAGAAGTGGTAGTATCTTATGATTGTCTTATTTTTGGGTTTGTCCATAGGTTGAGGTTAAGAGGCCCATTCCGAAAGTTGGCAAATTCAATGCTAGCTCCTAAAAACTTTGGAGGCCATGGAAATGAGGACCAACAAAATTGTTGTTCGGAATTTACCTCAAACACTAAGCAATGGTGAATTTTGCCATTATTTTGAGTCTTATGGCAATGTAACTGAAGTGGTTGTCTTGAAAGAAAAGCAGGCAAATCTATCTTGTGGATTTGAATAGAGTTATTACATTTGACTTCGAGGATGTGGTTGATCTTGTCTTATATAAGAAGTACCATGATTTGGGTGGCACTACAAGAAAAACTAAATTTGACAACAATTATTAGGTAACGGTTGGACGCAAAAGTTTTATCCAGAATTTAATCCTTTTAACCTTAATATGATTGTGTCATCATCTTCTTCATAATTTAATTTATATTTTCTTGATCAATAAGTAGACTATTTTAAACAAATTAATATTTCAGTACGAGCATGCATTTCAATAGTCTCACTCAAACAAAATGGGGGGTTCAATCATGTCTAAATCATTCATATTTCTCACACGATTCATAATATATCCAATATTTACCTTTATCACTTCTCAGTTAAAGGTAACTTTAGATAGAATCAAAATATATAAATTCTCGTGTACAAATATAAGAGTTCAGGTTCGGGGATCATTACATCATTATAAATAGTTTACCACGTGGGTCTGTCCAGTATAATGTACATTTACATGTAACTATGCATTCACTTTATAGTATATCTATACTTATGACCAATGAGTGGTGGTTATCTCACGATCAAACATACTAGTCTCGATATATTATTATTGTCCTAATTAATAATAATACTCGATTAGTGATTTTTAGGAATATGATACACTTAAATGATATTGTCTCATGTTCAAGTCACATACTTGAACTGTATATAATTTGCATCAAAATTACAAGAACATTTATTCTGCTAACATTTATATCACAGTAAATAAAGACATAATATATTATATTAAATAATCAAATAAAACATAACGTCATAAATAATGTTTTCGAAACTATAATGTATTGTCTCTAGGGCACATACACTAATATTACGTTAGTTTCCCTTTGTTGTCATTAAAATATGTAATATTTTTTTAGAGATCGATGTTTTTACATAGGTCTTGAATCATTTTGTTTGAGAAAAAATAAATTAATTATATTCATAAAATATATATGATTTCTACTTGTCTGTTCAATATCTACTTGTTTATTCATTTTTGCATTAAGTATTAATTAATCTATCATAAGCTATGAGTCGGAAGAACTAGGTGTACGTAGGCAAACCGTAACATGTAGCTCGATATGAACGGTCTGCAAAATAATTCAAAAATGAATAAACGTCTTAACCACACACACATTTGATGTAAGATTAACCATTTTGGAAAAGGTAAGAGATACATATGATTAGTTTTGAAAAGAAAATTGAACTATCACTTATATTGGGTTAGGTTATTCTCACTCAAAATGTATATAGCCACGAAAAGAAATAGGGCCAAAATTGTTCGAAAATATTATAACGGATCACAAATTTTACTACCCTCTCTTGTCGGTCTATAGTTGTTGACTGCTATCTACAATTTGTCAAGTCCATTGAAAAATCAAGCATCAAACATGACTCAAAGGTCAAACAAGATTAGAAGTTAACCTAAATAAATAAATTTAATTTTAAGACAACTCAAAACTTGACCAAAATTAAAGTATTACATAATTTATGTACACATGATATGTTAGTTCAACATATATAACAGATGACAGACCTAAATCTAGTCCACATAATATTATAGGCCTTAATCTAACTAGGCCCAAATGTAGAGTACCAGAAAAAAAATTCTAGCGCATTCAAGAATCTTTTAAATATACTATAAATATTTGTTATCTTCCGATTTTCCTTTACTCACTAATTACACACAATCATCTTTCGTTCACCCTATTTTTTCCTGTTCGGCTTTGTCAAACTCTTCTCTCTTTACATCATTTTATCTCTCTCTCTCCCTTTTTATGTACTTGAAAGTAAAACACAAACTCAAACTAAATCCTAAATATGGGCTTACAAATTAAAATAATTATATTTATATTTTTTTATATATATGGCTTAATTAAGTGGTGTTAAATAGAGCGCCGTTAAACTTCTTATTTGTTATGGGCTTTTTAATGAATATTACAGGTTTTTGGCATGTTAATCACAATATACAATCTCTGGTTCTCCATTTCAATCTGTTTGAGGGAGATACAAAAGGAGGCAAATCAATCTAGGGAGAATCAAAGTCTTATATCTATGGTCATGAAATGAGGTACGTCTCCGCTCTAATTAACATATATTATCATGTATCCTTCATAATCTCATGTAATATCCATTTCTAAATTTTGGGTGAGGTTTAAATATTGAATTAGTTTGAGTATTGAATGAATTTTAATTAAAATAAAATCAAACACACAACCATATTCATTAGAATTAATGCAAAATTTTAGTTTTACAAAAATGAAGGTAGCCATATGATCCGGACAACTTATTTAGTTAATTTACTGAGCCACGGATATATCAACCCGATTTAATAATGTGTTCTCTCTTAAAATGAACATATCAAATATTATTAATGTATTCGTCTTGATTTATTAATTTATTTATATTTTTGGAATACTTAGAGAAAACAATGAAGAAAATGCTCCACGAATTAAGATTGAATGCAAATCGTGCCACAATTCAGAATTATCTACTTTGGGTTTATATTTTGACCCAAGAGGACGGCCAGGACCTCGACTTGTGCTACTAAACATTGGAATTTCGATGTTTGGTGATGTTGGTGGTAAGGTTGTCTGAAAAGAACCATGAGAAAATGGTGGAGCTGCAGACAAAGGAAATGAACCGGTAAAGTTACTCATTTCAGAAGTTACAGGTTTTGAGAATGAGCAATGGAAGACAAAGGCAGAAAGGAGAAGGTGCGGAGGAGGTCCTTTTATAACTGGGCTCGACTTGTACAGTACTGAATGATCATACTGTGTCATTGTGTGTATTGCTGCAGTAAATTGTTAATTTTTTCAAGGAACATATATTCCAAAAGTTGATCGAAAGTCAGCAGATTCCATACTTTCTTAATGATATTTAAGTTTTATTTATACCGGCTATATATGTCCAACTACTATCTATATTACAATTAATGCATGAAATTATGTGTTACAGCTAATCTGGTTTTAACAGCAGTGACATACTGTACATGTGATAATGTAAAATTAAAAGGTTTGTTGGTGAATTATTAATGTCCAAATTATATCAGTATAAGTCGAGTACGTACAATACAGTTTTAAGTTTAGCAATAATCTCAACTATAGGATAGTTCATTTTCAGCATAGGACAACCAACAATTGTTTAAATTTCAAACTTCTTCAAAAAAATATATATATTTTTCCATATTTAATGTTTGACAATATAAATATTAAATTAATATTTACTTACAAAATTTTGTTGATTCACAATTTTTCATATTTATTTATCTCTTTATGTAACTTACAACTCTAAAACATAATTATTCACAACCCACCATTACATTAATTTTAAGGAAATAACTTCTTCCCCATAATTTAAAATGTGTGTATATATATATATATATATGGGCTTCAAAAGAGAACCAGTTAATAGAGAGAAAACCGGGAAAACATTTTTTATTGGAGCATATCAAGTGCCCAAAACCATATAAAGAAAAAATATCCATATTGGAGCATCCGGTCCTGTTTTGTGCTTGATTTGATATTGCAATGCAAAGGATGAGATTGGAATGGAAGAAAGAACCAAGTATATATGAATCATAGTACTACCCAACTAAACTGTATCCTTGTTGGTTGTTGAACCATATAAGAGAATTGCATACAGAACCGTTGTACAACACAAAAGAAAAGGCTGAACTATTTTTTCCGTTTCATTTGACTTTGTGATTCAGATCTTTACGTGATTTATTAGTATGTGAAGGTGTAATCACTGTCGGCCTCTCTTGCTCGATTGAAGGCTAATGATATTCTATCATAGGCTGGCCTTTTGCACTAAGAAGACCTGCTAAGCTTAATTCTATTGTTTTTGAAACCTGATATATATGTAATCACCATTAGAGGGAACAACGGGCGTTTTAAATTTTCTTGAACTCTACCACTAAGGAGAACACTGACACTTTAGAGAAGCATATTTTAATGAACAACATCTGGTAGGTCGTAGGTAGATAAATGCAGTCCCAGTACATGAACATGCAATATTTGAACTACATTGGTTATTACTTTTATGCACAGAACTGATATATAGCTAGGATCACAAATTTCTATCAGACGGGTACCAATGGTAAACCTCGTACATACATCCAATCCAATGGAGTTATGATTGTTATGCAGCTAATTTGGAATACCTCAAAATTGTTTTAGTTGTCTCAGGATGCGAACATAACAATCTACTGAGATTACAAAGACAACAATTAAAGATTTATCATTTCAGTGGGATTGATGAAGCCATACAATCCTCTGCATTCATCACAGCTTCAAATTAGGCTAGAGAATTTTTTTTCTTAGGACCCCATAAACATTAATACTCCATTAAATATATATATATATGTTCATTTTATACGGCGTATATATTAATTAATCTAGGACTTTAATTTAATTAGTATTGAAGATAGATAAGGGTAGTTTAGTAATTGTGTACTTATATAGAACCTGGCTCTGATACCATGATGACAAATATAATTTGTCTATATATTATGTTTGTAGATAAAACACAGAAAAAGAAGAAGAATTGAACACCGTAAGAGAGAATGGAAATAAACTTAAAGGATTGCATCACATAATTAAACTAAGATTGAATAACAAAGAAGATGAGCATGTATTGCAGAGAATACATGTTACCAGCTAGTACCTTGATGGACTACATTGTGATTGATCTACGCAAATAAAAACTAAGTGGGGCTTTATATATAACCCAATATCCTAACAATTACAAAGACTAAACTACCCTTATATTTTATTCCTCAATAATTAGTGAGAAATTATTTTAGCTATAGCGTTTTACTTTTAATTTATATGCAAGTACTTCAAAGCTATCGTCTGCTATTTACGATCATATTAAACTATGCTCTGATCATATACATATTTTATATTGTATGCTCTGATCTGCTCAGAGCTCAGAGGTGACATGTTGCTCCATTGTTTCATGTTAAACTACGTTATCTTAATTATACTGCTTTTGAAATGTGTTATCTGTATATAGTTATGTTAGTAGTGAATCACTTTTTCATTTAAAGGTGTTCGAAGTTAGTTTCTATTAGAAAGTTTACTTAAAATATAAACTGCAAACCATTAAAAGACTGTATCCAATTAACAAGGTCGGTTGGTTCAGTTTACAAGCTTTGTTGTTCGATCTCCTTCTTTCTTGACAACTTCTTTAGATACGCTAATTATATTTGTAATCAAACTTTCACCGTTATTGTATGTACCTTACATACATAATACTTAATATTCAACAGGTTGAAGCTGAAAACCAGTGTTCAAGCCAGACAAGGCAACTGATTGATCAGATAAGTGTGCAACAAGGACAAATTGCCTGACAAGGTGTGTTAGATTGTCAACCAATTCTATTTTTCTTGAAAGTCTTTAAAAAAGGGTACTCAAAGAACAGTGATCTCTTAATGAACTATATCCATTCAACCATAAACTTGTGGAAGACCCTGATATACTTACGTACTGGTCAAATAATTTCCCAAAGATTTTCACTTCTCGATATATATAATCTTGCATGATAGAATTGTTTAGTGCTGGTTCATGGTGTTCCAACTTGATACTAAAGCTAGTTTAATATATAATGGTAAACCAGAATGTTAATTGTATTTAATATATAATCTAGAGTATTTCATTCTGTTAAAATTGTGCTTCATGTTTTCCAGGTTAAGGCAGTTGTTATGTTAGATGGTATTTAATATATAATCTAGAGTATTTCATTCTGTTAAAATCGTGCTTCAAAATTAGACATATAAGGATTAAGGAGAAGATATTTTCAGAAAATATTTTCATCTCTAGAAAGTACTTTGAGATATCTGAAGTTTTCGATCACGTACTACTATTTTTACATTCCACTAAGGCAGACATCTTTGTTAATCGATCCGTGTGCTTTAGGTAGGGTGTTTAAAATAATACATACATTGTTATAGGAGTTTAATCTTATGTTTCATCATATTACAAGAATTTGCAACATATGCTCGTTTGCTAGACTCTTGCACGACTCCATGATTGCTAGTTGGGTAAATTTAAATTTATTTTTGAAATATTTTACGTTGGTCTCCCTTTGTTGTCATTAAAATACGTAATGTAATTTGTGGATATCATGTTTTTAAATATGTCTTTAATCATTTTGTTTAAAAAATAAATTAATTGTATCCATATTTGCATTTGGTAAACTATATATGATTTCTACTTGAGTGTTCAACATCTACTTGTCTATTCATTTTCATATTAATTAGTACTAATCTACCATAATTAGCTATGAGTTTGAAGAGCCGGGTGTGGCAAACCGTAACATGTAGCTCGATATGAACGGTCTACAAAATAGTCCAAAAATGAATATACGTCTTAACCACAAACACATTTGATGTAAGATTAAAACTTTTGACAAAATTAAGAGATACATAGGAGTTTTAAAAAGAAAATTGAACTATCACTTATATTGAGTTAGGTTATTCTCAGTCAAAATGTATATAGTCATAAAAAAAAATAGGGCCAAAATCGACCAAAAATATTATAACCGATCACAAATTTTGACTACCCTCTCTTCTCTTGTTGATCGGTATATAGTTGTTGACCGCTATCTACAATTTGTCGGGTCGACTGAAAAACAAAGCAACAAACTTACCTCTAATTAAATGTCAAACTAGATTTAAAGTCACCCTAAATAAATAAAATTAATTTTAAGGCAACCTGAAACTCAACCAAAATTAGAGTATTACATAATTTACTACATGTGATATGTGAGTTTAACATATACTCCCTCCGTCCCGGCCAAATGTTTACATTTGGTCCGGGCACGGAGACCAAGGATAGTGGGTGTAATAGTGATTTTATTGTTAAAATAAATGAAGTAGTGGGTGTAATAGTGTAAAGTGTTGAAAAAGTGGAGTGAAGTAGTGGATGTAATAATATATTTATTGTTAAAAGTTACTATTTTTAGTAATGTAAAGAATTGGGTGGGACGTCCCAAAAAGGAAAGTGTAAAGAATTGGTTGGGACGGAGGGAGTATAACATATGACAGGCCTAAATCTAGTCCATATAATATATATATTATAGGTAGTTAGGCCCAAATGTGAAGTACCAAAAAAATTTCTCAATATTTTAGTTATATTTTAAATATTAATTTGTAACATTACGCTGGCATAATTTCTAGCATATTCTAGAATCTTCTCAATCTAGTATAAATATTAATCATCTTCCGATTTTCCTTTACTCGCTATTACACACAATCATCTTTTATTCACCCTATTTTTCTTCTTCCCCTTTGTCAAACTCCTCTCTTTTTATCATTTTATCTCTGTCTCTATCACATTTTTTAACAAAATCTCTAAGTCTATCATTTAAACTCATATCTTCACCTCAATTTTAAAAAACCGTGGATTGTTGTATATCTTGAAATACTGAATTTACCTACTCTCGCGCACACCTCTCCTACCACTTGATTTCTCCGTTCCACTTTCATTAACGTTGAATTGTCATCACAAGAATAGATAATTTGAAATTAAAGTGTCATGATTGCGATTTAGACCCAATTTTATTTTGTTTTGCCTAATCTAAATAGACCAGTATAAACAAAATATTATAGGTTTTTGCCATTTTAATCAAAATCTATGTTTCTCCATTTTATTAGTTTGAGGGAGATACCAAAAGAGGCAAATCAATCCATGGAGAATCAAAGTCCTTGTAATTATATCTATGGGAAATGAGGTATGTCTCCACATTAAGGTATATTATCATATAACCTTCATAATCTCATGTAAGATCCATTTCTAAATTTTGGGTGAGGTTTAAATATTGAATTAGTTTGAGTTTTGATTAAATTTTTATTAAAATAAAATCAAACATCACCATATTCATTAGAATTAATGCAAAAATCAAGGTAGCCATCCGATCCGGAAAAATTATTTAGTTAATTCACCAGACTTTGTCTATATTTATATATATTTATTTATTTATTTATAAGTTTTTGGAATACTTACAGAAAACAATGAAGAAAATGTTCCACGAAGATCGAATGCAAACCGTGCCACACTCTGTATGACATCAATCCCAGGCTCGAGACTCAGAATGCCTGACCATTTTAGGTTTCTCCCACCCAGCATTTTGGAATTTGATTCCACAGTCCTATGCTCGGGAGCCTTAATAGTCAAAATTTCTGGATTTTGAAAATAATTGAAGTCAAAGAAACACCATCCACGGTGATCATCTTCAATGCCGTCCCAGAAACAGGGTCCCCATTTCCTCTTCCCATGAAACACTGGAAAAGTTCTAAGAACCATTTTCCGAACCAGAGGACAGATAATCCCTGTAAACTAAACATTGGAATTTCGATGTGACTTATACAGTGAATGATATTGTGTCATTGTATGTATTGCAGGTGTAAATTGTTGTTTTTTTCAAGGAACATATATTCCAAAAGATGATCGAAAGTCAGCCAATTCCAAACGTTCTTAAATGATATTTAAGTTTTATTTATACCGGCTATATATGTCGAAACTACCATCTATATTACAATAATGCATCACAATTATGTGTTACAGATAATGTAAAATCAAAAGATTTGTTGGTGAATTAATATGTCCAAATATCAGCACAAATCCACTAAATTATAGAGTTTTAAGTTTAGCAATAATCTCAACTATAGGATGGTTCATGTTGAGCTATTTGGTCAGTATATAGTTCAATGGCATAGGACACCCAACAATTGTTTGAATTTAAAATTTCTTCACAAAAAAATTATATTTTTTCATATTTAATGTTTGAAAATATTCCGACAAAAATTGTTTGAAAATATAAATTTAAATTAATATTTGTTTACAAAATTTTATTCACAATTTCATATTTATTTATCTCTTTATGTGTTTACAATCAAAAAAACATAATTATCTACTATAAATATTAGTTATTTCCAAATTTCCTTACTCACTAATTATACACAATAATCTTTACTTCACCCTATTTTTTATCTTCTCTTTGTCAAACTCTTCTCTCTTTTTTATTGACAAAATCTCTATCTCTATCCTTTAAACTCATATCTTCACCTAAATTTTAAAAAGATAAAGATTGTTGTACATCTTGAAATCTAAACATACCTCTTTATTAGACGATCGGTATGTTTTATGTAGGGGGCTTAGGAAAGACAACCCTTACTTTTTGATTTAACCAAATATATCTAGTATTTTCTGATCAGAATTGATGTAGGCATTCGTGGAACTAGGATTTAAAAATAACTGGGGCTTAAATTTTTATTAATATAAAACATTTTCTTTATTTAATAAATTCGAAAACTCATCATCATCTCGAAAATAAAGTTTATGCCTAAAATAACCAAAGCATAACTAAATTTATATTCAATAGTTTATGAAATTTAACATTTATCTCGTCCGCTTGATAATTATCTCATACTAGGAAAAATATGTGATAAGTTTTGTCTTTGATTTTTAAATGAAATCGGCTTGTATCATGTTGTGAATCTGTCAAATGAACACTTCTAATGTCTTTTTATAACTTTTAATTGTTATAAACATATATTTACCTATATATTGTGGCCTCTCCGATCTGAAAAGATAACAATATAAACCGTATGACTCCCTATAATAGTGTACTCTAAACAATCATACTGTGAAAATTATTTTTTCTGAAAATTTATGTTAATTTTATTATATTACTTATTTAAAAAATTGTAATCAAACATGGAAAAAAGGGTAAAACCAAAACATTAGGGTTAATGTATAAAACTTTTTTGTGAGAATTGTAATTTATCTATTCAAGAACTGATGGTGTGATAGCTATTCCACAACTAACAAGTGTTAGAATTTTAAGTAGAAACACTACAAGTTTAGAATTGTAAAAAATAAAAGTTACTCCCTCCGTACAATTTTAACTACTTTTTTAGAAAATAGTTTTTGTTCCAAAATAACTGATGCTTTCTTGGTTTACTACTAAAAAGTGATTGACTTTTAATTATTTCCTCATTAATGACACTTATAATTCTCAATGCAATTCATAGTACCCCGTGTAATATTCATTTTTTATTCAATTTAAATAGAGATACTACTCACATTAGTGTGTTTGATTATTGTACTTGACTACTCTTATAAATATTTCACTAAATACCAAACATTGGAATTCTTTAAAATTCTCTAATAAATGTAAAAATTGGTCTATATGCAAATGTCTAAAAAAACAGGATGTAGGATATATAGGAAAGACACACCATTACTCTTGGTTGAAGCAAAAAAATCCTTTTATTTCCCACTTGGAAGCACGGTCTGGGATAGACATTCTAGACATGCCCCTTGGTTGCGCATGTTTACCAATTTTTTTCCACTGCGAAAAGTAGAGAGTTTGTAACACTAAAACTTGTTCCCGATATATGTACATTATTATGATTTTATGTTTCATATTATAGGAATTAGCAACATAAGTTCGTGTACTTGGCTCTTCGAGGACTCTGATTGCCAGATAGATGAATTTAATATGTTAGGAAATTTGGGGGTAAGAGCCAACTGTAAGTGGAAACTTAGAGAGTTCCAGCAATAAATTAATGAAGTATATCAAAGGCAAGAGCAATGCCTGGTAGGTCCAAGAAACACAGTAGATGAGAACAAGGAGAAAAGCGGGGTGCAGTAAGATTAACAATGAAGTGCTTATGAAATGCAAGTTTCAGACCATTGGGCACAAGGCAACATGTCAAGCAAGTGCATAAGAAGTGGAGGCAAGTCAGGTGGCTGTTATTGAAGCTAAGAAAGCACAAGTTGAAGCAATTAGACTAGAAGCTGAATAATGGGTACATAATTAAATTTATTATGTTAATCTAAATCTACTCAATATATGTGATATGGGAACTTATGTTGCATATGATCTTTGCACTTTTAGAGGAAGAAGAGAGTAAAAAGCCTTAGTTCCAAGAAAAAGAAAGAAGAAACCTGAAACTGCTCCAACTGGTGAAAGTGAAGTTGTCAACCAAGAGGCACAACCAAAGACGACGGGAGGGCAGGCCATCCAAGGACCAAAATGTTCAAATTTAACCTCAATCTAAAGCTGTTTCAACTGATGCTTGTTTATAAGCGAGCAAAATGCACGCACACACTATTTTACAACAACAAACACTGTTAGACTACCAAGTTCACAACTAGGTACAAGTGTTTCCAGTGTTCCATGTCTTGATGCAGTCAAATGAAATACTCCCAAGCCCAGTTTACCAGAAAAACATGCAGTCTAAGAAAGATTAGGGTCCTTAATTTGCCAACTTAATCAGTTACAAAATTTAAAGTTAAGAATCTAGTCGAGTGATAATTTTGAAACTTTTCCTTGTACCAAATTTCAGAACTTGATATTCTCACTCCCCCTTCTCCTATAATATACAAAGATTTATCCCCAAACCAAAAATTAAAAGCCAATTTCAGCCACATAAAATCTTATAAGAAATTAACACATTTTTTATATCTTATAAGATATCAACCACTCATGAGTTGATAGATTTAGCCTGTATGTGTCTATGTGATATAGTAGTCAGTAGATACCTTCCTCTTGGCAAGCAAACACTCCACTCTTGAAAATGTCTCACACCCAATTTTCCATTCTTTTGGTACTAGTCGCAGCCTTATGGTGGTTTATACATAATTTTTAAGTTGGGTTCACAATAACTTATAACCGCATAAATTAAAAACGGATATTTAACTAAAGATATTTGTTTTAGGGATTAACTCGACGGCTCAAAGAAACTAGCAGGCAGTAGACAAAGTCCTGGAAACAATCATTGACGAACATGAACAAGATGCTAGTAATGGCTATAAGAAACTTGTAGGGACTTCGTTGATGTGTTACTATCACTAAAAAAATAGTCCAAGTACTCACGAGCAATTAGCAGAGCACATTGATAGATCAACTATCAAAGCAATCGTGTTGGACATGATTTTCGGAACCATAAATACTTCACAAATTGTAATTGCATGGATGTTTGTACCAGATTTTTACATGTCCGACGTCAAGTACTCCACGGTCGACATCAAGGACGGAACGAGGGCAGAGGCGTCCGACGTCAACTTGGCTACTGTTGGAAGAGGTCAAATAACAACTCCTACATTTTAGGAGGTGATGAGTATCTTATCACTTGATTATAGGATCGTGGGGAGGAGGTTTCCTATCATTGAGGCACCAGCAAATTAAGATAAATATGAGAAGATACAATACCTATCACAACTACACTTCAATCTACACCAAAAAAAATACAATTCTACATAACAAAGGAGAGAGCTGTCGTCCTCAGCTAATATAACCATTATTATTCGTTGTAAAATCGATGTCCTCACTGGAAAACACATTATCAGAGTTCTAGCGGATCATATTCGGTTGGGGGGAACCAGAATGATATACGCACAATATATACAGCCGACGGGTAATAGCTGCATAGTCAACGAGTAGCTGCTGCATAATCGACGAGTAGGCAGTTCATGTATTTTTCTTCATTCAAATCACTTGTAATCGATCTAAAACAACTTTATAGTGGATGTTCTTGGCTGGGCACACCTCACCCGCGGTTTTTTACCCCTTTACTAGGGTTTTCCGCGTCACCAAAATGGCTTGTGTTCCTGTTCTTTAATTTACTTTTCTGCACATGTCCAACTACTTTATTACTTGTCCTCCAAACACAAAATCAAATAGACTTAGCTATTAACCCTACAAAATTTGGCTAAAACAGTTTGGCGCCGTCTGTGGGAAATTAGCTAAGAGTCTATACGAATACAATGACGATCGAAAGCAATCAATAAACTACGAATCAAGGACACGACAATGGACGGTGACATGATCTCAACCATAAGAAGATTATAATCTGACATGGATTTGTTACAATCAGATAATGAAGCATTTAAAGCCGAGTTGAATATTGTCAAGTCAAATAGAAAGGCGACATCACGACGGACAGCTGCAAGTGTGGTACGACACCTGAATATGGACGGTATACTTGATGACGATGATATTGACGACATGCGGTAGATGTTGATTGTGATGAATACAATACGTTGAAGAATGACACTCACATAAAACACCCATGACATTGTGATATGACCAGAAGACACGACACTGAGCTTGACAGGTTCTAAGAGACTTAAATACACAAGTCGTCGACTCGACGCCTTGGCTGGGCTATGGGCAGTTGTTCATGACATTTACAACAAGGGACAGCAACTCTCAACATTATTCGATAATAACAACGTTAACAATTAAAGAAGACGAAACCCAAAACATCGACAAAGCAGACGCCATTTTCTTAGTATATAGGACATATGTAGTTCAACCAACGGAAGTAGTGACACCGACAACTCGTTATGGCCTCTTGACGAGTGATGACAACATCGACGAGCTCGTTCATGACTAGGACACTGTCGATGAATTGTATGACATGAACAAAATTTGAATGGCGTTGCACCAACGAAAAGTGGCCAAACATGTGAGAAACACCATACCTGATTGACGTCATCACTAGACGAGGGGCATACATGCTGTCAACACTCGACAGTGACACTCGACAGGAACACTTGACATACGACAGGCCCCAATGGACTTAAATATGCGTACCATCGATTCAACGTCTTGGCCGGGTTAGGGGCAGTCTTCTATCAATTCTATCTGTCCAATATGTCCTTTATACACGTCATGAGGTCTACAATCGAAGAAGAATACGTCCCATAAAATGTGTTGATAGTAGACAACCCACATGTACTGACATGCAATAAACGAAGAGTTAGACACAAGCATTTAAAGGTTATCCGTCCGACGACATGCAACCTGTCAATGCCAACGAATCAATAAATATTCTTCTCGATTATCTATCAAGTGCGGGACAATATTCTTCTTACTTACAGAGATTAAAACTCCAACGACTTTATCATGTCTTACAATGATGACATGAATTCAAGGAACATGACTGATCACATCAAATACTTGACGGAAGCTTTGAATTGTCATCTCCAATATCCGTCAAGGACTTGGCAGAAACATACGACATGCGACATGCTCCAAGAGAATCCAACACACAAGCTGACGCCTTTGGATTAGGGGCAGTGTTTAGACATTCAACCCATCCAACGACATCCAACCTGTCCGACGACATTCAACCTATCTGACGACATCTAACCTGTCCGACGACATTCAACCCATCCGACGACATCTATCATGTCCGACGACATCTAACATGTCCGACGACATCTAACATATCGATATACATGACATCTATATTTATTTTTCTAGTCTTCATACATGGACACAACGACAAGGGGCAGTACCTTATGCCATTTACGATAAGGGGCAACAACCCTCGATATTATACGACACTTACAACATTAACAATCAACGAAGATGACACTACACCGATATGACAAGTTGGGTATAACAAATAATAGACTACTTGTCCGACGTCATCCAACTTGTCGACATAAATGACATCTTCACATATTTTTCAAACAATTATCGTACGGTATGCTTTCTTGAAAATTAGTTACTTCTTTTAATCTTGTCTTGACAATTATGCAACATGTTTACTTTTGGTTTTGACATATTCTTTGAGATCTACATGTTTTAACATGAACTATGTGAAAATATGCTTGTATGTTATATTGTGCCTCATATGCTTAACATGCATGTTGCCTTATGATCAATTTG
Source organism: Oenanthe sinensis (assembly GCA_028671895.1). Taxonomy (NCBI): domain Eukaryota; kingdom Viridiplantae; phylum Streptophyta; class Magnoliopsida; order Apiales; family Apiaceae; genus Oenanthe; species Oenanthe sinensis. The sequence continues at coordinate 10,708,900 of CM053814.1, forward strand.
TTTATAGTTGTCATATTTTTAGTAACTAAATTGTAGTTCCTTTTGTGGTCAAATTTATTTTGATATCGTGGGATATCACATGGTGCACCCTACAATTACGAGAATATACGGTAGCTAAGGGGCTGAGTACCCCGATTCTACCTTCAATAGGGGCTGATCACCCACGACGTAAGATAACTGGGGGCAATACCCCTAGTCTATAATAATAGCGACGGGGGCGGGTCAAATCACCTTCGTGGTGACAAGTCCTAATACCCCTACTTAAGGAAACTACAAATAAATAAGTGTCGTTTCAAGAGGGGAAGGCCTTTTAACCACTTATACGTTGTGCATGCACCTACGAATATATTACAATCGACGAATGATAATTTACGACAAGTGACGATATACAATCGACGTATATAACACATATTACATGTGACGAATAAATATTATGATTACATTCGACATACGATGTGATACAATTTACATGTCACATTGACATACGACATATTACAAATAGTTGTCACATTGACATACAACATATTACGATTACATGTCATATTGACATACGACGTGAAAAACTTATGTATCACATTGATACGACGTTTTATAAATTACATGTCTCATTGGCATTTTACGAATTGCAAGTCATTTTGACATATTACATTTGCAAGTTATACATCTCGTCGACATGTTACACGTTACAAGTCTACGACATTTCATATATTATGACTACAAGTTACATCGACATGGTATATGTCACATTCACGAATCTCGAATATGTATTGCACATTATGGTTACATTTCATTATTACAAGTTACGTATGTGCATCTACGTATTTCAACTGCAAGTTGAAATAATTATGACTACGAGCTACGCTTATGAATCAAGTATTATGGTCGTAGCACACGACATTACAACGACAACAATACAATGACGAATTACAAATATCGACTACATGTCACGTATTACATTGACAAGTTATAAATTACATGTGACGAGTTACAAGTCACACCCAATAAGTTATACCTGACAAAATACATATTACAAGGTTTGAACTACACGCGACAAATCACATACGCAAGTGACATATTGCGACATACAAGCTAAGGAATCACATGAACCTGTCAACAAGCCATTTTGAGTAAATGGACGACTACAAATATGCAACCAACAATGACAAGATTATATTCGACATGAAGAAGAATTTTATTGGTTGTATGTCTTCACCCAATAAAATTAGGGGCAGTTGTTTGTACCAGATTTTTACATGTCCGACGTCAAGTACTCCACGGTCGACATCAAGGACGGAACGAGGGCAGAGGCGTCCGACGTCAACTTGGCTACTGTTGGAAGAGGTCAAATAACAACTCCTACATTTTAGGAGGTGATGAGTATCTTATCACTTGATTATAGGATCGTGGGGAGGAGGTTTCCTATCATTGAGGCACCAGCAAATTAAGATAAATATGAGAAGATACAATACCTATCACAACTACACTTCAATCTACACCAAAAAAAATACAATTCTACATAACAAAGGAGAGAGCTGTCGTCCTCAGCTAATATAACCATTATTATTCGTTGTAAAATCGATGTCCTCACTGGAAAACACATTATCAGAGTTCTAGCGGATCATATTCGGTTGGGGGGAACCAGAATGATATACGCACAATATATACAGCCGACGGGTAATAGCTGCATAGTCAACGAGTAGCTGCTGCATAATCGACGAGTAGGCAGTTCATGTATTTTTCTTCATTCAAATCACTTGTAATCGATCTAAAACAACTTTATAGTGGATGTTCTTGGCTGGGCACACCTCACCCGCGGTTTTTTACCCCTTTACTAGGGTTTTCCGCGTCACCAAAATGGCTTGTGTTCCTGTTCTTTAATTTACTTTTCTGCACATGTCCAACTACTTTATTACTTGTCCTCCAAACACAAAATCAAATAGACTTAGCTATTAACCCTACAAAATTTGGCTAAAACAATGGACCATGTCAGAACTTATACGACATCCAAGGGTGATGAAACAACTTCAAGAAGAAGTTCAGAATGTCGTAGGAGATTGTGAATTTGTGGAAGAATCGCATCTGTCAAAACTACACTACCTAGATATGGTAGTCAAGGAAGGCATGAGACTACATCCCGTGGCAGCGCTCTTAGTTCCTCGTGAATCAATGCAGGACATTGTAATAGATGGATATCACATAAAGAAGAAGTCACGCGTGATTGTTAATAATTGGGGAATAGGACGAGATCCTGGAAACCGGACTGAAAATGCTGATGATTTTCTTCCTGAGAGATTTATAGGTAGTAATGTAGATTTTACGGGAAACAATTTTCAACTATTATCATTTGGTTCAGGCCGAAGAAGTTGTCCGGGTATACACTTGGGACTAATAATGGTGAAAACGATAACTCGGTGCACACTTTTGATTGGGAATTACCTTTCGGCATGTCACCCAATGAGTTAGATATGGAGGAACTATTTGGCGCAACAGTGCCAAGAGCAACACATCTCCTTGAGGTGCCCAATCTTCGCCTACTATAAAATTCATGGTTCATGGAAAGTGGGTACATGAGTATGCATGTCATTCCTATTTTAAGTAAAATTATTACATTTTGCTGAGAACCTACAGTGTTATGTGAGTTGTATTGCTAACTTGCATCTAATTCTTCACCTGACTCTTTATTAGGATATCGTGACATGATGAGTAAGAAAAAATTCCTCGTGCAGAATTTTAGAATCCGAACTTAAAAATCCAGCGGTTAGCGTTTAGTTAGTCTTTTAAAAGTAGTAGTTAGATGAGAGATATTACCGGTCTGTTTTTCTAGTTGAATTTTAGATTAGAAAACGCTAGACTCGTTTTTCAGATTCCAGTTTTACTCATTTTCAGATTCCACATAAAACTAGATCTGGAACCTCAAAGTTCCACATAAAAATAAGATCTTTCTTTGGAGGTTTTGCAAAAATAATATTCCTGTTGGGAATAGTTTGATAAGCAAAGGTGTCTCGAGGCGGCGGTCCAAGGCCGGTCCTAGAGATTTGGGTACACTAGATGAATTTTTGAAATGGTGACCCTTTTCTTTAAGGTTCTAAAAACATAAAATTTTAAAATATATATAATATATGTATATAAATTTTTTGGTGCTCCTATCATTATGGTACCCTAGGTGGTCGTTTTGGTCGCCTTACCCAAGGGTCGGCCCTATTGTCTGTCCAATGTGCGAGACTAATGTGAACACCTGCTTCATGTCTTTTTTGATTGCAAGCAGGTCAATGTTGGCAAATAATGGGAATTTCATATAGCATGTGGGAGGTGGAAAATGCTCCGTACTGGCTACTAAAATTCAGCACTGAAAGTAGTGAGAAGTTAATTAAAATTGCTACTATTTTGTGGGGGATATGATTTTTTAGAAATAAAAAGGTCAGTAAATGTGTAACCCCTGCAATTGTTATGGAATGGAGTGGGAATACTATTCTTGATTGGCAAAATGCTAAGAGTGGATAGGTCTCAAATGAATGTCGCATGAGTTCAAACAATCGACATGGTGATCAACGATGGACAGCTCCTAGCGAAGGTCAGCTAAAGCTAAACGTGGATACTTCTGTAGGAATTGATGAGCATCATTTTTCTGTGGGGATGGTGTTACGAGATCTCTGTGGTACCTTTCTACAATTCTACGGGGTAAGACAATGCGATTTGAGGGCAAGGTGCCAGTTTTTGAGGTGGAGGCGATTGGTGTGGAAGAAGCTCTTTCAAGGATAGTCTCTCTTCAAGTTCAGAATGTGGTAATTGAAAGTGACTCTATTCTCACAGTGCAAGGTGTGAATCAGATTTGCAGCAACCAAATGGAAGTGCAGAGTGTCCTTGAGTGTTGTCGCGCAAAGCTTCAAGATAGAAATGATGTATCTGTCAACCATATTAGAAAGACGGCACATTTGATGGCTAGATTACCTTGGTTTGCTAAATAACTACGGTATTGTTTTGTCTCCAAATTTATATGTCGGAGACATTGAAGTTTGATGTTTCTTTGAATTAATGAAAAGTACTTTATTCAAAAAAAAGTCTTCATTCCTTTGTTTCATTTCGAGGATTGGAGTAGATCTCATAATTCTTTCGTGTCGTGTATTGAAATGTTAAACTCAAATATGACCCATTTAGAAATTGTGTAGTTTCCTGTTCGTAATTGTTGTGTCATATTTGTTGGGTTCCGAGGCATAAAACGCAGCGGATAAACGTAAATATAACGAAAATTTTCGGAACCCAAACGCAGGATCATGTATAAGATTAGACGGATTATGGTGAAATAGAATCATACCTATTAAGATCTTGAATGTCACGAACTCAACGGAGATCCTTGCTATCACGACTTGTGTCTTCTTCTCGAAAACACCTCTATGGTATCCACACGAACACCTTCAAGAACGTCTCACGATCTTGAACACGGAACGGAAGTACTAGCCTCCTTTGATATGTTTCGAATTATCTCTGCCTCTTGCTGGTTGCTGCCTCTTCTTCTAGGGTTTTGTTAAAAACGTGCAAGCCATTTAACCTATCATTATCTATTTATAATGATTGGTTAATGGGCCTTTTTAGCAAAAACCTAACCCATGTAGGCATAGGATTAAATAATAAAACATGCTTCTATTATTTAATTAATAACTAAGTCACACTTAATTATTATTGGCAGAAATACAATTCTTCAAATTCGAATTTATTTCAATTAATTAAGTCTCACTTAATTAATATAATAAAATTCAAATAATCATCAATTAATTTAAATCTATAATTTAAATTAACTATTCCTCTAGGTGCTCTATGTGTGTGACCCTATAGGCTATTATTTAATTAGCAATAATTTTATTCTCCAATAAAATTATAAACAATGAGCGGTATCTAGTAATACATCATTGCTACCCAATTAAACAATAATTAAATCGTGATTTGATAAAACCTTTCATGATTAATGTTTCCGTGTAATATAATCCCTTTAACCAAATATATTATAGATTAAACTCGAGGCATGTGTTTAGTCATCCTCTTCAACATTTAATCCGGGTTTACTTGATCCATGAGTAGACTATGAAAAACAAATCATTATTTGAGCACGGCCATGCATTTTATAGTCTCACTCAATCAAGAGGCCAATAATATCTCTCCTAATTATAGGAGGGTTAAATCCTTTATCTATCATTCATATTTCTCATACGACTCATGATATACCCGATGTCCACTTTTATCATCACCCGGTCAAAGGTAACTTTTAATGTAGTCAGAGTATATTAATCCTCGTATAGAAATATAATGATCTCAAGTCAGAGGATCATTACACCATTATCACTGTGAGTCTTTCTTATGACTTTATTAAACATGAAGAATCTCACTGTGGGTCTGTCCAGTACCATGTACTCCTGCATGTACCTATGTGTTGACTTTAGTATCCTCATACTTATAACCAATGAGATGTGGTTATCTGTCAAACAACATACTAGTCTATTTATGTATTATTATTGTCCTATAATAATAATACTCGACTAGGGACATTTAAGAATATGATATATTATATAATCTCAAGTTCAAGTCATTTACTAAATTATACAATGTGTATCATGATTCTAAGGACATTTATTATGCTAACAAATATATCGCAGTAATTAAAGTCATAATAAATACGTTTATTGAATAATCAAATGACATAAATGTTTATCAAAAGAAACATTGTATTGCCTCTAGGGCACCTACACCAACAATATTTTCGTGTAATATTAAATAAATAGATAAATATATAAAAATATTATATTATTAAGTATATGTCTACAAATATATATTAAATATATATATTTACATCATATTTACATACAAGATTATAAAAATAAGTATAATTATATAAGTAAGTATACATACATATATATAATAAAAATAATATATCTATAAATTATTTTATTCCTTATGTTGTTCCTTTTAAATTAAAATTTATATTGTGTATAAAATGTATAAAATTGCATATAAAATTTTAAATTATGCATGAAATATTATATATAGGACTAGATTCAAATGAGAACTAGTTCTCCGGAGAACTAGTATATTCTGTACTTCCATAACACGGGTTCTATAAACATTTTTTCACTATTTTTTTCTCCAAATGCATAATTTAGTCTTCTAATTGTGTTTTTATTTACAGAACACATGTGTTCTTGATGAAAAATGTGATATTTTTAACGAAATGAGAAGTATAGTACCAATGTTGTGTAAATCATATGTGTGTGTTATGTAATCATTTTTCATCATTTTTTAAGAATTCAAAGAATTTTTACATATAATTGTGGTTGTATTTACAGAAAACATGTATTTTAAACAAAAAGTGTGATAATTTTTATAAAATAAGAAGTGTTCTTCAAAGTTCTCCAATGACAAAATAGACTCAAAGGACAAAATCGACACTAAATCTCAATCGTGTATATTCATATGTGTATACTTTCATATACTCAAAACACAAACACTGAATTTTCGTCATTTTGTGTCATGTTATTCTGGGGTAAATTGTTGGATTAGATCGGAGGACTGACGCGTGTACAAGGAGAAAATAGAAATTCCCTAAATAGTAACGGTATGTTACAAAAAATAGGAAGTGCATTATGAAAAGAAGCATGAAGCATCCATCGTACAGAATAAATTATTTTACCTGATTTGATTCGTAAATGTTTAGGAAGTATAAATGTGGGGGGTTTCAAAGTATTTTATATTTTTATTTTAACTTATCCTTTAAGTAATTTATAATGGAAAAAAGTTAATATGAAACACTATTAAATTAAGTACTAATTGAAAATTTATATGTCGTGCATTAAGATATTCCACCGAACAAACCTCATTTATAATTAAAACATTATAAATATTTTTTAATTTATAAACTACTTGCTCCGGAATTACAAATGATAAAAGCATTATAAGGCTCCTCCTGTTTCACGAATCAACCTACAGAATTTAGGATTTTCAATTCTTTTAGAGAAGGTTCTCAAACCGGGTTCCTAACCAGACAGAAAGATGCCCTGGCCCCCTCGTGATCGAAGCTTACAGTGCAGGTGATGGTAGTCACTAAATTGTTTGAATATATAGAAATTAATAAAACATTCATCATAATTGTTTCTTTCAGGGTCTGTCGCGACTTGAATATTTGTATTACTCGTATCATACTACTGCCGAGTTGCTAAAAGATGTACCGAGGCTTGGAACTCACAATTAGTAGCCAGGAGTTTAACTGTAATTAATTCCGAATATTGATGCTTTATTTACCTTCTAAATATATCATTTCTAACTAGTACATCCAAATAGTGATATATAAGAGCATAGATGTTACCTCAAAGGTTGCCAAGAAAAGAAGAGGCAACTCATCACATAAATTATTTTTTCAATTTCTCTCACATCCATCTCATTTTTAGCAACTTTAACAAAATTTACTCCAATAATTGACAACCTTCCAAGGTTGCCAATGTGGTCCCCAAAATATGTTTTATATTTCCTTTAACAAAATAAGAAATATTTAAGTAGATAAGGTAAAATATGCTTTTGAAATTTTATATGTATATTAACTATTTTGAAAAGTTTCCAAATTTTGGCAACCTCATAGCAACCAAAGGGCAACCTCTCAACTCTAATAGACAGGCAACCAAAGTTGCCATGCCACGCAAGTTTGACAACCCCTGTTGTAGTTGCTCTAAAGGTGTTTGCAAACCCAACCCCCTACACTTGGTGAAATGGTAAAAAATGTGAATTACATTAACAATTATGTTCTTTTCCAGGTTCCATGATCTGCTAATGTTTGTCAATGATAATATTCTAAAAGTGAGCTGGTTTGATTTATAGCTACATCTGAAACATTGCAACAAACCATATAAAAGGAATAGAAGCATTTATACACAAACCGAAAATCTAAACACCGAATTGACGAGGATAATATTTAAACCTGAAAAAACAAAAGAAACACTTTACATCCTCATCTTGTTGGAGATTTCTAGCTTTGATAACTAGTGTTGTCCATATCCTATCTCTATCACCATACCAAATTTTGGAATAAAACATCATATAGGTGTAAAACTTGTCCTCTATTCAAGCATATGAAAAACGAATGCAAACGGAAAAGATACAAGACAAGCTAGGGAAAATGTTACTGTGGAGATGGAACAGATCAAATGATACATGGATGATGATAAAAATGAAGAGTGCAAAACTAACCAAGAGAAGTTACTATAAATAGAACTAGCCAAAAGCGAAATAACTCATTCTACAATATAAACACGAATAACACTTCTTCCTGCCTGTCTCTCCCTCCCCTGTTACTTTTCTCCAATCTCACTATCAATGCAACTATTGAAACATAGCATCAGATCATGTATATGAATAAGAGAATTCAAAGCAAAAGAAAGGTAGTTCCTAATTACACATGAAGAAAGTCTTAAACAACCAAATTAGTTCCAAATTGCAAGCAAAATCCAAAGAGTTCTAGTTCATTATCCATGATTGTCCTAACATATTCAAATCATTCAAAATCTACAAAGCATAATAGTCATATTAAATAACGAAATGAAAAAAGAACTCAAACAGGTAAAACCAGAAGTCCAACACATTTACGAGCTACCATTGCGAAAATATTGATAAAGATACATCAACCCCGAGAGGCAGTTCAAAATGTGTGCTCCCGTCTTTCCCATTGAACTCCTTTTATCCAGCATAGTTAATGTAGCTTGTCATAAGAACGAGATCATATCTGAAGAAGGGGGGAAATTAACAGTTTGTTTCATGAAAATAAAGTAGCACAAGAAAGGGAACATATATTGTTTACTACCTGAACTGGCAGATCAATCCGTTGTGACACAATCAACAACATTGTTGACATGTATCATTTTCGGTGTACATATCTCCTGAGACATCTGCCAAATTCAAATTCTCTTCAACACGAACGTTTTCAGATATAATTTAATTTGACATCGATATTGATGCCCATACATATCCTTCATTAGGTTTGCCCCCATCATGATAACATTTCGATAGAAAGTTAATTTAGCATAAATAATGCCCACATATATCTCTTTCAGTATAAGTCTTTCATTATAACTAGTCAATGCCAGTAAACGGGGAAAGAAGATCATCCAACTCCAGAAAATCATCTTCTAAAATGGCTGTCAGATGATCGGCAGTCAAAGGATCAACCATCATGCCTCTGGCACTCGTGTGTCCAAATGATCCCAGCTAAACAATACAAAAATGACGAAATTAGTAGACCAAGTTGACGAAATACATGTACTCCACAAATATGTCATGCAAAGCTGAGTAATAAAACATTAGACTAATGACTTAAAAACCTTCCAAAAATTAATCAATTCACAATTTCTGGAAGACTATGCACCACTAACCAGTTCCATTGGAAACCTCAAAACTTGATTGTTGCGATCAGGAGAATTCCCTCCCAGCATATTAGATTCCTTCGGGACCAAATCAACAGTGCCATCAAACTGGATGCCAACGTGGCGCACTTTTGCAACACTCTCTTGCGCGCAAGAACTCAAGGGGCGGTCCGATGTATTAGTATTACTTTTACGACTTTTGACAAAAACTCGGCACAGTACAAAAGAAGCCTACGCAAAATTAAAAAAGACTTTAAATACAAAAATACCCTACAAATTATCAAATTCATGTCTAAATAGTAAGGATCAAAATATAGTTTAATGCGCAACTGTTGAATGTCTGAATGATAGTTACAGTAAAGGGTGTAAACACCTTCTTTAGTACTGTATCTTTAATTAATAGACAAAAAAACATCTCAAAGTAAACATAATTATAAGAACTTGCTAGGTTTCCTGGTGTATACAAAGATTAAGCAAAACATTATAGTTGGCCATTCATACTAGAAAACTAAATAACATTAACTAGTAACATGACATGTTCAATTCATCCTAAACATGTCTCTGATTGATACACTCATGCCCCCCACCCCCCCACCCCCCGAAAGGACAATCCCACATCCCATCCACTAAGAAAACATAAAGCTCCAGAGTGATGACAGACAGAATAACCATGAGCTAAGATACAAAAACAACCAAAAAAAGAGGAAAATTTTGTAGCCGCTCTCCTCTAAATAAAAGAAAGATGGAGCAGGTGGGAAATTACCTAAGCTAGAGAAGGTGTTCAACAGGGATTTAGGGACTGTATGTTATATATATGATAAATGCAAGTTCATCGTTGCATGCATGTCCTCTGAATCATGTATACACTTATTTCTTCTAGTTCATCAGGCATTGGAGTTACCAAACCATATTAAACATTGTGAACCTTGTGACCTTTCTATCTTAATTGGATTGTTGCTTCAATTTACTAATTACTATGTATACTTGCGGGATCTCCAGTCCACATACAAATACCAGTTCATTTTATTGTGTTTCTAAATCTGGACAAAATTGAAACAACTTATAATCCATAAGCAAAGTCCTTCATCTAAGTTGTGCAAAATGGAAAATTTTCCATATATGTACTCTTCCAAATTAAAGCTAGACCAATCTAGGCAAGTACAAGGTTCTTTATGAATTTTTATATCAAAAGTTTCCACACTATCTTCCTGAACAGCAATTAAGAATCAAAACAACTCAAACAGACTAAAAAGATCCACAAACCATACAGCATTTCCAAAGCATTTACCTACTATATCACTACCTTTCTTATCATTTTACATAACTCAACGAAGTTCCAATTCTTTAAACAAAATACACAACAAAATCAAGAATCACATCATCACAATAAGAAAGTACATACATTACAAGTACAAATTACGAGAATTACGAAAAGTACCAAATTGGGGTCAACGAGTGCACTCATAAGAATCAAAACAACTATCACTGCCCTCATTAGGATTTTATATAACTCAACTAAATTCCAATTCTTTAAACAAAACACAGAACAAAATCAAGAATCACATCAGCACAATAAGAATACACATCCACATTCTAAAACATAATCAATATACAAAAACATTACAAGTTTGAATTACGAAAAGTACCAAATTGGGGTCAACGAGCGCATACTCATACATAAACCAACCCGTCTTAACCCCACCGTTCCCAGCACCATCAAAATCCCCTAAATAAAAAACAAACCCACTCCGCGTTCCGATAACAACCTTCCCCTTTCCATTCCCAGCCACCACTTCCCTAACCCTCCCACTCCTCTTCCAAAACCCCCCTCCACCCCCTCTCCTCCTCCTCTCCTCCTCCCTAACCCTCCCCACATAGCAATAATAATGCCTCTTCCTCCCTCCTTTCCCGAACCGAAAACATATCGAATCAGGCAAATTAAACGGGTCGTAATCGTACAAATTGATCTCCTTGATCACATCGGATAAAGAATTGTTGTGACTGCTTTCGTGTTTTCGAGTCAGGTAAACGGAGAGGAGCTGGTCGTCGGAGGGGTAGAAACGGCAGCCCGGCGGTAGAAGAGAAAGGGGATTAGGGTTTGGATCGTTAAGATCATCTCCCATTAAAAGGGTTTGGTTTTGGGAAAATATGAGATGCTCTCAAGGGTTTTTATAGTTGAGTGAGGGGGGTAAATGACGCGTACCTTTGAAGCTTTTCACTTAACACCTCACTTCCAATTTATTTTTAATTATTACTATTATTATTATTATTATTATTAAAAAATGGTACATTTGTTTTTCTGGCCAAAAATGTTAAAATTACATTTGTTTTTCTGGCCAAAAATGTTAAAATTGAAAAAATAAGAGCCTGTTTATTTCGGGAGATTAGTAATTTCTCCGTGCTACGCACACGGAATATAATTTAGTGAATTTCCTATCATTTTTATAATTTAATTAAATATTTAAAATATTGAAAAAAAAATGTGATAATAAATTTCATGACTAAAAATTTTGAGTTAAAAAACCATTATGATTTATGCATGATGACTTAAATTTGTTTAGGTGTTAAGAAAAATTAATATTTAATTGTCTTTTTAATTAAATATTGGCCTTTTTTAATAAATAAACTTATCATTTATATTATTCCATTGCGCTTAATATTGACAATTTTTAAAATAAATAAATTGAGGGCAGATCCTCGGTAATCATTTGTCAGGAGAGACTTGCACAACAAATGGTTTATAAGCCGTTAGATGAATAAATCAACGTTCAGGATTATTAGACTCTTTTCTAATAAGGGTCGGCTCATGTATCATATGTATAAATCATTCATGTGTGGACTTAAAATAGTATATATTTTTAAATTATAAACTAAAATATAAATTATTTATATTATAAATTTTGTCATTTCATATCATTTATTTATTATATTAAATATATTCTTTACAAAGTATATCACTATTTAATATTATATTATACGGAGTATTATATTTACAATAAAATTATATATTATTATTATTATTATTAAGTTTAAAATAACATATTATAATTTTACAAGTAATGTACTATTTTTCTTGCATTAATATTCATTTTTATAGTTTTTTTTATTCATAAAAAAATATTATTATTTTATTTTAATATTAAAGACTAAATTTATCAGAAGACAAACGTACATGTTAATACAACATCTTAACAACCAAAGTTAAAACAAAATTTCCTCTTCTTGTAAATTTATACTTCAATTTATTGTTTTCAATATATATAATAAATTATATGTGTAACACCTCCTTCCCAAAACGCGACACGAAAGGTTACTTTTCAAATCACAAACATGTATACAGAGTACTAAAATCCAACAAACTTAATAATTAAATAGGTTCAATGGGTCTCCAAAACTAATATCAATACCTCTAAAATAATTCAAAATGATAAATATGAATAAATCTCAAATCTCTAATAATAAAAATGACTAAAATAATCATTTAAGTTCAAACGTCCTAATAAATGTAAATAAGGGAGCTCTCCATCACACAGCACAAGATCCCCCTAAGTATCTGTCAGAACAAAGAATATGGCATGAGCCAAATGTCCAGTACGGATTAGAATAAAGTTTATATAACAGAAACAAGATATGAATTTTGACAATAATAAATAAACTTTAATTTTTTTAAAATAAGACTGAAGTAAAGAGAGGTTAGGATATTTCATACCGATATCAAAACAGATAACATATACACACATCATAGGGTACCTAATGTGTGCAACAAACCGGACAACGTGTACGGCATATACAACGTCACCGTCAAATATCAAATCACAAATTAAATCAAATCTGGGTGCACCCACGTATTCTCAAACAAATATTAAATGCGCAAAGCTCACCACCTGAGCTATCAGAAGGATACGCCGTGACTAATCACACTGTCACGGAAGTGTCATGCCACTGGTGCCGCAATGACATAGCTGTAGTACCCCTACAGCTGGTTAACTCGGTATACCCTATATCACTCTAAGGGTTCAAATAAAATAATTTTCACAATTTTAAAACCACCTGAACAGATATTTCAAATATTCTACGCAGATATGTAACATACATAATTTTCGAAAATCGTAGAGACAAATATTTAAATATTTCAAAACAGACTTTAAAATAACTTTTGGAGAATCAAAACAGTTAAAACGAATAATAACGGAAGAAACAGATTTACGAACGAACGAATTAAATATAATTAATCCTAAAAAGAATAGCACTGAAAAGAAAGGGGACGAAATCCGTACCTCGAAATAGCAATCTCAGACACTAACGAAAACTCGAACTGACAATTTCAGAAACTAACGAAAACTGCATAGACCCACAAAATTTTTGGTTCACGATCTGTTCTTCTTGATCAAGACAATTCAATGGGTCTAAGGTACCAAATAGCGCCTCTGTATTTCTTTCTTGCGCGGACTCCACTTTAAGGTTTAATAAAACTCACGGTTGTGTATACATGGGTCTTGTATATATACTGAATAAAATAATCCTTAACACCCAATCGAAAATATCACATCTCAAACGTCAAACTTTTTCATAACTCTAATTCTGTCCAGATCTGTATTTTACCTTTTTGACCCTCTAAACGATGTTTTCTGGAAAATCTTAAAACACAACAATCGTAGAGAACGAAAAGATCTTTCTAAAAAATCCAGAATCAATGAATTCCGACTTACGATGAATTTATTACGAATTTTACAAGATAGCTGATTTCTGTATAAATAATCCTACGAATTTTACAAACAAAGATGAAGAAAAAGAATAAGGATTTGTGTATCGAGAGAGATTTACATATGTTTAGTCTTTGTGGCTAGAAAAGAATATGAAATAATGAGGAGATCTTAATCTATATATAGAGTTTTAAAACCCTATAACAAAACCTACTACGATTCAAATAACAATATTCGAAAGTCCGTTATTCTAATCCAATTTTAATTCCTAATCTCTATCTAATTTTAATCTTTTTTTTATTATTAATCTATTTTATTACAAATTCTATTTCTAATCAAATTCAATATAATAAATATTATGGTTAAAGAAAATAATCTTTATAAATTCTAATCTAATTCTAATTATTATTACTAATATCTAAATAAATAAATTACGGATATTACAGCATGTGAATATAAGACATTTTATAGTTATTTCTAAAATTTCATATTAAAGTGTTTTAATTAATATTTATAATTTTGATAATATTTATAAGCTTGGTTATTTATATTATAATTTTATATTTGTAGAATTGGTAATATGTTAGTAAATAAAAAAAAATTGAAAGTAGTTTAGAATACATATAAGGTATTTATATTTTATTTTATAATTTTAAGAACATAAATTATTTTAAATTTAAAAATTACTAAAAATAATTTAATACATGCATGTGTTAAATAATTTGATATAAATTATTTATATTTTAGTTTATAATTTTAAAAATATATACTATTTTAAGTCTACACATGAGTTTTAGGTTTACACATGAGTTCTAGGTTTACACGGATGATACATGAGCCGGTGTTATTAAAAGCGGCTCACACACGAGCTATTAACAGCTGCCTCTATTAAAAACAATCTAATCCTGAATTTTGATTTATTCATCCAACGACTTATAGACCATTTATTGTGTAAGTGTCTCCTGACAAATGATTATCGGTATCTGCCTCCAAATAAATTAAGAAACATGATCGATATAAGCGAAAAAGACATGTGACATGCATATTTTTATGGGGGGAAAGATATGACATGCATATCTGACATGTTAAACGGATGTTCTTAGTATATGTGTGTAAAAAGAAAAATGGGTATTCTTTTCTATATTACGCGTTATTATGTATTTAGTGTCACATTTTAATTAATTAACTTTTTGGAATATTTTTTTATTTTTTTATTTTTATTAATTTAACATATATTAATAATTAATAAAATTACTATTTTTATATAATACTTTTAAAATTTTCTTTTATTTATAAAAATTGAATCTTAAATTTTTATATCAAAAAAGAAAATTTCAAAAATATTGAATGGAAATATGTTTTTTATACGCTTTAAAATGCGTGGAAAGTCAACCATAATAGTAAGAATTATGAGTAATGTGTTAAATTTATGCTATAATTCTTTAAAATAAGTTATGTTACAAAATATTGTAAAAATATATATTGCAAAATATATAAGAGTTGTTTGGTTCTATTTGAATTAGAAACTGGGTTGATAAAACTTCATTGTGAAAATAACAATTTTCAAAGTAATGGGTGATTTATAATAGATGGGATACCCAACTGGTAATTGGATATCTCAGTTTGTATAAGATACACATTTATGAGTTGGGTATCTCAATTTTTTTTATTTTTTTGGATACCCATTTGCCAATGGAGTATCTTATACAAAATGAGATACCCAATTACCAATTGGGTATCCCATCTCATCCGTTAAAAATAACTCTACGTCTAAAAATTGTTATTTTTGTTATTTTAAACTAAAAAATGGGTATTTTTACCATTTTTTCAACCGGGATGGTATGAGTTTGAAATTTAAACTACAATAATTTGAATTATCATATTTATTTAATTACTTGTATAAATGCAGATGGGTAATCAAATTCAGAGTCACTCTAATATATTAGCGTAGAAGTCATTTAACAATTTCCCTGTGAGCATATATATATAAAAAATGATAAATTTAATTAGTCTTCAAAAAATCTTGCAAGTTAATAATATGTATAAATATCAAGGGATTTTAGGGATTAATAACAGTAAACAGCATATATTAAAAACGAAAACATAATACAACATAAGTTATATTTAGATGTAGGGTCAAAGCCAATACGCACAGTAATTATCAAAAAAACAAAAAGAATGCTACAAGGTTTGAGATGTAACAAAAGTATAAACGCTTCCTTTCTTCCAAAGATAAAATTTCATCATCTGCACAATGTGATTCTGGCATATTAACTAGCAATTTCCGTTTGTTTTGGCCATTCCACTAGTCCATATCACGCTTCATAGAACCTCCATCACACTATAATCAAGCGCAGCTTCCATGATTATAATTACACTACATTCTGATGTGCTAAAGACACTCCAGAAAAAGGTGAAAATCCAACTTCTCTACATTCATATGAAGAGTACATACATCTATTAAAGATTCAGTATCAGTCCCAAAGTCCCAAACCCACAGAACACTAGTCATTAAGATCAAAATTATCATCATCCTTCACGTACTTCTCTTGCACTGCTGCAACTGTGAAGAGCTACGTTAAGCAATACAAAAGTAAACCAATTATGCACGGCAGAGTCATGATAACGTATCAACTATCAAGTGCGAAAGTAAAAGAAGCTAAAATAGGCAACATAACTGTAAATATATACATAGCCAAAATTAATAGTCTGTGGCCATATTACGAGGAACTTTAAAGCCTGCCAGTTCTGCCTTTATTCATACTACCCATCTCGGGAGAAATACTTTTCATCATGATGTTAATATGTATCATTAATAACAATTGCACTATTCTCTATTCTCTTGAGATAATAAGATTCACTTATTAAACCCAACATATTGCAAACACGTAGCTGAATGTTATTCTAATCAATGATATAATCAGCACAAAGAACACAATAAACAGGAATTCATTTGAAAAATAACAAATAAAAGGATATCTGTAGTAATCAAAATCAACAGGACCAACTGCAATTTTGCTGAACTCTGCGGCACTTGCATCTATGCCTGCAAATATATATCCATTGCACTTGTCAATCAGCTTTACCAGATTCCCAACACTCTCTTTATCCTGAAATACAGATGCTAACAAGAAAGCTTTCAATAAATATACTTAAGTAAGAAGTATAACTTCCTTCCGGAAAAAAAGGTGAGAACTAACTAAGCAAAAATAGACGATACAAACCTGAATGTCCAAAGTTGAAAAATTGACGAGACTAAAGTCTTCAATCACATCACACAGCTCCTTTGTCAGCTTCCTGCAATAAAAATAAAAGAACATTAACAAACTTAAGGTCGTCTTAATGGAGCTTTTATGTCAAATGCTTATGCTAAAACATATAAAGATTAACCGCCTATATAGGCTACAATATTTTATCAATCTAATGTGATTGCTGATAGGTTTCAATAATTAAATCTGTTATGTCCAATAATGGAAAGAGAAATTTCCTCTGTACATTTCAACCACAAAGTGCTGATGACTGATTGCATTAAATTTAAAACAAAATCTAAAATTTTATACAAATAAAAAATGCAAACTTATCAATCAGAAGTTTTTAAAAAAAAACAAAATTAAAGAACAATGCTACCAAATACTGAACCGGAGACTAAAGCTGTGCAAGACAAGTTCTAAATCAAATGAGGTAAGAGTTACGATAATAAGATTTCCATATACACAAGTATCATAGTGCTATGCAGACGTTTGGGGAAGGGACGGAGGGGTTCTCATAGAAATCGTGTATACACTTAAAAAAATCCTTTTCTAGACCTTCCATGTTTTTTGTAAGTGTATTGTTGGGATGGGGGGGTCCCAAACTCACCATAACATAAGCATACTCCCTGCACCAACCCAATTAAATGCAGAAAACCTAGAAGTGAGGAAACAGTATAATATACAAGTATGAAACATTGTTAAAGATATTGGCATAATCGCAACAACAAATTAGTAAAATAACTTAAAATGGTTTACAATGGCCTTGGTTTTCTTTTCTGAGAGAATTTAGAACTAGCTGAAAAAGATCACAAGAATAAAATAAATTTTGATTGAGTAGTTCTTGTTTAATCTTATTATCAAACAGCCTATTCTTTATATTAGATAAACAAAGATTATCATAAGAAAAATATATTGATGCTTAGCTACAAAATCTCCTAATCAAATCACAGATATTATCTCAAATCTCAATCATGTAATTAACTCATAATACTTGTTTTCTGCCCATAAATATCAATTAGTATATGTACTACTGTACTTGCTAATAGTTCTTTAGGATTCATGTTTTAGTATACGTGAGATAACATAGAGCTAAAACTTAAGGCGAGAAACAGCTTCATAAATTTAATATTACATTAACTTGTAGAAAATGTAAATACAAAAGACATTTTGGTCAGTCATACACCTACCTGTACTTAGCAGATCGAGGATCTTGAGCGAGTAGTTTTTGTAAATAAGACAAATCTTCTACATCCGTATAAAAATCAAGGTTAAAACCTGTGTAACAATGAAAAAAAATTATATATTAGGTAACAGAAAATAAGCTTCACTGAATTTCTCAAATGATGTCAATATAAATGCCACAATCTAACCTAGCTTTCCATAGCTTTCAATAAGATCAATTTTTGATAAAACATTGATATGTGGGAGTTCCAAGTGTAGCATGGTTGATAGAGAGAGAAGCAATGCACTGACATACTTTCCAGGATCAGTGCAAAGATGGGCATCAATCAAATGAACTGCAGTCAGCTGCAAAGAGATAAAGAAACTCCTATAAGGCTAAAATTTTTGTATCAAGACAACAACCATATGCCACCCCAGTATTACATGTCTCTTAGTCCATGTTACATAATAATATTTTATTATTTTTATTTACAAAAAATAATTTATGGAACTACGCGGTCAATGCACTTTAAAATACGTGTTCAAAGTCAAAAATGGACAAGTAATTAGGGATGGAGGGAGTATATATAAACGTGGTGTACATGAGAGCATACCCGAAGATTCAACTTCTTTATGAGCTTCATGATAACACTCTTGGCATTGTCGTGAAGAAAAAATAGCTCTACTTGGCCAGGAAAATCAAAAAGAAGATAGTGATCTGCAAAATGATAGTATTCTTACTCTTAGGTGAGATTTTTATGTAATACATCCTACAAATGACATAAGCTAACAGAAGAGTTCAGTACTTAAATTACGATATACAAAATGTAAAAGCATAAACAACAATGCCAATACTTGATAAAATGGTTATAGTAAATATAAGAGCTTCGACGTCTGTATAACACCTGCACGATATCTATAAAAAATGAAAATATACAGCACAATTAATTCCTTCTCTTGAAAAATATCACCCAGTGACAATCACATAATAAAGTATTTGGTGGTGTTCTTCCATAGATGATTTGTTTATTTTACACATTTGGGAAAACAAGTATGCTGTGCTGGTTTGATGCATGGAAAATGACTGTCTGTGACAACATATCAACAGAAAGGACTGCATGTCACAATATATTATTAATGCAACAGGAACAGTGAAGTGCAATTCATCACTTCAGAAAAAATGGTAAACTCTAAAATAAGATCACATCAGAGGGTGCTAAGAGTTGCAAATATGACATATGCACTCCTAGGAGTGCATACTAGTATAGAGTCTATACCTTTATTTTCTGCTTCTGATTTTGATTTGGTAGGGTTTATGTGAGTTGGATTGCTAAGTCTGCATAAATTTGTAGGTATAATCTTGATAAAGCTTGGTATCAACGATATGTGACTTAATACGTAAAATACCAAGTAGAAAGGCTTCACAGCCATTACAGAATTGTCACATTTGTGAAAATCAATGCTTCAAATCAGCAGCGACTGTCACACTTGTAAACAATTGCATGAACTGAAGATTTAGTTTTCTAATCCCATTTAAATTTAGCTGTTTCAAGTATCCTTGTATAAATTCGGAATAAAAGGTTTGTAATTATACAGAAAATACTTTCCAATAGTTTTATATCTGGTTTCCTCTTTCAGACAATTTGAGTGGGAACCACATGAAAAAGGAAGAACAGTCCATTAAATCAGTGACAGAACTAAGGGGGTGTTTGGGGGAACTTTTTTCCAGAATAAGTCAACTTATTTTAAGACAAAGTTAGAGATTCCTAACTTTTTTCTGAAAAAAGTTAACTTTTTTTTGCAACTTATAGAATCTCAAATATACATTAAATACTTGTATAAAAAATATTTATCAAAATATGAAATTTTTACCCGAAAATAAGTCCAAAAGGACTTATTTTAAGGCAGACCAAACAGGCCATAAGTAAGAGTTTTTATTTTTTATAACTTTTATTTTTCTTGTAATTATGGAAAGCCACAACTCTTTTCAAAGTTTGCCTATATCATCATTGTATAAATATGGGGTTAATTATCGGATTGGGCACTAAATAATTTAATAAGTCTAAATTCCACGACTCATAAATTTGAGGTCTCGTTTAAAACACTTTTAAATCAAATTGTTCATTTTGGACATGTCTATTTGATCATCAACTGGTTAGACACATTGTGATCTCATTGTTGAAACGAATCCATGGATGAACTGATTGATATAATTGACATAGGGTTTTAATGAGCAACATTATAAATCTGTAGTATCTCTAAGAAATTGTAAAATTATTATGGGGAAGAAATTGATGAAAAATGATATAAACCCTAAGTTATAAATGTATGTTATATATATGTAGGTGATGATGCGGAAAAAGAGCGTTAGACTAACGTGACAAACAGCTAGTTTGAAATTTCTGTTACGAAATTAACATAGTAATATTAAAATGCACATTTTGCTTTAAAAGTGCTTTAAATGAGACGTCAAATTTATGAGTGGTGGAATTGAGACTTGTTAAGTTATTTAGTGGCCAATATGATAATTAACCCTATAAATATGTATAGCAACTTAGCAAGAACTTCCTTGATTGTAAATCTAATCTTTTTCCATGGTTAGACATGTGTTGCATTATCTGCTAATTTCAGCAATATAGTTTATCAACCTAGTTTCATGATATATCTCATATTTTGAAAGTTTTTTTAAAGTAGCGTATCCATTACATATATAATGAACAATAATAAATGGAAGCAATTATTTGTCACAAATAATATTATAAGCTATGATAAAATTTAACCAACCTTTTAGAAGAGGCTCCAACTTAGACTGCAGCCAATCAATGTTTTTCGCCAAGTAATCCATGCAATATACTAGGCCTATATCACATACATAATTGATTAGGTATGCTAGATCAAGAGTGATTCACATAAACACCTTTAGAACAAAAATCAGTCCACACACTCCATGTGTTTATCTAAAAGGCTGCAACAAATGTCTTTACAATGCAGCCATTCATATAGGTATATATACAACCAAAAGTAATAGTCTCTACATACAAGACCTATATAAAACTACAAATTGTTGGATAATTGGGTGAATCGCGAGGGCTACTTCTAGAAATCTCATCATGGACAACTGAACCAAAATTGCAGTAAGAAGTCTCCTTATAAGGTGAGCTGGATAAGAGCATGTGACTAATATAAATAAATCCTACATAGCTGATAAAATGGTTTGTGTATGCATTGCTTCAGTGCAGAATCCTTCAGCAGTGAGTACAATTGGAGGGGGTGTGGTTCCTCGTATGTTATTCAATTTTTAGAAAGAAGCTTATCTGTGCAATCTTACCAAATTCCAATCCACTTATACAAAAAGACTACCTCACCTCCATTTGGGCCAAGAGAGTGCTCATTCATCACATCACTTAGTTTTATTAGATCCTCAATGTTCACCGCACAATCATATCTGTAACCTTTAAGGAAAAACCTAAAAAACGCTTTGATCGTAGTGATATTTCACATGTAAGCCAACAATTGTTTTAGATATTAAACTTGAAAATTAAAAAGGATACGGTAAAGAATCATTTGCAGGATCCAAATTGATGACAGCGACCTTCCTGCATGCAAAAAAACTATATAGTTACTACTAGAATAGCTTTACCCTTGCATGCAAATAATAATATTTTAGCTTAATATCTACTCAATATCTTTTTCAAGAAACAAATTTCCAGCAACGTTTAAACTGTCAAACAGATATTCACTGTCACTTCTATGTTACCCTGAATCTGAATTAAGGTAACCTTTTATTACGTACTGAACACAACCACAAAACCAGAGGGCGCACTAGGTAAACAAGCATGAGTTGAAATATATCTAATCAACGTGCCTACCGATCAAAAGGTTCAAGTTAATTTATAACTTATAGATAAAAGTAAGTTTTTCAAGAAGTTAATATCTGTTTCGACTATCCAAAAAATTATACAACGGCAACAAATAGATTAAAATTTACTTGTGCCAAGGGTAAGTTTGTTTTTTCGTCAAACTACAAGATTTATACAAGTCAATAAATCAAATACTTCTTTCCTACTTTTTTGAATTAAACTTGCAAGTCAATTTTAAATCATAAGTTGTTATTTGAAAGTCATACCAAAGAAGTCTGTTTGACAAAGATTCCTTGGTATCATCATTAACTTTGTGCAATAGATTACAATTTCAGAAATGTGCAAAATGTGAATCAATCAGTGGTATATTTTGACATGCATTTGTCGTAAATATGTATACTTCTTTTACAGTAGAGCTGAACTCGTACAATCACCTTTAACACACACTTAGGCTCTTAGAGCAAGTCCAACAGCTTCCCTAAATGAGCTCCTAAGCTCAAAAATAGGGAACGTGTTATAAAATGTCACTCCAACAGTATCCTAGTGATTCCCTAAATCACTAGGACATCCTCAAATTTATTGGTCATGCCCTATTTTTAGGGATCCTCTAGCAACCTCCTATTTCATTTTTATGAACAAAAAATTCATTTCCCTCCTTTTTTTCCCCTCTTTTTTCTTTCTTTTTTTCTCTTCACTCCTTTTCAAGAGTAGTTAGATTCAAATTTATTATTATAATAATAATTGGTAATGAATATAAGGATGATTGTTAGAGTTGACATACAAAGATTACCTAAATCACTGGTACTCATTATTTTATAATATTTATAGGGAACCAACTAGTACCCTGGTGGACTTGCTCTTATCCACTTAATATAACTCGTTTAACTTTACATAAGAGTCCTTAGTCGTATTTTAAACATTAGGATTTCCTGAAAATCCGGATACTCTAACATAAGAACGCAATATGTTCATCGAAATCTCTTTCAGGCAATATAACAAACACTTGGTGGACCAACCAAACAGAGCAGAATCTGCAAAACCCTAAACAAGTACCTTAAAACCCCAAGTTGCAAACAACATGTATAGTAGTTTAATTAATCACCCTCATGAACAAAAATGATACAGATTTAAACTAAATAAAAACACCTGAAAAACAAAGATATATATTAAGGGAGGGGGGAGAGAATGAAAAAGGATGAAAAGTACCGTCCAATAAGGGGAAGAAACTGAGACATGCCATTGCAATAAGTAGTCTTGCCTGAACCGGGTGGTCCGATTACTACTTGACCAAACACCATCTCTCTCCTCGTCCTCGCTTCTTATTTTTGAAAAATACAGGTGGCCCAAAGGTGTTATTGGGTTTATTACTTTTATTATTTTTTCCTTTTCAAATTAAAAAATACATTAGGTTTGGAAAAATATTAAAAATATCATAGGTTTGAGGAGCTTTTCAGTAAGAGGATGGATATGTGCTTAGTTAAAATATAAAAAAACTATTCAAACATCTATTTAGTCATTTACTAAATAATCATACGAAACATCTAATTCAATCCGTTAATCAAAATAGCTACTTCAACTAGTCAAAACAGCTAATTTAATCCGCTAAAATCTAACCGCTAACGGCCAAATAGGGCCTAAATTTAAAATTTAAAATGTGGCTTGAACTTTTTATGGTGTACATGTAGAGATTGTCTACCAACAGCCACGGCTCTAGCAACTAAGCAGGTGCACATTAATGTACACTGCCCCTAGTATAACACTCAATATGAGAATGATATGCATGTGTTGTTTGAGTGTGAATTTGCAAGAGTTGTCTGGACAGCGGCTGGACTTCAAACATACATTAGTCTGGAACTAAATTAATGATAAATTTCTCAATGTAATTGAGAGAATTTTCAGAGTCTACATGAAGGAACAAAGTGCTCTAGTGGGACTTTTTTGCTAGAGCTTATGGGATAGAAGAAATAAGCGGGTTTGGGATAAGATCAACATCTCTATTTTTGGTGTAAAGTCAGCCGCTTTTAACTTGTTGACGAACTACAGAAAAGCATAAGAGAAAGACGACAAGATCAGGTCGACTTCGAAATGCAGTAGCAGATGCTGGCTTAAACCTCCTCAAGGATGGGTTAAGATTTAACTTGAATGTCGCGGTTTTTCAAGACATAAATTGTATAGGTATTGGTTGTGTTATTCGAGATGTTTTTGCATCTTTTCTATATGCCAGATGCCAGAACATTGCAGGAACTTTCCGGCCACAAGAAGCAAAAGCATATATCTTGAAGGAACCTTTATCATGGGTAAAAAGTTTGAGTTTTAAAAAATGTATCTTTGAGACGGATGCAGAGTTGTTGGCTGATGCTTGTACGGGGAACGAGGGATTTCTTACTTTGATACAATTGTTTCGGATTGTATTGATTTATTCAAGCACTTTGATGAAGTGCTAGTAGTGTATGTTCATAGTTCTGCGAATATTGTGGCTCACTTGCTAGCAAGCGCTGTTCGTTCTAGGTCAGGCTTGATGGAGTGAAATGTTACTACTCCAGCGTTTATTCATCACACAATGTATTGTGATATTAACCAAGTAATGCAAGTACTTTATCTTTAAAAAAAACACCCCCAACGTCTGGTAGAAACTTGTCATTTATCTGAATATCTTAGAATAGTTATAGAATTCAATTAAGATTTCGAATATATGTATATTTATCTATATAATCATTTTAATATATTATTAAATTAAATTCTTTTATCAAAACATTTTCATAAAATATAGGAAGTAGTTGAATTGATTTCAAACTCTTTTAAACATTTAACTACGTTTTTATCCATCCTAAAATATAGGAGATCAATTTCAACCGTTGTACTTTATTTTATCTCCTAATTCAAATTTAATTTGAAGATCAATTTGCTTTTCATTATTTAATTTTTTAACAAATTTCAAACTAGTCATTGTATACAAGTGTATATAACTTGGCTTACCTTTTCATTAGAGATTAACAATACTTAACTATACACTCTTGTTGATCTTGAAAAATTTCGATACAAATTTTTAAGAGCTTAATTATATATATCTACGTACTATTTAGAGAAGATTTTTTTCAGTTGCAATTCATTTTATTTTGATTGTATTATTCAAGTTATAATAACGATTATTTTTTAAAATGTGGTCAGGGATCTTAGTTTGATTATATTTAGGTTTACATTGATATATCATTCACATATTATCATTCTCATAACCTAGCAAGTCTTAAGAACGTCTAGTTTTCTTGAGAGAGTTTTGTATTGATTTTAACAGAGTGAATGCAAACAATACTTATTGTATTTACTTGTGTTATAGTTTTCGATTGTTTGATACTATTATATTCAACCCCCTTTACATTAGTGTATTCACTGGGTAACATTTAAATTTTTTAATCACTTTAGTTTGATCATTAAAATTTTAATATTGTTAAATTAAATTAACATTAAATTCTAATTTATTAGTTTATTGTAAATATAATTATAATGTGTTATTTATTTATTTAAATTCAATTATTATATAAGAAGTATTATGAAAGAAAATAAAATTAAATTAAATGAGACCCAGTTATAAGTGAAAATGGGTTTGTATATTTGAGGGGAGTGACTACTTTTTTTCGAAGGTCACCTAATGTTTAGTACCTAATGTTTAGTTGACAAAAAAAGTAACCCCACATATAAGTGGGTCAGACAATAGCACCGGAGATGTTCTAAAACTGTGCAACTTAGGTAGTCATCTCGTGTGTGTGAGTGTGACCACCTCTTAGAGCAACATTAACACTGTTGTTTGTGATATTGCTTACACATGTGGCCAAGTTGTTTTGCATAATTGCATTGGAGCAGGGGATTGTTTTACAGATTGTTTATAAAAGTTGTTCAAAATGAACAACGGTTGTTTACAATAGTTTAATAATATTTTATACAATCACCCCCACATGCTATTCGTAGTTGCTGTTATATTATTATATATTTTACTGTCAGTGAAAAACATATGACTATGTATATTTGTAATAATTAGATGACAACTCAACTCTGATAAGAAAAAACAGTAAATAATAATTATGAAAATAGGAATTAGAATGAAAAAGTAAACTAGACACAAAGAATCAGATTGTCAGAAGTATTTTTATGAGGTTGCCACTTCACACCGGAAGAAATTCATTAATATGTTCAAGTATCGGCGAAAAATAAAGAAGTAGTATTTTAGAAGAGTTCAGAAGACAAAGAAGATTCTAAGTGGCTACTACAGAAAGATTTCAAGAAAATAAAATATTAGAGACAAATCTAGAAGCAAGAACAAGACAGAAGATCACAATTTTTAAAGTTAAAAGGTGAAGAATATTCATTTTAGTATGACACAATGAACCAGATAGTACATTTGTGCTTCAACTAATTTAATAAATATTTATCACCTAACTTAAGTGATTTTCAGACAGAAGACATTGAAGACAGAAAGACTCAAGTCAAAACTACATTGGTTGTGCAGTGAATAAACTAAATTAATTCTACTATCAAAAGATAATTAATTATTTAATTTATCTACTTAAATTAATTCACCTTGAATTAATTTAATTTATAAATTATTTAATTAAAAATTGGTGGAATTAATTAAGTTAAAAGATTCATTTATTTATCAATTTAAGAAAGTCTTGCTGCATTATAAAAGAAAGTCTTACCGAATTATTTTAAGACTTTTAAAAAAAGTCTTACCAAATTTAGTAAATAAGTCTTTAATTAAAAGTCTTACCGAAATGATAAATAAGACTTTAATTAAAAGTTTTATCGAGCACAAATCGAAAGTCTTACCGAGTTTTCTTGGCAAAAGTCATACTGAATTTTGATTTTTTAAAGACTTTTTCAAAAGTCTTACCGAAATTCAAAAATTTTACCGAGTGAAAAAAAAATCTTGTCCAACTTATTTTAAAAGTCTTGAACGCTATTTTATAAAATCTTTAAGATTTTTTAATAAGTTTTATTCGAAAGTCTTGCTAGCTAACACCTCTATAAATACGAGGCAAATGACTTCATTATTTTCGTTGTTGAAAACATTCAAATTCAGTAATTTGTCTGCATTGTAATATTCACAGATTTTATGTGTTAATTTGAAATATAATTGTTAAATTAGAACAATTCATGTCAAAATCGTTCCTAAAACACTTTATCAGTTATAAACACTTTTCATCATATTATTTTTGTAACACTTTTCAAGTTAAAAATTATATTTTCTACTCGAACAGTATTTCATTAAAATTAATATTTCGTGATTAATTAAAATAATATTTTAAAATTCAAAATTCCGTGATTAAATTCAGATATTGTATTCTAACCCTATTCTACACTACGTGGGCCCAACAGTCAATTAAGTTGTCAGCCATCGGAGAAGAATTATAGAAAAGGTTGTCACAAATAATGGGGAAGAAAGCGAGTATAAAATAATACCTTTTTAGATGATTTGTCATTTCCAAACAACTTTTAAAGTTGGTTGCTTTGTGGATGCTCTTAGTTGCGTATGTGTATTTTCAACCTATCCTATCTAGGGCTGTAAACCGGATAATCCGGATACGGATCTGTCAATATCCGTATCCGAATCCGAATCCGAAAATCCGTATCCGTATCCGTATCCGAATCCGGAAAATTTTAAAGGTTAATATCCGAATCCGGATCCGGCGGATACTATCCGGATACGGATAATATCCGGATCCGAATCCGAATCCGATTTTTAATAAATTTTTTAAATTTATAATAAAAATTCAAAAAAAATTGCAAAAAAAAAATTAAAAAATTAATTTATTTTTTTTAATTGAGTTAAGAGTTAAAGGGATTTAAGCCTATTTTATTTTTTAAAAAATTAATTTTTATTTATCTTTTCAATCTAATTTTGTTATTTTAATAATATTAAACTCAAATGATATTTTTATATATGTCTATAATATTTTTACAATTATATAAAATTTGTATAAATATATTATTTAATGAATATATATACACACTACAAAACTAATAGAATAAATTTTAAATTGTATATATATATTATTTATGTGATATATGTGATACGATTTAAAATACATAAAATACTATAGAAATATAAATTGATATATATATATTGAATATATATTTTAAAGTATAACCATGTGTAGTGTATATATTAATTTATTAAATTAAAATAGACATTAGAGTTGAGCTAATTAAAAAATATAATTGAATCAAATTAAATGGGTTTATAACTATAAGTGTATATATAAAAATATATAAATGGGCTTATAACTATAAATGAGTTTAAAAATATATTTATATATATTATATATATTTAAAAAAATATATTTATATATATTATATATAATTAATTTCGGATACGGATATTTTCGGATACGGATGTGCCTATATCCATATCCGTATCCGGAATCTTCGGATTCAGATACGGATAATATCCGTTTTTTTCCGGATACGGATAATATCCGTTTTTTTCCGGATACGAATACAGATATTTCGGACGAATATCGGATTTTTCGGATTTTTTTGACAGCCCTGATCCTATCCATCATGACTTCAGTTTCTTTGACTGAGCTTACCTCAAAATCAATCCTTTTTTGGGGAAACCAAATCAAACTAGTACATAACTTATCAATTACTCCTTTTGTCCCGAAATTTGTGTTCTGTTTAATTTTTTATAATTAAATTGATCAAATTTTGAATAAAAATTAGTTTTATAGTATAATTAAAAAAAATATTATAATAATAAATATTTAATTTATTTTATAATTTATTTGACAGAATTTCAATTTCACCACAAAAAATTAATCAACAAAAAAATTATAAAATTGAGGGAGTACTTTTTATTCAAATATTTCTTTCCAATATTATACAAGTTATTAAAAAAATATTTTAAAAGTTACATAATATAATTTAGATTTTGTCAAATATAAACAAACATAATTTAGAAAACGTGTCAATTTACATCATATTTTATAATTTAAAAAAAATTGTACCTTTTAACAAAATAAAATAAATTATGATACATTTTTAAATAATTTCCCTTCCAGTTATACCATCCATTTCTTATATTTACCAAAATAACATGTTTTTTTTTAATTTGAATAATTCCCACTATTTTATATAGATTTGCTTCTACTTTCTCAAATTTTATCTACATTCAAATATTAATAATTGTATTCGATGAAAAATTATTATATAAAAAAGTAAATAAAATTTATTTTCAATAAAATTTGAGAAATTTTTGACAAACAAATTGTAATAAGGGTGTCTGAATAATCTAAATTTGCGGTACTTGTTCGGTCACACAAACACAAAACAAACGGCCCTCAAATCTATGCATATATACATGTGTAATATTTGGCTTGTAAAATCTATACACACAAAGAGAGACACAGAGAGAAGATGGGATCACTAAAGAACGAAGATGAAGTTGATGAGCTATCAAACGAAGCGATCTTATATGTTAATGGGGTTCGTAGAGTTCTTCCTGATGGATTAGCTCATTTGACTTTACTTGAATATCTTAGAGGTAATTTAACCACTCTATGTGTATATATATGTATCTATCTTTTGTGGGTTTTAAGTCTTTAAGGTACTAAGATCAAGAACTGTTTGATTTAGTGACGTTACGTGTATGTATCATGTGTGTGTGTGTTAGTTTTGGTTTATGTGAATTGTAATGAAATCTTGAATTAATGAAATGGTCTTTAGTTGGTTGTGCTGGTTTTGTTAGTTACTGGGTAGCATGAGAAGATACGATTGCAGTAGAGGTAGACGATTTTTAGTTGAGTATGTTAGAGGATGAAGTGTTGTGAATTGAAGTTTCGAATATTTTTATCCACAACTTGAGTTTGGAACTAGAGGAGTTTTAGAAAGAATTTGGTGAACTTATTGTTTAGGAATTATTGAAAGAGGTATTTGATCGATTAAAGATAAAGTTACTGTGGTAAGTTTTTTTTTGGGACTAATAATGCTAAACTGGATTAATGCTTCTTTATAAGAAAGAGGTGGGGTATGAGAGATATGGTATATTAGGCATGTAAATGCTTTAGAAATCACTAGTGAAAAATTTGCGATAGATTTAAAAAACATCTAATTTTTTGACATGAAAAGAGTCGGTATATACCAACTTTTTACAAACCGAATTCACTTGCATTATTTGGGATTCTTACTGTAATTTTATCTTAATTTCTTAAAGTGTGCGTGCTTGTTAACGTAAACTGGAAAATCCTATGTCTGAAGTGTAACAAGAGAAGCTCTTTACTTTTTCAATCTCTTTACTTTTTCAAAATTTCTCCATCATTTTTAAAAGTGCAGCCATTATTATTGGGAGTCTGTTTCATTTAAAACATGTTGTTTCTTAGTGTTCAACATCTCTCATAAGGACCAGTCACGTATTTCATGTGATGCAGGACAACTTGAAAAAGAGAAGGATATTATTGAATAAAACAATAAAAAGAAGAATTTGGGTGGATTAATTGTAGAAAACCCACTACCCCAAGAAACGACCCAAAGAACACACTCAACTCAATATTCAGTAATATCTCAATTATCAAGTCTTCTAATAATATGTGGGGTTACATGACTTATATAGGCAATAAAAATCCTAAAACACAAACTAATGGACCATGGCCCTTAAACATTTGGGCTTATTATAAATAAATTACTCATTTAATAATCTACTGCCTCCACATATAAAATACATATAAATAAACTATTTATCTCATCACCATGTTCTTGTGGAAAGAGAAAACTCAATTATCTTCTTTTTATGATGTAGATGTAGGTCTGACGGGAACAAAGCTAGGTTGTGGTGAAGGCGGATGTGGGGCGTGCACTGTGATGGTTTCTTATTTCAATGGAAATTTGAAGAGATGTCGGTACGTGTATATTTCTTAATACTCTACATGCATCTGCAAACATGTTATAGTAGAAACCTAATTCGGAACATCTGCTTCCAGTCTATTAATTATACTATGTCATTGGGATATGTTTATTCATGTAAATTCTTGGAAAGACCATGTACTACTAGTGTATACAGTTCTTGATATCTAGAAGTAAAAATGTCCTTGTTACTAGTCTGCAATAAGATCTTCTGCACAAGCCACAAGCTCCCAGTATGTCTACTGTCAAAGCCACTTTATATTTTATTTACTTCAGTTTAAATGCAATACTAATTAAGTCTGCCTTGAGTATTCCAAATATATCTTTGACTGTATAGACTCACCCCGAATGATAAAAACCTTATTCACGTTTGTCCATACTGAATTGCTAACCTGACTTTCCTGTTGTAGAATGAATGAAATAGACTATCATGTAAGCGTTCTTTTGGCATTTTGAAGAAACGCCCATATAAATGGCAAGAATATTGCATCCAAACATTGTTTTTAATCTTAAGCTTATCTTTTAGAGAGAGATATATATGTTTTCAATAATTGCTGAGAAGTGGAATTTCTACCCTCTGCACAGTTTTTAGAGAAGGCATATTTTTAGGCAGTGAAGTAAATACTCTTTCATGATATTAATCTCATTTACGAACTTCTGAGGAACTAATTTGATTATTTGTTTCATCTCTGTTATCAATAATAAAATATGTACTGTGTTATAGTTAGATTGCTTCCAAATTTTCCGTGACAAACTAAGTTGTGCATGAGTGTATAATTCAATAATGACTTGGATCTGGTTGTTTAGTTGTCGTCGTGCTATGAGGTAAGAAATCTGTCTTTTACCATACTTTTCCGTGGAGGAAAAAGGCATATACAGTTTTGTCGTCCGGTATATGTGAATAAATGTTAATGTTCTAATTATCGAGTTTGGAGGAAAGTGTACGAGACTATGAGCCTCACATTCTTGAAATTATGGTTCTCCAAGGGCACAGTGATTTAAATCTTACATGGTTGCATTGTAGATTAATCTTGTTCTGCTTCCGCCCCAAATTGAAATTATTCAGGTTATGTGACATGAAGATCCACCATGTAAAGGCTTTAGTGTACACTCTCTTTGGTTTCTCTTACCTGGGTTTTTGTAAACTTCATACCATTATAAAAACAGCTCCATGGTACCTGAGATGTGACTGACAAAACAAATTGCTTGTCACCTGGAGGCAGAAGAAGCAGTAACTAACATGTACTCATCTTGGCATAGCGCAATGGAAATCCCTCTCAGCCTCGATGGAGGCATGTGTGCGTGAGTACATCCAGTTTTTAAATTGATCATAAGAAAAAAAGAAAAAACATAACCAATGTGTAGTGACTGTAGTCTCTGTACAAGTGGTTGCTATATTAATGCGTTAATGTTCTTAAACATACTGTTTTCTGTTAGTGATAGGGACAAGGAATTTAGGTGTGCTTATGTGATCTTGCATGAGCCAGTCAAGTTCTGGATATCTCTGGTTACCACTGTCAATATGTTTACATGTTGGTACATACATTTTGCTGGTGTATGCATCATTGTACACTTCTTGTACGTCATTGTACATTTCTTATATTTTTAGTTTCCCCTGGCTACTTTTTTTTACTTACATCTTTTCTGTTTTTGTCATGTCTTGCCCAATTCTTTGAAGTAAACATAATATGTCGATCTTACCACTTACCAGTTTGTGGTGACTTTCTGAGATGTTTATCTTACTCTAGCCGACCACTTATGGATGCTAATTTTGTAACAAGCATGGCTTTCTTACTGTAAATTTCCTTTCTAGGCACCATGCGGTCAATGCTTGCTTGACTCCTCTATATTCTGTAGAAGGCATGCATGTAATTACGGTGGAAGGAGTTGGTAGTGGAAGACATGGCTTGCATCCCATTCAGGTATAGAAGTATATTTTTTATATAATAATTTTTCTCGACTACAGTGCCATGTTCATATAATTTGTACAGGGTCTGCATTAGCATTAGTATAATTTAAATTATTTTTTAGTTTTTAGAGACTCAGGTTAGCGGTAAGTCAATATACTAGTCAGGCCTATAGTATCCACCATCCGCTCCACACCTAAAAAAATTATTTGTCCCGCATCTATTATACTAGCGGGCATTAATATAGTGTATCCATATACAACCTGTGCGGATACGGGTAAGAGTGTGTATTATCTTCTAACCATTAATTTTTAATATTTATTATTATTCTATTTATATAAAAATATATTTTATCTATATAAAAATATATTTTCCTAAGATAATACCTATATGTTTATAATTACTATGTCAAATTCTTACTTTTTTCTGTATATTTAATTTTAATTGAATGGTTTTAATGTATAACATAGTATATATTTTGTATAATATATATATACGAATAGGTGCGGGCGGGGGCATTATATCCCTGTCCGCATAATGTCAGTAAACTGTAGTCTGGAAAGCTCTTTGATTAGTCAACTTAGAGTGTAAATTTTAATTGTCTGAAGGACTCAGTTCGAACTCAAGTCTAGTGAGCCGTTGACATATTACTTTACCCATTTACAGAAATGACGTGAACTTGCTTGGTAGATCTGTTTTTGCTTGTTTACTACATCATCAACATTAAAACTGGGAAAAATATTCAGCATGACTGTGTTGACTGGCTAATCTCTTTCAGTACATTTATATTTACCAAACAAATAATTGGAAATTCCTCTCAAAATGAGTTGATAGTATCTTCTTTGGTTGCACTGGAAATGTTTCAACACTAATTTTGTGGAAATATGTACTAAATTTAGCTTTTGGGTGAAAGAACACTTGTAGAGAGATGAAAGTTCAACAAAAGAAAGGAGCTTTTGACCTTTTAGAACCGTTAATACGCAGTATCTACTATTGCCAAAAATGATAAGTATGCCTTATTGGCATTATTTGAGGCTGTATTGGCAGTAGTTAACAACCTGTACTTCTGGGGTGTGAACTGAATGGATAGTAAAATATTTAAAAGAAATCTTGTTTTACTCTGTAAATATTATGGTAGCAATTATGAAGTTGCTTATACATAATTTTTTCTCCAGAGTACTAAAATGCGTTGACCTGAAATTCTGTAGGAATCATTAGCACGTTCTCACGGCTCACAATGTGGATTTTGTACTCCTGGTTTTATTATGTCACTGTATGCGTTATTAAGATCAAGCCGAACACCGCCGACTGAAGAACAGATTGAAGAAAGTCTAGCAGGAAATTTGTGTCGATGCACAGGTTACAGACCAATTGTGGATGCATTTCGAGTATTTTCCAAAACAGATGTTTTGTTATACACTGAAAGATCTTTAGTCCCTAATGAGGGTGAATTCATATGTCCTGGAACTGGCAAGCCATGTTCTTGTGGACCAAAAGATGCAAGAACCGAATATACCACTGAACAATGTAGTGGTTGTGAGAGTTCTTTTAAACCTGTTTCTTACAGTGAGATTAATGGAAGTGCATACACCAATAAAGAGCTCATATTCCCTCCTGAGTTGTTGTTGCGGAAATTGAGTTACCTAAGCATGAGCGGATTTGGAGGGCTGAAGTGGTATCGACCTTCAAGACTGTCACATGTTTTAGACTTGCGAGCAAGATACCCAGATGCAAAATTTGTTGTAGGTAATACTGAGGTTGGAATTGAGACGAGGCTAAAGAGAATCCGTTACCCTGTTCTGATATCTGTTACGCATGTACCAGAACTCAATGCGGTGACTGTGACTGATAATGGATTGGAGATAGGATCTTCATTAAGAATATCTGAATTTCTTGGAATTCTTCAGAAGGTTATAACTCAGCGTGCTTCTCATGAAACTTCTTCTTGTAGGGCATTCATTGAACAGATTAAATGGTTTGCGGGGAAACAGATCAGAAATGTCGCGTCAGTTGGCGGAAATATCTGCACTGCAAGTCCAATATCAGACTTAAACCCTCTTTGGATGGCTGCAGGAGCAACATTCCGAATAATTGACTGCAAAGGAAACATTAGAACAACATTGGCGGAAAAATTCTTCCTGAGTTATCGCAAGGTGGATTTGGCCACTGATGAGATTTTACTCTCAGTGTTCTTGCCTTGGACTCGACCATTTGAACATGTGAAAGAATTTAAGCAATCTCATCGGAGAGATGATGATATTGCAATTGTAAATTCCGGGATGCGTGTTTTCCTCGAGGAAAAGGATCATCAATGGATAGTTTCAGATGCATCAATCGTCTATGGTGGTGTTGCTGCTCTCTCTCTTTCTGCATCAAGAACTAAAGATTTTCTTATTGGAAAGAGTTGGAACAGAGATTGTCTGCTGGGTGCTCTTAAAGTTTTGGAACAAGATATTGTAATTAAGCAAGATGCACCCGGAGGGATGGTGGAGTTCCGGAAATCATTGACCTTGAGCTTCTTTTTTAAATTTTTTATGTGGATCTCATATCAAATGGATGGACAGAAATCATTTGTGGAACGCATGCCATCATCTTACCAGTCTGCTGTGCAATCTTTTCATCGGCCATCCGTTGTAGGAAGTCAGAACTTTGAGATTAAAAAACAAGGGAATTCTGTGGGATCTCCTGAGATTCATCAATCAGCCAGACTTCAAGTAAGATCATTGTATTTACATAATTCTGGATCGTTTGTCAGTATAATAGTTTTGCTAATGTGTTAATATTTCTTGGATTCTTTTCTTGTAGGCTGTAACCAATAAATGCAATGTTCCGTGCTGCATTTTGTTGCTCATTTGGATTCATCTTCTATCTTTTTATTTACTTAATATTCTTTGTCCTATATTTATTAGAATACAAACTCTTTTGGTTGCTTTTGTTTATGAGGTATATAATTATATCTGAGTTCTTTAGGACATAGAGATATGAATCTCAAATACATCTGCCTAAGATGTTCTGATCTTGAGATATGTAGGTTCTAAGATGTTTTATAATACCCTCTAATTTTTCTAAATAGTATACCTTTTCTTAAACTATTAGAAATACTGTTTATTTAATGACAAAATATTTGGCTGGACAAATCACTATTTTGTGTCTAATGGGAAGTTTCATTCTTGGTTCTTCTATAAATGCTGCATTTAGAGAATCTTTAAGAACTTGAATTTGAAAACAACAAATTTTGGATCGTATATTAGGTTTCATAACATTTACTGTTGTTTACAAAGCATGTGCCAACACTCTGTTGATCATTTTACAACATACCCTTGTGACTGATGAGTGATGACCGTATATTGATATTTCCAGGTGACTGGAGAGGCCGAGTACACAGATGATGCACCAATGCCGCCCAACAGTTTACATGCTGCTATGGTAATGAGTGAGAAACCTCATGCTCGTATCCTTTCGATAGATGATTCAGAAGCCAAGAGTTCTCCAGGAGTGGCAGGTGTATTTTTTGCTAAAGATATACCTGGAGATAGGATGGTTGGGCCAGTTGTTGCGGATGAGGAGCTTTTTGCTACGGATATTGTCACTTGTGTTGGTCAGGTATGAATTTCATAGTCTCTGATAAATAAATCTTCTTGGATAAGAAATTTTTGTTGTGGAACTTTGTAAATGAGGAACAATCTCTACTCACATGTTGTAATACCAAATTTCTCCAAAATAATAAATGAATCTTGGAATTACTACTTTCATAGAGTTGTCCGTTGTAAATATTTCTTTCTTCCTATTATTTGTTTCCCCCATCCACATTCACTTCCGCACATCACATTTATATGTATTGTCCAGGCAATAGGAGTTGTTGTAGCCGATACACACGAAAATGCAAGAAATGCTGCAGGAAAAGTTAAAGTTAAATATGAAGAATTGCCGGCAATTTTATCAATAACTGATGCTATCAAATACAAAAGTTTTCATCCAAATACGGACAGAACATTGACAAAAGGGGACGTAGAACTCTGTTTTCAATCTGGTCAATGTGACAGGATAATTGAAGGGCAGGTCCAGGTTGGCGGTCAAGAGCACTTCTACTTGGAGCCCAATAGCAGCTTGGTTTGGACAATTGATGGTGGAAATGAGGTCCACATGATCTCATCGACTCAAGTATGTTTTGTCTGCTTCAATTTTATATATTTAAATAGTTAAAGTTATTTTCTGATCAAAATTCAAAATTTTATGTAACAAAAGTTCACATTATAACAAAGTATGAATATGCACTGACACTAGAATTGATTTTGATTTAACATAGGAGGTATAAAATGCTCTCTATCGATTGAAAACTGGGACGTGTAGCCCCCAAAAATCTGGAACATTCAGCAAATTAGCACTAACATATCTTTTTTTTTTCCTTTGACTTGAGAGGAAATTTGTTCTACAACAATTTTTAACCCCCATATATTTTTGATGCATAGTTATCGTAAGATTTTTTTAGACACTATTGATGGTATTTTTGATCGATTATGGGTATAGATACTAAATTCTAGTGTTTATTGTCAAATATCAGCAAGAATAAAGCATGACATCACAATTTTACTGTAGCATGATGTCATAACTTAGCATCATCATTACATAATAGTTACTGTTGGAAGTGTAGCCAACAAGTTTTTAGTTTAACAGCATAGGCACTAAATTAATCAGGTTATAAATAGAGGCCTTGCCTCATTGTAATGCTTGGATAAGTATGAATATAATACATATATACATACAAACTTCTGCCCCTGTTCTATAATCTAGAGAACATATTTCTCTCCTCTCTATTATCATTCCCTTCTAATATTTCCGCGTATTCTATTATTCTCTAACATGGTATCAGAGCAGGAGTAGAGAGGAGGAGTTTTTCAGTTGAAGCTTTGAGTTTTCTCAAGAGAAACTCAAGCTGCCCAGTTGGGTTCTTTATATTTTTATCCCAAACACAAAATCAAAATCGAATACCAATACATACCAGTGTTGAGCTTTAAAAGGAAACTCACTGGTAAACCTCTGGTTTGAAACCACTACCATACGCTCTGCCACACGCCTCCGGTCAACCTGCCGACGCGTAGCCTTTTCCGGTCAGTTTCCGACAAATCTTCCTCAGATAAAGTTGGTGGTCTCTCTCATGCGAGACCAATAGTATCTCTGTTGCCTAATCTCAGTGTGTTTCGATTTCTTATCCCAATAGCAGCAGCATATATACGTATATATACATATACAGTTCACTGTCTTTTAGATCGGGAGATTAAGATTTTCTATCACTGATTCTTTGTTGTGAAGGAGAAACAAAGACGGCTAGAAAGTTGTTGCTTTGCTTTACAGCTCCATCATAGTTGGGTGGAAACTGGACAGAAGAAGAAAAACCAGCAAGCTTTATTGTTTGGCTGGATTGGAACTGATCTGGTCACAACAGGGGAACTTTCCCCTTGGACCCTGTGTCAAATGGGCTAGGTTTTTCTAACATTTAAAAGAAGTCAGCTGGAGTTGTTATTTTCTTAGATAAAGTGATTATATGTATTTAGATCCGCTAAAAATATTTGACAGTTATTTTCTTAAGGGAAAATTCAGCTGGGATCTTTGGTATAAGCATAGCACTTTAGTTTGAGACTCTGCCCCAATTTATAGACTTAATTGTGCAGCATAAAAATTGAACCGGCTGGTTGATATTACGGTATCCCTTCGTTTTATTTTGTTGCTGCAAATTAAACAGTTCAGAGGGCTAAGTTCCGACGAAGTCATCATGTGATAGTGCTTGTCAAGGCCTTCGTCAAGACACATTCAAAGCAGCAGAAGTAGTAGTATATATACACACAGTTCACTGCCACAACTACTAAGCAGTAGAAGTAGTAGTACGTATGCTGATACGTACACAGTTCACTGCTATATCTTGCATTCATTCCCATTTCAGAAGCAGGACCAGATGAGTTTTTGACTTTGAATCTCAAGGGATTTTGTATAACAAACCTACCGTTCCGGTTGCTCTTAATTCGAGGAATGATAGATGCACATCCATCCAGTGCTATCATAGCATGTGCTCAGACAGACTGAATTATATTGAGTAATCAAAGGAGTCCCGGTATCTCCAACATTTTCAGTTTAAGGACTGATTGGTGGTCATCCACCGTAGTGCTGACAGCAGCACCTCATCTATTTGTTTGACATGGCCGAAAATGTATCATGTGGTCGCAAAGACGAGTCACGATATTCCCAAAATTCTCATATAACTTCAAGATGGATTAATCCTAAGATGGGTCTGGTGGGACGCTCTGGTTAGGCTCAAGAGCTCCTAGTGTTCCACTCTTCAATCCCAAGATAGGTCTTTCATCCCAAGATGGGATTTCGAGTGAGGGGGCGTGTCAAATATAAGCAAGAATAAAGCATGACATCACAATTTTACTGTAGCATGATGTCACACCTTAGCATCATCATTACATAATAGTTATTGTTGGAAGTGTAG
This sequence comes from Oenanthe sinensis, assembly GCA_028671895.1. Lineage (NCBI taxonomy): Eukaryota > Viridiplantae > Streptophyta > Magnoliopsida > Apiales > Apiaceae > Oenanthe > Oenanthe sinensis. Next base: position 10,748,553 of record CM053814.1, read on the forward strand.
CCAACAAGTTTTAGTTTAACAGCATAGGCACTAAATTAATCAGGTTATAAATAGAGGCCTTGCCTCATTGTAATACTTGGAGAAGTATGAATATAATACATATATACATACAAACTTCTGCCCCTGTTCTATAATCTGTTCTATAATCTAGAGAACAGATTTCTCTCCTCTCTTTTATCATTCCCTTCTAATATTTCCGCGTATTCTATTATTCTCTAACATTTATATATTTCTCTGCATGTAAGATATTCATTTTTTTTGTCCTCCCTACCCTTTAATCCTCGCCCTGTACCTCATTGGAAATATAAAAATATAAAGTGTGGTTAAAAGTAAGATGCAATGAATCAGCCAGACTGATTGATCGTTTGGGAAGTTAAAGTAGCTGGTGATCCATTATTACATTTGAGACTTCTCCAGGCCACTAACTAGTGTGTGCTTAATCTTTTTCCTGAACACACCTTAATGAAAGTTTAGATCTAGCTAAGAAGATCTGCATCATTGAAGGGAAACCGCTGTTAAGAATCACGAAAGAGGAGGGTTGGGGAGGGACACAACCTATATACACCTAATGAGAAGCTAGATGTACCAGATCAGCCAGTGTATCCATCCTTTCTGCCACCCTTTTAACAGATACAGTCGTCTAGTAGATGTAGGATTCATATATGTATCTATACATGACTAATCTGTGGTAGATACGTGAAAATATGTGATTATTTCATAATTCAAATAATTATAATATGAAAATATTGTCGCACTGATCAGTTCATGCAATATACTTTTTATTATTTCTCACATCAGTGAATTTATACAATCTACCGGATCATTTATAAAATTTTGGAGATCTCATATTTTCTCATGAATATCACACGTGCTTTCTTCTCAGCAGTTCTTTTCTGATGTATATATGGGTAATCCATCAGTTTTTATAAAGTCTCATAAATAAAGTTGTCCTTTTCATTTCTGATACGTATAAGACATTTCTGTATCTACTTTATTTGGATAGTTCTCTCCAATCAAAGCACCCTATACCTATTTCTTGAGGCCAGTTCTTTGTATTGAAATATGTTGTTTCTATAGACTTTTCCAATAGTTGAGGTCTATCACCGTAATTGCAGTTTTACTCTCCAATTATTTAAGTTTTGATTTTGATGTTATAAGTTTGTACTTCCCAATTTGTTTATTGGTCTTATCTGACTATGATGATCCTACTCTTTATGTGCAGGCCCCTCAAAAGCACCAAAAGTATGTTTCTCATGTTCTTGGGCTTCCTATGTCAAAAGTGGTATGCAAGACCAAAAGAATTGGTGGTGGATTTGGGGGAAAGGAGACAAGGTCAGCTTTCATTGCTGCTGTGGCAGCTGTTCCATCTTATCTGCTTAATCGCCCTGTGAAACTTACTTTAGACAGGGATATAGATATGATGACTACTGGGCAGCGACATAGCTTTCTGGGAAATTACAAGGTACTGTTTTACTATAAGTTCAAATGAATAAATTCAAAAATAGTTTTGTATCTATTGGAATCTAGATTACAAAAATATTCTATTATTGGTCTGTGTAAATTCTCCGAAGATTTTGAAAGAGAAAAAAGAATTTATCCCATCTGCAACGTCCTAAATTCTTATCCTTTTTATTAATCTTATGTCCACACTATTTTCTTCTGGACAATGACATGTCCTCTTGAATTTCCATAATTACCTGTTTACTTGAGAAAGTGCAAGGCTTTATGAATTGCATACTGTGTTAAATCTCTTGTAAGGTTCACGTTGATAGTAACAAAGTAGCATTGTTATTGAAACATATTCTGCAAATAAGTTCTCTTTTTGTTTTTAACAATTTTGGAATGTTTAATATAACCACCCAATAAATTTATATGATCAGGTTGGGTTTACAAATGATGGGAAGGTGCTTGCGCTGGATCTTGAAATTTTCAACAATGCCGGAAATTCACTTGACCTTTCTCTTGCTATTCTCGAGCGTGCTATGTTTCATTCGGATAACGTTTATGAGATGCCAAATGTCAGGGTCAATGGAAGAGTTTGTTTCACAAATTTTCCTAGTAACACTGCCTTCCGAGGTTTTGGTGGTCCTCAAGGTATGCTAATTACTGAAAACTGGATACAAAGAATTGCAATGGAAGTTCAGAGAAGTCCAGAAGTTATTAGGGTAAGTCAGGTTTTTTTTAATGATTAGGTCATTATAATTATTCGTATGTCTATTCCAGGCATCTATGTTTTTGTAATCTTTTCTATATGTCAACTTTTCAGGAAATCAATTTCATAAGTGAAGGATCAGTATTGCATTTTGGGCAGAAAATCGAACATTGTACTCTAGAGAGAGTATGGAATGAATTGAAAACATCATCTGCCTATTCAAGTTCCAGGGAGGATGTTGAACAGTTCAACCTGCAGAACAGGTGGAAGAAACGTGGAATTGCTATGGTTCCGACAAAGTTTGGGATCTCATTCACTACTAAGTTCATGAATCAGGTAATTTTATGTTTCAGATCTCAATATAGAAATTTAGAGTTTTACTACCATTTAGAAATGTTTCAGCATGTGTTCTGGGTGGTTTGACACCCTTTATTAGGATTCTGTAAGGCCGGATATGACTGTAATATAGTGATTACACTGATATTCAGATAGTTAGGAAAGCTGTAATAACTATCCCATCTTATACTATGTCTTGCACCTAATAATTGGTTCATTTTATCCTCTCTTTTTCTGTAGGCAGGTGCTCTTGTTCAAGTTTACACAGATGGAACTGTATTAGTTACCCATGGGGGTGTTGAGATGGGTCAAGGTTTGCACACAAAAGTTGCTCAAATTGCTGCATCTTGCTTTAATATACCTCTCAGTTCTGTATTCATATCAGAAACAAGTACCGACAAGGTATGTTTTTATTTTGGTAGGATTATTGTCTTCTCCTTTTGTTTTCTATACAGTTATAGTATATAAAGAATTGTAAGCTAACTTATTGGAAGTTATGATGAATCCTTATCTGTGAAGTATATAAAGCACAAACAGAATCTTGCGTTAGTGATGATAATGTTACATAAGGTGGGGTTCGATTCGAAACGGGGTACGAAAACGGATACGCAGAACATCACTTTTAGTGAATCCGGTACGATGGAACATATGGGTACGATGGAACGCATGGGTACGATGGATCTTTTTTATAAAAAAATGCTTATAATATATATTTTTTCAATTAAAAACTCAATTAATAATAAAAATAATTATCATCAAAATTATTGTAACTAATATATTATTATAAGGTTGCTAATATTTTGTGATTCATAAGGTGATTGGGCCTGAAAATGATACAGTTAATTGAGCCTAAGCCTGAGCCTTGGGATGTTTAAAACATTAAAAAGATGATTTATACAAAGACATTAGTACTGTATATTACGGGTCGTTACTGCCAACGTTTAGGGTCGCGTCCCACAACGTTTTGGGTCGCGTTTGTTCCCGATTCGGGAACGAACGATCTGGGTCGCAGTACGTGGCTACGTCCCACGTTCCTTGTAACTATGGATGATACTTTGCGATGCCACATGAGAGTCAATGACATAGTATGAGTACTAGGAATTGTATCAAGTACCTCTCTATTGCAAAACGATAATATCATTAGTTTGTGTGAAAAAGGATAATGGGCACGAAAAAATGGCTGGTATAGTGATTATTTTAGCAAGATAAATATTGCAAATTAGTAATGCAGTCTACTATTGCCCGCATACAATAAACTCAACTTGTACAAAATTGTTAGTATTGTGGATCTATGAAGAGAAGATGACAGAATAGTAATAAATTTGTACAAGGATCTTAAAATGTTATGATGCATCAAAGATTAAGCAGAATATGTCATGTAATATGTTATCATTATCGCTATTCATTATACAACAGAATTGGTATACCAAGTGAAATTATTGTAATCTAAAAATATGATAAGATAGTAACCTGAATCACTTAAGCTAACATGATTATCAAACTAATACTGGACATCAAAAAACAGGTACTCTGGAATTCTGACCTGCTTAAATAAAACCCTTGTATAATCTGTTCTGCCGCTTAAGCTTTTGAGACACATCCATCGCTTACACGGGCCTCATAATTTCCTAATCTGTTCTGTTATTCTTTGTTTCTTCTTGTTCTCATTCTCCGCTATGCTAGAACCTGTCTATGCATCTATATTCATGGTTTCTTGTTGATCATGCCAGTTTCCTAAAGGAATGACTTTGAGCGGCAGTTTTATATCTTATTTAAACAGAGTATATATTTGTGACCCTTGAAGTTTTTTCCTAAATTAAGATGTCTAATTGTGTCATAAATGCATACAAATAAACATATCTGTAATATTGAGATTCTAAATTAAGTTAGCATATCCATATGTCGAGTTGTAGTTTTCACCTTACAAAATTGTCTTTTGCTCCCACTGAGAAGTGTGAACTATGTGTGTGTCTTGTTTCAGTTGACTGAGATATCGGTTAATACGTACTTTGTAATGCATATGACTACAAGTTTTTCTATGTAGCCACATTAGTTTGCTGTCTCGAATTGCTAATATTACATTTATGTAGAAAGTGTATTGACATTACTTCCTCAAAAGGTTGTGATTATATCTTTTTCCAACTCAGGTTCCTAATGCATCACCTACAGCAGCTTCAGCCAGTTCTGATATGTATGGGGCTGCAGTGTTGGATGCATGCGAGCAACTAAAAGCAAGGATGCAACCCATTGCTATAAAACATAACTGTTCTTTCGCTGAGGTATATATTTCTACCATTTCTTGGGATGAGCTGCATTTAAATTGTGATTGTATGATAGGCTCTGAAAATAATTAATTTGTTTAATATTCAGTTGGTGCATGTGACTTTGTGAATATCTTGTCAAGAAATGAGATCGTTGAGAATAATTTTTCTTATGCACCTAAACTTGAATTCTCTCCTCCCCTCAAATAATATATTATTTATATAAATGGAAGCTAGTATTTGTATATGCAGTTGTGTATTGTGATCTAAAGTGAGAAATTATGGGAATGTGACAAGGGGGATAATGTAAATTTTCAAAAAAAAATCCACTATTTATGTCCGTGTTTATATTGATTATAAATGTGTCTCTCTGTATCAGTTGGCAAATTTTTGTTACATGGAGAGGATAGATTTGTCAGCCCATGGATTTTACATTACACCTGATATTGGATTCGATTGGAAAATCGGCAATGGGAAGCCATTTAGCTACTTCACATATGGAGCTGCTTTTGCTGAGGTCGAAATTGACACATTGACGGGAGATTTCCACACCAGGACAGCAGATGTTTGCTTGGATCTTGGATTCTCTATTAATCCAGCTCTTGATGTCGGACAGGTACTCTTCTGGTCCCTTGTGATTTCATCAATTCTGTTTTTATTCATAGTTATGCTATTTAATTTTCTTATTCAGACATGATATAGAATCTTTTTGGACAGAAGATTCTAAAGCTTCCCCTTTCTTAAAGTATTTGCACCTTTTTCTATTGCTACCGTATATTACCCATGTGTTGGTCAGAGAAGAGAAGGTAAAATAACGGGAATGTTTTAGCCTCTAGGTGCTCCAGTGAAGGACTGAATTGAAATAGTATCTAGCTTTGCTATCAAATTCTTTGTTTTTTTAAATGTGAAAAAGCTATATAAAAAGCAAAACTAAACTGGCATAAGGGCGGGAGGAATAATCTCACTGTTAAAATTAGATGTAGTACTCATGTGGTCATATGTAAAACTACGAATATTTCATCTTACTTTATCAATATCACTGTGAATTTTAATCTAAATAACAATTTGTTGCTCATGTTACGTTGTGCCAAAGAGAGTAATATTATCTCATGAATTTTATATGCAAACAGATTGAAGGAGCATTTATACAGGGTCTGGGATGGGTAGCTTTGGAAGAGTTAAAATGGGGGGATGCAGCTCATAAATGGATCTCACCTGGTCGCTTATTCACATGTGGGCCTGGTAGCTATAAAATTCCATCTATTAATGATCTACCATTCAAATTCAAGGTTTCACTCTTGAAGGTAAAGATCCTACTTTCTCTAATATTACTCCATACATTCTACAGTACTACCTTTAAAACTCAAGTTCGAAATTGCCTACATTGTAAGTAGATATCTATTCCATTTGAATTGGTCCATACAACACAGTATTGACAATCAATTACACTACTTGGCTTTGTGAAAGTAAACTGCAGTCATCTATTTTGAAACAGTGGCAACTTTTTGTCGCTATCTGATGCATAGTATGTGATATAATAATGAGTTATATATATATATATATATATATATATATATGTTGCGATTTATATGTGTATAGGGAAGAAATATAGCTAGATAAAGGAGAGAGATGTTGAACACAAGTGTGCAGTGAACTGTGTGTATATATTATACTACTACTGCTGCCTTTTCTTATATGTTGTGTTATACAAGAAGGAAAACTAAGTCTCTTTATATAGATAAACTTAGCTTCCTCCCAAAGCTTGCTACAGTAGTTACTTGGTGGCTACACCTGCTACAGTAACTATGATGTCATTATAGTAACATCATCTTGCTTATGTCACTTCCTAGCTTATATTTAACACGCCCCCTCACTCGAAATCCCATTTTGAGATGAAAGACCTGTCTTAGGATTGAAGAGTGGACACTAGTAGCCCTTGAGCTTAACTTGAGCGTTCAACTAGACCATCCTACGATTGATCCATCTTGAGTAATAGAGAATTTTGGGATACCGGGACTCAAACTTGCGACCACGCAGTATATTTTAGGCCATGTCAAATATATAGAAAGTTATTGTGAGCAATGTAGAGATAGCCACCTTATTAAGGGTTTTCACCCTTTTACCACTGCCTTATGTTGCTCAGACTCGGGTACGGAGTATCGGACATGACACGTATCCAAGTGTCCGGACTCGGTATTTCTCAAAATATAAGACATGGGGACACCGTCCGGATTTTAGACACGGGTACGGGGACACGGCATAAATATATTAATAATAATTATAATTTTTTTGTTTTAACACTAGTTTTTAATGCAAAATTCTGTATAAATAAAAGACAACATATCAATAGAGATTAACTTAATACACAGATATATGGCTGGGAAAAAAGGCAAGTCTGCAACTTGATTGAAAGCAGCAATAGAATATAAATAAGAACTAGTTCCGCAAGCCTTTATGGTATGCAAACAATACATAATAAGATCTTAACAAAGATGCAAAAGCAATTGAAACAATCTGAATATTCAAAAATACAAGCTCTTTAGAATCTTTGCCCGTCTTAAGTTTCGCTATCAAAGGTCACCGCTTCAATTTCAGGATCATTCAAAGACAAATCAGCAATCTCCAAAATGGTGTCACCATCAAAGTTGTCCCCTCCTATTAAACAAACAAATAGATAATTTAATTAATGTCTTAAACAATCTACTTAAAAAACCTACTTAAACAATATCTCTAAAGTTAAAATACAAATACATATATATCTTACCAATGTCTCAATATTTACATGGACCAGAAGTATATTCAGGTTTTTCTTGAGATCAACCGAGTGTTGTTGTGTACAAAAACCAAGTCTTCTGTTCTTTGTGGGGCTAGCTGATTTCTTTTGGCACTTTGAATGCTACCATATGTACTCCAATTACGTTCACAACACGATGATGATGCTGGTTGTGAAAGTACTCTAAATGCAAGTCCTTGCAATAATGGCGCAAATGAGCCATAATTAGCCCACCATGACATAGGATCTTCTTCACCCCTCGATGCCATCACATGGGGCTGACCAAAGTAATCAAGATCACAAGCAAAAATACCATATTCTTTAGTTACTTTTTTTAAGATTTTCAGAGCTGCCAAAGATTCTTCGAAAACATTCTTCTCTGTTTAGGGATATTTCTTCATCCTCATTTGGTGCTACACGACGAACACCACGACCACCCCCTTGCAACCATTCTTCACTATAGTACTTGGGGACAAGAGAGTGCGCTAAACAATGGAGTGGTGTGTTGCTTTTGTTCCACCTATCCTCTGTTATCTTGTGAATAAAATAAAAAAAACTGATTTTCCAGTTAACAAGTCTTCATTTTCATAATAAAAAATGCAACTCCTTACATCTTCAATCAATCATTGTATCCCGCATTTCTTAAATTACCTCTAATTCTTTTCCAGTCAGGGTCCATAACAGTCTTTTCCAAGGCCTCTCTTACTCGTCTCATTCTTGTTAACATTACTATATGAGACGCAAATCTAGTATCTGCCACTTTAAGCAACATTAGATTGGAGTATCGACTAAATATCGTCTTGGGCAAAGAATGATTCAATATGAAATAATTAATATCACGCGCTTGAGTGACTAATTCTTTTATCCATGCACAATGAGGTTAGTGATCAGACTTCTCACTAGGTTCACAAATACATTTAATTGCCAAATTTAAGCAATGAACTACACATGGAGTCCAAAATATGCGAGGATACTTACTTTCGATTAAAGCACCTGCTGCCTTGTAATTGGAGGCATTATCAGTGACTATCTGAACAACATTCATTGCGCCAATTTCTTCGACAGCCTCCATGAATATTTTAGCTATGTATTCAGCATCTTTTGTAGCATCACTGGTTAATTGATTTTAAAAACATTGGACCAGCAGCAGAGGCAACCATTATATTGATCAAAGTTCTTGAGTGGCAATCAGACCATCCATCTGAACATATAGATGCACCCTTTTTCTTCCAACCATCTTTTATAGGTTGTACGAGTCTGTGAACATGCTGCCTCTGTTGTGACAAAAGTGTTGTGCGAAGTCGGTTATATGTAGGAGGAGTGTAACCTGCCACATTAGAATTGGCTAATTTTATTGAGTAACGTCTAAAGAATGGATTCCTTGCAAAGTTAAAAGATATACCACCAGTATAAAACATCATGGCACACTCCTTATCAATATCTTCGCGATCAGCTACATTGAAAGCGAGGTCTAAAGCTCCTTTCCTTTTTTTTTTGGTTGAACTAAATCAGACCCTCCTTGATATGCCATGTACTGCTTTTTTTGTTTGGCATTAATGGCTTCTTTTGCTATCCTCTCTTCAGCCTTCTTGTGCTCTGTATCGATTTGACGAAATGCATCATCTGACATCCCTTTGCATGGTTCTACACCAGTGTTGGAGATTTTTAACAAATGCCCCTTCACTTTTGAGTAAGAACCAGTCACTATTTTGTTGCAGTATTTACATCTCCACTTCCTGTTACCTCCACCAATAAGTACATCCAACACCTCAACATGAAGCCACAAAGGTTTATCATCTTTACCGGGATTCATAAGCTTTTGAGTAGACATGATCTTTGTATAAGAACTTTGTATATCTGGTAAGGGTTTAAGTAATGGTAATTTTGGAGTCAAAATAAGGTTATAATTTATACAAGAGATCTGGGACTTGGTAAAAAACTGAAGGGACTCACAAATTAATTGCCTCTAGAATTGAAATAGTCAGTCAAACGGTACCATAAGAGTGTATGTGGATATGTTATGTATATATGACCTTGTATTTTTAAAAAAATGTACGTATGGCCTTGGTTACATTTTTGATTTAATTTATGAATTTAAATTGTACATATGACTTTGTTTTCATATGCTAGGGTGACATGTATAATGTATTTATATATTAATATTAATATTCATTTTAGTTTAAAATTTTAAAAAAGTTAATTATAAACTATAAATTTAATTTATCTAGCCAAGTTTTATAAATGTATTATATATTTGTGATATCCTTTAGTGATTTTAAAATATATTATTATTGTGTAAGATTTTTATAATTATGTATATTATATGTTTAATTTGTCTTATATATTCAAATTTTACGAATAAACAATGTATATTATAAATTTTTACGAATAAACTATGTATATATTATTGTTTGTCTTATTACAACTTTTACGAATAAACTATGTATATACAGTTACACCTCGATAAATAAATATGATCAGGACCGGATAATTATATTCATTAATTGAGATTATTCATTTGTAGATATCAAAAAGACACGGTCTCTATTATGTTGAGACCGGAAATTCATTTGATGAGATTATTTGTTTATTAAATATTCATTTATCGAGTTTCTACTGTATTGTAGTTTGTCTTATAATTGTGTAATTTCATATATATTTTGTAATTTGTCTTATTTATTCAAGTTTTACGAATAGACTATATATATTATAGTTTGTCTTATAATTGTATAATTTCCTATATATTTTGTATATGTCTTATTATATCCTATATATAATTGGAATAAGGGAGTTAGTGTGGTTTGGTCGTCTTGGGTAAAAGAGTAAATGTCTAAATATTAGTTGTTATTTAATTAATTATTCAAGATTCGATTCCCCACCAATACAAAAATAATTTAAAATTATTCTTAAATATTATTTGTAAATAAAATGATCAAGATTTGATTATTAATCAATATTAATAACTAATTTAAAAGAAAATATATAATATTTTGATATTAAAATTGAATAAAATATAATTTTTTAAAAAATAAACAATTTAATTATAAAATTATTATAATTTTTTTTTAAAAAGGAAATTCATGCATCACATGAGATCTAAGCTAGTATATTCAAATTTGAATAGAATATGTATATTGTAATTTGTCCACATATCTCCTTTAAAAAATGTGTGCTAGAGATGACTTTTTAGTTGCTGAATATTTTTTCCTTTCTTTTTTTTTTTTTTTTTATATACAATTATAGTACTCCCTCCGTCCCCTCCCCTTTTAGTACGTTGTCCACTTTGTTTTTAGTGCGGTCAAACGAACTCATCTGCAATTTAAATATAATATATAATTGAAAAAAATTAAAATTTTATGTTAAAAAATATATATAATCTACTTTAAAATGTATTTTTTAGTTTTCTAAAATTATAAAAGAATTTTTAATTGTTAGTCAAAGACTAGTCAATTTGACCACGAAAAGTCAAAAAATGACTACTAATTAGGGATGGAGGGAGTATAATATAAGTACTATATTTGTGTACAATTTAGATCTACATTAAATTTATATTTTATCAAATTTATTTTTTGCACGCATTTTATTGTGCATATAAAATATAATTTTATAATTTATTTTTAAATTTTTGCATACAATTATAGTATAATATAAATACTATGTTTGTGAACAATTTTGATATGCATTAAATTTATATTTTATTAAGTTTATTTTTCACACACATTTTAATGTATATATAAAGTTTAATTTATAATTTATTTTTAATTTTATAAATAAAGTTTTGATAAAAAGTAAACTGAATAAGATAATCGGTATAGAGGGAGCATATAATTTATTTGTTAAATAAAATTTGATTATTCAACTAATTTTTTATTTTTCTTTTAAAATAGTAATCAAGTACGAATCAAAATTTTCTTTTAAAATAATAATCAAGTATCAATAAAAAAAATTAAATTTTTATAAAAAGAAATTATTGAATTAATTTGAAATTATAATTCAATGTATATATTAGACACCAATCAGAAGCAATCAAATTTTAAATTATTAGAAACAATTATATATTAAACACCAATCAAGCATCAATCAAATTTAAAATTAATGAAATTGGTACAGACAACTGTAACCTTACTAGCCCTTGTATGCGTGTATACTTTTTAATAAAAAAATTATTATTAAAAAACACAACCCATGAGTCCATGACCCATCGGCATCTGCCCAATTCGTCTTCTTCGTCACTACTCTGCCCCTTCTGTACTTTCTCAGTTTTAAAGTTCAAATTCCAGCGACCATATATTATATACCTTCAAAACTTCAAGATTTGTGACCTTCAAAGTCTTCAAAACATTTATAGACTTCCGACGACCTGTAAAAAAGTCCGGCGACCTGTAAAAAATTTTCCGGTGACCTTCAAAATTTTCAGAATCACGGTAACGACATATCCGATTTCACAGTCACGAATCCGACACGTATTCCGCGTCGTGTCCGGTGTCGTGTCGGGTCGACCCGACACCGGTACGGCGGCCGGAAGTGCCGGGTCGGAGTACACAGCCACTGCGAGGAGTTTTGTTTGTCACCTGATTCCGCATGGGCAGAATTGGTGGTTGGTGGTCCAGCTGAATTAGTCTCCATTCGAGACAATAGCTGACGGAGAGCACTGAGTTCAGTTGCACTCATTGTCCCCGAGTCAACATGCTCTTCTGACGTAGTATGATTAGCACTATAGTGAGTGCCTCTGCCTGAGCTCCCTCCTACCAGCTGAATTGCCTAGACTACGTTCTCCTCGACTACTACCCCGTAAGTGAGGGTGTAAGATAAAACATTCTTCATGAGAATGGTACAACTTATTACAATAGTTGCATTGGAGAACATCTTTTTCACTCTTCGAAGCTTCAATCTGTTCTGATTTGGCTTGATGTTGAACACTTCCCGTGAAAAGTGTTGATCGATCAGGCACGGTATCAATCAGAGTCGGAGCCATACTTTCTCTTCGACTCTCCTCTAGCTGCACACGACCATGTGCTTCCTCAACTTTAGGAAAGGGAATTTGACCAATGAGTTGATTTTTGATCGAATCATACTCAATTGTCAGTTCAGCAAGAAACTTCATCACTCTTTCTTCTTCTACCATTTTTTGGTACTTTTCTTGGTCTTCAGCCTGTTTACACTCGAATATAGTGTAGTGGTCTGACTCTTGCCATAGTGATGTGAGTCCTGAATAATATTCGGCCAATGTTCGACCTCCTTGAGTTAAAGCCCATATATTTTGCTTCACCTCAAAATGTTTGGCCATATTACCCGAATATGAGTAAGTTCGTGTGATAGAATTCCAAACAGCTTCTGCAGTATCAAGAAAGAGATAGCTTTTGCGAATACGCAACTCCATAGAGTTAAATAACCATGACGTTTTCGCTATCCCAATCTTCAAAACTTGTATCACTCGTCAGAGGCTTCTTAGCCTTCCCATTGATGTATTTCATCAATCGATAGGATTTAAGTGCGAGTGTGCAAGATTCCGGCCATTCCAAGAAATTTTTTCCATCAAATTTGGGGCTTACATATGGAGTACTATGAAAGCCAAATTTACTACTCCCTCCGTCCCGGCCAGTTGTTATCATTTCAAAATGGGGTGTCTGGCACGCATTTTAAGGTGAATTTTAAGGATAGTTCCATAATTTATTTTTGAAATTTTCCTTTTTTGTATAAATATAGAACAATCCTATTTTTATACAAAAAAAGAATTTTTTAAAAATAAGTTATGGAACTATTCTTAAAATCCACCTTAAAATGCGTGCCAGAAAGTGAAAAAAAAGTGATAACAATTGGTTGGGACAGAGGGAGTACTACTTATAGTAGTATTTTCACTCGTAACTGTAGTAACATCGGACATTATATATTTAAAAAAGTAACCCAAATATTTTTGAAGGACAAAAAATAAATCTTGACTTGATAAATCTTTCTGTTGGGTTCCAGAACACTGAACAATGATGAAGATCTTAATATTCACCAAGCCCAGTCAATAACACCCAAACAAAAAACAGCCCTTAAACTCTTAAATATTCTAAGCCCATTATACTAATTGCATATAGCTCAAAATAAAATTAGTGAACCCAACATATCCACACATTACCGAACAATAAAATATACTATAACAGATATATACTAAGCAGACCCATTAACTTCACCCAATTGTTACTGATATATACACGTGTGTATGTATATATATAGTTTGTATCAACTGAACTGAATAAAGAGTATATTACCACACAAAGACTCGGAAGGGATAGACAAGCAAGATTCCCTTAAGAATCGTCGCCGGAAACTGCCCGGAAATAGGCTCACGCGCCGACGCGTAGGTCTGCGTGACGCTGTCTGGTGGCGCGTGGAAGAGTTTTTGTTTGTCGTTAAAGGACTGGTGGGTCGTCTGCTGGATATCTACAGGTATGTGGATTTAAGGCTTGGCTGGAGAGAAATTTTTGTGTTTGAAATCTGGGCAGCAGCTGGGTTTAAATTTTTTGGGTATGAGGCTTGTTTCTTCTTGAAGAACTCAAGCTTTCAGAAAGGTAATTACTGACTTGTAAGGATCAGCTTTGATACCATGTTGCGATTTATATGTGTATAGGGCAGAAATATAGCTAGATAAAGGAGAGAGATGTTGAACACAAGTGTGCAGTGAACTGTGTGTATATATTATACTACTACTTCTGCTGCCTTTTCTTATATGTTATGTTGTACAAGAAGGAACACTAAGTCTCTTTATATAGATAAACTTAGCTTCCTCCCAAAGCTTGCTACAGTAGTTACTTGGTGGCTACACTTGCTGCAGTAACTATGATGTCATTATAGTGACATCATCTTGTTTATGTCACTTCCTAGCTTATATTTAACAATATATATGCTTTTATGTAATAGTTAACAAAAATATATACTAGCTCCGTATGCAGGGACGGAGCCAGGAATCTGAACTTGCAGGGGCGAGATTTGACTTGTATCTATTGATTATAGTATACCCACTTTTTAGTTTATGAAATTGGGGGGGGGGGGCAAACAAACAATTATTAACTAATATATATGTGTATATCAGCAAAATGTATATAGTTTGGGGGGGCCTTCACCCCTGCACGCCCCTGTGTCTCTTCGTTCCTGTCCGTATGTTAGTTTATATGTATACAGATCGTGAATGTCTTCACAAAGTCAGATTCTGCTGCAATTGTTTTGTTGACACCAAATAATTCTTATGTGCTATGGACTTATTACACCGTAATCTGTATTGCAAAACTTTTATTAGCTATATTGGGTATAAACCTGATTCAAATCTCTGAAAAAAGTAATATGAAAACCCTGGTAGTATGTCATTCGAGAATGTGTTGACATCGTACCTGTGAAGTCGGTTATGGGAGCAAACTTAGTTTTGCCCAGGACTGCAGGTCAAAAGATTGGCTCATGTCGGCATGCATAATATTCGAACTGTAGTCAAAGTGTCTAGTAAGAGTATTTCTGTGCTCAGGCTTAGAATCTGAGAAATCTCATTAACACCTTCAGTGCCCTCGTCTCTTCGCTTTCTGCCCCTTCTTCTCCATACTATGTTTTGTAGGCTATTGCTCTCGAACCCTACTCTTATACTTATAAATGATATACATTTTTAAGACATTTTTTAAATAATAATGTCGTGTAAGTACTAAACGGAATAGGTATTAGTTTGGTAATGGTTGGTGTGCATATTGTTAATTCTGCCAATTGGTTTGTTTGGTAAACTGCACATGAATTTCCCTGTTTTTTGTTGGTAATATTTAATTGCAGAAATTTAAATATGCACACATCCAGACCTCTTCTTACCAAAATAAGAGAGATTGTTGCAATAGATAACAATGCCTGGGATATCTCTTGCTTATTATTTCCATGTAAAATGACAGGATGCTCCTAATGTCAAGGCCATCCACTCGTCGAAAGCAGTAGGTGAACCTCCGTTCTTTCTTGCTTCAGCTGTATTTTTCGCCATCAAAGAAGCAATTATAGCTGCAAGAGCTGACGCCGGATGCACTGGGTGGTTCCCTCTTGATAATCCTGCGACCCCGGAAAGAATACGCATGACTTGTGTAGATGAGTTTACAAATCCATTTGCTGGCAGTGATTTTCGTCCTAAGCTAAGTGTATGACTGTATCCAATACTGCCTATGTGCACATTTACTTGCCTTAAAAGTCTAAAAATTCAGCACATCTTATTGGCCAATCTATTACATGATGAAAATTTGAGATATGTTTTTGGCGTCTAAAATAAGTACCTGTGCAGATAATCTAGTTGTAGAACATTGGGGAAGTGTAGGAATTTGTTTTCGGATAAATAGGAAAAGTGTTAAATTAGTAATTCAAGTGTAAAACTTTGAAAAACATTGCTATGTTTTTTCGATATATAAAGATATGGAAAACTCAATTCAAGTGTATGCTTTAAAGATGGAGGTTACAATGGTGCTGATTAGGGGGTTCAGAGATTGAGGTTTATCTGGTTGAGTAAGAAATAAACATGAACAATATATCTCATTTAGCTATGGAGATGTGTTTCTTATATAGCTATGATGTTAAATAGGTTGATTGAATCAAAATTAAATTACTGAAGATCAGATAGCATTGTAATGGATCTGAATATCTGATATTGCTGTGGAGTCAGACCACTGTTAATTACATGAGATTTTTAAAATGTTTTGGTCAAATCGTACTCACTAGCATGTGATCCGAAGGTGAGCAAATTTCTTCCAATTTTTTAGAAGGATTCTTGGAATGTTTTATTTATCCCAAGTTCATTAGGCTCTCAGGTTGAAATTTGGCAGTAATAGGCAAACAACATATCGACTAGTAATATGCATGCAAACAACATATCGACTAGTAATATGCATGCAATTGTCCACATTGAACACTTTTTGATATTTCAAGGAATGATGTCACAAAGATATAATATATTTGCAAGTGGTACACTAATTATAATAAGACCATAAATATGGTCTTTAGAATTCATTAATAACACATTTCTTTTTGCACGAATTAAACAGAGAAAACATAATTATGAAAAGAACAATTGAATAACATGAAATAATAATGACAAGAACCAAACTAGATCCAAATCTTTTACTTTGTTTCCATCTAGAGCTATGTCATGAACTCAACGATAAATGAGTATAAGTAGGTAATTGAGGTTATTTATAGTGTACGGGTGGGTGAATGGGGAGTTGTTGGCTTGTAATAGTAATTAGGCGGTGGAGGTGGAGGGGGTGGGGACGTGTAATAATAGGGTGGGGGTGGTGAACGGTATGGAGGTGGCGAAGACAGTGACGAGGGAGGTGGTGGCGAGGTGTAGAAATAGGGTGCTAGTGACAAAGGGTGTTGAGGTGGTGACGGAGGAGGCGGTGATGATATCGAAGGTGGGGGAGATACATATGTCGGAGGAGGTGGTGAAAATGTTGGAGAGGGTGGAGATGACGGTGTAGGTGATGGCGGTGATCTCAGTGGAGAAGGTGAAGATGAAACTGGTGATCTCAGTGGAGGAGGTGGAGATGAAACTAGTGGTGGTGGGAATGATGACGGGGGAGGTGGTGATGATAATGGAGGTAGGGGAGATGAATATGTTGGAGGTGGCGATGAAAATGTTGGAGGGGGTGGTGGTGATGATGGAGGGGGCGGGTGAGATGATGGAGGCCGTGGTGAAAATGTTATAGGAGGTGATGGCAATGATAATGGAGGCGGGGGAGATGAATATGTTGGAGGAGGTGGTCGGGAAAATGTTGGAGGTGGCGGTGATGATGGTGTAGGGGGTGGTGAGGAAGATAACAGAGGTGGGGGAGATGAATATGTTAGAGGAGGCGATGTTGTAGGGGGTGGCGGTGATAATAACAGTGGCGGAGGAGATGATAATGGTGGAAGTGGGATTGATGATAGAGGAGGAGTTGGTGAAAATGTCAGAGGTGGTGGTGATATTGGTGTAAGGGGCGGTGGTGATGATAGCGGAGGTGGGGGAGATGAATATGTTGCAGGTGGTAGTGATGAAAATGTTGAAGGGGGCGGTGGTGATGATAGTGGAGGTGGGGGAGATGATAGTGGTGGTGATGATGGAGGAGGCGGTGATGACAATGGGAAAGGTGGTGGTGGCGGCAATGATGGTGATGGTGTAGGGGGTGATGAGGAAGATAGCAGAGGTGGGGGAGAAGAATATTTTGGAGTAGGTGGTGGTGAAAATGTTGGAGGGGGCGGTGATGGTGCAGGGGGTGGTGGTGATGTAGGGGACGATGGGGAAGGTAATGGAGGTGGGGGTGATGAATATGTTGGAGGAGGTGGTGGTGGGGAAGATGTTGGAGGTGGCGGTGATGATGATGTACGAGGTGGTGGTGGCGGTGGGGAAGATAACGGAGGTGGGGGTGATGGATATGTTGGAGGAGGCGGTGGGGAAAATGTTGGAGGTGATGGTGGCGGCGGCGGTGAGGAAGGTAATGGAGGTGGGGGAGTTGAATATGTTGGAGGAGGCGGTGTTGTAGGGGGTGATGGTGATGACATTGGTGGTGGAGGAGATGATAATGGTGGAGGCGGGGATGCATGAGGATGCGGTGGTGAAAATGTTGGAGGTGGTGGTGATGTTGGTGTAGGGGGCGGTGGTGGGGGCGATGATAGCGGAGGTGGGGGCGATGAATATGGTGCAGGTGGTGGTGATGATAGTGGGGGCGGGGGAGGTGATATTGGTGGAGACGATGGAGGGGGCGGTGATGACAATGAGTATGGTGGTGGTGGTGGTGGTGGCGGCGGCGAAAATATTGGAGGGGGTGGTGGTGAAAATGTTGGAGGGGGCGGGGATGTTGGTGTAGGGGGCGGTGTTGATGATAGCGGAGGTGGGGGAGATGAATAAGTTACAGGTGGTGGTGATGGAAATGTTGGAGGGGGCAGTGGTGATGGTTTAGGGGGAGGTGGTGATAATAATGGAGGTGGGGGAAATGATAGTGCAGGTGGTGGAGATGATGGTGTAGGAGGCGGTTGGCATGATAATGGAGGGGGGGAGGTGAATATATTTGAGGGGGCGGTGAAGGTGGTGGCGGTGATTTTAGTGGAGGTGGTGGAGACGATAATGGTGGTGGGGTAGATGATAGTGGTGGGGTGAAAATGCTTGAAGAGGTGGTGGTGAATATATTTGAGGGGATGGTGTAGGTGGAGGTGGAGGAAATAATGGAGATGGTGGTGGTGGTGGTGGTGGAGAACTATAGATGAAAGGAGGGGGTGGATATGTTGCTGGGGGTGGGGGTGGGGGTGAGCTGTATGCATACGGAGGTGCTAAAGAGGGTGGAGGTGGAGATTTATATACATAGAATGGTGGTGGGGGTTTGTGCATATATGGAGATGGAGGTGGTGGAGGTGACTTGTAGATATATCGTGGTGGGGGTGTCTTGTAATAAGGAGGTCTCCAGTACTGGGGCGGAGGCGGTGATGGTTTTCGAAGAAACATTCCGTAATCATCTGCTGTTACACCAGTGGATATGATACTCAACAAGAAGGCCAAACTCAGTAAGATTGCAATAAAGTTTGCCATTTTAGGCAACTCAAAGTGGTTTTCGGTTAGTTTGGGATGGTTTTGCTATCTAGGCAATGGTTACCCTTTTATACAAATCACTTCAGTATGCACTGCAGTTTGTTGAATACTTAAAAAACATGAATAATTTTATATATGCAAGTTGTATGATGGTTACCCACGATGTAATATTGTTGCCAAACAGAAGCAAGCCAATGTGATTACTAATAGGTTGAAGATTTGAGCAGGAGCATCAAATCTTTCAAGACAAATTGATTATACAGTTTGCAAGTACTGAGACCAAGTGCTGATATAAAAGTCAAAATGTAAAACATAGAGCCACTAAATACTTTGAGCTAGAGAACTAGAAGCTTGTCAGATACTCTATTACAGACTGTTTGTTCATTCTCTTCAGAAACAGTTTTTCAGGAGTCGGTAAAAATCGCAGACATTTTGAATTTGAGCTCCTCGTCAATTTCGTTTCACTGAAGATAAACAGACTTGTTTGTTCTTGCTCTTTCTGATAATAATGGGACTTTTGTGATGTTCATTACAGAGCTGTAATGTTAAACAAATGTGTATACAAGGGCATTAAAAAATAATGAATAACTAGTGTTTGATTGTAAAATTACGTATGTACAGAAGTTGACTCTGCAAATTTAAATGAGGAACTAAGGAAACAAATTCAGAAGATTGACAAAGCACGATCTCCTGACATGTAAACACATTTCTGGAGGAGATATATTAGAATTTATTTTGACCATTTTTTAAATGATATAATAAAGGGCAGATATGTTCACAAGAACATATCTCTGTTGCATATATATTGACCTACATTATAACAAGCTAAGACTTGTTTTTTAATTATTGAACAAATTTAGTTGGGGTGCGTGATTAGATTGGTTTCCATTAGATTAGATTAGTTTATCACATGTTAAAATGGATTAAGATTAAGTAATCCTATTATGACAGCTAATGTTAGTTTAGGTATTAAGAGGTATCTGGCAAGAAGATCAGTGCTTGGTAACAGCTGCTAGCCTGCTGCGGAAGAAGGAAGGCGTAGACAATGAAATGAGATATACGACCAAGATTTATAAATAATTTATACTGTTACTGGATCAAAAAAATTCTGTTGGTAGTTTACAAAGACTTTTAACAATTTTAGATCTTTGGGTTTCGGCTAGAATGAAATGATGAAAACTTTAGTTTCTAAACTGAGATAATGTTTTAGTGGCCTGATTGGAAAAACAGAACAACTAATGGAGTAGATATACAGTACGAATCTATGTTATGATAGCGAGTTTGTCAAGTTATCTAATCTACATCTAATTATTGTTTAGTAGTACTAGTTTTATTTTATCCTAGTCTCAGTTGAGTAATAAATCAAGCGGATCGGCCTGTGTTAGATTGAAACTGTGAGGAAATTCTGATTATGAATAAAATGTGCGACGCTGTGAGTTTTTGTCTGATTTGTTTGCATCTTATCGGATCTGTAGCTGTACATGTGTCTCTCTCAAATTCTGGTTTGTATATCTTTCAGCTATTGACATTGAGCCTCTGAAAGTGAACAAGGACTATGGTTACTACTAAAGTTCATTGCCTTTCTAATACCCAACTCATTTTCTTCAAACATGAAAGACTCTAAGCCAGAGAGAGACAGGTGAGTTCATGCGTCATCCACATGCCCTATTCTAGAACTTGAATTTTTTTACAGGCTTTGATTTTTAGGACAGGGATCACATTTCCGAAAAACCCATTCACGGGCCTTCCATTGCCTAAGTTGTTATAGCACAACATGCAGTTAAATACTTTTGATCCTCGAAATTGGTCTGTTATCTGTTTAAAGTAGATCAAAAAAATTGTCACCCCTGTTATATACTAGGCCGCCTATAAATATCGTAAGAAAAATGAGAAAATTGCAGGGAGGGTAGCCAAGATAAATGCTTTGAGTGATTCGGGGACAATAACAAAAAACCTGCCAACGGGGGTTCTGGAAACATATTTTGTATACATTGTGGGGTATTCCGTCCATATTGCCGTTACTTCCGTTATCCCGTGGGGGTATTTTTGACCAAAATAAATAAATTACATATACTTAAAATTCATTTCGATCGGCCCTAATTAACGCTTCCCCAAATTAAACCCAAACCCTAAAACACCCCCCCCCCCCCCACAAATCGGTCAGCATCAAATTGAGCAATTGTTGTCCTAATTGTAAAGTTAGGTTATTTGGACTGTGTTTATGTTTCAAATGCGCTTTTGGGTTTGTATGGTAAGTGTGGTTGTTTGGATTCTGTGTTGCGTTTGTTCAATGAAGTGCCCCGGAGGAACATTGCAACTTGGAATACTGTTTTGTGGTCTGTTGTTAAGGAGTATATGTATGACAAGTCGTTTGAATTGTTTCGTTGTATGTCGCATATTGGTAGTTTTAGAGTTGACCATTTTACTCTTTCGACCCTTTTGGTTGCCTGCAGTGGATCTTTGGCTTTGATGAATGGTCGAGAGATTCATGCTTATGCACTCAAGTCTGGTCTCTTGACCAGATTGAGTGTTGGTACATGTCCGTGGTTACCAAGAGAGAGATGCATGTAAGGGATTCTTCAGGTTTTCATTGTTTTTCAAATGGCCAGTGTCCAATTTACCCTTTAAAATTTAAATTTTTTGACGGTTTTTGTAACGGAATCTGACGGAATCCCCAAATTGAGTAAAAACATTTATCCTGGATCCCACTTTGACCGGTTTTTTGTTCTGGTCCCCGAAACGCTCAAACCATTTATTATAGGTCTACAAAAGGCGAAGCACTCTAAGAAAAATACATATATGGGTTAATAACCACATATTTTTCTTTTAATATTTGAAACACCATTTCGATTGACATCTAAATCCCTGAATCTCATGTACAAGTTTCGACGTCACTTCGGTAGGACGGGCAGATGTAACACAAATAAATCTTGCATTAAAGGTTTCATTGCTGAACAATACACATTAAAAAACCTGAACATCATCTAATTAAAAAAATTTCTTTAACTAACTTTTTTAAAATTAACTTATTGAGTTCAAACCGCTAAATATTAAATACTAATATTAGAGGATTCATTTGGTCAAATTTCTAATTTAGCTCAAATCTCTATTTTATCACAAATCTCTAACTTCCGAACAGAGCCTTCACCTTAGTAAACCAGCTTTGTAAGTCAAGGGAAGCCTGGTTCTCCGGCCTCCAGTTATTATTGGTTTTAGGGGTGTACACGGGTTGGTTAAACCGACCTTATTTCACCTGATCCAAACCGATTTTTTTTAAACCAAAACGTATTTGAATTGAAAAATTGTAAACCCGATTTAAATGGATTGGTTATAGGTTAACATTTTTTTAAAACCGATTTAAATGGATTGGTTACGATAGTAGATGAAACAAATGGTTATTTTTTGTGTGTAATATACTAGTATCCTTTGATGCGACTCTGTTTGATCTCAATATGTATGCGTTTTTTAATGTCAAATGTGCAGCAAACTCATGCTCTATATTGCTTAGCTCGCAAATTATCTATTAGAATGAATACACATTTTGTATTTTAAATTCATATGTGGTTTGGGACTTCAGATGTAATTATTTAAAATATAAAACTACAAGTAAAAAACGCAAAATGAACCCTTAAACACAATGTTAACCCGACCACCCGAGCCAAACCGAATGGATTGGATTGGATTATAAATTTAATTTTAATAGATTGGGTTGAAAATTTTTTAAACCGGTTAAATTAGTTTGGGTCATAAAATCCTCTCAACCTGAACCATGTACATCCCTAATTGGTTCAACTAGACCCGACAAATTGGGTCTGTATTCGAAGAATCGACCTGAAATGTAAGGAACCGAGATCTAATTTTGTATCCGAATCTGATAATCCAAAAGTGTAACCGAATCCGAAACAATCCGATTTGAACCGATATCGGTTCAATATAATCAAATCTGAAAATGATCCAAAAACCGATTCGATCCGATTTGAAAATGATCCGGAACCAGAATTTTAACCGAAAATAATCCGAAATAACAGATCCGATAATGACCCGAGATCAATCAAATCCTAAGTAAATATTATGCAAACCGAATATGGCTCAAACTAAATTATAGAACTTACGTATATCATTTACTTTGAATTTTCTAGAAAGTAACGAAAAGTGAATATAAATTCATATTTTAAAAATAAATAAATATTATATTATATATATATGTACATATAAAATTTATTTATATTATTATTTGGAGATCAAGATTTTTTTTTGAAATTGTTATATTATAGAATTTAGTGAAAATTTATTTTACTATATTGACCAACGTCTGAAATGAAGAAATATATTACTTAATCGAGATAATTATTTTGTTCGGTATTATTTTATCAAATTTTAACTATAATTTATCAAATTTACTTAATGATCTTTATTTAAATTTAACGATAATTCAAATTAATTTAGCAGTAATCCGAACTTAATTTTCAAATCCAAAAAAAAAATCTAATTTAAAATAAGAAATCCGAAAATATCCGAACCGAATTTAATCCGATTTTTATCCGAAACTTATCCGAATTTTAATCCAATTTTGACTCCAACCGAAATCGTACCGATCCGATCCGAAACCGATTCAATTTATGCAAAACCGAAACTGGATCCAAACCAAATCAGATCCGATCCGAACTGAATAAAAATATATTATAACCGAAAAGTGATCCGATCCGAAATTGATCCGATCTGAAACCGAACCGTTTACCCGAATTGCCAGGACTAGTTTCAACTAACGAATACGGTCTGGTGGAGCTGCTTTTGTGAAATTCGAGCAGTTTCTTAAAAATTCATTTCGGATATGAACCTTTTGAGCATTCAGAAAGGATTCCTTCGTGACTGAAAACAAATAGACATCGCCTGTGTTAAAGCATGGCGACAGAATCAATGTTAATGTCCATGTATAACTATAATTGAGGACATGTCATTATTTAGGGACCCGAACTCGTGGTACTAACATGTCATCAAGGTGGATCCTAATAGGTCTACACAAACCTACCACATGGCAAGTTCACGACGTCTTATGTTAGGTAACAATTTTACCGTCCTAAATACATAAAACAGACCAGACTTAAATCAGACGACTAAAAGTGATCAGTTAAGTGTTAAACTGAATCTAAACCCTGTTTCTTATCGTGCGATGATTCTACAAAGAGGCTATACAGAAACCATTTTAGAATTAACCACGTACCATGAGCCAGATTATTATTAATGATAAATTTATAAATGAAAGTTCTACGACTCAAAATAATTCTGAAAGCAATCTTAATGATCATTTTATACCAAAAGATTTTAGTCGAAAGTTGAAAAATAAAATTTGTCCCTTCATAACTCGATTGAGCCTAGAGTTCTCGTCTCTCTCGGGTTGATATAAATAAATTTTAATTATCTGTCCACACAACAAAACTTCCTAAAAGTTTTTAAAAATAAAGTTAATTATAATTCAAGTCATTGCCTAAATTGCGTAAACTTTCCAAAAGTTGAAATACTGTCCGATACAAAACCAACTAAAACAAACTTGCAGAATCCAAGTTATGGCCCAATTTACCCGATCATCTTGAAAATTGGAACACTGATACAAACATTTTATTTACATCAAGGACACACCAAACATGCACTATGAAAACGTCAATTTCAGCCAATTCTGCAGTAAAGCTTTACATAATCGTGGAAAGTGGTTTACATGCGACTTGGAAAGCATGTTAGGCATTAAATTTCAAGGTACTTCATAAATATCTTCTTCACAAGATCGACTTTTAGTAGGTGGCTCGTGCATTCTTATGATTGTAGCCCAAGGAGGCCGGAGCCCACTAGACGGCTTTCATAAAGTAATTAAGGCTATATTCATATTTAAAATTGGTTTATGATAAAAAAAAAGTGTTAGTGAAAAAAATATTTGACAAAGAAATTAAATGATTGTTTGATAATTTTTTTTGGACGGTCGTTTGATTGTAAAACATGTAGAAACTTTCTGTAAAAATTGAAAATCAATTTCCCCCCAAAAGAACGGGGAGACATATTTCCTCTAAAAGCAGCTTTTAAGAACATCTTCAACCCATTACACTATTTTAGTGTAATTTTTATACCAAAATAGTGTAGAAGTTACATTATTTTTAAAATCATCTTCAACCCATTTATACTAAAACTTACACCAAAATGAATTTTTGTTGTACTATAAATATTATTTTATAAATAAAATATAAAAATAATAAAGTTGTTAGGATATAAAAGGAATAGATTTGTTTTAGTTAAAGTAATGTGAGAGTAATATTGATATTTATAAAAACTCTAAAAATTAGACAAAATTTTGGTGTTACAACATTTGGTGTAATTTTTGGCGTCACACCATTTTGGTGCAATTTTTAGAGTTTGGTTGGAGATTATTTTATACTAAAATGATGTAAAAAATACACTTTTAAAGTTTAATTGGAGATGATCTAAGAGCCAAAACACTTTTCCATAATTAAAATTTATCAAATACGTTTTTACCTGCTCTTGGAAAATAACTTTGTAACAGCAATCCCACATACACTCCAAGGCATACATACGTATTGTATTGTCAACTTAGTTAATGAAGTAAAAACATTTTAAGAAAAACCAATTTCAAATTACGGGCCTCTAAATTTCTTCACTGATATATAGTATTTTATTTTTTTATATGACAATGTCCGCATCTCAAGTTTTTAATGTAAAAAGTTTCATCTAATATTTTTAATAATTGTGCTTTTGAATAAAAAAATATAAAATGTTTTTTTATTAAGAATTTGAAATGTGTGCATTAGTTTGTAAAAATTAAAAAGGATCCGAGGGAGAGGGAGTAATCCGTTGTTAAATAATTTTTGTTTTAATTATTGACATATATGTTTAAATGAAAAAAATGATTATATTTAATATTAGATTTAAACTTTTATATTAAATAAAAGCTTAAAAACTAATTTTGTTTCATACAAAATTTTAAACTTAATAATGAGTATAATTTTTTTTAAAAAAAATTCAATATATGCGAAAAAATTTAAAATGGAACGAAAAATATATTCGTATATAGATTATAAAATGACAATCAAAGAAAGTGCTTACAAATTATTTAACACATACTTGGATGATATTGCTGTAGTGTTTGAATCAGTAACATTGCATTACTTGTGGATGTAGTATTTTATACGTGCTTGTTTAACACGTTCAAAATGGTTCTTTTGAAGAATAATAACATTCTTTTTTGTTTATATTATCAATATCACTCGGTCGTTATAGATAGAGAGACATGTATTAGTTGTCAACTTAATTAATCAAGTCAAAATAAAAAATGCTTTATCCAAGTTTGATCTACGAGCTTTCAGAAAAAACATTGGTTAAAAGAGAGCTTCTTAAAAGTTGAAAATGATGTTTAAATTCCTTGGCTACTTAACCATGCAGGAATGTTCTTCGATAATTGTTATGTTCAAATTTAAATATGTGTTATTTTTTACGGAGCAGTTTTTATTGAATTAAATTTATAGTTTTGGGTGGAGCCCTACTTATTATTATTGCTTGTATAGGGAAAATGATTTTTAATACGAAGATTATTGTTAATTGTCATTGAAAGCCCTTAAGATTCATTGATGAAGGCCTCTGGAGTTATTTGTTGAAGATTTTTACTCTGTACTTCACCAGTTGTTCTCGACGGGGAATTATAGGATACTGCTTGTCTCAATTTGGAAGATCATTTCTCTGTAGTCAATCGAATTGTTCTGGGAGTTTAGGATGTGTCCAATACTCGAGGTAGATCTAATGCTAGCTTCCAGTCAAGATCCTCAGGAATAGTTATAGTGAATCGACTTGATTTCAGATCAGAGTCACGATCGAATTCATGAAATCCATGGACCTTATATTGGCTTTTGAACTATCTAAATAAGGCTTAATGCAGAGAACTCTTCGAAGTGAGATTCAATTTCGACTTAAGAAGGAAATCTTTTTCTAACAAGCTTCTACTTCAGTTAGAATTACCTGTACTTGATTCTCTATAAATAGGGGTACATAAGCACATTGTTAGGTGTTGAACATTAAGAGCCCCCAACTAAAAAACCTAACAATTTTTTCATCAACCACCACACTCAAACGACTTTTCAGGTAAAAAACACCATATTTCCTAGA
The DNA here is from genome assembly GCA_028671895.1 of Oenanthe sinensis. Classification (NCBI taxonomy): domain Eukaryota; kingdom Viridiplantae; phylum Streptophyta; class Magnoliopsida; order Apiales; family Apiaceae; genus Oenanthe; species Oenanthe sinensis. The sequence continues at coordinate 10,775,789 of CM053814.1, forward strand.
CGTGTACCTCAAATTTTGTTGTTACCAAATTATTCCATCAATAAATTGGTCAATGGATATATATTCAATAAATATCTATTGACTTGAAAATTTCTATTAATTAATTAACAACCTATTAATAATGTCAATTTCATTTGTATAGGTTGATTATCATGCTATAATTAAGATATTTTATCTATAAGAAATAGTCGAGACTCTCATCCATTGAAATAGTGCATATCAATGGATAATCTTAGAAAAGTCTTGATAAAAAAATCATTGATTCAACTGATATCATAAGATTCATCAATTGATGTGAAGACTAAAATATCAAAGTGTAAATATTTGAAGGCATAAATTCTAATAACTGAAGTATTGGTCAATAAATAAAAGTGAGTAAATGGATAAAAAAACAAAAATATCGATGAATAAAGGCACTCAAAACAATCGATAGATGAAGTAGTTGTCGATAGATACAAGATCAATCAATGGATGCAGAGAGCAACCGACTGATAAGTTTAACAATTAATAATTATCAATCGATAGCTACTTATCAATGAAAAAAAGATAAATGTCAGGAAACTCTGCAAACTTCAATGTGTTTATAAGCTAGTCAAACTTGCTTGTTTCAAAATGTTGAAGAATGAAACATGTTGTAAGTTGTTGATAGTTTTATTTTATTCTTGAAAATTGTAATAACTTGTAAACTCTTATAACATATATGATAGGTCCCAAATAATGGATAGTAATGACGTAATTAAGATAGAAGGTCAAGGGCCAGGGCCGGTGTGGAGGGGTTGAAAAACTTTATTGCTCTTTTAAATATATTATTGGAGTTTAAAAATATTTCTTTATTTCTTAAATTTTTTACCCTTTTTAATCTAATTTTTAAGTGCGGAAAGTAAAGAATAAGGTAAAGAGAATACCACACGAGGATTTTTATCCTGGTTAGGACCACTTATATATTGTTAACTAAATATATAAGCCCGCTTAGTCCAGTCCCCGAACACCTCCCCGGTCTCGAGATTTTGATACTTAAACACAATCCTTAGCGTAGGCGAAAAAGCCTTTACAACATACAAATATTTATCTCCGCGTTACTTTTTCAAAATAAACGTACAAAAACTTACAATACTTTTCTGGGACAATAACTCTTCGCTATCTTCTCAAAGTCGTTGTAGCCCTTGGTGTAGTATTTTTACTTCTAATAAATACGGTCTGGATCTTAGATCGGGTCTTGGGTCTTATAACAATGAACACCTCACATCACTTCATTTCACGTTAAATGTAGAATACAATATCTACAAAGATACCTTTGGAACAAAGAAATAGTTTTGGACTAGAATGTTACCGTTCTAGGCCGATGGAACAACAAATAGTATTCTAACAAGTCTATCAAGTCTAACTAGTAAGAATATTAAATAACCGATTTACACGAGTTATATCTAAAGCAATTAAGAAATAAATACGAATATAAGTCTTGTTGTGTAAACTCAAAAATATTATCATATAAGCCGAATATAAATTTAAAGGCCTATAATATATATTAATACTAATTACTTAAGTACAACTTCTTGAGTGAATGATATCTCAATTTGTACCGAAGTTGTTATATAGATACTGTACAATATATTTTATATGAATATATTCTATATGTATAACAATAGCCTTCTAAAAAATATCATAACATGACCACTTATAAAAATTAACTTTGAAGATCACTCCAATAATCATATGGGAGGTTTACTAAGTGATTTAGTTAATTTTTTAATTGTATTTAAATTTAATAATATTAGATAAACATTAAAACACTAAAAAAATATCTTTTCGATATAAACACTAGTACAGTAGTACTAGTAGTGTCAAATGGTATCACTTGATAAAATTATTGTTTAGTACTTAGAAAGAAAATATCGTAAAAATAAGAAGAAAGTCTTAAATTTAGCAACTATGTCGAGAATATTGATTCTTGAAGAGATTTATTTAAAAATATCTGGTGGATTAGATTACTAATATTTTTAAATACTATCTCTTATTTTCTTTTATTTTTTGTGTTCATAAATTTCTTTATTTTATTTTTAGTTAAAATTTATTTTATTTTTAGTTAAAGGGTAAACAACAAAAACCATGTTATTAAAAACATATAAATATCATTTCATATCCGGAAAAGTTAAATGATTTATTATATATTATCATCAAAATTTAAATAATTTCAATTTAATTGTTTGAAGTATTAAAATTTATATAATGTAAAGTAATATGACTAAAAATTTTAAGAAATAAAAATAAGAAAACATAAAGAAATGTAATTGAAATAATACGAATAAATAAAATTAATGATTTGTAATATTTAATAAAGCACGATAGGTAGAATTTATTTTTATTTTTTTATAAAAATATAATATATATATATATATATATATATATGTGTGTGTGTGTGTGTGTGTGTGTGGGGCAAATTTATTGAGATAATAGACGTTTTTATAATTACACTATTAAACGCTACTCACGTAATACAGACTTATACAAATAATTTTTAAGTGATTTTATTGATTTTAGCCTTTTAAATAAGGGAGAACGTCGGCAAGATATATATTCATGTTTTTCTTTTCAGGAAAAATAGAATAGCATGCGAACGGAAATATTTCATATTTCTGGGACCTGTCGTTGACTACGGTAGTATTTGTTAAAGTGTGAATCATTAAAAATTTAATAATCGGATTGCTAGTTGATATTTGGATTGAATTTTTTTAAATATTAATTTTTTAACATAAATAATTATTTAATTAAACAAAATAATAACCTTATTCACTTTAAATATAAATATGAATAAAATATATAAAAAATATATAAAAAATATATTTTTTTATACAGGATATCAAATAAAATTATTATTGGAAAATTAAAAATAATTTAAAATTATAAAAATAAAAATAATAAAATATTATGAGAAATCGGTGCTATAAACGAGTAATAATATATATTTCTTTTATTCCATAATATATTATTCCCTCTTTGTCTCAAATTTTTAGTATATATCACTTATTTTTTATAATTAAAATAAATAAATTTTATCACACATATATATATATATATGTATATATATATATATCCACCAATTCTTATTTTAAAGAAATTCAGTTAACAAAATAACTACGAAATATGAAATACTACATAACATAGAAAAAATTATAGAACACTAAAAATAATTGCAAAATAAAAAAAATTACATAACACCCCAAAAATATACAATACAAATTATAGAACACTAATACAGATTGTTATATAATTTTATAGTTCCATATTTTTCTTGTTTTATGTAAATATTTTGTATGTTTTGCAACGGTTATTTTTGATGTTCTATAATTGTAATTATATTTGTAGTTACTCATTAAACCTAAACATATATATATATACACACACACACACACACATATATATATATAAATGAAAGAAATTTATAAAAATTAAATTATTAGAAAAAATATTTAATATATTTTAAGATTTACATTTCATAATTTTAAACTTATAAAACGACAATATATAAACTATAACGATAGTTCAGTAACACAAAAAAATTAGAACGGGGAAAGTATTATAGTGATAATTGATATTTATGGATGGTTTTTTTAGAGTCGGTTGCAGTGTACATGAAAAAAAATGAATATTTCATTTTTCGGTTAATTATATCTGAAATTTTGTATAATAATGTAAAGCTCACCTATACACAAGAAAATGTAAATAGTTGGGAATTGTTTTTCGACATATTATAAATAGCGTAGGCGATCTCTATCTTACCCCCCGCAAATCGTTAGAAGTAGGCAGTTATATTGACTAAAATTTGTACGTATCACACAATACAAAGATAGTGTCAAGAATTTGAAATATTGGTTTTAATGCTTAAGTAATGATCACACTGCAATATTTTACCTAACCAAACCTGCTTTACAAACCTCTAGAGGGTCCGCATGCATATTTTCAACATTGTGTAGCTATTAACCTAATTTGGTGTATTGTGTTTTTGACCTTTGGAAATGAGTATATGTTCAGAGTAGTCTCAACTCAGCAGGAAGGCCAGAGAATAAGCTCTTATTAGATACCTAGCTAGTTAGAATTCAATCCGAAAAAAACATTAACATTGGTGAGAAGCCAAAAATTGTTAGAAGAAACAAAACTTTTTTTGAATACGAAGATTTGATAATGGTAAATGACAATATGCAATAAAAAAACATAATTATAAAGTACCAGTTGGTACCACCAATTGGTCTACATTATAGTATATTACCAGTTTATTAAAGGAATATTTATGATTGGTTTGGTTCGGGGTTTTTGGATGAGTTATGTGTTTAGAATAGATAAAATTATAAATGATGTTTGTTTCATTTTTTTAAAAAAAAAATTCGACCTCATAACTCAAATTCACCTGGTATGAATTTTTGATACCTAAGGGGAGGTGGTGGATATGAAGGATGGTATGCGTATCAATTTTAATATTATTATTTTATTATTGGTAATTAACATTATTAATAATTAAAAAATAATAATATATACAATCAAGTATTACTAATAAAAAAAAGTATTTATATAATAAAATAAATTTATTAAATTATTAATTCAATAATACTTTATATTAAATAATATCAATCTAAAACTAAACCAAACACATGATATGAAATTTCATCCTCATACAACCATAACCAAATTCGTGATACCAAATTCATACCACCTCATCAACCAAATGACCCTTAATTGGATAGTTAATAATATTAAATAGGGGTGAAATCGAGTCGAATAAAGGCGCTTAGCAATATGATCAGATTCGGCTCAAATTTATAGTTATTCGTTCAGATTTGGTCCGGATTTGAATTAAAATTTTAATATTTTGTTCAGATTCGACTCGAATTCGAATATCAATATTCGTATTTGATTCGGCTCGACTCGAATAAATACCGAACTACTCATTTTAATGTATTCGAATTCGAATTTATATATAGTAATTTTATAAAATTAAGAATACTCGAATAAAATTCACTAAAAATTAAAATGTGATCACTTAGTAGAGTATTATTTTATTATAAATATTATATATTGTATATAATAATATATGCAATTTACGAATTCGAGTCGAATACGTATAATAAATATATATTCGAATACTCTAAAATTATCCGAATTACTCAAAATAAATATGAGCGAATATCAGAGTGGTAAGATCCAACTCGGTATTCGTTTGAATTATAAAATAAGATTCGAATTCACTCATTTTTATACGAATACGAATTATATTCACTTTTGACGAGTCGAATCCGGGTTCAAATAATGGATTATTGAAACATTGAGAGGCTGAGATTAAAGGACCAATAATGGTAATGTTGTAAATAATTATATTAGAAAGGGTATTGTTCTACAGTTTAAACATTATAATATGTATTATTCCCCATATCCCGCACTATCCCCGATTAATCCCACCAATCTATCCCGCACTAATCTCTGAGATATCAATACTGAGCTTTGTGCTCCAAATCCCCAATTCCAGTTTGTGTTGCAATTGAGAGAGAAGGATATCAGTACCAAGCTTATATCAATCGATTTGTGTTGAGAAGTTGGATTGCAGAATACAACTACTATGAGTGAAGGATGGCTTTGTTATATTGATTATTGTAATTTTATCGAAAATAGTTGTTATTCTCATAGTTATCATTATTTAGTGTTTTAAATGTGTTAGTGTGTTGATGTAAAATCCCATTTAAATTTGTATTCTTGGGTTGATGTCTAAAATCTTAATATTTATGGGCGTATGAATAGTTTATGTGCAGAATAGTATCCTGCAATGTCGATATAGTGCAGAATAGTGTAAAAGAATGCAGAATATTGCAGGACACTGTGTTATTTATGTAAAAGAATGCTGCAGAACAATGTACGTAAAAGAGCAGAATAATGTATATTCCTTATTTTAAACATAGCTCATAAAAGATATTGATATGGAAATTATTAACTGCAATGCTAAAATTACGTTGTACGTATATGTTCTGCAAATATGTATACTAGATTTTAACCCGATGTAAATTAATAATATTTTTATAATTTTAGAAAGTCTTAATATATTATAATTATATTAGTTTTTTAACTTATTTAACTTATATATTTTTACATCAACCGAATTAAATATAAATAAAAAAATATTAAAAATAAATATTCACATTGAACAAAATATAAATTTATATTATTAATATATAAATATGTAAAATTTTGTGATTCAAAATATTATGAACATAATTTTTTAATATATCTAACATATGTTTAATATATTTAAAATTATAAATATTAGATTTAAATATATTTTTTAAAAGATCTCTATTATGTTTATTTTATATAAAATTTAATAGATATTATTGTATATGAGATATAATATATATGTATATGTTAATAATATGATAATATAATTATTTATTTGAATAAGTTTTTTTTATATTATTAGATTTTCAGTAGTATAGTATTAATTGAAATTTATAAATAATTATATAATATATATAATTTAAACCTTGCATCAATAAATAATAAATATTACTATATTGTTAATGAGATTTCAATTTTAAGTTAATATTAAAAAAATAAAATGATATATAACAATTATAGTCATAATAATTTTTAAATCCCACTTTTTATACTAATATATGATAGGTTATTTATTAAACCAAACATATTACTCCATATAATATGTCACGACTCATTACAATTCAACATGTATAATAACATTGTTTTAGAAATATAAATGACTTTTAATTATAAAAATAATTAACACCAGTTCTTAATTATTAAAAATTAATGGGGAAATTGTATATAGTGCCCTTCTGGTATTGATTTTTCCTTTTCGTACTATCGCTTTTTTTACTCCTATATATAGTACCATCAAGTTTATGATTTGTTCCATATGATATCCCTCCCTCATTCAAACTTTATAAAAACGTTAACTTGATTAATTTTTTAATGCAAAATTATATATGTCACCCTTGTGATTTTGGTTTTTCCATTTGGTACCATCATATTTTTTACTTCTATATACGACACTCTTAAGGTATAAATTAATTTATTTTAAAATTAAATTATAAGTATAACTAATTATAGTACATTATAAAACTAAATTGTATTAAAATTTTAATTGAATTAAATTTATATATTATTTGAGGAATCATGATGTTTATATATCTTAATCTATTTATATATTAATTTTTTTATTTACTTTGGAATAAACATTTGTGATAACTTTTATCAATAATCAACTCTATTCCAAAAAATAATAATCAATTACAGTTAAACCTCGATAATAATATCGTGTAGTTTTAAAGATGGAGTCGTGAGAGACACTAAAACTAAGTAATTATATTGAAGACTTTATTATAAAAGTATTTAAAATAAATATCTAATTTTGATTAAAAATGAAATTATTAATTTTTATTTTATATAGAACCTATATGTTTTAATAAAAAAAATTATAATCTTATAAATTTATCGAATTATTAATTTACAATAAAGGGTCCGAGTCGGGACTGTAAAAAAATATTAATTAATAGAGGTTATTAATTTATTGAGGTTTAACTATATCGGATTTATAATATACTAACATTTAATTTATATGGAATAAGGGTTCATGAGTCAAAAAAATTAATAATCGATTATTATAACGTATAAACTAATAATTTATTTTTAAAATATAATTGTCTTCTATATATAATTAGTTTTATACTTATAATTTAATTTAACCATTAAGACATATAAACTAATTATAATGTATATTATTATAATTATCTTCTATAATTAGTTTTATATTTATAATTTAATTTTAAATTAAATTAATTTATACCTTAAGAGTACCATATATAGAAATAAAAAATTCAATAATACCAAATGGAAAAGCCAATATCACAAGAGTGACATATATAATTTTTCATTAAAAAATTAAGCAAGTTAACGTTTTCATAACGTTTGAATGTCGTAGATATACTATATAGAACACATCATAACCTTAGTGATACCATATATAGGAGTAAAAAACGTGATGGTACCAAATGGAAAAACCAAAAGGGCACCATATAGAATTTCTCAAAATTAATTCAATATAATTTTCTCATATATAAATTGATTAAATTTAAAAATGTATTAATATTTATTAATTCATATTATACTATTTTATTTTATTTTAATTTATTTATCAAATAGCATAATTTAAAGTATGTGTACTAACAAAATAAAATTAGACTAAGGTTGAACTTTTAGTTGGAGAACTCAAATAAATTTTTAAAAAAAATCTAATTTCTTCAATTCGACACATGTAAGAAACAAAATAATTACGAATTTTCTTTTTAATTTAACTCCAAAATAGCTCTTTAAGTTCAAATTTATATATTACTAAGATATCTAATAGAGTTTGAGTTATAATATGAAACGAAATAAGAAAAATTATAGTAGTTAGGAATCTTAATAATAATTATAAATTATAAATCATTAGTATATAATATTATGTAGTCATTATTAATCGATCATACTACATTTGGTATTATTTAGATAAATTCACTCTTACTCTTATTACATATAAGATATAATTATGTATGATAAGACATATATAACCTTATCTTAATAAACATATATAAAAAGTAAAATAATTATTAACCATTAGATTAGAGGAGAATGGAGAGTTCAGATATGTCTCCACTTAAATTTAGGACTCCACTGAACTTTTATATATATATATATACACACACACACATATAACTTATCGACTCAATTCAATTTTTTTAAAATAAAATTTAAATTTAATTTAAATCAAATAAAACCCGACTCAACTCAATATTCCTTTACATTCCGTTCCCTTAGAGTATCTCCAACAATATCTTAGACATATTTCTTAAAAATAATATATTAAATTAACTCCTGGCTATTTAAGACATTCTTATTTTTGTCATCTCCAACAACCTCTTCAATTTTGTTATTAAATTTCAATTCTTAGATACATTATATCATATATATAATAAGAGTAAAAAAATCTTATCCAAATACTATCAAAGGTTAAATGACCGATTCTTAATAAATATATAATATTATATTCTAATTATTTATAAGTTATAATTATTATTAAGATTTTTAACAATTATAATTTTTCTTACCCTGCTTCATATTATAACTCAAATTCTATTAGATATCTTAGTAATATATAAATTTGAATTTAATGATCTATTTTGGAATTAAATTAAAAAGAAAAATCGTAATATTGCGTTCTTTACACACCAGAAATTGTTTGAGCTATATTTTGAGTTTCAGAAGTCAGAATTGAACGATTTTACAACTCACGCGAAGCTTACAAAATTATCTTTAATTTTGAGATGGTCCAAAAAATAAAATCCAACATGAGCAGCCGGTAATATAGAGATAAAAGACAATTACAAATTTTTAACAGAGAATTCTATTCCGTTTAGGAAACCTTTTTATAATTGATTTAAAATATTAAAATAATTTTTATATTAGTTTTATATAGAGACATGTCATATATCACATATTATTATGTATTATTATTATATTAGATTAGAGATAATATTAGGGTTTTATATACAGAGAGATGGAGGAAAACTGTTAATATATTATATAAGATATAAAAGTAATTTTATATGGAGAATCAGTTACACTTATCGGAGAAATTATTGTATTGAGAATTCAGAAATCTTATTAATTCATTGATTTGTATCAAATTGAAGAAATTAGGTTTCTTAAAAAATAATTATTTGAGTTCCCCGACTAAAAGTTCAATCTTAACATAAGATATTAAATACGCATTCTATTTTATTACTATATTAATACTATATTAAAAACATGTCATCACATACCTTGAATCATGTTTTTTGATAAATAAAATAAAAATAAAAATAATATAAATTAATTGTTAGAAATACAATCACTGATGCTGTCAGAGAATACTACAAACAGAGTTTATTGAAGAACAAAGTTTATATTGACGTCATCAGAGTTTAGAAGCTGTCTATAGAGTTTACTGAGAAAGACTTTACTCAATCAGGATTATCAGCCGACAAAGTTTATGATCATCAGAGTTTGATAAAGATGGAAACAGATAAATCAAATATTTATCTGAGATAAAGATAAAAGTATTTTAATGCAATCCTATTACTTTTCTGGAAGATATCCCTATCATTATCACTGTTGTATTTGGATTTGTAGTTGTGTATTATATAAACACAGAATTGGGTTAGCATAAAATAATTCAAGTCATATTATTCTCATAACCTAGTAACTCTTAAGAACATTGATTTTCTTGAGAGAGTTTTGTATTCAGTTTATCAAAAGTTAATACAAAACATTATTTCTTCTACATATTTGTGTTCATAAGCGATTGTTTTGATACTATTATATTCAACCCCTTTTTTAATAGTGTAATATTTGGGCAACAATAATAAATATTAATACATTTTTTAAATTTAATCAATTTATATATGAGAAAAAAATATTTGATTCAATAAAGAATCTTATCAAAAATATATTTAAATTTAATATGTATAATCTTAAATATATTAAATATTTGTTTGATATATTAAAAAATCATGTTCATAATATTTTGAATCACAAAATTATATATATATATATTAATAATATAAATTTATATTTTGTGCGATATGCATATTTATTTTTAATATTCTTATTTATATTTAATTTGGTTGATGTAAAAATATATAATTTAAATAAGTTCAAAAACTAATATAATTATAATATATTAAAACTTTTTAAAATTATACAAATATTAGTAATTTTAAAATAAATAATTTAATTAATAAAATAAAATAATTGTGCATCGCTCGTGTTACAATCTAGTATCAATACGAATTATATATTATATATTTTTATTATATATAATATATGTTTGATAAATGCTATTTTGCATTAATTGTTGCATTATTAATTTATTATTTGGCTTAAATATGAATCTACTTGATTTTATTTATATATTTGTATTCCTGTTTTCTTAAAAATTCACATTATTTATTTTTGATTTTTTTTAAAAAAAATTATGAACCGAACTGAATGGACCGAAATATTTCGATTATGTCCGATCCATAATAAAATTTCAGTTCAGTTTCTAAAATATTGACTATTCAATTTTCGGTCTATTATATACTCGGCGTTATATAAGTTAATGGTCGTGTCATGTTGACATAGTTAGAGGTCAAAATTGGAATTACAAGTTTAGGTGAGTGGTGGAGGAATGCTTTATTAGAATGAAAATATATGAATATTGTAAATATTGATTTGATTTGTGATTAATTATGACATATTTTATAAATACAAATATATTAAATAATATATATTGATTTGATATTTAATTTATGATATCATTGTTTGATTATATTATCTCTAACTAAAATGGATTAATTAGCTATTGTTTCTCATTAATGTTTGTTCGACTCGATTATCTTTGTAGATGTCATATGGCTTTTTATTAATGAATTAATTCTCATAAAAAAATGATATTAAATATATATATATCATAGATGTATATTTGGGGGTCATTAATGGTGGCATAGATGTGCTTTTAAGAAGTATTCTAGTATCAATATTAGGGTCATAAGTGATGTCATATTTGTGTCTTTTAAGAGATATTCTTGTACCAATTTTGGGTTATAAGTGGTTGTTATATATAATTTTTTTGATATATATATATATATATATATATATATATTTATGAGAGTTCAATATATTTTCTTTAATATTTACAAACTTTTGATGTTATTATTCATTATTTTAACGTTTAAATTTTAATCTTCAGTTATATTTTATTTTTAAATGTGTTATTTTTAACTCTCATTAATTCTATTTTATTTCTTAACAAAGAAACGTGTATTTAATCTTTAATTTACTCTATTTTGATACGGGATATTAATTTTAAAATTTATTATTGTTTTAAATATTTCTAAAATACTATTTAATAATATTTGTTTATATTAGTAGTTTTCTTTTTAAAAAATTTTAGTTTCTAATCAAAGGGTTCCATTTGATTAGAAGGTTATCAATTCATATTTGTTGAATACTATAATATAATATATTTAGTATTAATTTTTGTTTTCTCATCGACTAATTAGTTTTGGCAAGTTTTATTTTGGTGATTTCGGATGGATATGGAGGAAAAAACCTTGTGAAATAGAGGAGGAAATTTGACCGATTTCATGTGTGGCAAGTATACACGAGAGTATCAAAGAGAGTTTTAAATTGTTTATTTCAAAATGCATCTGTGCGGCAAAATACATAAGAAGTTTCAGTCTTTTGTTTAATAGCCTGGTTGTTTTTTGTATTTAGTATTTTTAGTAGGGCACTCTTTTCACTCCTTGAATTTTTTTTAGATAGGGTTTTGCTCATGTGGGGTAGGCCCGTCTTCTGTGGGTGCTTTTTTCAGCTATTATGTTCTTATTGTTTAATTGTCCGGAGGCAACTTGCGTTTCTCTCCGTTAGATGATAAATTTGGTGAATGAAATACACTCCTTTTTATGTTATTGTGCTTCATTACAATTTATTAATGAATAGTTATTAATGTAAAAAAATGATATAAAATAGTATACAAAATGAAATATAGTTTACCATCTCTTTAATAATTTAAGCCTTTACGACTTGATGCCATTAAATACCGACTGTCAAACCTAGTCAAATCTCAACCCTAAAATCTTCTCCGTTTAACAAAAAAGACAACACATAATCGACTAAAAGAATAAATCGTGTTTGACATATCAATTATCAATCAAATCTAACAACGCAATAAAAACCTGCAAAACGTTAGAGTTGTTTTTGCTTTCACCGATCGATCTGATTTCGTATTTGTGCTGCTAAGGAGATGTTATTTTCACACCATTCTTCTTTCCGGCTTAAATTAATACACTATTTTATCATTGTTTGTTTTTTGTCAACATACTTCAAATCCATATTAAACAACTTTATTAAACCCTTAATAAGAAAGTTTAACGAGACAAAACTGTATTATAGTTCAAATTAAGATTGTTGGCTAGTTTTTAAGTAGCTAGGATTGACAGAAATATATATATATATATATATATATATATATATATATATATGTATATGTATATGTATGTATATGTCGACAAGTTTAAAACATTGCAAACTTGGAAAATGCAAGATATTTTCAACATTACAAACTTAGAAGGTACTAGAAACTGGAACTGCAGTGTACTGAGCTATAATTTCACTATATAAAGGGGAAATCTCTCATAGGATAACAATATAGAAGTAGTGTCACAATTTAGCCTACCAAAAAATGGCTAAATTTTGGCCAACTATGTTACACTATGCCCTAGTAGGCTTTCTCTTATGTAGTTATGCAGTTGAAGGCCGGCCAGCTTATAGTTATGTTTCTCCACCACCTCCGGCCTCACCTCCGCCTTATCTTTATGTGTCTCCGCCACCACCTTCAACTCCTTCTCCTCCTCCGCCTGCACATTCGCCTCCACCACCACCAAACTCACCCCCTCCTCCTTCACCTCCACCACCATCGCCACCACCTTCACCTCCTCCACCATCACCTCCGCCACCATCACCACCTCCACCATCACCTCCTCCACCATCACCACCTCCTTCCCCTCCCCCTCCATCACCTCCGCCACCATCACCACCTCCTTCCCCTCCCCCTCCATCACCTCCGCCTCCTTCACCTCCTCCCTCACCACCACCACCACCTCACTTTTTCCTGTCCCCACCTCCACCAATTAAAGAATTGCCTCCAGCCCCATTGATTGCATCAACACCACCACCGCCTAAATCTAAAAGTCCTTATTTGTATATATCACCACCTCCACCTTCAGCTTTTCCGGCCCCATATGTCTATAAATCTCCACCATCTCCAAAAACTAAATCTCCTCCATCGCCAACACCTTCTAAATCACCCTCACCTCCAATCAATGCATGCATAACACCTCCTCCACCACCTCCATCACCCCCAATCAATGCATGCCTAACACCTCCTCCACCACCTCCATCATCTTCTCCAACTGAATCTCCTCCATCCCCTTACACCTACAAATCCCCTCCATCCATTCCTCCAACCAAAGCTCCTCCATCGCCTTACATCTACAAATCTCCACCACCTCCATCCGAAGAAAAACCATCCCCCTCACCATCTCCATCGCCTTACGTCTACAAATCTCCACCACTTTCTTCGCCATCACCAACACCATCACCACCTTCATACTCAGGTCCACCTCATTACATCAACACATGTCCACCACCCCCACCAACATCAACTCCTCCCACAGAATCCCCACCATCACCTTTCACATTCAAGCCTCCACCAAATCACAATTCTCCTTTCCCGCCTAATTTCCACATGCCCCCACCTCTACCTACTCTACCACCATTTCCATCCCCTTCTAAAACTCCACCACCATCTTCTCCATCGCCCATTGTCGAAGCCCCATCTCATTCACACAAGAAATCACCACCCCCACCATCTCCTTCTCCATCACCACCCCCACCATCTCCTTCTCCATCACCACCCCCACCATCTCCTTCTCCATCACCACCCCCACCATCTCCTTCTCCATCACCACCCCCACCATCTCCTTCTCCATCACCTATCGTCTCCACGAAATCACCACCACCATCTCCAAAGAAGGCTTACACCTACACATCCCCACCACCTCCAATAGCAATGCCGCCTTTAGTTCACATAGCAAAACCACCACCACCCCCATCACCACCACCACCATCCCCACCACCACCATCACCGCCTCCACCATCTCCATCACCGCCCCCACCATCATCTCCAAAAGCATATTCATATGTATCACCGCCACCACCATCATCTCCTTCACCCTAGCTTTACACATCTCCTCCACATCCAGCTTAAGTCCAAACCTAATAATACATATTTGGCCGGAATGAAGGTGCTAGACGATAGATTCGACAAGTTGAATAATAAAAGCCCGATGGAAATCATGCATAAACAGTTTGTTAGTGACATGATACGACATACATATGATCGAGTAGTTCAGTATTTATTCCTTTTATACGTGGGTATACAAATTTATGACTTAGGTTTTTATATGCAGTATCTAATTTATCAATCTATGTGATAAAGTTATATACCCAGCTTTCCACTAAATGTATCATATTTATTAGATGTTGATTAATAAAATTCTCAACGTATTAGTTGCGCTCTGTGTTTCTCTTTTCGGCCACTTTGACATAACAATTATTTTCAAAAATTATAAAAATTCATTCCTACAAATATTCTATAATACCAAAATTGATAAATAACCGAACATTATTCCAAAATGACAAAACAAATAAACTAATGACGATCAGATTTTTTACGTGGAGTTTATGATGTAGTAGAAAGTGGTACGTAGTACATTAATTTTATGGACTCAACTTGTAGGGCCGCAGGAAGTTGATTATTTCATTTGTTGAATATATTCCAGAAGATTAAAAAATTATAAGATATTTTTCTTGATATAGCACGTACAAGAAAAAAGGACTAAATTTAGTTGTTCAAATTTGAACATCGATACTACACCCCGCTTTTTACCCCCAATCGTTTGTATGGTAAATCTGACATTAGAAATCGACCAAAACGTCAATGGTT
This sequence comes from Oenanthe sinensis, assembly GCA_028671895.1. Taxonomy (NCBI): domain Eukaryota; kingdom Viridiplantae; phylum Streptophyta; class Magnoliopsida; order Apiales; family Apiaceae; genus Oenanthe; species Oenanthe sinensis. The sequence goes on from CM053814.1 coordinate 10,791,411, forward strand.
AACTACCATAAAAAGATCCCGAATGAGGTTGAATAGTCTTTTAATATAAATATATTATATATAAGAAGATGTTAGTGGTGAAAATTATATTTATAAACAAACTTCTGGAGAAGTAACATAGAAGATCAATCTCAAATGTTTTTAAATTTTATATTGATGTTACTGATGCATGAGCAAACTGTTATATTTTAAGAATATGACGCAATAATCTGAGAGGGTGTTTAACACTCTGGTTGCATTTCTATGTAATATTGTTCGTCGGGAAAACATAATTTATTATTAACAAAACATAAATCTTTAATATGAAAGAATTGGTGCGCGTGAAATTCATACCTTTTGTAAAAGCGGTCGGTATAAAGCCAAACCCGGTTATTTTCAGACACTTGCGCCCCGCAGTCATATAAACAAGTCCCGTCATTGTTGCTAGTTTTGGTTGCAATTTGGTCAAATTGACTGCCAATTTGACTAATACGTGGCTGAGATCTATCTGACAGGGCGTGGCCCACATTACTGATGTGTGACTGTCACATGGATGGATCCTAATCTACGTGTCCAGACACGTCAGCAAGGGCCATCCAGAAACTAACTACCGATTTAGCGACCGCTCTGTTGGTCGTTCTTGCTCCAGCACAATACTCACCGTCCTTTTTGTGAATAAGACGGTCGTAATGGAGTAATATATAGATAGTACTTCTTCTAAAAACATTTTCTTTAAATATAATAGTACTCTATTCGTCCTAAATTATATATGTTAATTTTTTTATGGTCAAATTAACCTAACTTTGACAGAAAATTATATATATATATATATATATTATATAATTGAAAAAAATTATAAGAAATATATTATTAGAAAGTATATATAATTTACTTTAAAATACATTTTTCAATTTTTTCAAATTATAAATTAATAATTTTTAATTATCATTCAAAATTTGATTAATTTGATTTGATTATAAAAAAATTAAATATGAGATAAATTAAGACGAAGGGAGTATTAGTGAGAGTGATCACAACGTTTTGTTTAACACCGCCCCCGTATCATTTCTTTCAAAACATAGGTCAATTAACCTCCAATTAAGAGGTAGACTCATGCCATTTTAAAAATATTCCTAAATATCTCTGTTTTATCTACGAACATCGGCTATAGAATTTAAATTAAAACAAGCTAATATTATGGAGTAGTAGAAAAATTGAATCAAGAAAGTAAGAAACAATCGTTTTTTTAATCCACTAAACATATTAGTATTCCTATTTAATTGGAAAGAAACATAATTATCTGCCTAAGATATTTCTCGCCTAAGCCAATCATCCAATCAGAAAAATAATTGAAACAAGTTATTAAGTTATTCGGTTAACAAAGGACCTCTCATCACTTCGTAAATCTACTTAGGGTTTAGTATAACTTAATCATTGAACTTTGGTTAAAAATACACATTGATCATTGAAGAAAAAATTTATACGGTTCAAGTATCAAGGTTTGAAATTTGTACACACTAACCATAATTGGGCTTGAAACTTAGAAAGTGCATACCACTCTCCGGCAGAAAAGAGTGAAGGGTAATTCAGAAAATTATTGAACACATAAATCATCAGAGTTTAATAACCATTAAAGCATAAAAAAAAATCACCATTATAGTTTGATATAATCCAGTTAAACAAATTCCCAAACCATCCAGTTAAACATGAAAATAAAAACCATCCAGAAAATTATATATATATATATATATATATTATATAATTGAAAAAAATTATAAGAAATATATTATTAGAAAGTATATATAATTTACTTTCAAATACATTTTTCAATTTTTTCAAATTATAAATTAATAATTTTTAATTATCATTCAAAATTTGATTAATTTGATTTGATTATAAAAAAAATTAAATATGAGATAAATTAAGACGAAGGGAGTATTAGTGAGAGTGATCACAACGTTTTGTTTAACACCGTCCCCGTATCATTTCTTTCAAAACATAGGTCAATTGATAGGTCCATACTTAATACATCTTTAATACCTATTTTATGTTTGTTTTCATAATTTTATCAGTTAATTAATTATTTTTATTTTGTTTTGTAGGAAATTAATTAAAATCAGAATTGTAGCAGAAAAATGAAAATACAAGGAAGGAGGTGGAATTACTTGGAGGCAAAGAAAAAGGAGATAAAATCGAATGCTTGTTGGAGAAGAAAAAAGAATAGAAGGAAATATTTAGAATTCAATTTATAATCGATATAGAAAACCTACATTATTTCCCCTATTTATATGAGTCTCCTCTCTTATACTTGAAGAACCTAGACCTTGTACCTTAACTTTAACTTTGGTTTTCAATAATTAGGAGTAGGAGTAGAGTATTTTTATTTTCTTGGTCTTTCAATACAAACAAGTTTTTATCTCTCAAACACTTTTTATGTTATTCGTTATTTGCATGTCTTATATTAGTTGTTTTGTTTTGTTCTTCAATCATGTCTAACTAATTCTCTTGCCCTAGGATGAAGGTGAAGTTAATTACTTACTTTTAATATTTACCTGTTTCTATTGATTGATTCTCATGATTTTTCTTGGTGCTTAATTGTTTGATTAACAAAGTGATTTTGATATATTATTGTTACCGAATTTATTTTTCATAGCCTATGCTTGCTCCATGAAGTTTTGATGGGTTATTGTTAGATAATAAGTTTCATAGTATATGCTTGTCTCGTTAATTGATATTTATTTGTTGAAGAAAGAGAATTGATTTTTAGGGCAAGTTGGATATTAATTGTGATTGATTGATGGATTATGATTCCTAGGTTTTTCATATTTATTTGTTCTTATTTGCTTATTAGGTTAAACAAATCTCATCTCAACATTATTTGTCTAGTCTGCCTGATTTATTTGTTAGGGTTTGGAAGTTTCATAGTCTTTGAGGATCGATCTGTGATTGCTACAATTAAACACTGTGCGCTTGCAGTATTTCAACACATCAAGTTTTTGGCGCCGCTGCCGGGGACTATTGGTAATTTTTACTCCTTAATATTTAATTCTTCGGATTAGTTTCTTGTTTTTCTTTGTATTTTTTTTAGAGATTTATGAAGCGGAGAAAAGTTTGGACAAGAAGATCGTTAGATGGCATCGTTGTCTCCTTAGAAATTTTTGGAAAGCACTTTTTGGTATTCCGTATTACCTCTCTAAATTTTGTTTTTTCTCACAAATATTAAAAAATCCAAAAAAATAAATATTAAAAAAATTTAATTAGTTATTTGTCTTGTTAAAAACCAATTTGTTGCATCATTCATATCTCATATAGGAGCACATCATCTAGTTTTTCTTTATTGTATGTTATTTCTTTCTATCTTATAATTGTGGTGATTGCTGAAGGAAAGAGGTACGTATAATTTAGATTAATTCACGTAGTGTAGTGCATCCATAGTTGTTTATTTCCTCGTTTTTTTTGTGTTGCATTCATATAATCAATCTTAAGGGTGCCACCCAATACAAGATAAGGTAAGGGATTTCATCACCCTTTCCTTGGCCCACAAATCATTAAAACGTTCATCTTGCATTCCCCTTACCTTAATAAAATTAAGTAGATGTTGGCCCCTAGGATTTCGCGCTCACTTAGGAAGAGAACCTAAGAAGAAACAAATCTTTACGTATTCTTACTTTTGGTGTCTAGGAAAGCGAGAGCTTACCTGGCCAATTTGGATTGGTGTCTAGAAAGGTGGTTAGCCTCTTGACAATGCTTCCATCTGCCTGGCCAATCGGTTTGAATATTTTTAGATTTGTGACTCTTAGTATTATCTTAAAGTTAGGAGTAGGTCTAGAATTTCTCTAGGTTAACATAGACAGAGGATTTTTCTTTTATATTTTTTTAGGTGTTTAGTTCTATCTCTTATCTGCTACGTGCTTACTTGCTTACTTGTAAGTCATGTCTATTCCACTTAGAGACTGTTGTTATCCCACTCATTCTGCCCAACCCTCATGCATAGTCCTACCAACAGTAAATGGTAATAATTTTGAAATCAAATCTCACCACATTAGTATGTTACCTAGGTTTACTGGGGTAGAGGGAGAGGATCCATATCTTTTCATCCGAGAGTTTGAGGAAGTTTGTGCCCTACAGAAAATTCAACAATTGACTGAAGACTCCATTAAATTGAGACTTATCAACTTTGCTCTTAAAGAAAATGTTAAAAAATGGTTATATAGTCTACCCATTAATTCTATTTCAACTTGGGAGGGATTTGTAGGCATATTTCTAAAAAAATATTTTCCAAACCATAAAGCTAACAAACTTAGGAATGAAATCAACCAATTTCAACAAAATCAAAATGAGTCTTTTTGGAAATATTTTGATAGATTTAAAATTCTGTTGTCCCAATGTCCTCAACATGGTATAGAACAATGGAGACTTTGTAAAATTCTTTATGAAGCCTTAGATAGCCCAACCACTTCTTTGTTAGAGTCAATGTGTCAAGGTAAGTTCATGGATAAAAATGAAGAAGAAGCTTGGCAATTTTTTGAGGAGTTAGCTGAAAAAACGATGTTGTGGGAGTCAACTAGGGAACCCAGTCAGGAAACTGAAAAACCTAGCTCATCTAAAGGCATACATGTAGTTGGTAATTCTATTGCAACTGAAGCTAAATTAGCTACACTCACAAGAAGATTAGAAGCCTTAGAAATCAACAATGTGTCTTCACAAGTGTCTGTCTGTGCAAACTGTAACTCATCTAATCATGTGATAGAAAATTGCCCTGAAATTCAACAAGCTAATGCCATATTTCAAGCGAGAGTTATGAATGATCCTTTTTCACCTACATACAACCCTGGTTGGAAAAATCACCCAAATTTCTCATGGAACCAAGGTCAATACAATCAGTATAACCAACCATCTCAACTTATTTTTCAAAATTCCAATTCTGGTCCATATCCAACTCAAAATCCCAACTCATTTCCTGCTCAAAACTTTGGCCCATATCCAAATTCTTTTTCAGTCCCTTTGAATCCTCCTAATTTTAATGAAACTGATAAGAAAATAAATTTCTTGGAAAAGAGTATTGAGGCGTTATTGAAATCCCAAGCTAATATAACTCAATTTCAACAGGCTTTCATGCAAACTATGACCCAAGATAGGCAGTTACTAAATTCCAATACTCAAGCCATATCTAAACTAGAGGTCCAAATCAGTCAGTTAGCCATCACAATCAGTGAGAGAGAGAAAAACCGATTTCCTAGTCAACCTGAGGTTAATCCTAAATTTCATCCAAACCAAAAATCTCATGAAAATGTGAATTCTGTTATCTCTCTTAGGTCCGGTAATCAATTCAACGATCATGCTGGTCTCAATACTGAAGAGGAAGAAAAACTCACTTCTGAACCAAATCATTTACTCTTAAATCCTAGTCCTGACCAATCCTTGTCTCCCAAGAATTCTGAAGTAGTAGTAAAATCTAGTGAACCTTTCAAATCTGATAAAGCACCTTCAAAACCCATCTCTGATATGTCTAGTGAAAAAGTCTTCAAACCAAAAGCCCCATTTCCTCAAAGGCTTACTTCAAACAAACAATCTCCTCAATTGGATAAGATTTTGGAAGTCTTTAAACAAGTCAAGATCAACATTCCTCTTTTAGATGCAATTCAACAAATTCCCTCTTATGCGAAGTGTCTAAAAGATTTGTGTACTCATAAAAGAACCACTCATGTTCCTAAGAAAGCATTCTTAACTTCTCATATTAGTTACATCATATCGCATCAAATCCCTGTGAAGTATAAAGATCCTGGTTGTCCTACAATCTCTTGTGTCATAGGTGATACTTTCATTGACAAAGCTTTACTTGATCTAGGAGCTAGTGTAAACCTTCTTCCATTATCTGTATATCAAACTTTGGGTTTAGGTGAGCTTAAAAAGACTAATGTCACTCTTCAGTTAGCTGATCGTTCTATCAAAACTCCTAAGGGCATAGTGGAGGATGTGTTAATTAAGGTTGGTGATTTTGTCTTTCCTGTGGATTTTGTTGTTCTCGAGACCGAATCTGTCAAACATTTCAAAAATCAAATTCCTATCATTTTGGGAAGACCTTTTCTTGCTACTTCCAATGCTTTGATTAACTGTAGGAATGGTTTGATGAAACTAACTTTTGGAAACATGACTCTAGATCTTAATATTTTTAATGTGGGAAGTCAATCCAATGATCTTTATGACCAACCTGTAGGAGTTAATTTCATTGCTGACATTGTGTCTTGGTCGAATCTTGAGGATAGTTTGATTGAGTCTTTTCTTGAACATGATGTTTTGTTAGAGTATGAGAGTAATAAAGAACTTCATGAGCTATATCAAAATTTCACTTCTGATGAGATGTTAGATGAATTGAATATCATTTGTTCTAAACATGAAACCCAATTGAAGGATATTGCATTTGAGCCTAGGTCCATTGTTAAGACTTCTGTAGGTGAGCCACCCCCACTTGATTCAAAACCATTTATATCCACTTTTGGTCAGTCATTTGTAGGTTTCAATGAAGCTCAACATGCTTTTATTTCTAATGACTTAGTCCATGAATACAAATATCAAGTAATCAATCTGCTTAAACAATTTAAAGAAGCGTCTAATTGGTTTATGGATTATGTTAGTGATATGAGTTTTATATTGTTGCAAGATCGTATATTTCTAGTGGATAATGTTGTTCTTGAGAATGTGTTTCAACAGTGTGTTTAAAGAAGTTTTTCCTCGATGTGGTGTTGGTTAGTAAGCTTTCTTCTTGATTGTCTCCCATAGTCCAGTGTAGGTGTGGGGGAGTAACTATGTGTGTGTGTTGTATAGTAGTTCATTTTTCTTCCTCCATCATGCTTTTATCAGGTATTCTCGTCCTTTTACTTTGTCATTTCTCTCTTCTTTGCATACATTGAGGACAATGCATGATTTAGGTATGGGGGAGGGAATTTGTAGTATTATAAAAAATTCAAAAATCCAAAAAAAATAAAAAAATTAGAAAATCCAAAAATAGAGATGTTTTAGCTAAGTTTTCCACTCTTGTACTTTGATGCTAGTTGGTGTTAACAATTTTTTATAAAATTATATATATGTAATGCCTTGAGATAATTCGAACGTAGTTGAGTAAGGTTTTCTTCATGAAACTTGTGTCAAACAAATTTTTTGCTTAAAAGACCAAGACGACACTTATTGCACAAGGTCTTTGTTGGAAAGATTGTCTAGGAAAGTTTTCAATACCTGAGAGAGAGCCCACATGTTAAAACAATGTTGAATCAAATGTTTGTGAAAATATATATAAAGCATCAAGTACTCCTTTGAGATCAATGGGTGACAAATACAATGTTATATGAAAGGAACGACCCATGTACATGTGCCGGTATTAAGTGCGATTGTATGAGAAATAAATTTTTCTTGGTGACTTTTCACTGCCCTTGGTTACTGGAGAATTACTTGACGAGCTAGGATAAAAGTAGTAATTGACTAGTCTTGTTTTGTGGCCTTTGTTACTCGAGTAATTAAGTCCGTAGGGGTATTTTGAAACCTAGTGCCCTAAGACCAACTGGTTTGGGAGTCATTGACCCAAAGCTCGCTACATGGGTAACATAGAAAGCCTAAGAAAACGGACATTGCACAGTTAATTGAAAAAAAACTATGAAATTTGGCTAGATACTTGTTTTGATAGAGATTGGGTCAGTTCAATATTGGTTAAAAAAGAGGAAATGTACTTATTCAATTGATTCTTCAAAGACCTATTTTCACAACACACCTTGGGAGTTTTTGCAAATGTTTGCGTCAATATAAGTGGATTTTAGATACCTACATCTTATCTATTATTAGAAGAGTCTTTAAGGCATGTATTTTCCTAAAAATCTTCTTTTGTTGACACGATGAACGTTATTGATAGAGTGGGATGCTTGCTAGAATATTTCACGGATTTTATGGGTATATCTTCTGTAAACCCTTAGGAGACAGCACTCCTCTGGTAGAGATTGTCTACGAGTTTAAATGGGTTGGTAAACCTAAAATTATCCGTCACGCCTACGAAAAGGAGCATAAGACTTTTATAATATATATTTTTTTTTCTTTTGATTTTTCTCGAGGACGAGCAAAAGATAGGTATGGGGGCATTTGATAGGTCCATAATTAATACATCTTTAATACCTATTTTATGTTTGTTTTCATAATTTTATTAGTTAATTAATTATTTTTATTTTGTTTTGTAGGAAATTAATTAAAATCAGAATTGTAGCAGAAAAAGGAAAATACAAGGAAGGAGGTGGAATTACTTGGAGGCAAAGAAAAAGGAGATAAAATCGAATGCTTGTTGGAGAAGAAAAAAGAATAGAAGGAAATATTTAGAATTCAATTTATAATCGATATAGAAAACCTACATTATTTCCCCTATTTATATGAGTCTCCTCTCTTATACTTGAAGAACCTAGACCTTGTACCTTAACTTTAACTTTGGTTTTCAATAATTAGGAGTAGGAGTAGAGTATTTTTATTTTCTTGGTCTTTCAATACAAACAAGTTTTTATCTCTCAAACACTTTTTATGTTATTCGTTATTTGCATGTCTTATATTAGTTGCTTTGTTTTGTTCTTCAATCATGTCTAACTAATTCTCTTGCCCTAGGATGAAGGTGAAGTTAATTACTTACTTTTAATATTTACCTGTTTCTATTGATTGATTCTCATGATTTTTCTTGGTGCTTAATTGTTTGATTAACAAAGTGATTTTGATATATTATTGTTACCGAATTTATTTTTCATAGCCTATGCTTGCTCCATGAAGTTTTGATGGGTTATTGTTAGATAATAAGTTTCATAGTATATGCTTGTCTCGTTAATTGATATTTATTTGTTGAAGAAAGAGAATTGATTTTTAGGGCAAGTTGGATATTAATTGTGATTGATTGATGGATTATGATTCCTAGGTTTTTCATATTTATTTGTTCTTATTTGCTTATTAGGTTAAACAAATCTCATCTCAACATTATTTGTCTAGTCTGCCTGATTTATTTGTTAGGGTTTGGAAGTTTCATAGTCTCTGAGGATCGATCTGTGATTGCTACAATTAAACACTGTGCGCTTGCAGTATTTCAACACATCATCAATTAACCTCCAATTAAGAGGTAGACTCATGCCATTTTAAAAATATTCCTAAATATCTCTGTTTTATCTACGAACATCGGCTATAGAATTTAAATTAAAACAAGCTAATATTATGGAGTAGTAGAAAAATTGAATCAAGAAAGTAAGAAACAATCGTTTTTTTAATCCACTAAACATATTAGTATTCCTATTTAATTGGAAAGAAACATAATTATCTGCCTAAGATATTTCTCGCCTAAGCCAATCATCCAATCAGAAAAATAATTGAAACAAGTTATTAAGTTATTCGGTTAACAAAGGACCTCTCATCACTTCGTAAATCTACTTAGGGTTTAGTATAACTTAACCATTGAACTTTGGTTAAAAATACACATTGATCATTGAAGAAAAAATTTATACGGTTCAAGTATCAAGGTTTGAAATTTGTACACACTAACCATAATTGGGCTTGAAACTTAGAAAGTGCATACCACTCTCCGGCAGAAAAGAGTGAAGGGTAATCAGAAAATTATTGAACACATAAATCATCAGAGTTTAATAACCATCAAAGCATAAAAAAAAATCACCATTACAGTTTGATATAATCCAGTTAAACAAATTCCCAAACCATCCAGTTAAACATGAAAATAAATCTAAGTGAACAAGTCATTGAAAATAAAACTAGTGAACAAGTCATTGAAAAAAAACTAGTAAGGCTCTTTTCGCTTGGCTGACCTTCCCTTTCCCCTTTAAATAACAAATTCTGCATATTCACTACCCGGAGCAGACAAGCCAATGACTACTGGTTTGGCCCCCTTTTCTTGTTCACTATCAGAAGATTCGGAAGAACTAATCACAATAACAACTTCATGTTGTTCTTCTGCAGTCTCACCAGTGAATTTAGGAACTTTTGCATCACTCAATTCATAAGCAGGTCTGTATCGTCCTTTACAACATACACTTGCTATGTGTAGGTCCTCCATGTCCATCCAATGTATATACCCAAAATTTTCCATCGGCATATTAACCGCGGGTAATATATAAGTAAATCACAAGTATGGGAGGTAATATATAATCAAACCACAAGTCCACAAGCACACATAATAATATCTAGATATATAAGCACTAACTGAAATGAAATACTTATACCTCTAATTTTTCTTGGCTTTTTCATGGGCATCGAATTCTAGGGCTTTTCCGGCCATGGGCATCGAATGCTTTTTCTTGGACTTTTCCATGGGCATCGAATACTTTTTCAAGTGCTTTTCTATGGGGCATTGAATGCTTGTTCGAGGCATTTTTCCATCGGCATATCACCTTGATGAATTACAAAACTAATTAGACAATAAAGATCAAAACTAATAGCACAGATAGTAATACTTGAGCTGCATACAATAAAGATATCAACTCAAACTACTATTAACAAATAGAAATTAAACAAGTGATCAGATAACATTAAATTTCTCACTGCACTAAAAAGGTAAAGAAAAGAAACATACAAACAGTGCACTAAAAAGGGATACTAAAACACACATACATGCTCAACCACTACTACTTGATAAAAATCACTAAATCAAGAAATTCTTGCCACATGGACCATTTCTGCAGTTGATGCTCAAGTTGATCAGTAGCTAAAGCCTAACTATATATGCACAATCAATATTTCTAATCTACTAGTAGAATAATATATTATAAATATATGATGTAATATTTTAAATTCAATCATATCTTAAATGATTTTTATTATTTGAGATTATTATATTATTAATAGTGTGAATTTCATAAACTAAAAGATTTATATTATACTTTATTTTCGTGTTGGGAAAATGTTTTTTCAGTTTTGAACCGTTTTCTTAGAAACCTAAAACTCAGAAATTTTTTGAAAAATAGAAAACAGAAAATTGGAAAACTTTTCTATATATAAGTAAATAATCCCAAGTGTTTCGCTTATGGAGTTCCAAATTCATAACTTAATTTATGCATGCATCACTATATATATATATATATATATGAATATTTTCAAAGTTCGTATTATTCCGAAAGGAGGATGATTTAAAACAGCTTGCATCTCTTAAAAAAAACAATAGGTTACATCAAACTTCAATTCATTATATACATGCACGCCTATTATATACATAGGATTAGGTTGAATGAGTAACTCTTTGAGTAACTGAGAAACGAAAAACAAATATAATTATATAATACATAAAAAAATTGCCGAATATAAAAAAAACTACAGAACACAAAAATAATGACAAAACAAATAAAAACATATATAATATACAAAAAATATAGAACACTTTCTGTAATTTGTGTTCTATATTTTTTTGTAGATTATGTAAATTTTTTATTTGTTTTACAATTATTTTTGATGTTTTATGATTTTTTGTATGTTTCGTAACTTTCTATAGTTATTTTGTTAATCAAATTTTTTTATAAAATAGGAATTGGTTAGCCTTACTATATATAGTGCAATATAGTTTAATTATGTGGATAATTTCTTAAGTTTCACTTTATCTACCATTTGGCACTTGGTGTGCAGGCCTTTTCCAAACAATTAAGTACAAAGAAGTGCAACAGGATTACAACCATTTAGTGTTTAGCAACAACTGTTGTTATCCCTGGATATTACAAAACATAACGATCATGCCTGGCTAGTCATTGCCCATAATGAGACATTCACTTATTCCATATATATTGAGACTGATCCTTCCTATAAATCATGCGTAGCAGTTTGAGACCCTCAACTCCATACTGATAACTCAAAAATGACCACTTTTTTAGCTTGGCTGATATATGTCACGGCAATATGCATTGTTGCCACTAATGTGAGTGGCTACGATCGTTGGCCTTACGCATATGCATCTCCAGTAACCTCAACTAGAAATGCAAACCATTCACCACAACTTCTTTCACCATCCCCCTCTCCTCTGCCGCCTCCTTCCCTCTCACCACCTCCACCGTTCCTCCGTAAACCTATACCACCTCCTTTCATTCACAAAACGCCACCACTAACACTACCAACAGTACTGCCGCCTCCGAAGGGTTATTATTAATTATTTATTATAGTAATCGATCAAATTGCAAGTATTTAAACAACTCACTCTATGTTGTTTTCGGGCTCAAGAGTTTATGATATTTGATCAGATGTTGGTATTACACTTTTGTATTCTATTTCTGAAATATTACATTTTTTTTAAGATGCAGCTTATAATTACATCTATTTATAACTTTATTTCAAGTGTGCATGTACACGTCGTACATGCAAAAACATTATGCGATTTTATTTATAAATTGATGATGCATGTGCTAAGTTATACTGTACGTATTGTATTATGAACCACTAAAAACTGATAGCTTTTATAAAATTGAGCAAACCACCCCTCTAATCTGGACATTACTTTCCAATAAACTTAAAGGAAACTAATGACGCTTGAACCAGGATATAATTTACTAACTTAAAGGATATATACTAGCTTCAACAATGGCTCAACTGAAAAATGTATATAATTTACTTCATTTGATTAAGTTTCTTATCGAAAAAGCCTAAGAACCTCCAAGTCTACTTCCAAGGTTTTTATATTCCACTTGCACGCCACATAATTATATATATATATATATATATATATATATATATATGTATATATATATATATATATATATATATATATATATAATTGAACTAAAAAGAAGTGAATAATATTCTCCATAAATTGACTTATAAGTTATATATTATATAAAATTTTCATTTATAAATTACTTGTGGAAAGGAATTTATTATATCTTTCATAAACCAAGATCATTTTCCAATTTAAACAATCTGTTTAATCCATATATATGCATACTTTTATTTTAACATAATATTAAATTTAAGCATGATCTTATTTTTATTAAAAATATTTTGGTTATTATAATATATATATATCTCTAAAAATTATTCTAAAATGAAATGTATCATTAAATATAAAATGAGAGAAAAGTAATATGCATTATAATATTAGTTATTAACCATCAAAATAAAGACACCACTGGCACCTAGTTAAAGTTGATATAATTCAAAATTTAAAATTTTCTTATTCTCATTCAATTTTGAAGGCACAAACTTTAATTCTTTTTCAATATCACAATTGTTTATATAGCTAATACCCAATCCATAATAAATGAAAAACTTCAGCTTCTACACAAAGAACGGCACATTTCAATATCAAATTTCCCCAAACATATGCCGCTAGAAGTCAATATATTTTTGTACAACTTGAATCCCATTGCTTGCTTTTTCGTTTTAATCGTTCCTACAAAAGAGATGGAGATTGATTTCTCGTAATTTTATATTCTTATGTGTATTTTGGTTGTGAGGGCCTTCTAAAACTTCAATGGAAATAAAATCTCTCTCCAATTTGTTATGATCACAAATACAATAATAGAGCGCGATTCAAAATATATTTATTTCTATGGTTACCGGTAAAATCATTCCTGTAATTTAAATCAGGTTATATATTACAGTTATTTATTATATCACGATTTGTCCTCTATATCTATCTCTAAAGGAAAGGTATGTATGTTAATTTATTACTCATATTTATTTAAATTAGCATCAATTGAAATCTAATATGAATTGTAATTACGAATTTGAATAATTTTGAACTGGCTTTTTTGAGGTTACTTACACTCTATTGTATTCATAGATTTATCCTTATTATATTTGATTCATTCATTTATTTAATTTATTTTAGTATGTGTAAATATCGGTGATACAATAGCCATTACTTGTATATTATGTTATTTTGATAATTTATGATATTTTTTAATTTCTTATTTGATCAGTCTTGTTGAGAATTAGTTTCATTTTGATGTTTTGAAATTTATAAGTATTAATTGATTTGTGGTAATATTTGGATGGTCATCTGCTTCTTATTGCAAATGTAGTTGACTTTGGTCACTCATGTATAAGGTACTCTTTACGTATCTTTTTAGTTGTTTGTCTTAATTTCTTGATAAAAAGTTAAATTTTATTTGTGTACCATATATGAATAAAATTATTCATTGCAGGTCATATACGTGGTTTGTACTCTTTAGAAGTAATTTTGGGTGATGATTGATGATTAATATGTATAAATTATAATGTGTGTAGTTGTAATTTAGACAATTTCAAATTGTATCATGATTTGTATTCTTCACGAATAATTTGGGTTATAACTAATGGCTGATATATGAATTTTTATTTTTGATAGTTTTAAATTATATATTTATGGTTTTAATTTCATTTATGGTAATTCATTAATAACATTTATTTCTTCGTTTCTATTTTTGAATGACAAGTTTAAATTTTATTAATTATTTTTGAATGCAAGTTGTTTGAAATATATTGAAATTATATTTCAATATTGTTATTATTAATATTTTAATTATGATTTTAAATGATAAGATTTATTAATTATGTATTATTTAAATAGGTGTACTATTATTTATTTTTTTAGGTATCTAAAAAAGGATCCCCTTTGGTATGCCTTTGTTTAGATAATTAATTGGTAATGTATGATAATATTTTAGAAAATTATTGAACAATATTTATTGAAACAATTTTCTTTTGTTTGTTTATGTTATGATTTTCAAGTATAGAGAAAAACGCGTAAACTAAAATGGGATATGAGACACAATTATAAGTATTAAGGAAGTTGTATACATTTCCCCTCCTTTGATATTTATGGGAGTTTCCTATTCTTTAACCGTTCGGACATATGTTATGTATGTGATTATAAGTATTAAGGAAGTTGTATACATTTCCACTCTTTTGTGTGTAACTATAGTTTGATATTTATAAGAGTTTTTTATTCAGACTCTAAGGGTTTATTGTTCGGAGACATCTTGGTTGGATGATGAACTCTACTGAATGAAAGAAATCATTTCAATTTTAAAATTGTATTTCAATATACTTCATTTATAAAATTATTTCCCTGCCCCTAAAAAAATTGAAATAATTCAACGCGTGTTGTTGAAATGCTCAACCAAATGGTAATATAGCTACAATATTTTGGGTGTTTGGTCCATCACATAAGTTACATATATTGATAATAAGCCCACATCTACTTATGAGCAAGTGTTTGGGTCAACAGCTTATATGATATTCATGTCACTTACATGTTCATAAGTTATGAGTTGTTGTTATCGTACTTTCCCCCCAGTTATTACATCTTTTCTCATTTTATTAAACAATCGGATATATTGATTTTACTAATTTAATTTAATATTGTTGGGTCTTATACTAATATTAATGTTAAGTCTACTATGCGAATGTTCTAATAATATAAATATATTAGATGTTTAAAATTCTATAAATATAGAATAATAAAATATATATACAACAATAATATTCTACTTTTTATAATTTTTACAATTTTTTGTGTATTTACCAGAAATACTATTTTTTTACTTTTTTTGTGATTTTACTATTTTTTGAAATTTTTAACTGAATGCATTTTTTTTAAAAAAAATTTGATATTACTCGTAGTTGTATTTTAGGTTGATTTTAGTTGTATCATATTGCATTGGTTGCAAAACCGTATTTTTGCAAACAAAATTTAAAATTGTATTTTTGTAAAATAATAAAAAAATGTATTTTTAAAAATAATAAAAAGTTTGGTATTTTTCAAAAAAACCTATTCTTTTTACTAATTTATAAGTAAAATTTACCAAACACTTTATTTAACTTATAATTAAATCATTCAAACACATTAATAACTTATAAGTGATCATTTAGTTATCATTTATCTTATATAAGCAAAAAATAACTTATGATAAGATTACCCAAACACCTCCGTTGTTTTGTTAAATATCAAATGGCTCCTACATAGTTAAAGAAATGTTATTTTGAGAGCGGAGACTTAGAGCACATCAAGTGGTGCCCTTTTCAATATTTGAAAAACTAAAAAATAAAAATGAGCAGGATAACAAAAAACACCGGAGCAGGTTTTGAAAATTAGGGGCGGGGTTGATCACTGCAGCTGACATTCTTTCTCGTACGAGCATAAAAAGGGATGGGGTAAACATACTCTAATGCATGCTCCATTTTACAAATTGTTTTATGTCTTAAATTTTAATTAATTTGTATCTTAATATATTAATATAATTTAATAATATATTATTTATATGTATAGCTACTTAAATAAAAATAATAATTTAAAATGAATATATAAAATAAATATTATACAATACTTAATTAGTTTATTAAATTAAAAGTTATTACAAGTGCGATAGAATTATAATAAAAATTAAATATTTTGACGAACATTGTGAAATATGTTCAACTAAATCGCTCAGTAGTTTGATGATATTTTTGTCTATCATGAATTTGAATATTTTTTTGAATATAATTTTCATATGAGCAAAAGATTCCTCACCCACCCACGTGATTGGGTTGTGTTAATTCATAATTTGTTGTATTATCATAAAATCTTAATGGACCACATAGAGTAGCATATGTGTAGCTCTCTCATCCTTGACAATATGATGCATGTTCTCATTGTTTTGGTGAGATCTCTTTTATCTCAAATTCTTATAGGACCATTTATAATTATAAATCTAGATTGCAAGACACCAACAACTTTAAAGGAATTGTCGTTCAAATATATACCATTAAATGTAGAATATTGTGAATTTGGAGATTCTTTAATATTTATAGGCGTCTAGTTATTTCTAACTTGGGATATCGGTGTAGAAAAATTTTGATCATATAAAAATTGATAGATTTGAGAATTTTGAGTAAATGAAAATATATTATTCGAAAATGGAAATGAAAAATTGGGAACTTGAGAATTGAAATTTGGATCTTTGTAGGTTTGAAAATGAAATATTTTTCATATAGGCATTTTGTTAATATGGAAAATAAGGATTTAGAAATTGAAAGGAAAAATTTGTATTTGGAATTTGAGATTTAGAACTTGAATTTTGTAAACTTGTAGAGTGAAAATTGGGATATTTTTTTTTGTATTAGTATTTTAGTAGAGAGAAATTTGTAGTATAAATTAATAAAATTCGTATACAATTCATAGACCTTGAATGTATTTGTTGGAAATGACTAATCGCAACAATGATAGTTACATCACCAAATGAAAAAAACGACCATACAAGAACAAGGCAATTAAAACCAATTAACGAAATAAACGATGAATGGTGAAACTGTAACACCCCAGTTTCATATTGAGTAGATTGGGAAAATTTGTTTAGTATATAAGTAAAAGTACTACAACTAAGTGCACCAACAAATCATGATCTTTTGGGGGTCTGTGGTGGGCTTGTGGATTACCCAAGTTATTGCATTTGGACTAGTATACTTTGGCTTATTTTCAGATTCGGAAGTCAGGATTTGACCCAATTTTTGAAAAAGACTCGGAATTTGACCCAGGTTGTCAAATATGATATCAGAGCTAATTCTCGAAAGCTTGATTCGTCAAGTTGCCGGAGGTGGGGACACGAAGGCTGGTGGTATTATCCCACAATGGATAGAGGTCCGGAGATGGGGACACGAAATCAGCCGGTATTATCTCACAATGGCTAGAGAGCTATGATCTAGACCTATGAGCTATCTGTTCACCCTAACGAGGATGTCATGAATTTAAGTGGGGGAGTTTGTAACACCCCGGTCCCACATCGAGTAGATTGGGAAAATTTATTCAGTATATAAGTAAAAGTATTACTACTGAGTGCATCAACAAATCATGATCTTTTGGGGGCATATGGTGGGCTTGTGGATTAGCCAAGTTGTTGCGTTTGGGCCATTTTACTTTGGCTTATTTTCGGATTCGGAAGTTAGGACTTGACTCGATTTTCAAAAAAGACTCGGGATTTGACCTGGGTTGTCACATATGGTATTAGAGTCAACTCTCGAAAGCTTGATTCGTCAAGTTGCCGGAGGTGAGGACACGAAGGCTGGTGGTATTATCCCACAATGGACAGAGGTCTAAAGATGGGGACACGAAGCCAGCCGGTATTATCCCACAATGGCTAGAGAGCTGTTCGGCCTAACGAGGAGTCAATAATTTAAGTGGGGGAGTTCGTAACACCCCAGTCCCACATCGAGTAGATTGAGAAAATTTGTTCAGTATATAAGTAAAAGTACTACTACTAAGTGCACCAACAAATCATGATCTTTTGGGGGCATGTGGTAGGCTTGTGAATTACCCGTTGCATCTGGGCCAGTATACTTTGGCTTATTTTCATATTCGGAAGTCGTTTAAACTTAGTTATCACTGTCGCTTTACATAATAAAATAATCAGCTGAGTCGCCAAACCCTCGAAAGAACTTGACCATTCTCGAAGAGATTATCGTCCTACCTATCTGTGTTGGGATGTCGTAATATCACTTCAAAGATAAAACCCACTATTTTCCATTATAAATTTAAACTGGGATAATACAACACACTTATTTTAAACAATCAACTTTACTTTCATCTGTCTATGGATTCCACTAAAAAAAATTCTTAGAAACATACATGAAAGTTTAAGTTATCGTACAAGAACAATCTTCAACCATTAAATTCCAATAATTACATTAAGAGCCTAAAGAAAATAGGCATTAAACTTTTCAATTTCTAACAATCCCTCACAAATCCATAACATAAATGCATATCGGTTTTTCAAACATGACATGCTCAGTGAGGTTGATTAAATTGCTTAAATTAAAAACTCATCCGGCGGATTAAATAATTGCTGAGATAAATTGCTTAACATATATACCCTCTATCAAGCATTTGGCAATTGATGCATGGGAAAGCCTTTTGCAAAGCATTTGTTCTTTGGAATGTTGCATAGTCTATGAAAAAGTCTATGAATAACTGGCACTCATCTGCCCCATATTTTGACTACATGCAGTTTGTACAAAGAAGTGCAACCGGATTACAAACACTAGTTAGATTTAAAAAAAAAATCAATGAATCTTTATTTTCCACATTCATGTCTTGCATAATTTGGACAACCAAATTACACTATGATAGAACACATGAAGCAAAATTAGTCATTAAAAAACAAAATTGGAACTGGTCATTGTGTGTCTGCGATTGTGGATGTGGCGTGTGTGATGTGCCGGTCGTGGATGTATTGATGACTTGATGTTAGTGCTGGCCAAACGGGCGTGTCGGGCCGGTTCGCCGGCGTGCCAGTTTGGCCAGCTTAAGGCTTGTGGACGGCACGTGCAGTTATCCGGGCCGTGCCGAGTCGGGCCGGTTCTCAGAAAGACTGACTCGTGTACGGCTCGGCAGGTTAGGCGGGTTTATTTATTTATTTATTTAAAAAAAAATTAATTCTATTTAATATTTTAAAAGGATTAAAAAATTATACGAATATTTTTGGAATAAAAGAGAATGGTACCTTTATAAATTTTGTTAATTAAAAAATATTTTACAAATAATTTGAGAGGACTCCTCTCTAAAAAAATGGAACAAATCGGTTGTACATAATAAACATATTAGAAATATACGAAGCAAATCAAATTTAAAAATACAAAATAAAAGTATAATATTGATATTGATAGTTTTCAGGACCTCAAAAAAAATTAAATATTTAAATCTTATTAATAATATAGTAAAATATAATATTTATATAATTAAAATTAAAAATATCAATAAAAGTTAAAGAGTTGCACGTACCGAGCCGGGCCGGGCCGGTTTTGCTCATTGCGGTTCGCGCGGGTTAGACGTGCCGTGTCGTGCCGGTTCCGGTTCACTACAAATCAACTCGTGTCCGGCTCATTCTTTTAACGGTCCGTGCCGGTTTTTGAACCGGCCCGGTTTGAACGAGCCGGTCACGGGTTCAAGGGCGAGTCGAGGCGAGCCGACCCGCCCGTTTGGCCGGCTCTACTTGATGTTACATGCATGGGAATATAACCTTTGACATGCATGGGAACATAACCACTACGTTTTTCTAACTTTTACAGAGTTTAAAAGTGATTGTAATTACTAAATTCTCTCTCATACGCATTTTAGTTTTTACATTAATTTTTCTTTTTCGTCATTCGTTTATATTATTTTTTCAAAGCATTGATTCAAATACGTACTTGCCACAACTAATAGTTAAATTAATAGATGCATGGCCCGACTTTACTTGACTGGCATGCCTTGGTCTCTTGTCCAACCTAATATTTCCCCGGGCAGGTGTAGGTTGATTTATTTATAGTTAAATTGAATGAATTTTAACTGAAAAGTAGAGTATATATATTACAGAATTGAAACATATATAAATAATATTATTAGAATATATATTTAATTTTTTTCAAAATGTAATTTTGCAGTTTCTTAAAATACAAAAAAATAATTTTTTAATTCCAGTCAAAATTTAATTATTTTGAACATAAAAAAGTAAAGTAGTACCCTTATATTGAAACCGTAGTAGTAAAAGATTAGGATTACCAACTTAATTTTGTTCTTTCTGTCAATGAAATATATTGACTATTGTATTCACATTATACATGGGAAAATTTAGCTGCATTCTAAAAGAGAGATGAATAATTCAACTTGTATCTTAGAAGAAACAAAAATAGACCACATCAAACTTTGATACAAACATGCTCAGTCGCCTGTATGTATGTGCTTGTCCTGTGATGGCTCATTGGAGTTTGCTTAAATTGAAAATTGGTTTGGTATAGCAGGTGTTTCCAAAGAGATTGTGTCAAATTAGTTCTTTAGTATAGTAAAATAAACATTTGGTAGGTTTATTGTCTCGTTACAATAAATTGATTTTGAAAAAGTCTACGAATAGATTGCTAGTCACCTGACTCACCTGCCAATAGATTAAATATTTAGTTTGACAACTTCATGCAGTATGGACAAAGAAATGAAACCAAATTGCAGTAAAGGAATATTGCTTGTTCCATCAAAATTGTCCAAATATCATGGTCAAGTTTCAATTACCCATGCAATGATTAGTATATAAACCTGAGTTATTGCAATTGATGAAACATTCACAATATATATGAACTGATCTTACTAATATACAGCAAATTAAAGCATACCTTGACACTCTCTGCAACATATATCTAGTTACTTGACGTTTCGGAACTTGAGATGGTCACATTTGTGGCTTCATTGTCATATTTATTGGCAATATGGGTTGTTGCTACTAGTGTAAGTGCCAATGACCGATGGCCTTACGTTTATGCATCTTCGCCACCAACACCGTATGCATACAATTCGCAGCCACCTCAATACATTTATAAATCCCCTCCTCCACCACTTGAACGATATTCATATAAATCTCCTCCTCCCCCACCTTATATTTACAAATCTCCTCCACCGCCGTCACCTTCACCACCACCTCCATACATTTATAAATCGCCACCCCCACCATCCCCCTCTCCTCCACCACCTTATATTTACAAATCTCCTCCACCGCCATCCCCTTCTCCACCACCTCCATACATTTACAAATCACCACCCCCACCAACCCCCTCTACTCCACCACCTTATATTTATAAATCTCCTCCACCGCCATCCCCCTCTCCTCCACCACCTTATATTTATAAATCACCACCGCCACCATCACCCTCTCCACCACCACCTTATATTTATAAATCACCTCCCCCACCATCCCCCTCTCCTCCACCTCCATATATTTACAAATCTCCTCCACCACCATCCCCCTCTCCTCCACCACCTTATATTTATAAATCACCACCGCCACCATCACCCTCTCCACCACCACCTTATATTTATAAATCACCACCCCCACCATCCCCCTCTCCTCCACCTCCATATATTTACAAATCTCCTCCACCACCATCCCCCTCTCCTCCACCACCTTATATTTATAAATCACCACCGCCACCATCACCCTCTCCACCACCACCTTATATTTATAAATCACCTCCCCCACAATCTCCCTCTCCTCCACCTCCCTATATTTACAAATCTCCTCCACCACCATCCCCCTCTCCTCCACCATCTTATATTTACAAATCACCACCGCCACCATCGCCTTCTCCACCACCACCTTATATTTATAAATCTCCTCCACCGCCATCCCCATCACCACCTCCTCCGTACATTTATAAATCGCCACCACCACCATCACCCTCTCCTCCACCACCTTATATTTATAAATCACCGCCACCACCATCACCTTCACCACCACCTCCATACATTTATAAATCTACTCCACCACCATCCCCTTCACCACCACCTCCATACATTTATAAATCACCACCCCCACCATCCCCGTCTCCTCCACCTCCTTCCCCATCTCCTCCACCTCCATACATTTATAAATCACCACCATCACCCTCTCCTCCACCTCCTTATATTTACAAATCTCCTCCTCCACCATCCCCTTCTCCCCCACCTCCATACATTTATAAATCACCACCCCCACCATCCCCCTCTCCTCCACCACCTTATATTTACAAATCTCCTCCACCGCCATCCCCTTCACCACCTCCTCCATACATTTATAAATCTCCCCCACCTCCTTACATTTACAGAACTCCAATAGTATCGTCACCATCACCAGCTCCATCGGCGTTAAGTCCGGCAGAATACTATTACACTTCTCCACCACCTCCTGAGGGTTATTAATTAATTAAACGTATTGCACGCAATTATTTAAACAAATCTTTCTATATTGGCTTCCCGCTCAAAAACTTGTGATGATCAGTTTTTGGTATTTCAAAGCTGGCCATAATTGTATTCCATTTCTAAAATATTGTTTTCTCCTGATTGTTCAAACAGATTTATTCAATGTTACTTCATTTTTCAGTTGTAATAATGTATGTACGAATCAATATATATTATAAATTTAATATAAAAATATCATTCAAATATACAAGTTCAAAAATTATATATAATAATAATTTGAATAGTGAGTACTGAGTGGTAATAATGAAAAAAATAAAATTTTAATAAAAATTAAATATATATAGTTAAATAAAGATAGAAGACAATAAAAATAATCATTTGTTTTCGATGATTCGAGAAAAGTGTCAGCTTTAAAGAGTGTTACCAATTAAAATGCTCTTAGAAAAAGATGTAGCTAACAACTCTATGAATGTACCAGCAATTGCATGTATATATTTTACACTTAATGTGCTTACTCTATTTCAAATTAAGAAGTACCCATGCAGTGATCAGCAAAGTCTAGTTATTAACTTTATTTGAAGCATTTTACTTGGTCATTGATGTAGGTTTTTGATATATCATAGATAAGTTTTTAGCTGGGAAGCACGATACCGTCACCTGGGACACGGGTATACGGGGACAAGGGACTCGCCAATTTTCAAAAAGTCCTCCATATGGCACTCGGCAAATAAAATAATATATATGTATATATAGGATTTTTTTATGTGTATAAAAAAAATTATACACACATCGAACCCTACCAAGATGTGTGTGTATATGTGTATTTATATTAGAAATTACAAACACAGATAGTAATATATATATATATATATTGATGTATTTATATATACGAGAACGATGATGGATGATAAATAATATGTATGTATGTATATGGATGCATGTATATATATATATATATGGTGTTAAACTAACTTTGACTATAAAATAGAAACTAACTTTATTCTCTCCGTTTTAATTTGATTTTCCCGTCAATTGACAAACTTTTTTTCAAATATAACTTTATCACATTTTTCTCCATCTCCCAACGATCAATTTGCATATACCAGCTATATTCCAGCGACTTCAAAATTAATCACAAATTTATATTACATCTGTTAACAGAAAAAATGTAATCACTAATTTATACTTATTAGATAAATCACTAATTTGTATTATAAGAATCACCAAAATCACCTGTTTTATTAAATAAATATTAGCTTATAATGCGTGCCTAGCTATTATATTTAATTAATATTTTTATAAATCTTATTTATAGGATTATTATCGATTTATATTTTATTTATAATTAAACATTATTTTATTTGATATTTGTTGTAAAAGTTTTAAATTGGGTTAAAAGGTTTGCTTAAAATTGGTCTAAAGAGTTTGTTTATAATTTTTATAATTTGAGTTTATGTGTTTTAATTTTTTTTGTTTCATTTTATAACAAATAATAATTTATAAATTTATAATTTAAATAGTATTTGAAGATGTTGAGTGGTAATGAAACTAATGTAGTTGTGTTAGATATATAATATTATACTAAATTATAAATAATATTTAAAGAGGTAGAGTGGTAATGAAATTGATGTAATTGTGTTAGATATATAATACCATACTATATTTAGGCTATTTTTTTGAAGGTGTTTAATTTTTTAGAAGGTGTTGAACCATAGCAAATAAACTCACGTTCGCTTATAATAATATAGTAATGGGCTAAAAGATTTGCTTAAAATTGACATAAAGGGTTTGTTTATAATTTATATAATTTGAGTTTATGTGTTTTAATTTTTTTGTTTCATTTTATAACAAATAATAATTTATAAATTTATAATTTAAATAGTATTTGAAGAGGTTGAGTGGTAATAAAACTAATGTAGTTGTGTTATATATATAATAATATACTAAATTATAAATAATATTTAAAGAGGTAGAGGGGTAATGAAATTGATGTAGTTGTGTTAGATATATAATACGTATTTAGGCTATTTTTGGAATGTGTTTAATTTTTTGGAAGGCGTTGAACCATAACAAATAAACTTATGTACGCTTATAATAATATAATATAGATATATGGAGATCACCAGAAAAATGGAACTTACTGGAATATAGCACATATGGTATGCAAACTGATCGTTAGAAGATAAGAAAAAATGTGATGAAGTTAGATTTGAAAAAAGATTCACCAATTGGCGGGAAACATCAAATTAAAAACGAATGGGATTAGATGAGATTCTGTATGAGAGGGTGTATTTTAATTATGTGGGGTGCCCTCTAGGGGCCATTAGATTAAATATTTGAGTTAAATTAGTTTCTAGTTTCTAGATTTGCTTCGTTTCTATTTGAGTATTTGTGTATATATATATATATATATATATATATATATATATATTGAAGAGAATGATGAGTTTATTAAGCTATATAGAACAACGCTTTAATTAGGCTATATAGAACGAGGATAACATTGTGGCTGTGTTTTTGCTATAAGTGCAAGAGCATGTCCAATGCTCCTGCCCAAGTCGCGTGTTCTCCTTTTTGCAGGCCACCTAATCAAAATGTGGGTTTCTTAATAAAGTCCAATTTTTTTAGTAGGCCATATGTAAACAATTATAATCAATGTATATTATATATTATTAAAAATATAATTTAGATATAATATTTTTTATTTTTAATAATTGAATAAAAAATTTACAAAATTTTAAATTAAAATTAAAATATGACATAATTAAAATGCATTATATAATTAAAAATATTACAAAAATAAGAAAATTTAAAACATTACATATTTCAAACAAATTAACCACTATTATGGAACATTGAGATATGATCAACCAAATCAGATTGTAGTTGACGATATTTTTTATGATCACGAATTTGGATATTTCTTTCGATATAATTTTCGTATGCGTCTAAAAGTTCTTCGCCTAAATTCGGAGGTGGTAAGTCATTTGTTGCATATGGAAATTGTGAATTTTGAACATAGGGGTAAAAAGGATTAGGAAACGGGAATTGAGAATTTGGCGTTTGAGGATTATAACAAAAAATTTATGGGTTGAAAAATTGAGAATTATCGACGTTTGTATTTTGGGAAGACGGAAAATAAGAATTTAGAAATGGATATGGAAATTGGGTGTTCGAAGATTGAGAATTTGGGTTAGTATTTTGAGGATTTGAAGATGAATATTGATGGGGATTCATTTTTTCTCTACATATAATTTTTTGAAGAAGATGAGAGGTGAGGAAAAATAGAAGTGAAATTTTCATATTTATAGTATGACAAATTTTGAACGTTAAACAGTAAACAACTACGAGTATTACTACTCCCGCAGGGAAGGCAATCCAATCTAAGGAAGAAGAGCAATAGAAAAGTAGGGGGAAGGCGAAAGAAAGGGATAACAAAAGGCAGGATTCGACTAGCTTGTCGCCACTCGACTGTAAGGAGAGGGATACGATCGATAGGGAGCTTTTCGAAAGCCCAAGCCCAGACCCAGTCTTCTGGGGCGAAGCCTCACTTCTAACACTTATCTTATGCACCTACGGCGGGGCTCGAGAGATGGAATAGATAGGGCCCACAAGTTTTTAATTCGCTGCCTGGAAGGCAGTCTTTCATAGGGCTTTCGAACGAAGTAGATAACACGAACGCTACCGCGCGTCCGCCTGCGATTCTTGGAAGAACTTCCTGGATTATCAAGAAGAGATTTCTGCAATTTGTGACGTTTATTCATTTTTTCAGAATTTTATAACGTTAACATTAACGTTATATTTACAGTACTGTTCAACATGATTCAATAATAAGGAGAGAAAAAATATAAATTAAAAAAACAAAAGTAATGGACAGCTGCCGCAGTTGACCAGCCCATGACCGTGGACCTGACCAACCTTTTTTTTTTTCTTCTCTAATGCATACACTCTGCCCAACTCCCAATCTCTCTCTTTCAACTAAGCAAACAGGCTGCGCATGGACCTGCTCTAAGTGCCAACTTATGTGTACAACAGTACAGGTCTCCACCACCACCATCCCCACCTCCCATCTTTCCGCGATCAATTACCTTCGAAATACTTCTACACTTCACCAAGTACTCTTAAGGGTTTCTTTTCAAAGTGCAATTCTTAAAGGAATCAAATCCAACAGATCTAGCAGAAACACAGCCACATATATATCATATGGCATTTGAATTTCAGAAAAATAAAGAGGGGCTTTTTGGATAGTTGATTCAAATAGTAATACCTATTATTTAGGAGCTGGTTAAATAAAATAAAGGTTTTTAGTAGTATGTAGCAGTTGGCAGTTACTAGAAGTTTATTTAGGAAGTTAAGAATAGGTAGTTTCCTTGTCTAGTTGGTTATTTGTACTTGAATCTATATATTGATGTATTTGTGTGTATTCAGTTAATATGAAGAAGTAGTTTCTCTTGAAACATTCTGCATAATTTAGTCTTCTAGAGTTCACGAAGACAACCATTGAAAAAGCCCGTTACACCGATAAAGTAAGTCATTTCTAATGAAGTAGCAGCTTTAATTCCTGCTATTATTCTCTTGCAATATGTATTCTTTCTCCAGGAAACACAATATTATTTTATGTTTAGTTCGATTAAGTGATGATGCTACATGTTAATTAGATGAATTCTTTAATTTGTCTAATAGTGAAAAGGGTTATAAATTAGAAGAATTTGTATGAGATTTATTGAACCGCTTATTGGGTTTTATTATTTTCCAACAGTTGGTTTGGATGAGGAATTATCAATTTTATTGTAGAGTTTTTTAATTTCAAATATAATACATTCGATCTTGAATTCTTGAAGTGATGAATTTATAGGTATAAAATACAGGTTATTTCAACTAACTAATAGATCAGACTTTGATCATTCCTCTGTCAATTAATCTTGCATATATTAGTGGCTGATGGACAGATATACCATTTTTTAACAAATAGTACAAATGAGTATCACATGATACGCATTCCTTATAGGCGTATCTCACATAAATGCTGTTTTAATATTTTATTTCATGCAAGTTGCGCATTTCCAAAGCGGGTATACAATTTCTTAATTATATATTTGATAGGCTTGATAATTATTTAAGGAATGGGTAACTAGGAATACGCATTTTAGAATCGGGTAAATTGTAGATCAAGAACAAGCTTGTTGGAAATGGCAGGAGAGACGGAGAGTCCATTTGAATTTGGGTGTACTGAGGAGTTGATGAATCTTTGGTGATTGGAAAGATTAAGGCAGCGTTTGGCACAATGGGTTGTTGAAAAAAAGAAGAAGATGTGGGAAGTATAAAAATGAGAAAGAGGAGTTGAGCCATGGGAAGAGAGAGAGGGGAGATTAAAGAGGGATAAGAAGAAGAGTAAGAGGTGAGTCAGTGACCAGATTTTTGTAAGTGTCAAGTCAATGTTGAGGGTTTGACATTAAGGTTATAACTGATACGCATTTGGTAAATGCCTGATAGGCGGGTAGAAATAGCCCCCCCGAGAAGTGGTATTTTGGGTATAATGAGATGAAAATTGTGGTACAATTATCATTTTCTTCTATATTAGTAGGTACATATGTGCAAGTTTGTTTTGCATTTATCGTTTGTGCTCAACTTATTTAAACTAATAATGGGTCTTAAACTTCTGAAAAATTGGTTGGCAGCCTGTTTTGTTTCCAGTGTTAATATGTTCCCTATATTCCTAATGTATTTATCATTGCACTTCATCCTTTGCTAGGGAAGAAAATTGAAAACTGCAACAAGAATTAAAAGAGATGAAGGATCGGGTGGCAACAAAGGAAAATCAACTAGCCATGATTATTATCGAGGCTAATTCAGTCTGACGTTCTCAGAGTTCCCTATCACTTATTTAGATAGTCAAAATGGTGAATATTAATATTAATTTAGTATAAAATGGTCAACTAGTCTTCATCGTTTGTTCCAAGTCAAAGTGCAGTATAAACATATATACTAAATTTAATATTATACTAAATATATTTATACTAAATTTAGTATAAATTGTGAATATTTATGCTGCAAATTTGCTCCAAAACTAGTGAGCAAACCATGAAGACTACAAACAGTATGATCAAACACTTGCAAGCAGACAAAGGGGCACCGCAACCCTCCCTCGACATATTATTGTTGGAGAGGGGTTTGACCCACAACCTCTGCATTACGAGAGGAATATAACCATTGGGTCAGAGGCCACGGTTCTAACACCTCTTCCGCAGTATTGTATAGAGTTCACTAATGGTTACGAAGATCAGATTCTCGTACACTAAAGCTTAATTTTGTGTAGGACTTTAAAATATAGTTTTCCTCCATCTATAACATACTTAATTTAATGTAAGAAACACGCACTTCAACTGTTATGTACTGAATCATTTAAGCACACTTGTTAAGAAAAAAACAAAAAAGCGTCAATGAAGCCCCCCGGAAGTTTCTGGTTCCGCCAGTGCACTCGAGATTCCAGTTTCCTTCCGCCTTGTTTTTTTGCAGATGCAGTCATGCAGCTTTCGGCATTTGCATCTGAGTCTTTTAGAGACTGCAGATTTATCTGGAAAAACATACGGTGGAATGTGCTTCCTACGAACAAATGAAACATGTATATCCATCCCCTTTTTCCAGTTTCGGTATTTATATTTTACCTCTTCAATAAACTGACCCACTGTTGAACGCATATCAACCTCTTTAATTGTAAATCCAAGCTTTCTCTCAAGCCCCGTGAAAAATGCGCAATGTGCATATGATTTTGATTTATCTGTATAAGCATTTGCACAAGGATGACACTGTAACATCCCATGAGCCCGTTCTATCTACGAAATAACACATGGAAAATGAAGAAACTTCGCAATTTTGGGATGGAGATAACTACTTCAAATAAACAAGTACAATATTAACCTTCAAAGTAAGTTGCCTTAGCCGGGATTCCACCCAACCTTTCCAAGCTAACAGATCATCATCATCTGAGGCAACAACATTAATTTGCAGATAATATTTGTATGCCTCAAAGAACGAATAGAACTCGAATAAAGAACCCCATTGAGCTGTGTTCAACTCAATCTTCTGGTAAGAAAACAAAAGCTATATTATTAACTGAAACAAAGAAGCTTATTTTGGGAGTAAGGGTAAGGGAGTGAAATAGTTTCATTACGTCTTACCTCACATATCGCATTCCCAATATTAAATTGGGCCATTATGACATTCAGTGTACTAGTTGAAACATTGTAACTAGAATTCATTGAAGGATATACAGGTGTTATAATTGGCATAATATGGGTTCGGTCTTTCGAGAATTTTCGAGGGTCCCACACACTTAATCCAAGTTTGTCCTCTTCGATTGGGCATAACATCACGGGGTTTGGCCATTTCCATCCTGTATAGACTCTGAAAAAGCGGGAAACAAGCATACTAGGAATTGCATTGGGATAAAGCTGGCAAATCTGAGCAACTAAGATGGCCAAATTTACGCCACCAAGAAAACCAGTAACCTACACACAAAGTGAAGAAAAGCGAAAATGTTATTGTGCAATGAGTGAGTGAAGTGACTTGGAGAACTTTTAGTTGATTGTCAGTAGCTTACATTTGAATAAACACCTCGTCTACGTGCCCATAATCTTAAACATCTGAGGGTTGTACGAAAGTTCTGCATGTAAAATCAATCAAATTTATGTCAGAGAAACTGATTAAAGAATCAAGGTTAAGAACCGAATGAATCACTATATCCACCTCCACGTTTGGAACACGCTTAAGAATTTGATCGGTAACCCGGTATCCATTAAGACTTCGCACAGTTTCCTCATCGACATTATGCAGCACAGAATTATGTGAGAGGTCTAAGTCCTGTGCTCAACAATTGAGAAACAACTCAGAAATTTAGTGCAATCAAAAAGCAAATGTTTGTATCAATGGCTTTCCAAATACTGCCTCTTTTTACATATAAATGTCGCTTTTAAAGTTTTCGTGTACTGTAATTTATGGCATTCAAGTAGAACTAGTTAAGTGGAAGGAGGGAAATTAACCAAGCAGCTGACAGAAAGCCATCTTCTTAGTGTGTGTGTGTCTGTGTGCTCATGTATGTGTGCAAGCCTTTGACGTATTAATTCTGATATGCATGGGATACACCATTCAAAATAAAAGAATGACACAAGCACAAGAATTCTGAAATTCATGGGACCATCATCTTTCAGATGTACGAAAATTGTATCGAAACTACTAATTATATGCACTGTCTCCTAAAAGTTACAAACCATAGCAATAAAATACTATAATTACCTGGCTTTCAAATCATTTAACACGCTTCAATATAACTACCTAACATATATAAATTCTTAGCATTTAAAATAAAATCTTTATAATCCCTCCCTAGCAGTAAGACCCACCTCTGTAGAAGATTGTAATGTTTTAAAAGTGTGGAATCTTACGATATTACTCCGCAACACTAATCCATGTAAAAATCACTACAAATAATCGTTGTGCCACAAAAAAAACTTATGAGGTGCATGTTGAACAAAATATAGGGTCAAAAATACACTCTAGGAAGAACGAACAAAGCAAGAAAGAAACTGAAGAGGTCGTATACAATGAGATTATTTACATGAAATAGGGGACAAATACTTGTATTACTAGATAGATATAATTCAAATGAAAACACAATAACCTTTCTAATCTAGAAAACACATGTCTCATAAGTGTTCAATTTCTCCCATAAATGATCATCTACATTATCCTTCTACAAAATAATAATATATAGAAGTTATCTTACACGTTAATATATGAACTATATAATGTCAAAATGCTTGATATATCAATTAAATGATTTTATACTTATTATTAGAAATATAACATTCAAATAGCATTTATATGATTATAAATTACATATGGATGTTCAACAGACAAGACAAACGATAAGGAAATAGATGGACTGCATTGAGAGGATCGTCACCCATAGATAAGAACACGGAACCATCACCTACGCAAAGACCTTTTAAGCTAGCTAGTATTATATTTCCATGGAATTATTTTCCTAGTGAGAGATGGTATTACATACTCCCCCACAATAAAGTAGCTAGTGACAAAAACTTGTTCACTGGATTATATTGAGGGATTAAATGTGCTAACTTGAGTATAAATCATGTATAGTGAAAGGATTATAGTCCTTGCAAACTAACATAACCTGAGAATTAAAGAATGCACAAGTTGTCAATATTGAAGCAAGTAGGCTATACTTGCACGGGGATAGTGACATGTAGATGAAGATGTGGAGGAGTTGGTTTTCACTCGGTTCATACACAAATGAGAACCCTACTACTAATATGATATATGAGATCTAATCATATCCACTCATTTAAATAATGTATTTTAATCTTTCAACACTCGTTAATCTTATTCACATCTCCATTTTCTTCATACTTCAACCACCACTTCTGGAGACTACCTACAACTCACTAATATCATAGAAAAATCACCGGATTAAAAACAAAATCACTACAATTAAACCGCCACGACCACCGCCTCCAGCTATCACATCCGGCCAACACTTACAAATCACCAATATTATACCAAAATCACTATATTTAAACCATTGTCACCACAATCATCACATCGCCACCACCAGCATACCATTCCTCCATGAACGAAAACTATCACCACTCCGCCATAACAGACAAATCGTTGGCATCATACCAAAATCATCAAATTTCAACCACTTTCACCACCTCTAATCACCATCGTCACCACTGATCGATCACCACTACCATTGGATCCACCATCATCAAACCGCCACAATAACCACCATGCCACCACCACTAACCTCCATCATTTCCTCCATCACACCACTAACCACCATAATTATTAATCACCACCACTAATTCCCTCCATCGCTACCATCATAAAAATCTGAACAAAAATCACCATAATTTGCACAAAATCACCAATTCTAAGCGTTATCATTTCTATATAGCACATACAATTACAACCACCACTGCCATGCCATCCCAGGATCTGTTTTACATCCTCCATATTCACTTCATCATCTCCATGTCTACATCTCAACATAACCTCTCACTTTCTCTCCCATCTCTTCACCTTAATTTAATCATTTTCTTCGACTCTTCTCCGGTCGATGGCAGTACAAATAACAGATCTTCGATAATATACCATTACAATTGATTGTAACCAAAGTTCCTGTAATTAAAAATATAGTTCCATAGATATGTATGTATATGTTGTACGTGTTTTTCAAGATCTAAGAGTGAATTGAAATGGTTGGCGATGATATATATGAATATATGATTGTGTATTTTATATATCTATAATGGGTATGTTTTCGTTCAGTAGGCGGATTAGAAGAGAGAGAAGACATGTGGTATACAAATTGATTACCTTCATCAAAATATAATTATATATATATAGGCTTTTTATCGAATGAAAACTTAATTCAGACAAAAAACTAGAAACCAATTACAACAACTAATTATTTAAATTAAAATTCTGGACACACAAAAACTATCTTATTTCTATCTCTCGCCCGTCTCATTTCCCCGCTAATCCCATCCCTCCTACCACCCTCATATAGAGACTACTGCTTCCGGACTTTCCATCTCCATCAATTTTATATTGTTCATCTTCTGCAATATAAGATTCATTCATTTTTCTTGCTGAGTTCCGCTCATC
Source organism: Oenanthe sinensis (assembly GCA_028671895.1). Lineage (NCBI taxonomy): Eukaryota > Viridiplantae > Streptophyta > Magnoliopsida > Apiales > Apiaceae > Oenanthe > Oenanthe sinensis. The sequence continues at coordinate 10,824,730 of CM053814.1, forward strand.
ATCTTCACGGAGATATATGGCACTCATTATCTAACAGCCCTCGCTTTTAAGTGATTCAACCACCACCACCACCACTACTGGTATCACATCGATTCATACCATTATTGCCGTCTCCGATCACCCAGAATCACCTTCTTGTCATCACCAATCTTTTATATATATATATATATATATATATATATATATATATATATATATATATATATTATGTGTATATGTATATATCACCACTGCCCCCTGTTCATACGTCACCGCTACCTATAATCATCCACAACTCCACCTACTATCAAACACATTAAATATCGACAATAATATATATTGGTGATTTTTTTAATATAAATTGGTGATTTTTATAATACAAATTAATGATTTTCATAATAGTAATTAGTGACTAAAGTTCAGATCTAATAACTTATTAAGATAATCGAATTTACAAACTCAAGAAAAATAGAAATCAAAAAGGGAGAAAGAGAGAGTTGCCAGAATTCATAAAAGTGACGGACGGAATCGAAAATTTTGGTAGTATGTGATAACGGTGGGTGGAAATAGATTGGAGATGGTGGCAATGATCGAAGATGGTGACAATTATTGCATTCAGGAACGACGTATAGTATGTGTTTATATATTTATATGAGAGTGTATATTTAAATATATATTTGGGAACTTTTGATGTTATTGTAATGGACTTAATTATTAGTAACTTGGACTAGTTTCTAGTTTTAAATTATTTTTTAGTAGGTAGACTATATATAGAAAGGGGGTTACTCCAATCAGAACCCTCTTATAATCAGACCTAAGAACTTAAAATAGAATCAACAAATTTAAATTCAAATCACCAAAGTTTATTACACATATGCATACAAATATATTATAACCACACCACACTGTCACCACCACCACCACCACCACCCATAAAAACCACCACCACCAATGCCATTGCAATCACCGCCAACAACATAATTATCATCATCAAAAGCAACAACAGTACAAATCACCACTACAACCACCATCAAATCCAAAGCCAAATCACTAAAAATTTAAGTAATTACCACCGGAATCACAAAAATTAAACTGAAGTTATCAAAAATTCAAATATCACCACTATCACTCACAAAATCACCAAATTTCATGCCGATTAACCAAAAAATTAAATCAAATCACCAAAATTTTATAAAAATTAAAAAAAAATCTGAACCAACGATCATAAATAACTATGAGAACTGAGGTGATAAAGTCTAGCGAAGTTAGATCGATGAATGTTAGATCGGAATCAATAACACCATTATGAATATTCAACGAAGTTAGTTGATTGGAGAGGAGATATAGAAGAGATATGCTATGACTATGAGCTGCTAGTGCACTTTCTTTGAGTGTGCAGACATTCGGAAATGAAGTTCTGATGGTTGATTGAACCTGTTGGTGGTCGTAGAGAGATGGTGGAAAAAGGTTGCATTGAAGGAGAATGAGAATGAGAATGATTGATATTCAACTGACTAACTGAGTTTAACAACCCATCGTATGGGGTATTTATGATGAAGATTACTGAAAGGTAATAGTAAGACAAATAATCTGAATTGCATCTGAAAAGACAAATGGATCCATTTCGTGGTTATAAAGATTACCGAAAGGTAATACTAAGACAAATGATCATATTTGTATCCAGAGATGATAAGGTTACGAGACCTAATAAGCTTGCTCATTCAAACAAATTTTCCTATAACACAAGGGCTTACGATGGTTATTTTTTTTATAATTTTGTCAATATTCTCTATCTTTTGGCATTTTATATGCTAGCAAGAATTCACTAAATTGGTTTAAATGAATGTTCTTTTTTGTTATACTCGACAACATATGTTTGCTAATCTTTGTAGCTCATTATTGTTATATTATGATATTGATTCATGTTTAACACTTTTCGAAGATATATCACCTTGGGAATGGGTTTTATATCAACTTACCCACCTATCTCACAAAAAAATATCAAGTAGGTACCCAATCTTCACGACGACTCATTTACACCACTAAAATATCAAAATATTTCATTCCGTTCATTTTAAAAAAAATTAACGATTAACATTAAAACTGCGATGACGTTTCAAGTATTTGCTCAGGTGGCACATAACGGTTAGTTGTGGATCTTACTGCCCAACCGCTAGTTCTCTTTATATACCAGACTTATATTTATACTTGTATATTAAGGTTCATCCTTATATTTCTTAATTGTTTTTTGTTTGCATATAACTCTTTAATTATATGTATCATCATATTCGTCAATAGTAAAAAATCCCAGTCTGCTATGTCGAAATCTTTGTCGATTAAATGGGAGTGTACGTGATTTGGTTTACAATTATAGTATGTATCAATGTTCGTTTGTGAACATCATGAATATCGAATAATCCCGGTTTATAATGCATGTGTTTTGTCATAACAACGTATTTACCTTTTGTTGTTTTGTTGTTTAATCATTACGTGTTATTTAATTATTTTTTGTTTTTTTCTTTTTCCACATCCTTTCCAATCATCATATTAATGGTCAATCCATAACCTTAACATTGACTGTCAATTTTTTTATACGATATGATATATTTTAACATTTTAGTGGTTTAAATGAGTCGTCGTGGAGATCGGGTAGCTATTTGATATTTTTTTATGAAATGGGTGAGTAGTTTGATATAAGGCCCCTTTGGAATGAATTAGTAATTTAGTTACACCCGGAAGAGGAAACCTAATTGTAAACCCAATCAATATAATTTAGGATTAACATACTTGTTAATTTGTGGTTAAGATAGGAATATCTAAACAATTAAGGCAAAACTTAATTTTGTTTATGAATCTATACTCTACGTTAGAATATAAGAATTATCAATAAATTACGGTCATTGAAGATCTCGAAAGTCCTTCTAGTTTAATTAAGAGCTATAGATTAGCAATTAGCTCCGTAGAAACTAGAAGCAGAGGGCAAGGAAGATACTTGTTGAAGAACATAACATAAAATTAAAGCCGTAGATTTTATTATTCTTGAGAATTTCATTTTTGCGTATTGTGTTACTTTAGCTTTTAGTGGTAACTTGCTTATAAATCTATTCAAATTCTTAGACTTAACTAAATATAGAAGGGTCTCAGACAACAAGTGAAAGCAAGATCACCTACTCTTCATAAGAATAAGAGTGATATGTTTTAATTATTGTTTCATTAACTAGATATGACTAACAAACCTAGCAAATAAGATTAGTTTGAAAATATTGTCTCTACACTTACTTTTGGAACAACCAGGAGATTTATACCAGCATAAAGGAGATCAATCGATATTCCCTGGAACTTGAATTTCATTACTGGGACATGAGAATCCATAATTGCTTGAAGATTGGTAATTTCATCCATTTCAGCCAAAATATTATGTAATGAGACAAAAAAATCCTGCAGAGAAAGGAATGCAGCCAAATTGCTTTAGCACAATGTTGTGCGACTTGCCATATTTATAGACTACATATAAGAGATTTATATTTTACCTTTCGTGTCACATATTTAGGCCCAACACACAAGGTGTCTATGTCAGCTCCAGGACCATGTACCTAATTATATATTGACATATTGCTTCAGCACGTATGTTATTCCCAAATATTGGTATCAGAAAAAAAAAAAGATAAAACAAAAAGTAAACATATGTATACTGCATTTATTTCGAGCATCAGATTTCCTCATATCTAGTTCAGAAAACAATGTCACCTAAAACGGGTTTAGCTTCAGTTAACGGACCAATATAGGAATGTTACCTGTAGTGTGAAACATGGTACGAATTTATATATATATATATATATATATATATATATATATATATATATATATATATATATATATATATATATATATATATATATATATATATATATATATATATATATCGGGTGATTTTTAAAATAGTTATTGGTGATTTGATTATTTGTATGATATTATTGGACACTTTTCATCATTGTATGTAAGGTTTGTAGAGTTTGTAGAATAAGGTGATTTGTAGTTGAATATAACCCTATATATATATATATATATATATAGCACAAACTTACAAACTTTTTTAACCTTGATAATTTCAGTTTCCGTAAATAATTGAAAAACGATTTCTACCCTATTAAAAAACATATTTGTGATATTATTCATGAATAATTGAATTTTTTTCATGACAAGTATTCAACACATACATAACTTTAGTTCAATATCGTCTGTTAAAAACAGGTAACTTGTGTTGAACAAGTACATAAACTATTTTTACAATGGTATTACTAAGATAAATGTATTATATAATCAATATTCCATATTTCTATACCCTATTTGGGTATTGATGAACCCAGAAGAATAGTTGAAACATAAATATAAATTTTTCAACATTATAATAACTATTGTTCACCACATCATGTTGAATCCCAATTATAAATGTGTTGAACGTACATTATACGAACAATTTATTTATGTGTTTTCTTATAAAATGGTAACGTTTTTTCAATTATTTTCAACACGAATCCTTTATATAAGTGATGATTAACACGTAGGAAAAAGTTTATAAGTTTGTACCTTAAAAAAAATATACATACATACATACATATATATATAATTTTATTCTTCTCTAAACAATAAAAATATATAATTATACATATAGATTAAGAAATTCCAGAAAACAATAGTTACATATGCATGACTCGAGATTAAGATTAATGGAACACAAAAAGTACAATAGTTACATATGCATAACTCAAAATTAAGATTAATGGAACACAAAAAGAATCATGTTGGATTAACTATCAAAATTGTTGGCTTGGAATAACAACATAACTCTAATTTTAAACAGTATTGGAATAAATTCAATGTTGCCAACCCAATGGTTCATAAACATAAAAGTATTGCACGTGCTAAATTAACATTTTGAGATAATAATTTACCATTTATGATGGTTCAAGTTTCTCTTAGTAGAAGGATAAGAGAAAAGAAAACCTATTCCTATTTACTCTTAAGAAAATTGTTACTAAAGGATTTTTATATAACTAGAAAGTTTAAATAATTGGTATATTATTGGACAACATTCACAAAAACTTGTATACATATCCAAACAGATATTTTGCATTATATATATGCAGTAACTATATATATTTTAAAATAAATATAATCGATACTGTTTCAGATGTCTATGACAAACCGCAGAAAACAATATTGCTACATGTTACAAGAAAATTTAAAAATAGAGGTTTTATCACTTGTCTGTGCAGCTGCAAACTACCAGCAACACATTATTGTTGACCGAAATTACAAAGAACTTCCCGAACAGGGTGCTACCTACTTCACATCTAGGGTGATTTACATCGACATTGTACAATGATGATGCAAAATTTTCTTTACATGGTTGTATAGAAGTGGTTAGTAAAAAAAATTTGTTTAAAAATTCCTATTAAAGCACAACTATTGTTGGTTTTAGCAGGGTTGCTAGAGAACTCTTTCATCCCTGCATTCTAGGAACCAGGACTATTCTTCCTCATTTTTTTCTGTAACTGTAGAGTTACATCTAAATTTAGGGTTAACCAAGCTTCTTAGACATAGCGACAATCAAAACTCCCGTGCAAACTCTCCAAAAATCCTTCTTTCAAACTCTCCAAAAATCCTTCTTTCACTTCCCAGTTCTTACAATACATTTAGAATAGACATTATTATGTCTTTACCCTCGCAACTCATATCATATCCAAGTGTTATAACTGTCATTTTCCTTTGTAACTAACTGTCTCCATTCTGTCTTACAACTCCATTTGCATATAAAAAGAATATAAACTAGATTGGAATGAAAATACTTCCAACATATCAGGATCAATTACAAACTGATATAATGAGATTCATCAAACAATTGACAATAATTTTACTAGAACAACAGACCTACACCTATTCAAGTACCAGCAATAATGATTTTACTTACCCAAAGGCGGTAAGAACCAAAAGGCAATATCACAGCGTTTGCGACTTCAACCAGTTTATCGTTGTACCCTCTCAGGCGGGTTACTTGCTTCACCCAATTCTTTGCTATCTACAATACATTTGAAAACATCATTACTACAAACATGTAGACAACACACAAGTCACACAACAGAAACTGTCAGTATGTAGATGATTCATGTAATAATAAAATCGCATATAAAATGCTATTTACAGTTTTTCTTTTTTTTTTTGGTGAGATAGATATTAAATGTAAGTGATAAAACAATATGACGCAAAATCTGACATTTGACCTGAGGATAAAATAATTTCCATCGAATATGTAAATTATTAGTGTCATCTCTAATTGTTAGTGTCATCTCTAATTGTTAGTGTCAGTTTAGGTGATTTGTAAATTAATCAATTGTGTGTGGAGAAGATAGACTCACATGGGAAAAATATACAATAACTTGAAAATAAATGAACATGGAGGAGGAGGTGATTAATGGGGTGGAGTATGAGGAGGAAGTAGTCCATGAAGATGGCACTAATACTCGATGGTGCCTGGTGGGGAAGTTTTTGGTATCCAGCTTGCGTAAATTAGGAAAAGTGATGTATGTTACGGAAATTTGGTTATCTTATATTCATTCTAATTTTACCATGAAACTGATATTGCTCTAGTCAATAGTCAGGCAGTCCTCGACATTCAATAAACAACAAATGTTTGAGCGAATAAAACTAGGAGATGTGCATCGATTGGATATGTGGATTCAAATTTATGATTTGCAAACAGGTTTGAAATCTGAGAGGGTTGCAAAGATATCAGTAACTTACTGGTGAGTTTGTTACTGCGGACCCTAATAATTTTCCTCCAGTTTGGCATGAGTTTCTACAGGTGCTATTAACAGTGGACATCGATTATCTTGTCCACCAAAATGGAAATGAAACTTTAAAAAAAAGGGCGGGGAGTGATTCTAGGTTAATTTTCTCATATAAAACATGTGCCTATTTTTCGCTTCGTTTGTGGTATAACTGGCCATGGAGAGAGATTGTATCCTACGTTTTTTTTTTCAACAAGGGAAGGTGGCAGTTCGAACTTATAGAGTGCGGATGAGGACTATTCCTAGTTAATTCAACCTTTTCTTTAGAGCAAAATGGCTCGAAAAGCATTACAGGGGTAAAACAAGGTGAAGGGTGAAACAAGGGGACAAAGAGAAGACAAAAGGAATGTGATGGGCTGAATGTGGATATAGAGTGTTCTTTCTAGCTTTGAGTTGGAATTGTTGTGGGCTTGGGAACCAAAGAATATTCAGTATGTTTAAGATATAATATATTGGAAGGGGCCCAGTTTTTTTATTTCTTTGAAAAACTCTTTGACCCAGAAAAATAAGGTGGGATACTTTGCTCGGCAATCAGGGTACGAGGGTTGTTTAGCAGTGGAAGTCAGAGATTATAGGTTTCTCCGGTTATCATACAGATTAATTGTTAGGGTTGATGGAATGGATGAGTGGCGACTGACAGGAACGCATGGGGAACTATTAAGAGTTTGAGAAAGAACGCTTGAAATCTCGTTAAAACTCAAAAAGATATTTCAGAGCTGTCATGGTGCCTTATTGGGGAATTGAATAACATGGCGAGCCAAAAAGACAAAAGAGGTGGTAACCTGTATCCTAACTGATTGTGATAGAAGGATTTCGGCAAAGCTATTTCTGATTGTGATAGAAGGATTTCGGAAAAGCTATTTCTGATTGTGGGATGCTGGATATGGATTCAAAATCACTAAATTACTTGGGAAAAGAATAGAGTTTCTGGAAATTGGATTGAGGTAAGCCTCTATAGAGCCATAGTTTTTTGGATGAACTCTTTTAATTCAGCGAGTTTGTTTAATTTAGAGCACTTATCCTTGTACCATAGTCCATCATTCCTTGATCCAAGATATTGATATGGATTCAAAATCACTAAATTACTTGGGAAAAGAATAGAGTTTCTGGAAATTGGATTGAGGTAAGCCTCTATAGAGCCATAGTTTTTTGGATGAACTCTTTTAATTCAGCGAGTTTGTTTAATTTAGAGCACTTATCCTTGTACCATAGTCCATCATTCCTTGATCCAAGATATGGACTGTAACATTCCAGTCACACATCAATGTATGTGGGAGTGTGACTGTGTTGTTACATAGACACTGTTCTTTAGCTCGAAAAATATTTAGGTTTAAGAAATAATATAATTTACCTTCACCGCCTTCAAAATGAAAACGAAGAGTGGGTGGATAGAGAGAATGGATTGCATCAGCTTATTGGAAATTATTTTTATAAAATTTTTACATTTTCATATAGCCTATATGTAGAACAAGAAGTTTATTTTGAAAAGAGCAGAACAATAGGTGGATGACAAAGAAGTTAAGGTGGTTGTTTTAATATGAACTAGGATAAATATTCACATATGGATGGTTATACGCTAGCTTTTTTGCAGAAAAGTTGGATGGTTGTGAAAGGACATAGTATATGTGGTGCAACAATTCTTTCAAAATAGAGTAATGGATGATCTACTGAACAATTGCTTATTCAAATGTTGTACAAGATAATTTAAAATTAGTTTCTAATCGATTGGTGGAGCTGTCCAAGGTTATATTTACAAATCAAAGTGCAGTTTTCCCTGGGAGACTTATCTTGGATAATGTTACGGTCACATTTGAGGTTCTTCATAAAGAAGAAGAGGAATCAAGTTTACGACTTCAAAGTTGGACATGAGAAAAGCATATGATTGAATTGAGTGGCCTTTTCTACAAGTTATTATGATGAAAATGGGCTTTCGTGAGCTAAAATATTCTAGTCAGTGGTCTATCACCGTCTCAAATGGACAAAGTGTCATTATGTTCATCTTCTAGTAAACATAATGAAAACAAGATATCCTCTCAGATGTAAGAAAAAGGTGCACCCTTTTTTCCAAAAGTACCTGTCCGATCTCCGCAAGAACTTCTTCTCTCCTTGCATTTCCTTCTACACTTTCATACACCCCCGAAGTAATCAAGAACTTCCAGAATTTACAACACCGCTATTAGAAAACAGACAATTCTAACAATAGTTAACTAAGCTTCTCAATTAAACTACTTATATATACCTTTTCCAACATGGCATTCCTCCGAATATCAGCTCTACTTGGCCCAGCAAATGATATTGGTTCCAGCCAGCTATACGGGATTGTTGGAGCCTTCTGTGGGGAGAGTGATGAATCCCCAATTGTAGACTTAGATTCCCCCATTTCAGTACCAGAAAGAATCTAACAGAAAAAAGGTGATCAAAACCAAACAATCGACTTTAAGTAAGAGTATCCCCAAAAATTTATTAAGAAGAAAATCAAATCTAAGTGAGTGCCACTTAAATTTATCAAAACTGCTGCAGATTAGCAAACATGATTAATAAACCATAGAAGGAATGACAACTTATAACTCACAAAGACATACATGCTAAACCAATTATTATTTATACCTAGAAAAGATTAACTGAACTAGAAACAATCTTCAGAAAAAGATAGAATGAAAGATTTGCGTGAACACACAGGATGGTTTTTTGAGAATTGAGGGAAAACAAAGCGGTGTATTATTAGGAAATTTGTAGCTTTCCTAGTTTTTATCGACCGGTCAAGGGACTGTTTGGGGAATGTAATTTTATGTCAAGGTGTAGTACATTTATTCGTTTTATTTTTCGTTCTCGGTTATAGTAGAACCATCCAGCCTCTGATTATCCTCGAAAGATTTTTTTGTCTTTTCTCAACCTTCTTTACTTATTGTCAGTTTAGCTATACATGTATTATTTTGTGCATAAAACCATAATATGTAGGAAAGAAAACCACATACAATGAATAGATGATACAAACATTTCAAAACTGTCATCTAAAATGATTTCGGTATGCAAATACGATTAAAAAAAAAGGTATAATTTCTTGTAGGTCAAAAGAAAACGGTTACTTGAGGTTCCAATAGAGCTAAATAAATTGTGAATAACTACGGCTTACAATGGTTTTTTTTTTGTTTTATAAACAGTTCCATAGCTGTTTGATATAAAATTTTGTTCCTACCAATATTTTATCTACCATGTTTGAAGGGAATAAGATATCTTTTTTGTTCTTTTATATCAAATTAGTGCTTAGAATAATTATAAATACCATGTTAACAAGTACAGTGTAATACTTGAGAATTTTCCTTCATAGCTTCAAATATAAAAATCAAAATTAAAGTAGGCACCACTTTGGAACATAAAAAAAATATTTAAGCTTTTCTATTATGGAGGATTTATATTGATAATTACTTATAAGCAAGAAAATTTTGATGCAAGTAGCTTAATATAGTAGGTCCTGACGTGAATGTTTTATAATGACTGAAACATGACTTATTTCTTGATTATATTAAAAGTGAACCCGAATGTGAGGTATAATATCAAAGTAAATAGATTTTGGTTGCATTTTTCACAGTGGTAACTAATATACCAATTGGTTTAACTGTTAAATGCATTAATAATCAATGATACATATTCAGAACAAAAGCGATCAACGGCATACAGAATAGAATTTTATAGCATATAACAAATCAATTGTATATATCCCCCCTACAAGGAAAGCAATAGATAAGTGAACAATTACTTTAACTGCTTTTATGACCAACTTCAGTCTTGCTTTCAAAGAAAGTTAAGAAAGTAATTTTATAAACAATTACCTCAAATCTTTGTTCTTGTGTTCATCAGCCTCAACATCTGGAGACTGCTATGCTGCATCAAGAGAAAATTTCCTGGCAGGACTTTTCTGGAACTCCTGCATGTAAATAAGTTTAAAGGCTGATTGATAAGGAACTGATTACTGACTTACAAGTGATATATTGCAGATCCACAAGAAAATTCAAATTACCAATTCTGCTTCTTGAACAACTCATTTAACCTTGAAAATATGAAGAATATGTGCTGCTGCTCTTGAGAATGTGAGGATGGAGGCAGCTGTTGCTTTTAGTATCAATCCATTTCGCAATTATTTGTATGTATCACCTCTCTCTCTCCCCCTCTCCTTCTCCCTCCCGCCCCTCCCTCCCCCCTCAAAAGTCAAAACCTAAGGTGATGGGGTTTTGAAGAGAGCCACTACTAGGATCATAAACTAAGCCTGCTTCTTGCTTGTTCGATCAATCTGTGAAACAGACATCATTCAAAAAATATAAGAACATAATAGACAGAATAACACCGAAGGGCGACCCACCAGTTGTACGGCCGCCAAAATCCATCTCACGTGACCACGCGCCCCAACAACAATTCACTTGCTTACGTGTAAACCACCCTCCGACCACCTGTTGACGATGCCACCTTAGGTGAAGTTACTCTACTCCCCATTCCAATTCTAACCGTGGTATTGTCCTTCAGATCTGATCTCCTTTTTCTTTTTCTCAGATTGATTATATGCTATGTATACTGCGGTATATGATAGTGTTCGTTATACTAAGGAATAACATTTTTTAACCCTATTTTCTGCTAGAAAGCAATAGTCTAGTATTGCTATTGCTACATAACAAACTATTATATATGTTCTATCTTTGTGTTTTTTAACGGGATATAAACACTGTTATCCAACAAAACAAGGCCCGAGAATATCTGGGTGTTTAATTTATCCTGAACTTTAAATATCTGTTGTGGTTAATACTGTGGATACAGGACAAGCCCTAGTAGTAAATTAGGATTTTGTAATACTCTAAATGTAAGTTCCAAACGTGATGGGAAAAAATTCCTTGAATGGTCAATGGCTTGTACGATAGCACTAAAATAGCATAAATTGATGAAATATATCGATAGGAAGGCCTAACAAGCTAAAGAGAGTGATGTAAATTTTGATGATTGGGACTCCGAAAATGACATACTTTGTTTATGGTTGTTCAACTCTATTGAGGTACCCAGGTACATAATCGTAAAAGCTATATCATTCTTGATACAGCTTGAATATAGCTTGAAGAGGTGTGGAAATCTATCACCCGTACTTATTCCTGCCCCGGAAATGTAGCTACACATTCGAGGTGAACCGAAAGATATGGGCATTAGTTCAAGGAGGCCGAACACTTGCCCGGTATTATTCAGAGCTTACACCACTATGTGGTAACCGGTATTATTCAGAGCTTACACCACTATGTGGTAAATTAGGTCATTATACCATATTTGAGTGTAAACATGTTGAAGATCACGAGAAATATAAAAAAAAATGAAGACTAAAAAAAGGTGATGAAATTTCTAGATGGATTGTCTGAAGAGTAGGTTCAATCAAGAATCAACTTATTAAAAAGATTCCTTTCCTAGTGCAGAGGATGCATATGGTCGTGTTCGATTAGAGGAGATTTAAAAGCAAGGTATGGCCTCCGCAGCCCATTCTTATCGGTTTGCATTCTTGACAAGAAATATGCAGTAGCCGGGCAAGGGAAACCAGGACGCGAGTGACTCTACTAGAAGAAAAAGTTGTTCCGCAATGTGACTATTGTAAAAGGTTGTACCACTCTTGTGATACATGTTTATCTTGCATCCTCATTTTAGCGGTCGAGGTCGAGGAAAAGGAAGACTATGTTGAGGTGGATTATTAACCTTAGAAGTCAAGAGAAGTTAAGAGAGAGGACAAAGTCGAGGCAACTAATTTAGTAGAAGCAGAGCCATTCACCATAATGTCCATCATGAGGTGTATAATGTCCTTAATGCGATCATGCGGTGTTAAAAGAACATATTGAGGCCTCTTCTCCAGCAGGGGGACAAATTGCTACGGAATTCCATACTTTTCGTTTTCATGTCTCAACTAAATACCATTCCATTAGCCAATTTTGCTCATGCAGATATATCTTGTTATTTTGTCCTGATAGATGTCCCACATCCCAGATCATTGACTTGGGACTATCAACACACATGACTTAAAAATCTAGTCTCCTACAATCATACAATGATGAACCAATATCCGTGCTACCAATGGAGCTTTTGTACTTGTTTACCGACCATTGTCCAATTTTTGCATGTTCCCTCTGTTGGGCCGCAAGCAAGCCTTAACTCCATAATAGTATGATATTGTCCGCTTTGGGCTGACACGGATTTGTATTTGGGCACACCCCAAAATGCCTCATACTAATGGTGTTAACTGGCTGCTTATATGCAAGAATATTTTCTCTTGCCTCCTCGATGTGGTACTTGGGTTGACACCACCCAACAATTCTCCCCTTAAACCAAGAACCACAAATCTCATGAGTCGTGACCACTGTACCACTACCATCACTCGCGAGACACGCCGTCTGACCATATCAGCGTGTCGGGAAGACTTTCGACACAAGGCTCCACAGATTTTTTTCTGTGCGTTCACCGAGGGCTGCCCGCATCGAATAACCGTAGCCCATAACCCCCAAGATCCATCTCTGAACCTGGCACCTAGCTCTGATAGCACTTTTTGGGTTGCAAGCAAGCCTTAACACAACAATAGTATGATATTGTCCGCTTTGGGCCGAGCCCGCACGGATTTATATTTGGGCACACCCCAAAAGTCCTCATACTAATGTTAATTGAATGCTTATATACAAAAGTATTTTCTCTTGCCTCCTCAATGTAGTACTTGGGTTGACACCACCTGACACCATCTATCTATAAATTTATTATCAATTCATTGTATTACTGAAAGTCTTAACTGCTTAGTAACGTTTTTTCCTTCTTATTGTGTTTTTAGGATCTGGCAACAGGCAAGGTCTTTGGAGTGGTAAAGTGGTTGATAGTCTCTATATGATAGAAGGCAGCTTATTCCTTAACTTATCATGTGTCATTTAAATCTAATCTTAACTTATCACATGGTTCATAGACGGCTGCCATCTTTTTGTGTTCTAATGCATATTTTCCCTAATTTAGCTAAAAAAAATGTACGAGGGAAGAGTTTTTGTGAACCATGTAAACTAGTCAAACATAAACAGTCATCACATCCCGCTAGAAATAACAAAACTTCTACTCTCTTTTTTACTATGCATACTGATGTTTAGGGTTCATTTAGACATCTTACACATGATGGATATATATGATGGATATAGGTGGTTTGTTGTCTTTTTTTATTGTCATTCACGGCTTACATGGGTATACCTTCTTAAACACAAAAAAGCGAAGTGTTCGGGTGTTTTAGATCCTTTCACCAAATGACATGGAGCCGATTTAATCCTTCTGTTAAAAGACTTTGAAGCCATAACAATACTGAACATTTGTATATTATTTGGACACGTGTGATTTTATTCACCAAGCTATATGTGTTAAAACTTCCGAACAAATTGTTTTTGCTGAAAGAAAGATGGGGCATTTACAACAGATAAGGCGGTCTCTTATGTTAACAATGCATGTTCATAATTTTCCTTTGGGCAAAGCAATCATACTACATATTTGATCAACTATCATCCCATTAGTATACTCGAATTTTAAACATCATTGTCCTTTGTTCTAGCACCTTCCTTTCACCCACTACCCTTCAGTTGTTTGGAAGTGTATTCTTTGTTCACAATCATTCTCCCTCTCAGGATAAACTTGACTCCCGTGCTATGGTTCACCACATTTTTAGATTTCTGACCTCGAGGTTGATCATATATCTCCTACAATTGAGCATGATAATGGTAACACGCTTAATCGCACTCTTAATCTTCCTATTGCCATTAGAAAGGGTGTATGCACTCAGCTAGACATCCTATCTCGAACTTTGTTTCGTATAATCTCCTTTTTCACTTATTTTTTATCATCCTTGTCTACTTTTTTTGTTCCACATACTTGGTAGGATGATTTATTCGATCCCAAATGGAATGATGCAATAATAAAATAGATGAATACATTTAAACATAATGAGGAGGTAACTCCTTTGGAGAAAACTAGTATGGATTGATTATTAGGACACCGGTAGCAAACTTGGCTCGTATTCGAGTGTTGATATCATGTGATGTGAACTTCAGCAATTAGATGTAAAAAAATGTTTTTTTACGGGGGGGCCTAAAAGAAGAAGTCTACATGGATATTCCACCAGGTAACCATAGGAAAACTATGTAAACTAAGGAAAATAATACACGGATTAAGTTCCCGTTTGGTACTGCTGTTGTTGTCAGCAATACAACAATAGCAGATTTTTGCTCAAAATCAAGTAAATAAGTGTTTGGTAAAATTTAAAAGTAACTTCCTGCAAAAGTGCTTTAGGTCTAAAGCTACTTTTTAGATAACGCAGGTCACCCCATACTTTTGAAAAAAGCTACTTTTCAGCTTTTGCAGGAAGCAATAACATGTTTCACTATTAAATCTCCTCAAAAATATTTTTTTTATATTACATCTCAAAATATACCCAAAACAAAAAATATTACCAAAAATTCATCAATTTTTTCTGACAGCACTTTTTCCACCCGCACTTTTTCTCATGGGCCATGGCACAGCAATTTTTAACCGCAATCCCAAAAACCCTAAGACCGTACATGGATGTTCCACCCGGGTTCTCTACAGCTGCAACCATAAAAAAAGTATGTAAACTAAGAAAAACTATTGATTGAGAGTGTCTCCAAGGGTTTGATTCGACAAATTCCAAAGCGGAATGATAAAATTCGGTTATAAATAAAGTAACTTAGATGCTTAATGTTTGTAAAAAGAAGAGGAGAAAAAATCATCGTGTTGATTGTTTATGTTGAAGATATTGTGATCACTAGCAATGACAGACATGAAATTACAGATGTTAAATGGAGATTTGCCCCAGATTCGGTACAAAAGACTTAGGAAAACTACAATATTTCTTTAATATTGAAGTTTCTAGAGGTATAGGTGGCATCTTCGTTTTGCAACAGAAGTATACTCCAGGTATTTTAAATGAAATATGTGACCTGATGATTCTCCTATGGAAGTGAATCATAAGCTTTGCAGAGATATAGGCTACATTGTTGATAGAGCCTAATATCAAAGATTAGTTGGAAGGCTAATCTACCTTACATAAACAACGTCGTGTATACACTTGGAGTTGTAAGTGCATTCATGCATGATCTTCGTCAACCTCCTTCGGATGCAGTTTATATGATATTAAGGTATTTTAAAGTTGCTTCCTAAAAACGAGTGATGTTGACCAAAAAACACCTCCCGGGCAGTTTGAGAGCAATAGTGATGCAAATTGGGGCGGATGTCTAGATGAAAGACGTTCCACTTCAGGATATTGTACATTTGTTGGAGGCAACCTAGTTACTTGTCAAAGTAAGAAGCAACCAGTGGTTGTATTGTCTAGTGTTGAAGCATAATACAGAGTTATTGCTCTAGGCGTACATGAATTATTATGGATCAGATTGCTTCTAACAGCATCAGTCACTACGATGAAACTGCATTGTGATAATAAAGGAGATGTTGTCATTGCACATGATCCAATTCAACATAATCAAACTTAACATATCGGATATGATAGACACTTTATATAAAAGACAAGGTCAATAATGATATCATTTCTGATCTAATTTTATAGTGTCAATGGAGAAAAGACCATAACAATATGTAGATTCTACTAACATTATAATTTCAGTGGTACAAGATGATTGAGTTATGAGTAGCAGAATTAAGGGATAATGTAAATGATGTAGAAAGAAAGCTAATAATATAATGCATAGCTCCAAAAAAGGGAGGGTTATAAATAATACAAATGACATTGTCATTATTTGTATTTTTATTTGCACAGGTTCTACTCGATCAAGATCATAAACTTTTGTTCTTACAACACGTGTAAAAAATGTTGCAGCTGGCACATTATTGGCATGTATAACTACTTATATACTCCCTCCGTCCCACCCAATTGTTATCCTTTCGGAGAGAAGGTCCGGCACGCATTTTAAGACGCATATAAAGTATAGTTCCATAACTTATTTTTAATTTTTTTTATGAATAGAAATTTAATGTTTAAATTTTTATTCAGAAAAAAAAAATTAAAAAAAAGTTATTGAACTATACTTTATATGCGCCTTAAAATGCGTGACGGACCTTCTCTCCGAAAGGATAACAATTGGGTGGGACGGAGGTAGTACAAAATTCTACATTCCGTGTATGTTGTTCAGTCAGATTCAGCATTAAGTTGGGTACTATTACTTTCTTAACTCATTCGAACTTAAATTACCAAGAGTCAGCAGATTTGTAGAAGAGTACAAAACAAGGAAATGATTGACCTCATGCAGTTGTACATATAACTCACTTCCTGGTCTTCAACCCCTAAGTCACAAGTTTCAAGTTGATATTCTCAGATAAATAAAGGAGTAATCAATACACGTAAAAGAGAAATTATTGAACTTTTCTTTTCCAGGCATGTAATTTTCTTTTTTATTTTATCACCAACAAAGTCAGCCCACACTGATATAGTGTCAAGGATAAATTATATCCAATTTATAGACGCGATTTACTAGTGTGCTCTTCTTATCTGTGGAATCTGGATAGGCCAAATATCGTTTATATATATGCATATTTTGTCTTTTACCAAACAATGTGGAAGGTGCGCCTCTACCATACATGCGATGTGTATAAGATGAACCAAGTATAATAGTTCAGTACAGCATAGCTTAAAGTATAGGATTGACTTACTGGCCCCATAATTTAAGTCAGATAAATAGAATGTTATATGCTAAATGTGAATTGCCAGATCCAACCAGCTCTAGATGGCTTGTGGGTGTGATTTGTCTCTAATAACGAACTCATAAGCGGTCCATAAACCTCAACTGAACTGAAACCTGTAACCTTATCCACTAGTTTTTCCTTCATCAACTCTCTGGTCTCTCTCACTTTCTCCAACAATTGGCGTTCACCTTATATATTGGCGAGCATACCATAATTCCACACATCAACTGTATCTATCTCAGAAGCTTCAAGGCAGCTTTTCTACAATGCCAACATATCTATCATATGTGTGTGAGTATAAAAATCTCTGCAATTTACTGCTAACAGGGGCCCCCAAAACACTTGATCTCTGTTCATAAAACCATCCTACCCAGGAGGCCCACCATGCAAGAACAATGTTCAGCTTTGGAAAACTATTAAATTCCATACTCAATTGGGTCAGAATTTTGTAAATCCCTCTTCAGCCAAACTTCCATGACAACTATCCAACAAAGCAGCTAAAAAGGTGACTTCATCTGGCTCCATACAACAATCAATCATATGTAGGAAACGAATATCGCATCATGTGGATTACCATGAGCGGCTTAACCACCAACTCAAAACCTTTGCCAAGTTGCCAAATTTAACATACATAACAAGACTTGTGCCTCAGGAAACATTCACACAAATTTTGTGTTTTGCAATAATCAAGAATTCACATAAACAGTTAGCCATTGTCACCTCATCCGACTCAACATTCAAGGCTTGAATACTACGAAAAAGGTCCAATGCCTCTTCGCTACTATTAACTTAAACGTGACCGCATGGAAACACCACCTTCCTTGACATTTCATCAAAACTTAGCATACCCCACAACCATAATAGTCCAGGAGACTAAACCATTACATACATGTCTAATATTCCAATGGTCAAGTAGCGCGGGATCACCGCAAGCATCATAACATTATCAGGCTCAATTGTAGACATCTCCATGCCCTATAAAACATATTAACACCTCACTTACTTGGCCATTATGAATATAACCAATAATCAATAAAATCCATTATACAAAACCTCTCACAGAACTTTCAACAAACACCTTATGTGCAGCACACAATTCTCCGCACTAAAACACAGCATATATTACATACAATAATCAACACAGTATATATAATAATAATATATATAATCAAGATAGATTAAGGTGAATATTGAATAACACAATTCATGCATGCGAGTAATTTGTAAATTGAACGACAAAACGAATCGGATTTCAAGGAAAAATAACAATTTATATATATAATTTTGACTATTTTTTTTTTACTAATTTGGCTTATAGTATTACGAATTATTATGACCCGGAACGACGGAGGATAACCCCTCAATCACCTCAGTTATCCAACCGTCTGCTCACATTATTTATATAAACAATTTAATGTGAATATATTATTGTAATTAGATTTATATTCGGCGAATAATACGAACTATTTTTATATATGTGTTTATTAATTTAGTATTAAAATACAATTATATATAAGTATTAATACAAATTACGTGGTTATTACGAATTGATAGTATTTAGATAATATCATTATCACACTTACTTTTATACTATATTAGTAAATTCGAAAGGAAAAGTTAAAATTTTAATAATTGTATATTATAATTAATATATAATAAATTATTATAATATTTAAAATAGATTTATTCTATATACAATTATATTCATCGATGCAGTCTTTATTTTATATAACTACTCATAGATAATATTATAATATATTTAAATTATAATCTAAATTTTCTATTTAAAGAATCATACTTATAATATAATTATTACATGATATTATTGCACTTACAATCTATTAACATATATCAATTTAATCATCATTCAAATTCTTTAATTTATTTAAAATTATAACTTATTAATTAAATCTCATAAATATTAAAATAATATTATTATTTTATTTATATTATTTAAATTTTATTACTATTTATACTATACTATATTATTATAATCGAAATATGAAAATGGTAGTATTTGGTTGGTCGGTATATAGGTCAGGTTATTTATATTTAACTAATTTTAATAATTATTATTAGATTATGAGTCTAAATTTAAAATAATAATAATAGTTTTTTGGCTTCAAATGCATATTTCTCTTTAACATAAAAATAGAGATGCATTTTTCACTTAAAAGTTGGAACGCATATTTTTCTTTGTAACATTAAAACCTAAACAATCCAAACCTCGATAATTATTGAACAAAATAAAATATAAATATGATTTATAATAAGTTTATTTTATGTAAATAATACTGCATAAAAAGATATATAAAAACTAATAATAAAATAAAGCAGGATGACCCTAAAACTACCTTTAAATAACTACTTTACTTTAGAGCAATTTCAACTTCAACGGTTCTAAACTCAAAAATAGAGAATGTGACACAAAAATTTACTCCAACGATATCTTACTCATTCTCATTCATGCTCTATTAATATAATGAATCCCTCGTATTTTTCCTAATCTTTTCTCTCTTTTTTTTCTCTTCCGTCCTTTTCAAGTGTAGATAGATTTAAATTTATTATTATAATAATCATAGGTAATGAATATAAGAAAAATTATTGGAGTTGACATACAAAACAAATTACCTAAATCGTTAGAATTCATTATTTTATAATATTTATAAGTAATCAACTAGGATACTGTTGGGTTTACTCTAAATTATATTACATCATAATACAATATCAAGACTATTTTTATAAATATAAGGAAGTAGATTTTATTATTATAAAGATATCATTCAGTTTTTATACTAAAAATACTTTTAATTTTAGGTAATCTACCCAAACTCGAATTTAGTAACATTTTTTCTTTAAAATAAATTATTAAATTAAATATTTGTATCATATATTCATATAAAATAATTAATATATAGTTTATTAATCCCGCACGTATTTTACACGGTTATAAGCTAATATTATATGAATAGGATATAATTTGATTGTCTCATATTTACGTTGGTAAAATTATTACCTAGTAGGTTTATATAAAAATATAATTTTATTTCATATTTAATTAAATAGGATATAATTTGATTATCTCGTATTTACGTTGGTAAAATTATTACCTAGTTGGTTTATATAAAAATATAATTTTATTTCATATTTAATTTTATTTTATATAAAAAATATATAAAGAGTATTAACTTAATAAATATAAGATTTAAATATATTTTGTATGTCTGAATTATACTATTTGTATATTTTCCATGCCTAAATTATAACCTGTTCCCTTTCTTTATCTTGAAGCATGAAAAATAATAAACAATTTGTGTTTATTTCTTTTTTTTATTATTCAAAATAGTTTGCAAAGATAATTGATATATGATTATTTTGCATGTTTATTATATATTTAATTATATATGCATTAAATAAAACATTTTAAAACTCTTGCCGTATTTATAATCTAGGATGAAAATACTTGCACGTAGGTAGGACTGTAAATAAACCGAATCGAACCAAATTTGAACGGGTTTTTTTATCGAATTCGAGAAATTTTTTATGAACTTAACAATGTTTCATAATATTATCGCACAGATTTTCTTATCCGAATGTTAAACCGAGATTATCTAGTTCAAACAAAGTCAAACTCAAACAATTCAGTTTTTTTTACGTCTTTATTCATTAAAGAGCGAATTTTTTGTTATCAAACTCGAACTCGAGTAATTTCTTAACGAACCAAATAATGTTTGATAATGTTATCAAATTTATTTCTTTGTCCAAACGACAATGTTATTGAATTTATTTTTTTGTCCAAACTCAAGTTCAATAACATATCAAACAAGCTTATCAAACTCTAATCGAGTCGAAGTCAAAGGAATTCATCGAACATTTCAATTAGTTTACAGCCCTCCTTGCATGGCCTCCAGTTTGCTTCTTAATAGATCGTACTTTATAGAACAAGGAGAAAAATAAATTATCAAAAAAACCAAAGAAAGAAGTTTCTTAGTTGTAGACTTGTATCAGTTCCGCTTTAAATGCATAATTTTTACCTGCTTAGGCACATAAGAGTACATATTCACGCAGAAAATAAGCAGTCACAACTCACAAGTAGAGGCAAATAGTCAATGCGACCAGCGGGAGAATGGGGGGAGCAATACATTTTAAATCCAGAAACCAAATAAAAATAGCCAATCATAAATGACTCTCAAACTAATATAAATAAATTCGGAACACTTGTAGCTCAAAATAGCTTCCGCAATTATCAGGTTTGTTTGTGTAACAAAAATACCCAGTGACAAAGGGTAATGTTTAAAACTAGACACCAAGTCTAGTTATTTGAATATTAAATGCTCTGTTTGCATATTCTTAATTCAAACTTCAGAAAGTAAAAGATTTTCATCACCATCTAGGGCTATATTAAAAAGAACAGGGTTCATCCTCTTATTTAGGCTCCACCTGAGCCGAATTTCTTCCCGAATACTATCACCTGTAGCTTGTCGTAACCTGCAAGCACACCAGCACCAGCAACTGCGCGGAGAATGTTAGCTCCAGCACCCTTGAACAGAGATTTAGCACCCTCATTCTTCAATATCTGAGTGAATGCATCTAGGGAACTCTTGTACTTGACAGCTTCACCAGATGTCATCATCATTCTTCTACGGACGGTGTCAATGGGGTAGGAGGCAAGGCCAGCACCATTTGTGATCACCCAACCTAGTGCAAAACTAGCGAAGAAACTATCCTGAACGCCCACATAAGTATCAAAAGTGCATGTCAGTAAAGAAAGCAAAAATGTCAAACTATATTAGCAGGGATAAATAAATCAAATACTACCCATTCAAAATCATATTCATGAAGTAATGAAATTTAAAACACCTAGGCCAAACCCCAGTCAGTTAGTCATGTAACAGCGGCAAAAGCCAAAAGGCCATAATCTGGTTTTGATAAAGAATTTGTTTTTAACAAAAACTTTTTAAGAACAGAGTATTTGTGCACCAGAGTTTTTAAAACCAATAAGAAGGTGCAAGAGTGTAGTTCTGATCATGCAAAATAAACCAATCAATTTCACAGAATTTCACTGACCTGCAACTTTCCAGTGAGCAGAACTGGTTTCAAAGAATCGTACATTCCGAAGTACAAACCACGGTACACAATGATACCAACACATGAAATGTTAAATCCACGGTAGAGACCAGCAACACCATCAGAAGCAAGGGTCTTCTTGTAAACATCAACCAATCCATTAAATTGCCTTTCTCCACCCTTTTTAGCAGCCTTTGCATCATTTGCAAGACGAGTACGAGCATAATCCAAGGAATAAACAAAGAGTAGGGAAGAGGCACCAGCAGCACCACCCGATCCCAGGTTTCCGGCAAACCATTTCCAGTAACCATCACGGTCCTTCTTGAAATTAAACAGGCTCTTGAAGTAATCCTTGAACGCAAAGTTCAAAGCCTACAGAAAAGAAAAATTATAATCAATGTTTTCTTTATAAGAAACCAATAACTTGTAAAACAAAATGTTCAACAAAAGTTAATGAGCCTAAATGACGACAAACCTGAGTGGGGAAGTAACGAATAACATTTGCAGTGTTTCCTCTCCATAGAGACCCAAATCCTTCTTCCTTGATTGTTCTACTGAAACATTCACCAATACCTTTGTATGGTTCAGAAAGACGACCAGTCTTGAGCATTTCATCTTGGTTTTGAATAAGAAGTTTTACACGCTCAATTGGAGCAGCAGCAGACTTGGACACAGCAGCTGACACACCACCCATGAGAAAATCAATAGCAAAGCCTGAAAGCCCTTTCTCAGCAGGAGCTTGGACAAAAATAGGTGAAGCGTTGGCAGCAACCAGATCCCTGGATACACATGTTTGTGGATATTGAAATCCTGCATTGGTGTAATTTCCATAAGAAAATTGGCTGCGCTGTGCAGGGCCCCCATAGCGACTCCGAACGTCTTGAGATAGGCTGGAACTAACATGGAACTGTCCAGCCAACTTGTGAGCAACAGTTGGAAAATGCTTCTGATCAGCCATCACTTGAAGCAAACAAATCCCTGCATATAGCAAACAAAATTAGCCATATTACAACATATATATTCAAATATAAAAGCACCTACAATCATACACTCTACACTGATTATGTTAATAGCATTTACAACTGCACTAAAATATGTAACATAACAGAGTGACATTACTAAATGTCCAGATTGAAACAATGCATATAACCCAATTCACGGCATCAAAATAATTACGTTCAATACACTGGAAACACATTGGTGAAACAATCACATCATGCTATATAATAGATATATACTACAAAAAACTTGCTGATAATTTTTAAATAGCTCAACTATGTAATTAGCAAATCACATATAACTCGATCTACTAATATCATACCTTTACGTAAGTTAGGCATATATCAGAAGACCTCAACAATATTCCTTTTCACAAAAAGATTCAGTTCCGGTATTACGAAAAATATACTCCGATTAAAAAACTAAAAGTAGATTAAACTAAAAATACACTTGGATCTTATAAAAAAAAACTATACATAGTACACAAACACATTAATTTAGCATAACATACACACATCACAAATTATAGCGTACAAATCTAAATTTCGATACGATACGATACATTGATATCATCCACACAAACATAAAAATACTAAATCTCTACCAAAATTTCAGTACAAAATCACAAATCAAACACATAAACATCAGCTAAAACATGAATAACACAGATCAATAACAAAAAATGATACGATCTGATTAAAAAAACACATAATATACACAAAAAACAACAGATCTATAATAATACAGATACAATTTTTAACTAGAAATCAATGCAAACATATACAGAGAGTATAAAGACAGAAATTACCAATACAATCGGAGTGAAAAATGACAAGAATATAGAGATACAAAGTGAATGTATATAGGAGAAGTTTGTCACAAATATATAGATACAAGTGTGTATGTATATACCTGCTGCCTCGAGAAGCACGCGGCCGAAAGAGGAGAGAGAGACACACAGAGAGAGAAAGAGAGTGCGAATCAGGGTTATGAAAGGCCAAAATGTGTGGAGATATATATATATATAGGAGTGTGTATTAAATGGGCCGAGCTTTTGGGATATTTGTATAGACGGGGTTGATTTTGGGCTTGATTGTGTGTGAGCCGTTGGATGGGGTTTGACTTTTTGTTTGACTAGTTTTGTTTTTTGAATTTTTTTTAGGAGGTGGCTAATTTGCCTTTTGGTGCCTGCTTTTGATGTTTCTAAATTGGTCTACTTTCTTTTTATACCGAGGAAAATTTTAAGAGTATTTTTTTTGTCTTCGTATATTAATTTGGGAGAGAAATGGGTAACACGTTACGATACGATTTATATTTATCAAAATATATATGTAGTCGAACCCTAAAGTTATTATTATATTTTTATTCATGACTGTAAATACAGTGTTTGAAACCAAAAATTCGAATATATCATAGACAAAATGACATATAATTGTGTTGATTATATTAGAATTTGATTTGATAAACGTAAAAAGGATTGCTCTTTTTTTTTTAGTTTAATAATAAATTTATGTAATGTTTTTATAGTTGTGTGTCAAACATTAGGCAGCATGATAGAATCTCTAAGAAATTCAATTTCTGATCTATAAAAAACTGAAATGACTCGTGTTAATGTGTAGGCGCCGTGCTAGAAGAATAGAAAATGGCCAAGTACATCAAAAGAGATTCATGTATAGTCATGGTGAATCATTCTAGAAGGTGACTGGCTGTAATCTTGACACAGCCAGGCCCGAATGGGGTGCTCAGTGCCCCCAACTTCTCTAGAGTCTAATCAGAGATTAGTAATCTCTATCATCTAGCTTTTATTCAAGGATATGTGGCTGTATTTCAGAAACTCTTGAATGTATAAATGGTGATAAAAACCTCCTGGAAGCTAAAATAAAATCGCAGTAAATATCTTGCTCCAAGTTTGCGTAAACTTACTACAGAGTGGGACTTGGTAAATTTGCTTACCTTTAGAATCACGAAAAGTTTAAGCCACATAACAAGGTAATTTGGTTTCATATTGCAGAGAATTGAACATTAAGACCAGTACACAGCAGTGACAAAACATTGATGATGAAAACAATGATCCGGCTGTGACTTGGCTCCTTTTGGAGAAACAGAGTTGTGTACTTGTGTGCTTTCATACGTTTGTTACAAGCAAACATAACTAAAAATAACAGATAAATCTAATTTTTAACTAGAATCAAAATGAAAACACTGCTTCTCCATTAAATCTACAAACAGAAAGAAAGATTATTTCCTTCTCCCTTAACTCTACTCAAAACGTAGACTTGAGAAACAGAAAGAAAGATTATTTCCTTCTCCATTAAATCTACTCAAAATCGAGACTTAAGAAACAGAAAGAAAGATTATTTCCATACGTAAATCCTAAAGTCTTGAAAGGGTCATCTAGTATTGTAGTCTAGTAAACACCCCCTTCTCTTGCTAATTAGTAATCAGTAACACAGGTTTAGTGGATACACTTCTAGTCTTAATAACAACAAGAGGTTGAAGGGACAAGTCTCATTGGAACTGTGTGTGCAAGTATCGGAGCACCAAAACCCTGCTACTAAAAACGGAAAAGAAATTGACAAAACATAAATATCTTCCAAACTCCTATGAAAACATGGCCTCCAAACACTTGCACCTCAATGATCATAAAGGCTGAATATTTATCAGCATCAAGGGATTTAAAAAGTAAAGAGAGTGACTGAGATATGCATCCTGCATTATTCATAGCAACAGCAACAGATCTTCTTGTTTCAAAATGGCTTGTACTCGAGACAAATATTCACCAAAAGATACAACAGTTTTTGTTGATTTCTGACTAGAATTTAATAGATGTCGAAAAGTAATTAAAAACTAAAGACAACCATGATGATCATTCTTACTAAATTTTACATGAGAAAGCTCTCAACAAGATAATAACAGACAGTTTAGTGAACTCTAGTGCACTAAGGTAAAGTCCGTGATTTGATGCCACTTCATATGCTGCAAGCCTCGGCAGTTTTTTCCCAATATATTGGGGGTGTTTGGCCGCACTTATTTTCCGGAAATAAGCCCTTATTTCCGGAAAAAAATAGGTATATATGTATTTTTTCTGAAAATAAGTAACTTATTTTTTATTTTAAAGATAATATTTGGTTTTAAAATTCTAAAATAAATATTTATCTTTAAAAAAATATATGAAAATATGCAAAAAATATATATGAAATAAGTAACTTATTTTAAGTTTAAGGAACCCCAAACGGCCACATTATATAATACAAGGAAATTCCCACTTCATATTCTTCCCAATATAGAAGAACATTAATATATATAAGATAAAAGAACGCAAGGAAATCAATAAAACTATAGATGTCTGCCTAAATCTATCTGATTTTTTACTTGTTGCCTGTTGGGGTTGAGTATCTGATTCACTGACGGTCCATGATTCTCCGAGTCCATCACTTCTTTATGCTTCAGTTGCATTGCCATTCTCTCATTCTCCAACAACAACCTCTCATTCTCTAACTTTGAAATCTCCAGCTCCATGTTCTTTTTCTCACAAAACCTTTCCCACTTGAAGCGTCGTTTCTCCAGCTCAAAAGACTCAACTTGGATGCTGACTTGCTGGTCTTGTAGTTCCAGCATCTTCTTCTTAACCCACACTGTTTGTTCCCATTTTGACTTCGTTGGATCTTCAAAAAATCTAGCTACCTCAGCTTGGAATGTGTCTCCATGTGCATTCAGTCTCCCAAATGTTTCAAAATCTTGATCAGCAGGATTTTCATCTTCACTGTCAGAGTCACTGTTTTCACTTTCAGAATCTTCTTCAGCTTCTGCCTCAGATACATTATTCTCTTTTGAAGATTGAACATTCGGTAAAGAATGAATTTGCAAATCAAGTTCAGTACAGTTGGGTATCGGTTGCCCATTATGGTAAGCACACATTTCCTGGTAAAACAAATGCTTTGAGCTTAAGATTTTCTTAACATCCTCCTTCATCTTATTGGAGAGTTGTGGCATTGAGTCCATAAGAGAAGGATTTTCTACCACTCTACAAGACGTTCCCCTTCCAAGAATATCATTCAATCTCTTATATCTCTTGTTCAAATCATTAAACTTATCTTCACACTGCTGAGGTGAAACATGACAACCTTTACTTATCATTATCTTCGAGACTGTTTTCCATTTCCCTTTCTTTTGTAACATACCAGAGCTCCTCTTTGTCCCCATAAAACCATCCAGACTGCCATCATCCCCAACACAAGCAACAACTTGTATTAAAAGCTTCACAATCGTATCCGTCCATTTCATGCGCTGCCACGGCGACCGCTTTTTCCCCTTCGCCCCACTAGGATTCTCGCCATTCCCATCCTCAAAATTTGGCTCATCCTCCTCACTCATATTATGATGAGTCACAGCATTAACACATGCACCCTTCCCTTCTCCAAAACTCATGGAAAAACTCTTGGGGTTCAGACCTTTCACATCCATAAAGCTAATCGATCGATCATCATCATTTCCCCCTAACATATTCATAGTGGACGGCATTTGGTGCTGAGCCGATGACTGACCCAACTGAGGCTGCTGCTGCCGTTGAACCGGTGACTCAAGGTCTATAAACCCTACACTTGGACCCATCAAGAACCCACTTCCAACAGAAGTATTATCCATTACCCGACAAATAACTTCCAATCCCTAAATCCAATAAATGCTGTATTCAATATATCGACAAATCAAATAAATGCCCTACTCAATAAATCGAAACAAGACAAATAACACAATCACTCTACATACATCACTTCTCTAATTTAGAAGCAAGATTCAACCAGCAGAATTGTTCCAATTCAATATATGCCTATACAATACACCAATTAACCTATTTGGGTCTAATTTCAATAAATTCAATAACAAGCTTGATCACTTAAATCCAACACCAACCCATCACTCAAAATACCCTAAAAACCAATAAACCACCACACAAGACAAGAAATAACACAAGAAAACCCCTAAAGTTCCAATCTTTAACATTATTTCTGCAAGTTTAAGCTTAAAAGCACACTTAAAAACATAGAAATGAACAAATAAAACAGATTATGATTCAAATAACAAGGAAAAGAATTAATAGATATGCAAAGTTTTGAGCTTTTTACCTGTGTCTAACTCCACATCAGTGAATAAAATTTAGGGAGATTGGGAGAGAGAGAGTTGATTAGGGTAAGTTGATTCTAATTGGAACTGCAACATTATTTTATTTGTTGAGGAGCTGTTGCTGAGTGTTGCCCAGCAAAATGATTAAAAAAATAGTAATACAAATGACGCGTTGATAGTTCTTTTTCATAATTGCTAAATTATTAAAATATTATTAATTTTTTTACGATTTTATTATCTTTTAATTTTTTTTATATAAACACGGTTTTGTAATGAAAAGTAATCCTATGCAATTTTTTATATATAGTTTGTGACTAAATGCAACCGAATGTAATTTTTTATAAAAAATTAAAATTACTGCTAATTATTTTATGTGAATATTTATAATTTCAAATATGTTTTTTATAATTTAAGTATATTTTTTTAAAAAATATTCATACTTCAAAAATATTTGAATTTGATTTAAGTTCAATAACAAACTTTTGTTATTTATAATTTTTCTAAAAAAATGTTTTTATTTAAATAAGCACGTTTTTTTGTATTATCAAAAAATTATGATTGATTTTTTTTATATATTTGATAATCATAGTTAACACTAAAATATTATACAAATTTTCAAATTTATGTCTACGTTAGATCAAAATAAATTGTTCCTAGGTTCATATCAGCTGAAATTTTTGTGGGACAACTATGACCATAATAACATTTGTTGTACTTGGATTCAGAAAAAAAAACATTTGTTGTAGTAGTTGGCCAATATAAACACTTTGATTACGCATTAACTTGAAACAAAGAATGTTGATTGAGAGCACCAGAAAACCCGAATGGCTGAATTTGGCTCTATTTGTCTTTGCTTAAAAGTTACAATTTTGGATCTATAAGCTACTTGCTAGATTATTATCTGGTTACCGGGTCAGCTTGTGTGCACGGTGCACCTCGACTAGTATGGGTAGATGACTAGGTCAGTATCTCACCATCAAAATCACTCGCTTAAATTTGAATTGAATTTTTGTCGTGAGGTCTCCGTACGCATAACTCGTAAAAGGGTGAAAATAGTGTATCACTTAAATTTGAATGCATTGATGTCGTGAGAAATCGAGCACCGTTTTCATGTGCATAAGTCATAACTCACAAGATGGTGAAAATAATGTAGCACATACTCGCTGTTCATATTAAAACTTTGGTGATCATGAAGTTTAGGATTCTTATTAACTTAATTATTCTGGATAAAGGACAACAATATCATTTTTTAATAATTAATGAACATAAATACCACTTTCAGAATGAGTGGTCATTTCTACTAGTGAGATACGCATTTTAGAAATGAGTATCATATAATATCCCTTTCTAAAATGCGCATCTCACATAAATATTATTTCCAATATTTAATTTAATGCATAATACACATTTTGGCTCTGGGTAAGATTGGATACGCATTTTTAAAATGGGTATATGGTTTAAATTTATTTAGAACCCTAAAGAGGAAGAAGACTTACGCTGAAATCAATTCTATTACGCATAATTGATTTCACTGAGTATTTGATGCTCTCCTCCACTCGTGTATACACACACAAAGATCGATTAATATTCATCACGAGACCAAGCAGATTGATTATTATGTGATCGGTGTTTGGCTGGTAACTGTTGTGCAGGGAGTAGTTAAATGAAAGTGTAGGTTTGTCATCTAGTTGAGAGGGAATAATAGTTGCTTAATGGTCGCCTCAAGAACTTGTTACGCATTTAGAAACTGCGTAATAGGCGGGTATTATTGGCCGACAAATATTATTATAAATTTCATTTTTTCAATTACTCTGGTACATAATACCAGATAATCAAGTGTACACATTATTGCAGTGTACACATTATTGCAGGTAATAGCAAGAACAAGTCCACATACATATCAACTCCAGCAGATTACAAGTAGTAGTTCAGAAGAAAGGAGAGGGACAAGGCGGATCAGGAACATCTACAACTCCTTCAAGCATCAGTACAACATTCCTCATGTTTGGCCTTAGTGATGGATCTTCTTGAACACACCAAATTCCAACCATCACAGATCTCTCCACCTTCTCCCACTCACTCGAAAGGTCCTCATTATCATTTTCGACCAAGTCAACCATCCTACCATTCCGAAAGCAATCCCAAACCCAATCTGTTAGGACGGCCTTGTCTTCTGACTCATGATCCTCCACGCTTCTCCGGCAGCAAATAATCTCTAGCAGCAGAACACCAAAGCTGTAAACATAAGCCTTGACAGTGATCGGAGTGTTTCTAAACCATTCAGGTGCAACATATCCTTTTGTTCCTCTAATTCCAGTATTTGTTTTACTCTTGTTGAGCATCAAGAGTTTTGCCAACCCAAAATCGGAAATCTGAGCATTGTAGTATTCGTCGAGATGGATATTCTGAGGCTTTATATCACAATGAATAATTTGTACACTGCATTCTTCGTGGAGGTAAGCCAACCCTCTCGCAATGCCTAATGTAATATGGTTCCTAAGTCTCCAACTTGGCTTCACACTACTAAATATTAAACCTGCTAAAGTTCCATTGACCATATATTCATAGACGAGTAGGCGATGCTCCTCTTCTTCACAAAATCCAACTAATCTGACCAAGTTCTTGTGATGAACCTGTGCAATCACACTTACCTCCGTTTTAAATTCCTTCATGCTATCTTGAACCAGTCTATCAATCTTCTTCACTGCGACAGTAACTGTAGAAGACGTGCAGAACTCCTTTGTAGACTATGCCAAAAGCACCTCTTCCCAGTTCTTCCTTGAATCCATTTGTGGCTTCTACTAGCTGCTTGTTGGTAAAGTGACACACATTGGTTTCAACAATATCTTTA
Source organism: Oenanthe sinensis (assembly GCA_028671895.1). Taxonomy (NCBI): domain Eukaryota; kingdom Viridiplantae; phylum Streptophyta; class Magnoliopsida; order Apiales; family Apiaceae; genus Oenanthe; species Oenanthe sinensis. Next base: position 10,856,338 of record CM053814.1, read on the forward strand.
GCTGGTTTTGAATTTACCTTTTTTTTTGCCATAGATGTAAAAGAAGCCAAAGAAAACAACAATATATGATCAATATCAAGTTGACAATCACCGAACTGCCAAAAAGCACTGAACCCGCAAGGACCAAAGCATGGTTACCCTTCTTGTGCTGATTAACTAAATTATCATGGCGACGTTTTGGGGGAGGAAGAGCTTTACTATATTTTAAAAAAGCCGTACGATTAAGGCTCCTATCATATTTTCCATTTGAGAGAGGCAGCTTCTTTTTCCAACATCTATCTCCTCCATAAATTGCAACAGTGCAAAAGAAATCATTTAAGCAATGCGTTTTACATTGGTATTCAGATATGAACTTCAGCTGCTCATAATCAGAGAATGGCCAGTCAATATCAGTAGTCACCACAATCATATAAATCTTCATTAGAACCATTATCTTCACAGTTTTGGGTGAAATTCGGCTTGCAACTGCCATGCTTATCATTTGGATCAATTAATGAAGAACTTTCCGGGCATTCACAGTTGGCTCCTCTAGAGTCATCTATGATAATAACCTTTTGATGGAATTGCTCCATTTGCAGTCAGTTCAACTCTAGCACCATTTCTTTTCAAGATATACATATAGCCTCGTTAAACTCTACCTGGTAGCCTTGATTACTTTTATTTGTATCAGAAGTTTCACTGTTAAAATAAACATCATAAACTGTATTGGTAAGTATATCTCGACTATTAAGCACAAGATTTCCATCATCAAGCAATCGTAACTGGAATCTTCCTTTGGTGAAGTTGGTTTCAGTGAACCGAGAGTAAAGCATACCATATACTTTCATAATCTTAGGCAAAAGGGCATCAGTAGGATTGCTGAAGGTATCCCGTAACACAGTTGAATCACCCCCAACAATCTCGAAATTGCCTGTATCATTAAACACACCAATAGAAGCTATGCCAGAATACCGGTCAGATTTCCATAACACGTTTCCTTGAGAATCACTGAGAACTAATCCGTGATCATCAGTCAGCTGCACTCTCGAACCAGCAGGGACAATACTCAATAGTACCATCATTTACAAACCAAACAATGGTTCTGTCAGGTATATTTATATTTCGTTACACTTTGTCAATTTCCATCATAAAATTTAAACACCGTAAAGGTAATTTCGTCCAAAGTCAATTTTCACGACTATAATTTGTGTGTGTGTAACTGTGTAAAGCACCCGATCCAATTCAGATTTAAACAAGAGGCTTCTTCTCCCCCTAATTTTACTACAAATTCTAATTTCTCCCTCTCTCAACTCTTTACTACCATGACAATTTTCAAATGCAGGAGACCAAGAATTAACATTTCTTGCAACTAACTGCCATACTAACCCCCTAATTTAAAATCAAAACTTTCGCTAATATAATAATCACACAACTTGTCGCCCCCCCCCCCCCCCCCCATGATTCTGTGACGCTAGTGATGTCACGAGAAAGACCTAATAAATCAAAGGAAGTTCGAATTCCCCTAAGAAAATCAAAGTAAAAAGAAGCCAACAAATCAAATTTTATTTCACAGAGGAACCACACTGTGAGAGTGAACTAGCATTGTAGTGCGACAATTCATTATGATATATTGATATAATGATATCTAACATGGAATATATAATTTTTCCAGTTATGCATATCAAAAATGGCTCAACTACAAATAATATGTAATTATTTTCTTTTTTCAAATATCACATTCAGAAACAAGGCATCTTGTATATCCAACTAGCAGATAAACAGAGAAAAGCAAGAACATTTGTTTATAACAAGAGTAAAGCATCACCAAGCACTGAATTCTCTTAAACATATCTAACTGGATCTCTTTTTTCTTTTCTTTTTAAATAGGAAAACAGATCTGTAACAAGTATTACTGAGTAATGCTAGAGACCCCAAATATTTTCCCAATTTTTTTCTCAAATGACGTGGCATGACATATGACTTATTTTAATTCGTGGGTGCATATGTATGCACGCGGGTCTCGTATTATTATAGGAAGGTTACCAATTATACACCTGACAACTCAGCATTTGGGACAATTTTTGGGGTCTCTAGCATTTTTCTTACTGTATTACCCTAGTGCTCACACACAGATATCCTCTACTGATACTCGATTTAATTTGCTGCTACTCGTATTAGGTTATCATTTTTTTTTGGTTTTGTTCGCTCATTTCTATGGAAGTTACCAAAACTTATTGCACTTATCTGTAGAAACGATAGTAAGATATTCGACGCAAGATTTGAAACATATGAATTCGTTTACATGCATGCATGTGCACACACATCAGTGCGTCTGCAATTGAGATCGTTAATCAGTTTCAAAGAGTATAAAGTTTTTTGTTCAATGCAAAAAAAAGAAGTTGGTCCTAATTCTTACATACATTGCAACTGAAAAAGAAAAAACAATAAATGAATAATTTATAGTAATTATAACAATCAGGAGGAGACCATTTTCTAGAAATCTAGTACAAAAGCCAGCTTTGATATATGAGAATCTTGATATTCTAATCTTCATAACTCTTTGAGCGGGAAAGCATATCGTAGAATGTAATAGTATTCTGGAGTTGATGGAGATGGAGCCGGTGATGGTGGGAAGTTGAAGACATACTGAGGTTGTAGTGATGATGGAGTTTTGTAAATGTAAGGAGGTGGAGGAGGTGGGGTCCCCGGCTAAAGGTTTCTGAAGATGCCAAAGAACTTGTGAAGGCATCCTTGTTCCAAATACCCTCGTAGTCGAATGACAGTGGACGAAGTTTTAGTTGTGTACTATCTGCTTTTACCAAAATATCTCAAAATTTATTACTTCTAAAATTTCTTTTGACAGTCCAATTTTTAAATCAACTGTATCATGTTATACGTTAATGTCAATTTCACTCAGAAAAAAAAGGTAAAATTCGAAAGTGGATTCTAGTTCTGGAATTATGGTATATAGAGCACTACTACTAAGCGATTTACATGAGAGAGTAATGGATTTTATGTTGTTATATCCAGGACATAAATGATAGATGGATCCAAAATAGCCATAAAATTCCAGATATTTCTCTTACGGATCATGTCAGAACAAGAAACCAACAGTTCTGATTGATGAACAAGTTCCAGAAGAAAGTTCATCCTTGTATAAAGAATCTCTTGATTATAGCTTCTGCTATTTCTTCATATTAATTATGCATTTTAAATTCGTATAGGTGGTGTGGTAGCTGCAAGCTTGCCAGATGAACAAACACATGAAATCAAGGAGCTGTTCAATATGTGGGACACCGACAAGAATGAAAACTTGACAACTGAAGAGCTAAAACTTGGCTTAATCAAAAATAGCAAAAAGGTTTCTGATCCTGATGTTCAGTTGTTCACAAAAGGTGCAAGTCAAAGAGTTTATAATTTTATTCTTTTCGACTTCGTTATGTTAGTAACAGTGGCTGACAAAGAAATGTAAGTTGACTTCTGCAATGTACAGTAATTTGGATTAATAATACCTTTCATAGAGTACAGGTTGTAGATGAGGATCGCAAGAATTGACTGTTCCGACAATGGATTCGGCCAAGCCAGCCTGTTTCATTCCTATAAAAAGAAGTCCAAGACTGTTTCAATGCAAGTTGTTACAAGTATTAAGACTCATGCAAGTTATACTTCTTAATAGCTAGAAACAGGGAGTTTAATCAATTAATAACAAACAAGCATTCGACGAAGCCTGCAAAATCAACTATGTTCTCAGTCTAAAAATGAAACCTTGAGAAGTTGCTTTAAAATGCTTCAAGACAATACAAATCTAAATCAGCAGGATGAAATGTCATCTCTGGCACTCATTTGTAAAGCTGAACTCCTGTTCAAAGTTAAGCATTGGAAAACTGCATAATGTAAAGATATTAGCTTCTCAAAGATACGTGACTATACATTCTGTCAAATCAATTTTATTTTTGTTCTCAAGCTTTTCCTCGTGGTTCTTTCTGATCCATTTCCATTTTTTCTGTACGCCGTCTTGTGGCTCCATCAGACAAGGTATCTGTCTGCTTCAACAGGGTCTTTCACAAAACCCTTTGTACACGCGCATAACACAATCAGGAAGCACAAAAGTGCCATTAAAGATGTTAACATTGACACGTCCTCCAAACCCATTTGCAGAACAAAAATCAAGCAATAACATTCCTTGACAAATAGAATGCCTTTAACTGTGACAACAAGTAGTCGATTGCAAATTTATGTTTCAGATAATAAGAACCAATGTCGTATTCACATATTTTTGTCAGTGATATATGAATAAAACTTAAGAATGTCAAAATAATGTCTCTATCCAAAACATGTCTACTTAATTAGATACTTGGCTAAATAGGGCTGTAAATGAGTCAAGATGCTCATGCCCGGCTTTTCGTTTAGCTCAATCAAAAAATGCCTTGTTTATGTACGACAATACGAGCCATTCGAAAGCACAATAAACACGATGAGCTTAAACATGATAAGAAACTCAGATTTAATGGCTAATATGTACTATAAAGTTTAATAAAATTATAAAATTTGAGTTTCTAATCAATGCGATGTTTTAAATTAGGATTTAAAGGTGTAGATATATACAATATAACCGTTATAAACTTAAATTGACCGCTTTAGGCTTCAAAAACGTAAAGATCCATTACTTTTCTAACGTCCATGTTCTGAAGGCCTTAAAGTGTTTAAAAAAATATATTTTTAGCCATGCAAATGACTACTTTTTTATTCCGACCACTAAAGTACAAAAGTAAAAAACTTTAGGTATGCAAACCGCAATTTTGTCTTAATTATAAAATATATTGTTCATAAATAACTCATAGGTATTAATTATGGGATCTTAATAAGAGAAAAAGGAACCTGAAGATTATTTTAGTACAGTATAAATTTTTATTGGCAAATTTGTCATCATATATAATATTCTAAAATTACAATAACGCACTCATGTTTTAATATGAGATTTGAGTATAACCTCATATAAATTATTATGCGAGGTCGACCTCAGGTCGGATTTTCTAGAACCATGAGATAATTTCTTATTCAAAGTTGAATTAAATTAATGACAAAAAAATCAAAGCATCACTTAATGATCCAAATTTGGATCCACGGATGGAGATGGCCTTGGCTACCTCTCCTGCAGTTCTCTTTATCAACACTTCCTAACCTCTGCCAACATAACTTCAAAATGACATTCAACTACAGATGATAATCGATTTGGAGCGAATTAACCAGATTTCGTTCTCCATATAAATGTCTTGGAAAACCTGAAATATTGCTTTCGTGCCATTTCCTCGGTTAGTTTGGAGTTTGGACAAGCTTGTGACCACTTTTGACCGAGTAACATCCTCACGACTCCTTGCACCACTGATACGAATCCTCTTCAGCACTACGACATCTAATGATCTAATTAGCCATTCGATGAAGATGAACGCCACCACAATCAAGCCATCAATTTCTCAATGTCACCCACTAGTCATTTCAACCGGACATCAGAACATAAACACACTCATTGCATAATTAGGGAGAGTTTGAGCTACAAATTTTATCAATACCTCCCCTTTGCTAGTTCTATATAACCCAACTCTGCAATCTTTTCCTCACTTGGTCTGTTAAAAAATTCAATACCACTGGCTCATAACTATATTTTCCAGCCTCTTGCAAACACTAACAGCTCCTGCAGCTTCATTGCTCCATTATTTGATGCCTTTCCAATAAATCCGCGAATAGCATATTTACATTCCAACAAAGCGAAATAGATTATATTCGCATTTAAATTAATATTATTTATATGCCTTTTATTAAATTTGTCCAACATACTTATGCTAAATCGAGAAGAAAAGAGATAAACAAGATCGACAAAAATAAAATTCGTAAAACAAGTTTAGTACATTAAATAAAAAAAGAACCCCAACTGGAATTTAAGGCCCAAAAGAATAACAAATACAATATCTCATCTGAATTGTAATATATTTATCTAGTGCCACAAAAGAGCAACGAACAACGAAATAAACGCAACAGTAACACCGCAAACAGGGTAAGAAGCTGCAGAGTCCATGGAAGGTGCTGGTGCCGGTGCGAGTGCGAAATCGACTTCTTGTGCTGCGGTGGCTGTAATGTAAGCTACCGCGACGAAGAAGAAAAATACCATAGTCTCGGACAATCCTTTTAATGCCATTGCTATGAAATTTGTAGCAAGGGAATAGAAAGACTAATGTAATGTAAATTGTGTTTGGCTATGAGGTTATGTAATAACAACGAGTGGTATTTATGGGCTTGTGTTTTTGTAACGTTTGTTTTTTCGAACGTTACTGGGCGGGGCCCAGATACCAGGTGGAAAGCTCTGGAATCCGACAGGGTGTGTGATACGACTAGTGACTCACTACCATTATTAGTTTTTGAGAAATTCAAAAAGAATTGATTTTTTTTAATGGTACCATTCATTATTTTGAATTTTCAAGTGCTATCATTATACTTTTGACTTCATCTGCATCATATCACTCTGTTAGCTAACATTAATTTCTAATGGTATCATTTAAAAAAGTCAATTCTACAATGGTACCGTTAAAAATTTTCCAATTTCTAAATTTTACCATTAAAAATGATGGTAGCCGTTGTGAGCTGACTAGTGACTCACTATTTAAATAAAAGAAAAAGTAGCCGTTGTGAGCTGTCCCCTTGTAACATTTGTACGGGTATGTATTCTTCTTGTTAAATTCAATTTTTTTTTTAATATAAAATTTTAAATTTGGATATAATATTGTATAATTATTTTTTCCTTTCACATTTCATTGTATGTACCAATTTTTTTGAAAAATACTTATTTTATAATTATAATGGAGGGAGTATATACCATAATGAAAGTTGATAGATATGTTAATTTTGAGTATATGACGTTTTTGTGTTTGTAATGACATCAAATTAAAATCACGTAAAATTAAATTAAATTGAATGTAAATATATAAAATTTCAAGATTAATTAATTTAATTATCAGTCATTTTTTAAAGTAGATAAATGTACATAAAAAGTAGCATCTAGAATGTTAAAAAAAAAAAGAATTGAGGTCAGATCATTGACAATCATTTGTCAGGAAAGAGTTAAACAACAAATGGTGTTTAAACCATAGTATGAATAGATGAACGGTTAGAATTAACAAAATGTTAATATAGGTCGCGGTTATTAAGCGGGGCTCACACATATTATATAACTCAATTATACATGAGTCTAGGTTTACACGTGATTTTAGGATTACACATGAGCCGTTGTTAATTAGAGTTGTCCGTGTTCTGAATATGTGTGAGTCCCGCTTAATAACCGCGGCCTATATTAACATTTTGTTAATTCTAACCGTTCATCTATTCATCCTACGGTTTAAACACCATTTGTTATTTAACTCTTTTCTCGCAAATGATTTTCAGGATTTGACGCCTTTAGAATTTATTTTTGAGTCCCTTTTAACACGACGACCGCCCTTTTGCCAACTAATAAATTGTTTTACTTCACGTTGATTCGTTGAATGACTTGGTCAATAAAGATTGCTGGTTGTTTCCTGAATTAAGCTGTTTGATTTGAATTATGTGGTCATCAACCCATCATGCAAGTCACGTTACTCCATTTTGCATATTAAAATTGAGATTAGAGAATCTAAGGTACATTTTAGATAAATTATGTGAGATACATATAATTTTATATGCAATTGTGGAAAGAATATTTTTATAAGATCATAGTTCATTTAAAATTTTATGGGTAAATAAGTTAATTCATCACTGTATTATACACCAATTTTCACTTTGATCATCAAGTCAAAAAAAGTTACAGTCAAATGATGTAAGTATTAAAAACTTTCAAATGCATACGAAACGTTAACTTTGTTAAATATTTTAACGGAAAGTGATGACATGACAAGTTCAAGTACAGTTTAGTAGCTAATTTGTCATTCAACTTTACAATAATTTTCAATCAAGTCACGGGTTAATTTTAATTTAAAATTAATTAGACCAATTACATTTTAAATTTAATGCACCCATTTAATTTATATGATTATAAAATATATTATATTTTTTGATTAACTTTTTTATATCAAAGAATCATACCAAATATTAAAGTTTTTTAATGTTTAGTTTAATTTTCTAATGATTACGCTTAACAAAATTGGAAATTGTACATGTCAATTTAATTTATATACCTATAAATTTATACAAGCGAATGAATGTTTAAAGAAATCATGATTTTTTTTTATAATGATAACTCATACGATTTTTTTTAAAGATATCAATATTTTATACAAAAATTGTAATTTTTTTATAAAAGTGAATGAATATTAAATTTACAATTTATCAAAAATTAGACTAATGGTATAAATTATTATAAAATTATAATTTTTATAGATAATTTGTACCATTAACCTAATTTTTTGAATATTTTTAACATTTCAATGGTTAAAATCAAATTAAACAAAACTAATACTATTTTTATAAAAATACCAAAACTCTATCTTAAATTGATAAAAGTGAATGAATATTTAAAAATATAATATTTTTTAATTCATTTTTTTTATAATGATAATTTGTACAAGAGTGTATTTTTTTGAATATTTATAGTAATTGAATAATTAATTAAATTTAATTTGAAATTAATTAAATCATTTTAATTTGTATCAAAACAACAACAAAATTAAATTTTTCTATAAATTATAATTTTAAATTTCGCTCAGTGACCCGACTGAAAGTTGATAAATAATTTAGTGTTGTATACGCCAACATGAAGCTAATGTTACGGTCGACGTGACAACTTTAACGGCGCTCCGTTAAAGTCAACTCAAAGTGAAAGTAATACAGTGATTAATTAACTCATTTAATCAATATTTTATTAATATACTATTATTTTATACTAAAATCTTAGGAAATTACCTAGAATACATCTTAGGTTCTTTTTTCTCATTAAAATATTATAAAATAAGTTACATATAGTTATTACTACATTATAAACTTAAATAATAATTTTTAATGTAAAATAGAAGTCTTGCATAATTTAAAAATGGCACTAAATAAATTCACATTTAGCGTCATGATGAGCCTGATGTGTTTATGAAGTTAAGTTCAACACTAAAACTCATGCTAGACACGAATATGCTCTGGAGGTGTATTATGTGATCACGATGAATATGTTATTTTGGTGAATAAGATTAATATATTAGTTTGAAATTATTATTAAAAAATTTTAATAGAATTTGAAAATTATTATTCAATTAAAATAATAGTAATAAGTTCAATATAATTATAAATATTATGTAATTATTAATGGAAAAAAGAGGGGTGAAATTAATATTTTATTAATATTAATTAGAGTTTTATCAATAAATTAAAATGTTAAATATAATTACAAATATTAATTATGTAACTATTAATACAAGTAATAATGAGTAAATTAAAATAAATGAAATAAATGTTTTGTTAATAGTAATAAGTATATTAATATTGTAATAATGAGGAAAAATAAGTAAAATAAATATTGTACATATATTAATTAGTGCACTAATGATTAAAATGACTCAAAGGGACTCTATCTGCAACATTATATATACTACTATACTATGGAGTATAATAGATAAGAGAGATATAGTTGTATTTAATGTAAATCACGGTTTAATCAGAGACTTTGAAGACCATATATGTATTATATATGTACTGCTCACAAAATATTGTAATATATATAATTATTTTGTAACCCATTTTATATTCATGTACTGTATGCGGTACATATATGATATTCGGATTTTTAATTAAAAATTGATATTCATTGAATTTTTTCTCAATAAATGACAATTTAATCCTATTGAATAAAATGTGTCATCGTTTAAATGTCTCACCAACAAAAGAGTAAATTCTTTTTCCAATAAACAATAAAAAAGGATAAAGTAATAATTTCACATCATGAATAAAATGTTTTATTATTAAATTATCTCACCAAAACTCCATGTTGTGCCATTATATATCGAAGAGAAGAGATGTATTATTCATATAACGCTTTGTAAATGTCTAGGATGAGTGTGGTGCGCTTTTGCGCTCAAACTGCACTATAATCATTTAAGTGTAGTTTTAGAAAATAGAAACCAAAACTGAACCAAATATTATTAGTTCGATTCGGTTTTAAAAATTGCAGTTCGATTTTTAGTGGTTTGGTTTCAGTTTTAAAATTTATATAAAAAAAATATTTTTTATTTTTTCACGTTTAAATAATAAAAAGACATATAGTAAATATTTTTATATTATCATATATTAAATTTGATATTGTTTTATGTCACGAATCATTGTATATACAAAATATTAATATTATTCTTACTAATAAAAATGATTGAATGTGACTCATTTTGCGTAAAAGGACACTAAATTAATATATGTTTTAATTAATGTAAGACGTAAGGTAAATTATTCCTCTCAAATTTATGAATATATACTTCTTTTATTAACTATTAATTATTTAATTTATAATATATATTAATATAATAATTTAATAATTATAATATATATATATATATATATATTAGTTTGATGCGATTCGATTTTTAATCAGTTCGGTTTCGTACAAAAACCAAAACCGAACCATGTACGGTTTCCTATATATTAATTTGATTTACGATACGATTTTTTAGAGAAAAAGGCCTAGCACAAAAATAAGATTGAATGCTCAAAACAGCACTTTACAAAAAGTTGGCCTTCCTATGGCACATTAATAACGAGTATCGTAGTTGTGTTTTGTTTATTTGTTAAAAAACGCTGATTTATCTGCTGACAAACTAGTTGAGTCTGTTGCGGTGTTGCCTATGAAATAACATAAGTAATCAGCTAATAAATGTTTAGTTGGCTGCCAGCATGTACCTGGATTATGTGAAAGAGTAAATGTAATTTAACAAAAAACGCAAGTAAACCTTGCGTTGAAGGTCATAACGGGGACGACATATGCGTTTTGTGCATATTATTTTTTATTCTGGAATGAAATAAAAGTACTCTAAACTAGTATAATACTTGCGTTTTCAAATCCCACGCCTAGCATACTTGCGTTTACATCATCGTGAGCTTTTTTTATTTTTTTCCTCTGCTGAAATGCATGATAACGTAACTTTTTCAAACGTTACCCTTAACACAGCTCCTATATGCGATGTGTGTGCTACGTGAGGGTCACATTATTGAGCTGTGCTATTTTGGATATTTTTATAATAATTTGTGTCAAATTGGACCAACACCCGATTTTTTAGTCATTTTGTATTAATTTACAAGGCGAGTTGTTAAAGAGGGCCGACGGGCAGTACCCCCCATACAAGAATTTGAACCCATGACCTATTGATCTTTGCCATTGGGAAAGAGTTAACGAGGGCCATTATGAACCCATGCCCTTCGTCATTAGAGAAGAGTTTTGTTAGGCCTTAATCACTAGGGTATCTCGAATCCTATTGTATGTATCTAGCTTGTTGCTTAGGGATAATTATACAAAATATTTAAATTTGGATTGGAACACGGTTATAGTTTTTTTAGGCAAGCGTGATTTTAGCAATGAACCTTACATGATTCCCAACCGGATACCACTACTAGGAGCATCTCCGATAAGGGTTGTGTTGCCAAACTTATGTGGCATATCAACCTTGGTTGTCTATTTATTGGAGTTGGGAGATTGCCAAGATTTTAACAACTTCTTAAACTAGTAAAAAATCATATAAAATATCTCAAAGTGTATATTATTCTACCCACTTTTATATTAAACTAAATATAAAATTAATATAAAGGTACACATGGATAACTTTTGAAATAGCTAAATATTGGAGTAAGATTTCAACAAATGTTGCCAAAGTGAGATATACATGGACAACTTTTGAAGTAGCTAATTATTGGAGTAAGATTTCAACAAATGTTGCCAAAGTGAGATATGGATGTGAGAAAAGATTAAAAAATAATATATTGATTATTTGTCATAGTTCGACAACTCTCCTAAAATCGGTTGGAGATGCTCCAAGACTCGAGACCACGTGGTATCCACTAGGCTAAAATGTCGGGGAAACGATAAACTTATATCCCCTAGGCTAGAATGTTAAAAAAATAATAAACTTATAGTTCGCAGACGTTACATTTTAAACATAGTACTGTAGTTTCTGTCTACAGTAAAGGAAGTTGGATAGAAAAAAATGAATTCAAAGATACTTGATAGTTGTTACTCAAACAATATTTCAAGTAACTTTGAGAATATTAGATCTTTCCTTCTTGTTTTGTGAAATTTCTCAGGCTCTTCGATAACCAAATGGCCGTTTCTCTTGAAGAAACAGCTTCTTCACCGAATGGTCTAAGAACACCTGCAAGTTCCTCATGCCTTTTTTGTCCAAGTAGTTTTGCGCAAAGTTCAAGCAGGGATTCCAATGCTTCTGCTCTCTTTTGTCCCAGGGACAATTCTCTTCTTACTGGTACTTGATAACAGTTTTCTATGCCGTGATGATGGCTTATAGCATCATCTGCTTCTACGCTTGGATCAATTCCTTCTGCAAGCGTTACTGTACTAGTTGATGTTTGTTCTGAATCAATACCTACATCTAACTTGGAGACACGTAGAGTTTCATGCACATGCTTGATTATAGTTGTGTTGTTCGACAGCTTCTCGTCTCTGAAAATCCTGTTTCTGTACATCTGGTATGTAGGTTGTTCTGAGATTGTCTCGCAGTTTTCTTGGTTCATGCATTTCCCTGTGCACACTGTTTCACTATTTTGATGCTTCTGGGAAACACCTAAGAGATTGAGCTCTTCTTGTTCTCGATCATCAGTATGTTGTTTAATCAATAAGCCGTTGACGGTTGATTTCTCCAAGTCAGCACTAGCATTTTCATCAGGAAAGTTTAAAGTTCCCCTCGAGGCTTCATTTCTCTTGGACACTTGCCTGAACTCTTTTTTAGACCTAGTTGGTTCAGTCTTGACCTTCACTTTCCTGAATTGATGTGAAATCTTTTTATCAACTGCATGAACATTTTTTGATTGCTTCAACACTACAGTTTCTCCATTCCTGCTGTTTCTACTCTGCACCAGCTTGTCGGAAAGTAGTGTTGTTGTTAACTTATCCCTCAACTTAGTTTCAGGTTTTACTGGGAGAAACGCTGCAGATGAGTTGCTGTATTTTGCAACGTATGGTTGTAGATGGGGATGCCTCAACAGCTCAGCAGCCTAAAAAAGTCAGAGATACATATGCAGGCGTCATAGCAAGGTAATGTATTAATTTACAGCCAACAAGTACTTTTAAGATAGAGAGTTGGAGACTGACAGTTGGTCTGAGTTCTGGCTTTTTCCTTAGCATGCTTTTGATCAATCTTTTACTGTGATACAGAGCAATGTGTCTTTACCAATCATAGAGGGCTACCATGTCATTCTAGTTACAGAATAGTATAAACCGGGAATGTTACTTACAGTGTAGAGGAATAAACTGTAGGCAGAGGGGAGATAGAAGATTGGTTGATTTTGCTTATGAGTTCAGTCATATCCTGTATCATAATATTTCTTAGAAATAGATACCAATCTAGATGATATGGTTCCTGTAAAGAAATGAGACTATATACTCCCCATATATGTAGTGCAAAATGATATAAGCATCGGAAGCTGAAACTTACTCGAGCTCTATATGCTGGTTGATGTGCAGCTATTTCAAATAGAGAGCAACCTGGGTACATAGCAAATTGTCATCTTAAGTAATATAATTCTCATGCACCATGAACACTATATTAAATACATAGTAAAGAAGAAAAATTGTGTTGCAGATAAATATATGTACCTAGAGACCAGATGTCTGATTGGTAGCCATACGGTATATCTGCCATAAGTTCTGGACACATGTAGTTTGGAGTGCCGACAACCTAAGTAGGGCTTAACAGGTTAATGTTTGCATAGAAGCAACTAATAAAAATTTATCGAGTCTGAGATTTATACTAAATTTTATGTTTTGATTGTGTAGCATAATTATGAATTAGTCAACTCTGAGGTAACTGAAGAACAAAAAGAAACTCAAATTCAGAAATATTGTTCCCCGTGCGTTCTAAGCACCACTATCCAATCAAAGATCACTCTATTCATTCAAAAGTGGGTTTCTCATTTTCTTTTTTCATGCAGATAAATATGCAGATGAGATTAACAGTTAGATATTGTTATGGACAAGTTTAAACATGAAGTAGGCCACTTAAGCTTGAAATGCCACGAAGTGTAAAAGGTGAACCGAGTATTAATTACCGAAGAAGCGAGGTCATCTTTTTTTAGAATTTTTGCCAGTCCGAAATCACCTGTTTAATTTAGGAAGTACAAACCAATCAGGAGGCCATTGCATTGACTTTCATTTATTTTACACTTGTTCTTACCAAGTCTGATATCTTCTTCATTTGTCAGAAATATGTTGGAACACTGGAATCATAGGAAAAGAGGATCACTTCAATTTATATTTAATTATTCTTTATAATAAATCAATAATTTGACAGGTGTACGTACCTTAATGTCCCTATGAAGGACTCGGTTTGAATGAAGATAATCTACAGCTAGCAGCAGTTGAGTCATCCATTTGCAAAGCTTCTGCAAGAGAAAGTATGTATGCATTAGTTTTGGCATCTGTTCATTATAATTGATGGCCTTTAGCTAGATCTTGCTCATCATTTTTCTGGTTAATCACCGTCTCAGGGAAATATGTTCCTCTAGCTTTCTCAATCATCTCTGACCTGAAAAATTACAATATAGAGGATTATGGACATTGATTTTATTTTTCATTCCTACATCAAATTCACATTATAGATTTATTAGAACGACTAAGACATAGTTTATACAGGACGCTTGTGTAAACCATTTACTGTAACAAGGTACAGTTTCTGACTTACATGTCTCCTCCTTCGCAGTAATTTGTGACAATGCATATTCCACAAGCCTGAAAAATTTTAAGCTACAAAGTAAGAAACTGGCATGTATATTAGTCATTGTATTTTCAACACACTGCTACTGTCCATCTCAAATTGACTGGAGATTTAGATTAACAAAACATATAATATCGTTGTCGTTTTGAAAGAGCAAGCATTTCATATCGTAGGGAGCATATAGTTTACCTTCTCCACCCATGCATCTTTGTACTCCACGATAAATGGGTTATGCAGCTTTGCAATCAAATTCATCTGCAGTTCAAGCATTAGTTATAAGGTGGGCCAACTTTTCCTGCTGCCTTAGCACTCTATTACACGTCACAACGAATTACCATGAAAATACGGTGATGGATTTCCATACATTTAAGTCTTTAACATATTTGGTTAATGGGGTGACTCTGATCTCTAGGCTATATTACATCTCAAGTAGAAAAAGAAGGTTTGTAATTGTGAAATAAATTCTACCTACGATAATTTATGCTCTAAGTTTTTATGTCTTGAATAAGCAAGAAATTAACAAGAGTAATGTTACCATATTATTATATATCCGATATTCTCTGCTGATGCTAATACTGTAACAAACTATTGACATAAATGAGTCATTTTCAAATACATTGATTGATTATAAAGAAATTGGAAGCAGGCAACATGCAGCTCCGTCAGTCCTCTTTCAATGGTATAACTAATCCTCACAATAACCACATCTACAGATCTGGGGAGTCCTGACATTACTTTGCATTACATTTTGAACTATTCTGCACAGTGTATGAGTAAATTCTTAATCTAGTAATGTAGTCGGAAGGCTTGTAACCTCTTGATGTGCAGTACGCTTGAACTTGTCTGTTTGCTTAGCCAAGTGAATCTTTTTCATCACATACCTGCAAAAGAGAGTAAAAACGATTAATCAGCTTTTGCCGACAGTTGGTTGTTTGATTCAGCAGCACATCTTACAACACATGTACTAAACTCATGTGATTTGATTTGTTCTCCCTTACAAAATTTTACTGTTGTCTCTTTTCTTGTCGGAAAGAAAATTCCAAGAACACAAGTAAAATAAACATAATGCAGGTGACTTGGCAAGGCTCCTTCCCCTCTCGATCGCGGGGGAATCCTTACTCCCCTGAGACCCCTTGTCCCATATATACTTAAAAAAACAACGCATTGTAAAATATGTAACATATTTCATACCCACACACACTAAAAACACACAACATAATAAGTATGTTACTTTTTCATCTCAAGCTTGTGGTGCACAAGAAATGCAGTTCCGAAAGCTCCTCTACCGACCTGCTCTATCACTTCATAATCTTCCATATTTGACTTGGTTTCGTCCTTTATCTGCATCAGCACCTGTCTCGAAAAAAAACACTTCTAGATTAAGTTATTCTTGCAGGTATATCAGCTTCAGTACATGCTTGTGTGTGTGCATATAATATGTATGTGTATCTGAAACACAGACGCTCTGCAAAGAACACAATTATCTCGAGTACCATCATCACTGAATTAAATTTCAGAGCGTTTTAGTCCTTCACTGTGGTTGAAAGAAAATGAAGCACAGTAATAATAGCAGCATTCAATAATAAATGTGCATCACAACACACACACGTAAGGCAATAAATTTTCGTACATAGAGCGGTGGATGAGGCAATAAATATGAAATCTAGCAAGGACTATGACTATTGAATGCACACATATACTTGCAAAATAAGGCTCGAGAAAATAATGATGAGTGTAAAGGACATAAATATATGAAAAGCAACAGATATGATTGTGAATTTGATTTAAAAAAGAGGGAAGTTTTGAGACAAAGCAAAGTAATAGACAAGAAAAAGAGTATTGTAGATGCAAAGTGTTTATAATACACCTGTTGCTGAAGCCTAATGATAGTATCCTATACTTTTTTTATTGGCCAAGTGATAGTACCAGCATTTTTACTAAGAACAAGTAGTACAAGGTTTAAATCTCAGCAGAGGCATGTGTGGGTGAAAACATAAAAATTTAATACAATACGAACGGGAGAAGTGAACGAAATTAGTTGTATCTTCGGGTTATCGGTGTGTGATTATTTTCTTGTGGTTAGTAGGTCACTATCTCTCATCTGTAGATCTCAACAGTTTGAGTTTGAGATCCATCGTATGGGTTTTGGAAGGGTGCCCGGCCACTGGGATCAAAGAAAATGAGTTGGCTTTTTCGCCGGCCATGTAGCAAAATTTTAGTTAGTTTGCCAAGGTCATGTGTCTGGTGCATTTGGCTCAGTTATAAGCAGTACAAAATAAGTACCAAAACAGAGTGAATATGTAAAAACGGGGATGGGGGAAATACGGGTCTGTCTTCTAATGTTACTTGCGAGTACCAACAAAGAAATCTGAATTTTTTTTGTTTACTCTATTTATTTACTTAATTAATATTAACTATAAGCAGAAAAATTTCAAGAATAGGTAGGTAATAATAATTTACCGATACCATACTGTGCTTTTTTGGTCCAATATAGGAAAGCTTTGTATTTAACTTCATGGTATTTCATACAAATATTTCGTAATTTGAATTATAAATTATGACCTTCAAAAAATTTATACATTTAACTTTCAAGGGAGGCTTTACAATATGGTCAAAGTGAGTTAATTATACTCTTTCTCCGACATCTCAGGGTTCAATTTGAGCCATGTCTTCGAGTCCAATACTAATTTGCTGCATAACTTTATCTGTAACAATCCACATGCATACACATACCAGCCTACTGTCAATGTAAAAATCGTGAAGATTAAATACTCGAAAGGACAGGTTGAGGACCTAATAGAAGCCATCATCATTATCAAACTAACTACTGCAGTAATTTAAATGTTTATACCGCCAATAAGTTAAAAGTTAGCGTCAAACTTGTCTTTACTCTAGTTCCAAACATCTTGCAGAACACCAAGACCTCATTATACGGTAAGTTGTAGCCTTAACTTTGGTTTTGGGCAACTACAGACACCCATGAACTCAGACTCACTGGACCACGAGAATATATGAACCATTGGGTTGTGCATTCATGGACAACCCTGATGCACTGCAATTACTGTATCACCATCGGGTTTTTTCTTCAGGATCACAAGTTCACAACATGATAGTATATCAGTTATGTAACACAAAACTCACACAAGAACGCAACAGAAGATGCATAAAACAATGTCTATGTCCTTATTACATCACAATTCTAAAGACTAATAGACTGCATTCTTCCACTATTTCATTATGAAGTGGCTGGCATCAAACCGATCTGTTAAACAGCATTAACATAAATTCAAAGTGGCCATCAACTGGACATTTATGTTAAGCTGGTGTAGTTAAGTCTAAAATCCAACAAGCTACAACTTCGGAGCTTAAATTCTATAAAGATAAAAGATGGTTAAAATTATATTTTTATCCCCCTAGATTCAGCTTCCAAATACTTGCAGATCCTCTCCATAACCTCCCTACCTTTGGCGCTATTCTGCTGAAACTTATCAACGCATCTCTGCTCAATCTTTTCTGCCATGGAAGCCAATGCTGAAAAGGGCCTTATCCATATGCTTGTTTCTTGCTTGCAGATAGTCCACTCTTTCGGATTATCTGGGTGTGGGTCATACCTGATCTTCTCCTCAACTTCAATGAACTTCTGCATACTGATGTTACGGGTAGCAAGTTGCATTGATCGAGATTGTCCATCTACAACAGTTGATTCAACACAATGACAGATATCTTGGCCAACAATTTTGCGGACAAACCATGGTCCTGGAGCATGGATTGTGATAGCACGAGTGGTGTAAAGCTTTCCTGACTCAGAATCAAGCTTCCGATTCAACGTGTCCACTTCAAGGATGTGAGATAGCACACACTTGTTTTCAGGGTCAGCAAACTTGCGCCAAGATGCGGAGGTTACCCTTTCCCATGGGTGCTTAAAAGTGTGCTCCTGTGAGTATGCTCTAACCAAAATCTCTTTAATTTGTGGCTGCATATAATAGACCAAAAAAGTTAGGTAAAATATGCAAAAATGTATTCAAAGACCAGAATTAGATGGGAAAATATAGATTGGATATTATAATAATGTCAAAGAGATGTCTAGCTCCATTATATCAGATGTACACTGTTTAACTGCCTTCTAGAAGAGAATATATAGACAATATAGGGAACAAGTAACCTGGTAGAGTATAAAAATCCAAATATAGCTATCTACACATGTAAAAATAGAAACTGGAAGATCATTTATCTATTTTTGTCATAAGTTATTTAGTTTAAGGGTGATAGTGCTGTTCCGACAGATTCTTATGCAGTTATGCTACATGAACATGTAAACTAGATACTGGTCTGTACATAGTAACATCCATATAGCATACTTTGAAATACAGAATCACCTATAGCACTAGAATTAAAAACTGTGAACCAAGACATATCTTGCAACCGACAACTCTAGTAAAGACAGAGCAAGTTGGACTTATCTAATCATCAAAACTTTAGCAAATAGGGCCAGATAAGTCTATAAAAATTCAAAATGAATACTTAACCAAAAAATTAATTAGTTATCGCTGTATATCACTTCCAATCCACACTTTTGTTCACCTAATTAGCAGAAAGCAAGCAAGCAAGCACTTCAACAGGTCAACTCTCTTGCACTAAATAACAATCCCACCCCAAAAGGATCCTTCAACCTAAATGCGTATTTTTTCTCAACATACTATATTGTGCCAAATAAAACAGGCGCAATGAACTAGAAATAGAACATATTACATAATACAAACCAACAAATGATGCAATTATACTTGGACTCACACTGGAGCATTTAAACAACAAACATCATATAATTCAATCAGTCAAGCAAAACAATGAACCCCACAGGTTGAAAATCTGCTGTTATTCTTACCTATTAACATTCTCCGAATCCAAATCATTCTCAAAAAGAAACATTAACTATACTACGCCATTCTAGTTTCACCTGATGATGTAGCATTCCTCATCATAAATTATTACTCAGTTATCAAATACATAATACTCAGCTAAGATTCATTTTTTGGTGTCGGCTTGCACAGAACAGAAAATTCAATCATAACTCAACCTCACCATTCATCTTTCCATCCCATTCATACAAAATTACATTAAACCTCATTCCCGACAACCAAAAAATAAATGCTCGTTCATCTTTCCTTCTCACTTCCATCACAAACTCATAATAAAAAACTCCGAGCCCTCATTTCATTCCCTAATACATACCACTTCCCATGCTCCCAAATTTCAATCCTATTCCAGCCTCATTCCATTACAATAAAACATCTATAAATCTATAGCCTCAAGACCCAAGAATTCTATTAACTTATCGAGATTAAAAATACACTATATCTACCACATTGAAATCATAAAACATATACTAAATTTTAGAACATACATTGAATCAACATTTCGTTATAACCTCACATCATTCTAACATAACACACACAAAACCAAGCTGAGAATCAACATATAGATACATGTTAGAATAATATAAGATCCTGGTAAATCACTCTCTTAACACCTTAGTTTTAGGAGAACTGATAACTTCCAGTGATGGCAGGGTCTAAGGTTCGACTCTCTGTCACCCTCAATATTCTCATAATTAATTATGGACACGAAAGACTTGTTATTGCATCAAAAATGGGCGCCGTGATCCACTCTCAACCCATAAATGAGCTTTCGAGTGAGTGAGGGGAATGTTAGAATAATATAAGATTCTGTTAAGTCAGTCTCTTAACACCCGACTTAACACCTTCAGCTTTTAGAGTAACCGGTAACTTACCAATACATACAAGTAATTTGCATATAAAAAGTCAACAGATGCATAAATATATTAACACATATTAATTGAAACCCTAATTAATCACAATAATGAAATTAAATATATCAATAAAGAAAAGAAATGAATAGATCGAATACACATACCTTGTTTGTGTGTGTGTGTGTGTGTGTGTTTCACGGTGAGATCGGATGCAGATAATCATCGAGACGAGGCGGTGGTGTTGCTATGTATTAGTGTATTTTTTTTGTGTAATATATACGAGCTTCATTAATAGACCGTTCAGATTAAGCCACATGTCTTGTCTAGCCGCTAGGATGGATCCACGTGTTTTTTATAATATATTTAATTAATTTATAAGTTCACTATTTGGGGTTTTTTCAAAATTATTTAAGGATAAAATATTTTTTGTAAAAATACTGAACTTTTTTAAAATATTTTACAAAAAGACCAATTTTTTTGGAAAAAAGCGATTTTTTTTTAAAAAAAATTACAGTTTGCAACAATATTTGCAATTGGAATTAATCAAAATCAACCATAAATGTAACTTTAAAATTTAGTAAAAATAATTATTTTTTGATTCTATAATACGTTGTTTAACAAGTTATATGGCTAAAATCAAAATGCAACCATAAATGCAAGTAAAAGCAACTTCAATTATAGTTCAGAAAATAGGAAAAAAAAGTTGTATCCGGTTGCTTTTAGTTACAAACCGTATTTTTTAAAAAAATTCAGAATATGGTAAAATCACAAAAACACTTAAAAAAAATTGTATCTTTGATGATTTCTCTAAAAAAATTATATTACATATATTTTTATATATTAAAATATGTGATATTTTAAAAAGTTTATATTAGCCTACGGACATGAAACGAATCCGAGTAATCCGAGTTCAAATTCGACTCGCGAAAAATGAATATAATTTGTATTTGTATAAAAAATGAGTGAATTTGAATTTTATTATATAATTCAAACAAATATCAAGTCGGATTTTACCACACTAAAATTCGTTCATATTTATTTTAGTTCAAATAATTTTAGAATAGAATACATGTTTATTATACGTAGTCAACTCGAATTCGTAAGTTATATATATTATTTATATCATATTTTTGTTTTTAGTTAACAATAGTTTGAGTATTCTTAATTTTATAAAATTATTACATACAAATTTGAATTCGAATATATTAAAACGAGTAGTTCAGTATCCTTCGAGTCGAGCTGAATCAGATGTTAATATATAGTCGAACTTGAGTTGAATTTAACCAAAATTTTAAATTTTTAATTCGAATCCAGAACGAATTTGAACAAGTAATTATAAATTCGAACCGAATCTGTTGACACTATTATTCACCCTTATTCAACTTGATTTCAACTTTAACAACATTTGATTTCTACATATATGTAAATAATTTTGATTAATTTATAATTTTGTCATCATAATTTTTTAATCTCCTGGCATCAAAATTTCAAAATGAAAAAAGTTGAATTAATATTATTTGATATTAATTTATCATTTAATATATTGATTTTAGATCATTTGACATTTTAGATCTTAATTTATCAATTAATATATTAATTCAAATAATATATAGTTTCAACAAACATAAATATTTTATTACAGTAAAACCTTGATAAATGAATACGCTAGGATCAAAAATATATATTCGTGATATTATTTATTTATTGATAAATGAATAATAATTCATTTAGATAACAATTTTAGACTTTTTTCTTGTAATTATATTATTTTATATATTTATAATACTGTATGTTCAAATATATCTTGAATTCAAAGTTGTTATAATTTTTATGAAAAATTTAATTACATTTATTTTTTTAGAATTCTAGATTAATTATACATGCATGCATGAAATATGTTGTGCACAGTATTATAGTATTATAATATTATAAATTATGATTATTGTGTATATAATATTTAGAGTTAAGAGCACCTGCAATGCAGGGTCATTTGCCGCATTGGGATTCTTAAAGTGACTTGATTTCATAAAATTTGCATTGGAGCATAATTATAAAACTGGTCCGGGACTACCAAAGAGGGTCGAGACCGCTTAATAAAAAGCTGAAGTTTTTCAATATTTTAATGCATATGAAATTAAATACTGCATATATGTATCTTCTCTTTTCCATCTAGTTGCTTGCTTAATTTGTAGTATATAATAAAATTAAATGATCCAGCAGAAGTGGTACTGATGCGTTGGAGTGAAACAACTAAAAACTAAAAACTAGTTTAAGTCTAGTGGCACGTTAATAGGCCCTAAAATTGTGGTAAATAGTCCGCTACATTGTGGATGCTTTAAGATATATTGAACCTCATAACAAGTTATATGTAATTCTCAATTTTTATTTTGACCTTGCAATCTTACTACTATTCTAGTGTTTAATCTAATGGCTTCCAACCAGCACGTAAATTAACACAAAATACTTCAACAGACGAGATAAGAGAGCCGTATATGAGCATAAAACTTGTTAAAGTGTATAAAAATTATTTATGGGATAAAATATACTCATATAATATTATAAATATAAATATATTATTTAAAATATAGTGATTATTCATTTATATTTATATCGGGCCTAAACTTGATTTTATTTATTCGATGATGTTTTTAGCAAGATTATTCATTAAGTTTATTGACCCAAATCAAAATCGAAAAAAGTTATTTATTTGACGAGATTATTCGTTTATCCAAGATTCATTTATCGATATTTTAATGTATATAAAATAAATTTTGTTTTTAAATGTCAGATCCGTACGTGCAGCACATGCTGGTATAAATAAATATTTATAATGTACATTTAAAAGATAAAATAAATCTGGCAATGCACTGAGTACAAGCCTAAATATTTATATGAATTCACGTGACTAATCGAAAATTTTGGATTAAATAGTTAATTTCAAAATTAATCATATCTCCCAATACAGTTGTATATCTTCTTTTTTTTTTTTTTTTTTTTTTGAAATAGTTGTATATCTTCTATTAGCAAAGCCGTAATGTAAATAAATTAGTGAACTACCATGCTAGTTCTCATGTCTCTTTCACGAGGACTTTATAATCCTTGTATTGATTTGTTTTTATTTATTATTTTGTCTGCAATAAAAATGAAATCTTCTAGTGCATTGTCATTATTTCTCCAGCTTGAAAGAAAACTCGTATAGTATAGCTTATTATTCACGTCTCACTTAACAAACGTTGCTGTTATAATTCTTGTTACAGTTGGCCTTTGCTGGTATCAACTATCTTCAAAGTCTTAAGAAGAAAGGTAAGCATACTCTGAGCCTGCAAGAGATTTTCGCAACTCAGATATCACGGTTTCGAAATCTCAGGTATGGGAATTTGATAGATCCTTTTATTTGGTTATCGTTATTGATGCATGACTGCTTATGATTGATTGTCATCTAAATTTTCAGAAATGGCGATCGAAGATTGTGACATTTTTTTTAGCTTTAGAGGTGAAACACGTAACAACTTTACTTGCTACTTGTACGAAAAGCTGAAGCTCCAAGGATTCAGGCCATTCATGGACAGGGAAAACATCCATCTCGGAGATGAGATTGATGGGGAAATTAAGAAAGCGATTAAATACTCTAAAAGCGCGATCATAGTTTTATCAGAGAATTATCCATCTTCTAGACATTGCTTGGACGAACTGGTGCATATTCTGGAAAGGAACCGGACATCCAAGTATTTTATCATTCCGATATTTTATTATGTCGAAGCTGCTGATGTCAAGTATCAGAGGGGGAAATTTGGTGATGCGTTTGAGCACGTTCAGAAGCGGCACGACAAGGAAAAAGTGGTACAATGGAGAGCAGCACTTGCACAAGTTGGAGACATATTAGCCAAAGAAATCAATGAAAAAGAGTGCGTTCCTCTTCTCTTAGTATATTATTAACAGATCTCTGCTTTAAAAGCCACAAAAGTTTTTTCACACACGGAAGCTCTAGTTAAAATATAACCAATATCTCCCAATTTTTGACTTGATCATGGTTATTAATAACATATATGTGATTACGTCGAATTTATATATGTAAATTTGGATTTGACAAAAACTCGCTCGTGGCAGCTTCAATAGTATGAGTCTATTAGACTATGAGCTTGATCTTAATTCTTGTTGCATGAAGAATCAGCTTCACACCATATCATATAAAGCCTTGGTCACTTAAACTTTCTATGACATTTTTCTTTGAAATAGTATGGTACGAATTTATTTCACTTATTCTATCTCAAAATTTACAGTCCACGTACAGAGAGCAAGATCATTGAACACATCGTTACATCGTTTACACAAAAGTACTCAGAGCACTACCAAAGAGGGCCGGACTTCAAAGCATCCAAAATCAGCAGCATGATTTCACAGCAAAACGGTTACCAAGTTGTGCCAACAACAGAATCTTATCATTTAGATATAGAACAAGGATCAGTTGAAGTTACGAAAGACAATGCAAAATCCATAACAAAAAATTACGAAGATATGACATTCAGAGCATGGATGAAGGATTGGATGATTAACAATCCTAAATTTTTTATTCTTGTAGTCATAGTTGTCACTGTTATTATAATTTTTACAGTTGTTACCTTCATACAAATTGGCATAGAGTCTAGTACAGCTGATACAGTAAACTCAGCTTTCAAGGACTTTTCGGCCACATTCAAGGACAATGGACCTAAAAACTTCCCAACGACATTTAAGGACACTGATTATGGTGGGGAAGTAGTCTGGAATCCTAATAACTTTCCGACATCTGGGGCCATGGACTCTAGAAGCACGAAGGTAATATGCAGGGGCGGCCCTGAGATTCACGGACCCTTAGTTAAAATTAGTTTTTGGGGCCTAATGTGTATATGCTCTACATTTTTTTTTATAATTTATATATAGATAATTCAGAATTTTGGGGCCTTTGAATTTTAGGAGCCCTAAACGCACGTCTTATTCGCCTACCGGGTAATATGGAATCTGGAACAGCCACGGGAGAAACCGTGTCAATGTATCAGGAAAGGTTTTACATAAGAGTAAATGTTTGTATATGCTCTACTATTTTGTTTTACTAATTTGACTTATAGCTTTATAAATGAGTATGAAATTCTCGGGATAATCGAGGGTCGAACCAGGACCTGAGACAACAGATGATGACCTTCAACCACTTGAACTATCCAATCGTACTATACCTCTACTATTTACTCTGACGATTCTCAAATACTTTATTTTTTGATTAATTAATGAATTAGCTGTATGTTTTGTTTTTTTTGAAACTTAAACCACAGCTTTTATTCAAGATGAATCAAATAAAAAGAGACTCCAGCATGAAATCTGGAGAAGTAAAAACAGTTATTTCAGAACTGATTTATTAAACCACAGCTGTATGTTTTATTAGATCCCGTTTGTCTTGCTTAAATTTCAGAACTGATTTTAATTTTAAATTAAAAAATATTTGTTTATTAAATTAAAAAGTGTAAAGTTTAAAACTAATAATTTAAAGTTAATTAATACTAGTTAATATTATCATTCATATATACAACTTATAAATTTAATTTAATTTTAATATAACTCATAAGTTACACAACACACTAAATTTATCCAAATGAATATTAATTTAAAATTTTTACTTTTAACTTTTAAGAAACTTTAAATTATAAGTAATTTTTTAAGTTATTTAAAAAAAGGAAGTAATTTTTTTAAAATTATCAAAAAAAACTATTTCTTTTTATAATTTTACTATATTTCAAAAATATTTGCATAAATACAATTTCCAACTAAAAGCAATCAAATTAAACTTTTTTATAAATGATTTGTAACTTAATGCAACCGAATGCAAGTTTTTTTGTATGTATTATAATGTTTACATACATTATATGTGTGTATAATGAAGTCACGTGAGTAGCGTATGATATTTTTTTGCCATGTATTTTCAGTTTATTTTTAATTAATTGTCCATGTACCTATATGATGTGTAAAATCATACTGCCACCTCACTAAGATTCTAATGTCTGTTAGAATATTTTTGACGGAAAGACCTGAACCAAAAAAATACAAAAATTAAATTATCAAATATACGGAGTCTTTAATTCAGGACTTAAACAATAAAACAATAAAAGTTTAAGAACTATTCAATTTATTTTTTCAAAAAAATATGGGTTTTATAACTGTTAAAATAATATATTTTTTCAAGTTGATCTCTAATTTGATTAGATTGTACAAACTCATATATAGTGACCGTTTGAGATTCTTTAAACTTAAAATAAGTTACTTATTTTATTTTTATTTTTTACATATTTTCATTTTTTTTAAAGATAAATATTTATTTTAGAATTTTAAAACCAAATATTATTTTCAAAATAAAAAAAAAAGTTACTTATTTTCAGAAAAATTACATGCATCCCTATTTTTTTCCGGAAATAATAACTTATTTTCGGAAAAAAAAACTGTTGCCAAACAACCCCATAATATGACTATTATTCGATGGAGTCGAGTTGAATTATTAAGTATAAATTTAAAGCCTTTTCAATTAAATCTAATTGAGCTTAGTTATTAAGCCTGAAAAGTATATTAAAAGTAGACAATCATATAAACAAAGTTTTTTTTGATGGATCGTATAAACAAAGTTGAATTCTTAAATGTTAACGAGTCTTTGAATCTAAATTAAATTTTAGTCGAGTTTGAAACTTCAAATTATTTAAAATATCAAAATAATTTTATGGATTAAAAAAAAATCAATCCAGTAATATTTGATCTTTCAAAATATATTATTAAACTCTAATTCAATTAATTTAGTTTTAAATTTTATCAAAATATATAAAAAATTTAAATCTAAATCAAACTCAAACTCAAATTTTTATCAAAACTAAATACCGACTCCGTCCCATGATAATAATCTCTTTTGGGAAAAAATTTGTCCCATAAGAGCATCTCCAATTGTAATATCACCACATGTTATGTAAAAAATCTAAATGGCGCTATGATATATATAGCCCTCTAACCATAAGACCTGTAGCAAAAATTATAGATATCCTTTATTTCATTTTGTTAAACAATATGAGTGTTGCAGAGGGGGGTTAAATGCAACTTATAAAATAATTATTTTTCTTACTAACAACAAACAAGACAGTAATACTAGTGAGTTATGGAATGTAGACAAACTTAAACAAGCATACGAGGACACATGTTTAACTTCAAAAAATAATTTTATTATTTTTTGTTTACTACAACTGATTGAAAAATAATTACAGCTATGAAGAAACAAGAGCAATGAATTTGCTAATGTTTCTTACTTTAGAGAAAACATATCTCAGTTGCATAAGGAAAAATGCTTATGAAATATGTGTATTTATACTGAAACACATATCCCACTTATATGCACACTTTTCTTTTGTCCTGTAATAAATCTTAAAATAGAAACTGTGATTTTATTGTTCAACTTTGGCTTCATTCCATTTGTAGATAAAGTTGTGCGGAGATGACAGAAATCTTTGACTCCTGGTACACACCTTATTTTTTTGATCGTCTTCTCCCAAATTGCAGTAGTAGGCTTGACAAACTAGATAGTAATGTCTAAATCATTTTTTGTGCTTTCACTATCCAATCTACTACCTGGGGAAAGACTGTCAGCTTCACTAAAAATATACTTTCAACTTCTAGCTCCACTATGGTGACAGTATCTTTGGCTCCGCACATTTTGCTGTCAAGTCTCGATAGATTCTTGAATTTTACTGTCTCCAAAGCTGCTGTCAACTATCCCCGCTAAACGTGTTGTCAGTAAAACTTGCTGTCTGTGAATCTTCATTCTCCGCCAAGTTTAATGTCATTGAATAGTTGTTGTCGTCTGTTCTTTTATGCTGTCACTTGAATATGTTGTCATAGGCTTCAATTGTAGAATGTTACTGTCAAAGTGTTGATCCATGATTTGCAGAACACTTTGTGAACTTCTATTTCGTGGATCGTGTTATTGTATTTATACAAGACAATAATTATTGAGATTTACTGTCACATACTTGGCTTTTAAACATACTATCACAAGTGACAACTAAATATACTGTCAATATTCATATGACAGTACATTTTACTTAGTTAATTTCTAATTAATCTAAATAACTTCTAGTTGATTACAATGTTAACACCACAATCCCTAAAACATCTTCTATATTTGTTGAGTATATAGTCATTATCTAAAATATTCACGTCAGCTTTTTACCTTATTTAAATTGTATTTGTCAAGCCATAAATTATATAATTATATATAAAATAATATTTTTGAATATAGCTAATATTGGAGTACAGACTCTTACAGATTTAGTAAAATTTTACATAATCATAATTTAGCTAACCATTTTACCTATTTCCATTGGATATGCTCTAATATTTGTTAATTTCTACTTTTAATGTAAAAAAATTCAAACTTACCCTCTTTTTTTGTTATTTCTAATACAAAAGTTACTTTATTTAGTATAAAATAGTCATAATAAATATGATATGCACGAAAAATTATTATAAAACTAACATTTCTTAATATGCGTTATTTCTAGAAAAGAGACATATTTAAGAATATTTATTTAAAATCCAACTCATAATTAAATTCGATTTAGAATTGAGCCCATCTTTTCAACTCAAAGTTCGAACCGGTCAAATTACGGCCCCTGTAACATTCTCAATTTCACATCATCCCCTTCCTACCCATACAGTCAATAGACAGGTCATTTCGTAAAATTGTACAGCTAATTTGATGTACATAATATTTTTCTTAAATATAGTAAAAATGAAATTGCCAACGTGTACGGTCTATATTTCCATTCATAGCACTACCATCAAAAGACGGAAAGCTAGCTATCCTTTTCCCAGCCTCAAAGCAACACGTCAGCAACCCATGTACCGCACCAACAATTCCCATTATACCCCACGACCCTTGCTTATCACCAAGGGCCAAAAGGGCATTTTCGTCATTGTCAGCCAGCTGAACCGCCCATCTACGCGTTCCAACAAGTAGGCCCTATATTCCATAACCATTACCGACTTTTCAACTTTTAATTAATACTCAATATATATATAATTATAAATTTTAATATGTACATAAATATAATATTATAATTCTTCACAGCTCTTTCTTAGCCCCAAAACAACAACAAAGGCTTGTTTGCATTTCATTTCGTTGCATCTCAACAAACCATTTCCTTATCTTTTAATTTTCTCAATCTTCATCTTAACAAACACAAACCAAAATAAGCTATGGCTCAAAAGAGAGAGAAAGAGGAGACCGAACTCAAGGTCCCTAAATCTCTATCTCTATGTTCTCCTCCGATTCCTTCAGCAAAGCTCTCCGTCACCGATGACCAGAACAGTTTTGCTTCTGCGAGGTTGTCGGAGAGCTCCTCAGATCTGAAATCAGATTCTAAATCTGATTTCGTAGATCTGAGGATAAATTCTGCTAAATTAGCAGAAAATATAATAGATCCGGTTGTTAAAACAGTAACAACCGGATCTGAACACGGAGAAAATAAGCTGAAGCGAAAATTGGTCAACCGATGCCACGGGTGTAACAGGAAGGTCGGTCTTATGGGATTCAGATGCCGTTGCGGAGACATGTTCTGTTCAGAACATAGGTATTCCGACCGTCATGATTGTAGTTACGATTACAAAGCGGCTGGTCGGGAGGCAATTGCTCGTGAGAATCCAGTGGTGCGAGCTGCGAAGATTCTGAAAGTCTAAGATAAAAACAGGATGAAAATCCAAAGTTATATCGTATCGGATCAGATCGAGTCGAATCAAATCAAATCAAGTTCTCGATGATTTGTATGAAGAGCCAACCAAGAGGAAGAACAGTTTGATTTTTTTTACATATATGTTTCATAGGGTTGGCTGTGATTGTCTGAACACCATAGGAATGATGGTGGGGTTTGTTGGTATTGATGGAAGGGTATGGGATGGGAAATTTTATGGGAAGTCGGGGGTATTGTTGTCATTTGATTATTGTGTTAGTGGAATTTACTTTACTTTTCAGCTTTGATTGATTGTTGTATAGTATGTTTTACCTTTTCTGCATGGACCATATAGCAAATTAGCAATACAAGAATCTATAATATGGGCCGCAAGAACATGAAAATAATTAGAAAATATAAGCCATTAATCTCACCTACCAGCAAAACTTGTATTAGTTGTAATTATACACTTGTGCTTAGTTAATTAACAAAAATATTTGTATATTAACATTGTTCAAACTAAATTTTCAGGAACCATATATCAAAATATGAAGCAAATTATGGAATGTGTGAACACAAATTAAGCCATTAAGGTGCTTTTTTTTTACCATCAAATTTAACTTATTTTATAAATAATGCATATACAGTATATTTAATATATCTTTTATTTATAATAAATTTTAAAGTTTCTTTTCACCATGAAGTGATATAAAAATTTATAGAATTCGATTTTCATATCCTTTCAGATAAGAAAAATACTACTCTCTTCGCCCCTAGTTAGTTTAATTAGTTGTTTTTTTTGGGAATACAATTTGTTCCGTTTTAGTTATACATCTCTTTAATCAATATAAAAATATGGTTTTTTTTCCACAAATACCTTCATTTATTTGTGATTTTCAATGTTGACTTCCCCACTATATTTATGAACTTAACCCTTTCTTTTTAATAATTTGACTTATAACTTTATAAATGAGTATTTGTAATAAATCCTCTACCACATGGGTTATCGAATCGTATTCATAAATTTAACCCATTAATTATAGATATGTATGTAAAATAAATATAACATTTAAAATTTATTAATATGGGTAAAAAATTTAAAAAGGAAAATTAATTAGGGAGCGCAAGAGTAATTTGCAGAGAAAAATACAAACTTGTCTAGCGAGAAGCACCGCAAATTTGTGAGTGCACAACTTTGGAGACAGAAACTTGATGCTTTTTCCTTTCTTAATGAGTAAACAAGTTGCGCAACTAATAACAGCTGCACATAGAAAACTCAACTCATACATGTGGGTAGTGGTTGTAGACATGGAGACGTATAATATACTTTCTCCATTCTAAAATAAGTGTGGTCTTGACTTTTTACACGTATTTTATAATTTTAAAAAAAGTTACTTTCACAATTTATATTTTTAATTTTTTTATAAATAAAAGTTTAAGTTATATATTTTTATTCAAAAAAATTAAATTTATACTTTAAAATACGTGTCAGAAATTAAAATAACACTTGTTTGGGAATGAAGAAGTATTTATCTTGTTTATTGTATTTATGCGAGTTGTACAACCAAGTCATTTGGTAATAGCCGTCGAACTTGAATGACAATCTTTACTATTTTAGACCATGGATTATATTTCATACGTGTCCATTCTCCTGCCTTTGAATTATATAAACATAGCCAGGTGACATGGAAAATTAATTCAGATGGCTGGATAGAAAATTAGGCCGAAATAGCATGAATGGTGGTGTAATTGCACTCGTAATCGCAATATATCAGTAATATGATTAATTATTAATTAATTGTAAATATATACAATTAAAAATATAAAAATTAATATAATTAATAATATTAAAATATTTGTATACATTATATTAAATTAAATTAAATATATCATTGAAAGGATTAAAACAAATATATATAAAAAAATTATATACTAAAATATTATTAAATATTCATGAGTACCCCATGATGAAAGAGTTATTATTACTCAAGTTGTCAATCGATTATTTAGGCTACCGGTTCTATTTGAGTTACCGAGATTGTTATTTCAAAATTGTTGCAAGTAAACAAATAAATTGTTAGAAGGAGGCTGAATACAATCGTATAAATTAATCGAATAATTAAATATAAATATGAAAAACTTACAGATTTATTAACTCTGTATAAAATCTATTACAAAACAAACTTTCTTAAGAAATAAACAAGTTCAAATAAACATAATCTGAATTTATATAGACACAATTACAATCACCAAAAACATAATAATAAAATAATTATCAATTCCAATAAATGATGAAAACTTTCTGTTAGCATAAACTGTCATCAAGTATATTTTGATTAACATATATTCTGATCTCTTTAAACTCTGACATCTTAATATATTCTAATTTAATAAAAACAATAATATAAATTATTTAATAATGGGTAGTTTAATTGTTTAGTTTTTGAATAGCATGATGAGGAGTTGAGAACATGATAAATGAGATAATAGAGAGGTTTATAGTTTAAAAATTAAGAAACATAGTTGTTAGGTTTCGGTTTAATCACATCGTTAAGTGGACATACTTTTACATGTATGTTGTTTTACAAAGCACCGTCTTGATTATAATGTTCTTTCAAAACCTCTCAATGTATCATTAGTACAATGATTCCCAAGTCTAATTATGACATATTCTGATTTTAGACGCTATAAAACCTAAACAAACATAATACAGTAGATCTTCATGTTTTAACACATAATGTCAATCTGCCCTTACTACATGTCCATTAAAAAAAATACTTGTACTGGCCTCCATAAAAAAGGAGGTAGAAATGTAGTAACTTCTGTAGTTGATGCTAAATAATTATACTAGAAAATCCTCACGTACTAGCTTCTGGTCTGAGAAAGGTTGCCAAACAAATCCATAGCCACGATTCGAGGTCCCCTTTTCAATTTTAGTGCAACTTTTCAATTCTCCGATCGCATTCCTTTGAGAGAAACCAAGGTCTCTGGCATAATGGTCTTGTTGTACTTTGTGTAACTGTACTAATTGCTTTTGATTTAAGACTGTAAACAAAACGCCTAGACGGGTATCTACATATTAACACATCTTCCCCGTCTAAATCATATATAAAAAGACCACTCTGCTTCAGACTTGGATATTCATATAAGCATGGGAAGGAAATTACCATTTCGTCTCACTACTCTCGTTCTTTGTAATCTTCCAACACCCAGACACTTAATTTCTCTTTCACAAGAGAGAGCATTTGTGGGTGCCATGCCACAACTGAAATTTAACCCTCGATCTGCCTGTCATGTAATATGCTTTTTGGTGCAATGCAAGTTGTCCCTGTCTCCTGTACTAGGTCAACACAAATGATTTCTGGTTTGCCAAGCCCAACAATACATGCTTTATAAACAAACAACATGCCCATTTGTGACAATTCAATGCCAAAAACTTCCTGATGTTCGTCGACATTCTTAATTTCTGTAATGTTGAGGGATCTCCAGGAAAGATCTTCAGAGTTACATAGATCAGTACCAGGACATCCAAGATCAAGAACTTCCATGAAAAAATTTCTCCACCCTATATTCGCGGATAGAGAAAACAAATTATATAACTCAGTAGATGAATCAAAATAAATGATCATGATATAGCTTATCTTATTTAGATTGGGAAATTCAAGTATATCTTTTGTTGAAGGGTTGCTAATTCGATATTTTGCAGGTGATGTGGCTGAAGATTTTATTTCCTCAAGTAACAACCCGTTCATAGTATTCATATATTGAACTGCTTCCATAATACCTTCACTGTTAAGACTTTCACGCTTACACTCGAAGTAGAACATACCTTCGTTCCTTCTCATATGCAACTCCACAAATTCATTCGTCGTAATTATGGCATATCATAGTTTGCGCACAGATTTGCACCTCAGCAAAGACTTCACTTCCAAGTAGCTCAAGATTTCAGGAATGATCCCTTCAGGAAATTAAGGTACATCATTCCCAACAATGTTTTTATCCATCCTAGTCCTCTTTCCTGGGTGAACTTTATTATATTGATAGTTATACACGAGTACCTTTTTAGGCTCAGCAGTCCGCGTCATATTCTGTGAAAAGTAACAAAATACATTTACAAGCAAGGAAATAGTCGATAAACATACTAATTAAAGTTTATATTAAATCACCATAACTTTTTCCTAAACAACGAAATTAATTTAAATTAATTTTATAAAC
Organism: Oenanthe sinensis; assembly: GCA_028671895.1. Taxonomy (NCBI): domain Eukaryota; kingdom Viridiplantae; phylum Streptophyta; class Magnoliopsida; order Apiales; family Apiaceae; genus Oenanthe; species Oenanthe sinensis. The sequence goes on from CM053814.1 coordinate 10,890,957, forward strand.
ATTTAAACCGTAAATTAAATTAAAGAAACTTCATCTATGAAGAAACATATCGAACATTACACTAATAAGTATCACTTAATACTATGAAGAAATGTTCATTTGTGTTGTTTACATCGAAATCTTGTTAGTATCTAGCAAATTGGTATCAGAGCATTTAAGATCTGATGTCTCCACCATCGAATACTTAAAGAATTGAAGAATTAGAACAGAAATCGGAGACTCTGGATGCATCACTTGCAGAATGAATTATTGCTGCTATGGAGAGAGCCATGTCAGCCCTCCGAACTTCACTCTCCTTGCTGCATGCCTTGAAGAAAAATCATGAAAAAACAACTCAGATCTGTTAGCTCTCGGAGAGAGACTCGAAGGGAGGATACGACAATCCAGAGAAAATCAAGAGAAGGCGATAAATTTGTTGAGGAATGAACGGAATAAATTCCAAGCAAATTTACGCTCAGTACTCACTCACAGAGAAGGAGAATACCGACTTGTATCAAATCATTTCAAAGGGGATTGTTCGCAAAGGAGATTACCGACTAGCATCGAGTCATTTTGAGTTGCTCTTGAGCGTTTTCAATAATGGTGATGTTGATCTTATATCTCGATTTGGCTAATTGATGGTTTTTATTTCTAGTTAGACTATAACTTGCTCTTTTCTAATCCAACTGAGCGGAAGAGGGTGTGCAGGCCACAATCGATGTGTGCTGTATAAAAATGCCAATGTGGAAAATAAAGGTCGGGGGTAAACATACAATGTGGGGATTTACAGGCTGATCGCCTGTAATTAGTGTTGGAGAAATTATCTCAATTGAAACAACCATATTACTTTTCGTATTATCGTCTTCGTTCTTCACATGTATGTTAGGAATTCCTGTTTCCTCGTCTTTGCATAAATTGAAGTAAACAGTTATCACAGGCAATAATAAGAACAGATTAATAATAATCAAGACAAATGAACACCAAAATTTATACGTGGAAAACCCCCTTAAAGCAAAGAGGTAAAAACCACGGGACCAACTCCGAATGTTTCCACTATAATTATAATAATGGTTACAATATTCTCTCTGAAGTTTACAAAGTAATACTTGAGGCACACCTGAATAGTAATACAATGATTCCCTATTCCTTCGGTACTTAAACCGGATAACCTGGACGAACTCCCTGTTGCGGCTGCAACAGCCGGACGAACTCCTAATGCTATAGCAGGACAAAACCCGACGACTACAGCCCGACCAAACACTAACACTAACCCACCCGAAAAGAAAGAATAGAGTAGCACGACGACCCCCTATCCTGAGTTGCTTGAAACTACCACAAGGTAAGTCTCCTACTAGACAGACTATCTAGCAGCTATAAACTAAGAAAGGAGGGAGAGAAGAGTATTTGGTGTGTTTACTAAATAATGTGAAATGACTTATTTATAGGTGATAGAAGGTGTGTGCTCTTTTTCCTTATCAATGTGGGACAAAAGAGTGAAAGTGAAGAAACATGGGTTTTGGCTTAAAACACAACAATCTCCCCCTTCCGAACTCACAACTCTTCAATTACACTCCATGCCTGCGCCTCACTTGCACATCTCCAACTTCTCCCGTGGGACGACCTTTGTCATCATATCAGACGGATTCTCTATCTGTATCACCCCATCTTCAACCTGTTCCCGCAGCCAATTGTAACGTACATTAATATGTTTAGTACGACTGTGACAAATAGCATTCTTGCTCAAGTCAATTGCACTTTGACTATCACAGTATAGCTCAAACTTGCTGTTTCAGACCAATTTTTGGAGAAACCGCTTTAACCAAACCAGCTCCTTGTCTACTTCACAAGCAGCAATATACTCTGACTCGGTTGTTGACAACGCAACACACTTTTACAACTTGGACTGCCATGATACAACTCCCCCCGTAAAAGTGAAAAGCAATCCCTGACGTGGACTTCATCTCATCAGGATGTCCTGCCATGTCAGCATCTGTAAAACCTTCCAAGACTGGTTCACCATGTCCATACCTCAAGCATAATCCGGAAGTACCCTTTAGATATCTATGAATCCACTTGACTGTTTCCCAGTGTTCTCTTTCGAGATTTGACAGATATCTACTCACAACTCTAACAGCATGAGCAATATCTGGCCTTGTACAAACCAATGCACACATAAGACTTCCTACTGCTGACGAGTAGAGAACTTCTTCCATATCCTTCTTCTCTTTGTCTGTTGACGGACACATTTTCTTGTCAGCTTAAAATGTCCCGCCAATGGTATGCTAACAGGTTTAGCATCACCCATATTGAACCTTTTCAATACTCGTTCAATATAACCTTGTGACAACCACAACTTCTGAGTTGTTCTATCACGAACAATTTTCATCCCCAGGATTTGTCTAGCTGGACCTAAGTCTTTCATATCAAAGGATTTGGACAAATCCTCTTTTAACTTGCTGATTATGTTAGCATCTTGACTGACTACTAGCATATCATCAACATAAAACATCAGGATAATGAAGTTACCGTTAGGAAACCTTTGCACATAAACACAGTGATCTGAAGTAGTTCTCTTGAACTTGTGATTCCGCATGAATGAATCAAACTTCTTATACCACTGTCTTGGTGCTTGCTTAAGCCCGTACAAACTCTTCTTGAGTTTACAAACCATGTGCTCCTTCCCTTTTACTTCAAACCCTTCTGGCTGGTGTATGTAGATCTCTTCCTTCAAATCTCCATGAAGGAATGCAGTTTTCACATCTAACTGCTCAAGATCCATGCTGGCCGCTAATCCGAGTACTGTTCGGACGAATGTCATCTTTACAACTAGAGAAAAAATTTCATTGAAATTAATGTCTTCCTTTTACAAGCTTTTCATCGTCTCTTTTCACTTTGAAGACCCATTTATTCTCTTCAAAGCCTTCCGTCCCTTCGGAAGCGTAGTCAACTCATAAGTTTCATTCTTATTCAAAGAATCCATCTCCTCTTGCATTGCATTTAACTAGCAACTGCTATCTTTATGAGTCTTGACTTCCTCCAATGTCTCGGGCTCCCCCCCTCATCAACAACTAAGATATACTCGGATGAGAGATATCTTGTTGATGGTCTTCGTTCTCTCGTAGAACGGCGTGGCTGAGGTTCTTTATTTTCAGGCTGATGCGGTTCCTCCCCCCACTCAGCATCCTCAACATTTATCATATCTTCTCCATCATCTTTGCATGTGTTTGGATTCTAACTTTTTGTGGTTGTGGAGTTTTCTCAAAATTTTCATAATTTTGAGACTCGTAGAATACCACATCTCTGCCCCTAAATATCTTCTTCGATTAAGGATTCCACAACCGGTACCCAAACTCCGGATCCCCATATCCAACAAGTATGCACAAAGTTAATTTATCTTCAAGCTTCGTTCTATGTTCCTTTGGGATGTGTGCAAAAGCCTTGCATCCAAACACTCGCAAGTAGGAATAAGAAACATCTTTTCCTAACCAGACCTTCTCTGGAATCTCAAAATTCAGAGGTGCCGATGAAGACCTGTTGATCAAGTAGCAAGTTGTTTTTATAGCTTCTCCCCAGAATGACTTTGGCAATTTAGCCATTCTTAACATGCATCTAACTCGTTCAGCAATGGTACGGTTCATTCTTTCTGCAACACCATTTTGTTGTGGGGTACCAGGAATTGTCTTTTCATGCCGAATACCATACCTTGCAAGGTATTCCTAAAACTCTTTTGAAGTGTACTCTCCCCCGTTGTCACTACGAAGGCACTTCAATTGTTTCCTTGTTGCTCTTTCAACCATGGCATGAAACTTCTGGAAATACTCAAACACTTGATCTTTGGATTTGAGTAGTTCTACCCACACCTTCTGAGATGCTTCATCAATGAAGGTAACAAAATACCTATTTTCGTCCAAGGACTCCACCTCGAACGGACCACACACATCGGAGTAGACTCTTTCTAGCACCACAGACTTTTTCTTCAGTGGACTGCTAAAAGATACTCGATGTTGTTTCCCGAATAAACAATATTCAGATGGCTGCAATGCAGTATCTTTAGCAAACGGAATGAGGGATTTCTTTGCTAAGATCTGTAGCCCTTTCTCGCTCATGTGTTCAAGCCTCTTGTGCTAGAGATTTGTGGAAGCTTCATTTTCAACTGTATTCAAACTACTTGAACATATCGTCACTTGTGTCTTGTACAAAGAACCACAAGTGGAACCTCTTGCAACAATCAACGAACCCGTACCGAAGCTATTTATATACCCTTCATTGTCTAGTGCCATGCCAGAAATCAAGTTGAGCCGTAAGTCCGGAACATGCCTGACATCTTTCAAAGTCATTGAACAACCCGTGTTTGTCTCAATACAGATGTCACCAATGCCTATGATCTTTGACTGATCAGAGTTACCCGTTCTCATTATACCAAAGTCACCTATTTTGTACGTCATAAAGAATTCCTGAGTGGGTGTTGTGTGATACGTGGCTTCAGTATCAATCACCCATTCGACATTCTGATCATCAATATGTAAGCATTCTTCTTTCCTAAATGAAAAGATCACAACATCTTATATCATAGCAGCTGTTGTGTTCTTCTCAGCATGTTTCTCTTGCTGACCATTGTTCTGCTATCTAAGTTAGACCCTACAATCATTTTTGTAATGACCCTTCTTCTTACAATAGTAGCATTCAACATTAGCTTTTGACTTGCCACCAGAATTCCTGAAATTTCGGCTTTTACTACGCCCCATATTCGAATCTTTGTGATTGCTTCTGCCCCTATTTTTAGTAACAAGAGCCTGAGAATCATTATTGGCTACCTGCCCCTCTCTTCTCATATCTTCACTAATGACACTTTCTTTAATGGACTGCAACGATAGTTTTTCACTTGGTATTGCATTAGTTATTACAACCACTAACGTATCCCAACTGGATGACAAAGTGTCGAGAAGAAATATTGCCCGGAGCTTCTCATCAAGCTTCATATTCATATTTGCAAGTTGATTTAACAACCCCTGAAACTCGCTCATATACTCCGACATATTGTTCCCATCTTTGAATCTCATGTTCACCATTTTGCGAACCAGAAAAGTTATGTTTTGTGAACTTTTCTGTTGGGACGTAGACTTCAATGTCGTCCAGAGCTTATAAGCATCTTCTTCTTCAGCAACATGATGGTACTCTGAATTATCAATCCATAGACGGATAAGACTGATAGATTTCATGTTCATCTTCTTCCAGTCAGCATCAGATTTTTCTGCAGGCTTGACTCCTTTTAGCTCCACTGGATCAAACAGATCCTTACTATAAAGCAGCTCCTTAATTCTGCTTTTCCACATCAGATAATTTGAAGCTGTTAAGCTTATCATTACACTGGATGAACTATCCATTTCAATTTACGAAAGTGCTCCCTAAACACATACACTTTTCCAGGTAAGTGTATGTGTTTAGGGAGCACTTTCGTATAAATACGGTGCCAATCAAATAACCATAGTGCACAAACACTTGCCTAGACACCAACGGCGTGGAACCCGGCTCTTGATGCCACTTGTTAGGAATTCCCGTTTCCTCGTCTTATTTGATCGTATGGACTATGGATTAAAGGAGAATGTTATAAAGATGGCATCAACGCATATACCTTATATTTCTAGGACGCATAGACCTAGGAATATACTTGCAAGTGTTTGCGTGGAAATTGATGTTAGGGGGAGTGATAGCAAGTGTTATTTAAGGTGAGAGGCGTACCAAGGCACAAGGGTCTCATGGAGCCTAGGCGACGAGGCGAGGGGCACGCCTCATTGAAGTGAGGTGCACAATGTAAAAATAAAATTCATATATATAGCAATAAAAAAATCACATATATTATAGAAAAACAATTTCAGTTTTAAAATACATTAATTATAGTAAAACAATAAGTTAGTCTCTCATTGAAAGCAATACAAGTAACGGAGAAAATACTATAGAATTTGTACATGTGAATAGAAGAAAGAAGTGAGGATTGATTAAAATGTATGAAGTATTTTTGTCTTTTTGAAATGTAAAAAGCGTAAATTAAATAATAAATTATTTATTTGATGTTTTTAATTATTTAATAAACAAAATATTCCTTTATTTATATGATCAAATTTATTTGATTAAATAATATATATATTTATTCATTTGGTAATATAAACCTAGTATTGATCTCCTATCTGTATCTACAATTGTTTTACGTAACAAATTCTACCTGGCATGATTGTTTTCTCGAGACTAATACTGGATCTTCTTTTTGTAGATGGATCCACCAATTTCCATTTCTTCAACACCAACACCCTACGATCTTGATAATGACGGACTGTGTAATGGGTCAGAATGGAAAAGTGATCCTGATGAAGAGGATCCAGACGAGGATTCGGTGGAAACTCCAGGGGAGAATTCAAAAGAAGATTCTGAATCAGGATATATTGTGATAGAAAGTGAATCTGAACAAGTTAACATAAATAGAGATGGAGGTGATGATGATGGACCACAACAAATTCCCACATCAGAGCAAAACCAATCTTCTGGAGAGTCTCTACAGAACAAGAACCTCTTGTTAGGAAAAGCAATCAGGTGATAGGAAGGGGTGTTCTTACGCATGGCATTCCAATGTCACCCCTAGGACTTTTACGAAGAAAATCAGGCTTTGAAGAAAAGAATTAGACTACAGGAGAATTTAACACAGCAGAGCAAGCTTATTGGAGATATATACGAGTTTCAGAATGAGGTTTTAAAAGATGAAAATAGGGTGTTAAAAGAAGAAGGTGCGAATCAGAGGAGTTTTAAACTGTCTTACAAGCACCTTCGGGAAAAGATAATGGTAAACCTTGTTACAATGTCAGAAAATATAAAAGAACAAGTTCAAAAAATGATCGATGAAACCATGGCGGAGTTTGTTGCTGAACATCAACAGAATAGTTTCAGCGTCTTCTACTTTTGTTACAAGGCCTTAAAATAGTGTTCTGTGGTTATAAGAATGTAGAGTAATAGGCCTTGAGCTAGTGTTTCGTGGTTTTATAACCGTAGACTAGTATTGACTACTGACGTACTATAGCTTTTGGTTATAGTTTTTGGGCTATGTGCTTTTAATACATAGCAGTATAGCACATCCTTGTATCTATGGGACCTAAGACATTGATAATGATGCATATCTAGTTAGAATATATATATAATATAAGATATATATTTTGGTAATTTGTTGCATTTCAATTTTGATATAGCCATATAGGTATACATGTGTCCTGGTGCTTACAAATTTTTATTAACAGGAGATGGCACAAAAAATGCAAACAGCAAATACAGAGACCTCAAACCAAGAAATGCCGCAAGGAAGACCTCAAACCACTATTCCTTAAATCATAAACCTGACAAATCCACCTGATCCTATGCAACAATTTGTAGAATTGTTACAGAACCCAACCAGTAAGCAACAACTGAATGAGGCCTGTCAAGTAACATTCAAAAACATTTAAAGGCATGCACCCACCAGAATTCAAGGGAACAACGGATCCAGAAGAAGCACAATCATCGGTTAAAGAAATTGAAAACGCATTCAGGGTTGTACAAGTAGCCGAAGATCAGCAACCACCTTTCGCTACATGCATGTGTTAAAAGGAGAAGCTAACTTTTGATGGGAATCCGTTGAGGTACGAGAAAACTTCAACAAAAATTGCGGGAGACAACATGGTGGAAACTTGGTGTAGAACATGACACTGAAACTTCGTGAACAACATGGTGCAAAAACTGGCTCAGTACAAGTGTACAACATGATACAGAAGAATTCTGCAGCTCTTCTATCGTGACAATAACATTAAAACTTCGTGTAGTTGAATTTAACTTTGAACATTTAGTCATACTATAAGCATCACAACTGAATTTTATGCGTGAACCGCAATAGTTTAACCGTATAGAATTTGCTATACAAAACATACATATTACATAATTACACTTAACTAGTCCTAGACAACCATGCTCTAGTTGGGAACTTAATGGAATAGATTAAAAGTCACTTGAACAATATGTTTGATCAACATACACACAACAAAACACGTGATAATGAAAAGCCATGCCTATCCAATATTGATATATGCTTAATTAAGTTAATTAACTGCTTAATTCATATTAGCAGGAAGAGAAGTGCTTAATTACGATAGCAAATCAGACAATCAGTTCACATAAAAAGATATATAAACACATTGAATAACATAATAAGAGACTGGAGAGTTTTGTACCTGATTCTTCAGCGAGATTGTTATCTGAGACATGACTTGCCACCAAGCTTTAAACTTGTGTTAAACTCTAGATCTTGTGTTATGCGTGTAACAGAGATGCGCAAAAGGCAAACGGACCGGGCTTTCAGCGTGCCGGAAAAACCTCGGTTTCTTGTTTGGCATAATCCGGTTGTTCGCTCGGACTTTAGAAAATATTCGAGCCCTTTTATCCGGGTCCCAATCGGGTCGGGTTGAGTTTATTAGGATTTAATTCAATTTTTATTTTCTAAATAAATTACATATCTATCACTATTATTAATATCATATTATTACTGGCTTATAACCCGCGATTCATGGATTGAAAAATATTTAAATAAATGTATTTTTATGACTATTTAATATGAATTTTTTGTAGAGTTGAGAATTTAATTATGTTAATATATAGAATATATTTTCTTATTTTACGTAAATTTAAAATTTAAAATATTTATTAATATTAGATCTAACGATTCTCATCTATTTATTTGAGAAAAGTTAACGGTCATTATTTAATATTTTTACTGTTATTAAATACCATTTCAGTTTCATCAAACAATAAAATGTTAACTATATTATACTATTTAATAATTAGTTAGTGACAAAATATTAAAAAGAATAAATATAAATTATTTTATTAAAAATTGTTACCAAACCGCATATATCGGTTCAGTTCAGGTTTTACCTATTAATCGTAATTGAACCGTTTGAAAAGGTTTTTTTCGATTTGAATAACCGTTAATCGGTTTCAATGTTTTCCAATTTTTTATTTAACTAAAAGGCGTTATACAAATTAAATAATATTAAGTTTAAAAATATTATAATATAAAAGAAAATAAATTTAAAATTCATAATAACACAATTTCTATTATCATAAAATTACAACTGAGTTTATATTCAAATTTATAACTAAAGACTACAATATTAGAAATGAGATAAAGACATCAAAATAAATAAATAATAACTTCTGTTTATAGCAAAAGAAGTAAACAATATTGTTATTTTTATTATACCTAAAAGCATCTACAACGGGGTATTAGCTAAAACAGTTAGCTATAATGAATCTGTAAGGACTTTTAAGGATTTAATTGAACCTGTGAAGATTTATACTCCAGTGGTGTTAGTCATACTCATTAGCTATATTCAAAAATATTATTTTATTATTATTTTGAAATATATATATATATATAAAGAAATTTGATAAATTAAAATAAATATAACTAATTTTTATCCAATACAAATAAAAATAATATATATTTAATAAAAATATTATAATATTTCTATATGTATATAAATATTTTAAAGTAGATATGTTAAAATAAAAATAAATAAATAATACAATTTAAAATATAATAAAATATTTAAAAATGACAAAAATAATAACAAACTTTACTTTTATATATTATAAAACATAATTTATTATATTAGAATATAAAATCAAAAATATTAAAATATAAAATAAGAATTATAATACATACATATATGTGTGTGTGTATAATATACATATTATAAGTAAAAATATGAAACAAATATATATAAATAAATAAATAGGGCTAGTTAAGGTAAATAGTGAGTGGGAGAACACATGACATTAGAGGGAGATGACGTGTATTATTTAGATGATGTGATTTCAATCTACAAATCCAGCGTCCCCAAAATCAAGCATCTAAAATTAAAGTTAACAGGTACTTCCCTTGCAGTGCTCTATTTTTTTACAAAATATCTATATTTTCAAATATTTTATTGTCAATTAGATTTTATACCTAACAGATGAGTCTCCTTGGAGATGCTCTAACTAGGCAAAAGTTCTATAGAAAATCTTATTTGGGGTACTAATTGAAGAACATATACTTTCTGCATCATATTCTGTTTATTATATATTGCAAAATCTAATTGAGGACATATATGTCTCCAATTTGTACTACATTTAAGAGTACTTCATTGAATTCAACCCAACTAGGCAAAAGTTCTAGGTTTTGTATAATAAATAATGTATTATATATATTTATACGATAATATTTAATTATATATATATATAATATTATATAAACGGTTCAATTTTTCAGTTCGGTTATAAGGATAAAACTTAATCATTATCAAATCATTCCATCGATTCAATTTGGTTACGATTTTTTCCAATTTTTATCAATTTTGATTTTTTTCCGTTTGATTTTTCAGTTTTTTTTACTCACCCCTAGGATCGTGTATACCCATTTCACTATCGTTGCCCTGAAAAGCATGTTAAAGCTTTATATTCTCGCAAGGTAAGCAATAATAATGCTTCCTTCGTACCTCCACTATCCAATCACAATTTAATTAGTTGCTTAACACTACGTTTTGGTATCCATTTAGCTCCAATTAGTTTGACCCAATCACTAATTATGATTTTATTTATCATTTTACATGTGATTAAAACACGTAGAATTCACAAAAGGGATTTGATTTCTATAATATTCTTAGCCTTAGTGAAGAAAGAAGAATAGAATATTAACCTATTACCACGATCGAAGAATAATTGTACAAAAGATAGGCCATTTGTAGAGGAATAAGTTCTTGCTAAATGATATAGTATCATGGCATATATCATCAACTACAAACTAAACAACATGCATTCTGAGTAAAGGAAAAGAAAAAAGCTTTAATTTTGTCTGTATACGATTGGTTTACTTCTTTAACACAATTTTATATTAAAATTTTCTAAGTTTTATCTTGGTTAACCAAATTAGAATTATTTGATCTAAATAGTATAATAAAATACAGAAAACTTATATGGAAACGCCATTTTTGCTTAAGATATGAGAGACTATATATATGGCAAGAAAATATATTTTGCTGCAACGTTCTGTAAGTACATATATACTAGATCTTCAATAAAAAACAGTCTACATATAACTTTATCCTAATAAATTATATCTCTATACATGCATCATGCATGCACACAAAAATCAAATTATTAGCATATTCGAAACCAAAAGCCACACGCTCGCGCGCACATATATACGTGTGTGTATATATATATAACACATCCGTGTACAATTCCGAAATCATAAAACAAGATACTAAAGCATTTCAAATTATGATCGACCCCAAGGTTGAAAACATCATAATGAAAAATACAGATGGCCTTTCTTTTAAGTTGTTAACTTTGTAATAGATGGTGGAATATATATATATATAATTACACTAGTAGTATGTTTCTTGCCTTTTACTTTGAACTTGGGTGCATTCCTCCCCACCAAATGATGGTCGACAACAACAAATTTGTGGGATTTATTTAGGGTTTAAAAATTTCTCTTGTGGGTCAATCATGTCTAGCTTAAGCTTGCCATAAAGAAAATGTAGATTTTTTGTCACCTAAAGTTAGATAATACTCAGGATTATAGCTAGGTAGGGGTTTCTTTGCTAAAGTTGATAATTTTTAAGAGGTGCCAGCATCTCGAAAAAGTCATTAATCACACCAACGAGTCACTAACACGTTATTTATATAGAGGGAAATTAAGGATTAAGCGCGGGATTAAAGGTATTTTATGCTAAGTAATCTCTATTCGTCTATCTTGTTTAAGCTAATTAATTTCTCTTGCAGTGCAAAACACATGAAAATGTAGTTCAAAATCAAAAGTGTGTCTAGATATAGGTATCTATTAGTAATTGTAAGCTTTTGAGAGTGCGTGAAATTGTGTACGCACTAATTAACACGCACTTGCTAATAGTACTTGTAAAATTATATAATTGTGAAATTTTCTTTCTTACATTATCATTTAAAAGTTTTTAAAATATTAATAAATAAAAGTAAAATTGAAGTTAAAATTTTTATCTTTTAAATAAAATTTGAAAAAGTATTCAAATTCGCCGCGTCATTTTTTCATTTGATACAATAATTCTTTCTTGATACGGTAATTAAAATCCGTAGATGTAAGATTTCGTTTTTTAATGTGTTGCTAAACAAAAAATTAAGCTGAGCATCATCATAACCAGATTAGATTTACATGTATTAGTAAGTAATATATATATATATATATATATATATATTAATAATGAGGCTTATAACCTTGTTCCAATAAATTTTCGAGCCGAGTCAGAGTCGAATCGAGAACCTGGGGCGACTGAGCCCATAAGCCCTTATCATTTGCGCTATTCAATCGTGCTCAGTAACTAATAATTAATATAATCAATGACTTTGATCCACCAGAACTAGACCGGGCAATTTAGTATACGACACGAATAATACGACACAAAAATTTAGTGTTTGTGTTTGAATTTTGAGTACACGAAACGAGAATACATGAACACGAAAGTACACGACCTAGATTTAGTGTTGTGTTTGAGTTTAGCCTTTGAGAACATGACACGAAAGTACACGAAATAAATATATTTACATTTAATATTAATTTTTATTATAAATATATATATATATATATATATTGATTTAATTATACATAATTTTATAATCTTGTATATAAATATGATTCAAATATATATATATATATATTTAATATATATTTATAAAAATATACTTAAAAATATAATATATTTATATATTAATTTTCATTTAATATTTATATGAAAACACGACACTAAAAGTACACGAACACTAAATGAATCGTGTTTGGATTTAACATTTCAATACACGAAACACGAAAATACACGATATAAAACTATACCACAATAACAAATCGTCAGGTCGGGTTTAACTACCTAACGTTAGTCATGAATCATGATAGGTATATAACTTAAATATACAGCGGATATACTTACATACATTATACATGTAAAGCAAATGTTTACAAAAAGTGAACAATACTCATCTATTTCGTAACTCAGAGATATATATTTACACGTACGTACATTGCATATATACTGTATACAATTATCTGTAGGTATTTTTGTAAGTTTCAAATAATGATTGCTTTTGGGATTTTGTTTTATAATTTATTTATAAATTAAAAATATAAATTTTGAAAAAACAAACGGGACCAATAATTATTTCTCGTATATGTTCTTTGTAATAATTTGAAATTAAAAATTATTTTGGTACCGTTTACGGTTTACCTAACCTTATAAATTACATAGATTTTATCTACATTTTTCTATTTATAAACTGCTTATAAGATAAGTCAAACATCTAACTGGATGGAACTATATATGATTAAGTAAAGCAATCAGCTAGGCAGGTACACAAATGGATTAACTTTGAATTCTTTGCCAACAGTGTTGTATTGTTCAGTATTCACATGCAATAATTCAAAAAATTTAGACACGATTACATTTTTTGAATAGTTTTTGTTTTAATATTTTTATATGTAAATTATTGTTACTTTTATTATAAATTATGAAATATTTTTATTTCTAAAAATATTTAAGAATTATAATTTTAATTATATAATTAAGTTCATACATATATACACACACACCATATAGGGAAAAATTATACGAATACCGTTTTTTTGTTGAAAACGTCGGAAACCTACTGCTTGCAAAACATATTTCGCAGAACAATATATTTTGCAATGTTCTGCCAGCAGTACATATATGATCTCCGATATTTTCAACAAAAAGTCGGTCTCCATATAACTTAATCCCTATCTATATTATATTATTAAAGCCGCAAAGACAAATTTTTGATTCGTCATCCTTTTGTGTTTCACTCAACTTCAAATAGATGCGTCTCTATCCTATTCAATTTCAAACACATTCTTTTAATCAATATACTACCATATTTTAATTTTCTCATTATTCAATTTTTTTAATTTATTTAATATCAGAATTTATTAATTAAGTTTTATGAATATTAAAACAATATTATTATTTTATTTATATTAATTGAATTTTATTATTATGATCTATCAATATTATATATACTCTTATATTATACTTGTTCATATCTCGTGCGATGCACTGAATAATTTTTTTTAATATTTTTATTTTAATAATTTTTATATGATTTGAATTTATTTTTATTTTATAATAAGAATTTAAAATTTATTTAATGTTATATATATTTTTATATAATTTTTCATATACCTTATTTGTATTTATATTTTAATATGATAATATTTATGTGTTTTGTTTAGAGATTTATTTTAATTAGGAGATTAATGTGAGTATTTTAATTAGGAGATTAATATGAGAAATATTTTAGTTAGTAAATTAATGTTTAGTATTAGACCCAATAGTAATTATCTGGCCCAAATACTGACCGACTACCAAACTTTTAATATTTCGGTTTTAATAATATTAGATTTTAACTTGTGCGATGCACGAATATTTTGTTTTATTAATTAAATTATTTATTTTAAAATTACTAATATTTTTATAATTTTAAAAAGTTTTAATTTATTATAATTATATTAATTTTTTAACTTATTTAAATGATATATTTTTACATCAACCGAATTAAATATAAAAAAGAATAATAAAAATAAATATGTATATCGCACAAAATATAGATTTATATTATTAATATATATATGTAAAATTTTGTGATTCGAAATATTATGAATATGATTTTTTAATATATTTAAGATTATAAATATTAAATTTAAATATATTTTTGATAAGATCCCTATTATGTTCTTTATCGAACCAAACATTTTTTCATATATAAATTGATTAAATTTAAAAAATGTATTAATATTTATTAATTTATATTATTTATATTTTAATTATTTTATTTATTAAAAAGCATGATTCAAAATATGTGATAACGTGTTTTTGATATTGTATTATATACAATATAGTAACAAAATAGAATGTGTATTTAATATCTTAGGCTAAGGTTAAACTTTTAGTTGGGGAAATCAAATAATTATTTTTAAAAATAACCTAATTTCTTCGATTTGATCAAAACCAATGAATTAATAAGATTTCTGAATTCTCAATGTAATAATTTCTCCGATAAGTGTAATTGATTCTCCGTATAAAATTACCCTTATATCTTGTATAATATATTAAATATTTTTATATAAAAGATTTAGATAAAAAAAACTTTAATTCTTCCTCTCATAAGGAAAATTAACGGCTTTTCTTAATCTCTCTTGTATGTAAAACCATAATACTATCTTTACTCTAATATAATAATACCTAATAATATGTGATATATGACATGTCTCTATATAAATATAATATAAAAAGTATTTTAATTTTTAAATCAATTATAAAAAAGGTTTCTTAAACGGAATAGAATTCTCCAATAAAAATTCGTAACTGTCTTTTATCTCTATATTACGGGCTGCTCCCACTGGATTTTGCTTGTTGGACCACCTCATAATTAAAGATAATTTTGTAAGTTTCGCGTGGGTTGTAAAATCGTCTAATTATGACTTTTAAACTAAAAATATGGCTCAAACAATGTCTGCCGTGTAAAGAGCACAATAATTACGATTTTTTTAATTTAAATCCAAAATAGATCTTTAAATTCAAATACTAAAATATCTAATACAGTTTGAGTTATAATATGAAGCAAAATAAGAAAAATTATAATTGTTAGATATCTTAATAATAATTATAACTTATAAATAATTAGACTATAATATTATATAGTTATTAAGAATCGATCATATGACCTTTGATAATATTTGGATAAGATCCATCTTACTCTTATTAAATATATGATATAATAGTATCGATTACTCTAAACGTACTTCTTTTTTAATTAGAATATAGAGTTATACTCCCAATCTAATAGCATGTTTTAATTTACTCATCGCTCAAACACTTTAATTTTTTTTTAAATTACAACTTTATAATAAAAAAATTTAAATATTAAAATTTTATCTATATTAAAACATACTTTTTTATTTAAATTGTAATTAAAATATTTCTAATATATTTGAAACTCTTTTTATTAATAAAAATTTATTAATGCTTTGCACGAGTTATTAATCTATATTAATTAATATAAATATATAATAATATATTAATGAGACTTTAAACACATAATATAAATATAATGCAAAACTAATTTATCTCATATACAATATTACATAAAAAAATATTAATAACATAAATAATTAAATTAAATATTTAATTTATTTAAAATATATAATATATTATTTATTACTTTTCTCCCATGATTTGCACGGGTTATAGGCTACTCTCTCTCTATATATAATATCAATCATTTGAAAATAATAGTAATATATTATCCGCATTTTACGATGTACAAGAAAATGACAAGCCAACAACGTTCCAACAAGTATCCCTAAATTCATCAGGAAAAAAAAAAGCGCTGCACCTTAACTTATACTCCGTAATAATATACTAATAAAAAGTAACATTATAATAATTATTTTTTTGTCAGCAACATTATAATTTTAATTACTTATTGCTTTTAATATTATGGGAGGCCATGTTCGAGCCGTACACCTCTACTTCTATCTCTAGGACCGTACGTGCGCCCCATTATTCGTTTCCCAGCCGGGTGTTATAGAAATCGGTGAATTTAAAAAATCGCTCATAAATTCCGGATTAATTTTTATAAAATATTTGACTGATATGATTTATAAAATTTGATTTATGTTTATAAAATATTTTTAATAATATGTTATATAGTAAATTAGACAAATATATTAAATTTTATTATAATAATATAATAAATCCGATTCTTGCCTTGATTAGCCGATTAATCCCAAATCGATACATTAATTGATAAGTTCTGATTTTCCGATTTTTACAATCATGTTCCCAGCTTATAATGAATTATTATAAGTTCATACTTTGATTACAATCTGATACTACACATCATAATTAAACATAAATATTTTGTTTCCGTTTATAATAAATATGACAGAAATTTGATTTTAAGTACTCCAACATTTCTCTTATTTGAATTATTTTAATCGTTTGTCTTTCATTCTTTCTTTTTCGTTTCTTTCCCTGTGGATCCGATTCCCATCCAGTAAATTTTACTGAAATTAGGTCCCGTTTGGCATTGTTGTTGCAGACAGTTATAATAATTTTTTATTGAAAAACTGTCAGAAAGGTGTTTGGTAAATTATAAAAACTGTTGTGTGGAAAAACATTTTTTATCTAAAAATTGTTGTTAACAAAAACATGTCCCCCCGTGTTTTTGGAAAAAGCTGTTTTCATCTTTTGCAGGAAGTAACTATTAGTTTCATCATCAAAACTTTCCAAAAACATTATTTTGATATATTATATCTCAAAATATGCATAAATCAAAAAAATTACCGAACAGTCATTTGATTTTCCTGACAACACTTTTTTCACCATCATTTTTTATCGGCAGTTTTCAACAGCACTCCCAAACAGAGTCTTAATGGAGTGAGCGAATATGATTTGAGTTGTCAAAATTTAATACGGAGTAAATGATACTCCTTCCATCCCCAATTACTTGTCCCCGTTGTTTTTTTGCAGTCAAACTGACTAATCTTTTCACTACAATTTAAAAATAATATGTAATTAAAAAAATTAAAATTTTATACTATTAAAATCTATATATAAGCTACTTTAAAATGTATTTTTTAATTTTTAAAAATTATAAAAGAACAATTTATAATTTGTAGTAAAAAGCACTTTTATCTATGATGAGCACCAACCCAACCGAAAATCAAAACCGAATAAAAATTCCCGTAAGAAATTACACAAAATCGAATTGAAAAAAATTAAACCGATTAAAAACCGAACCGAATAAAAATCGTGATACTTTAGTTTTGGTTTGGTTTTCAAAATTTTACGAATCAAATAGAAACCGAACACTAATATTTATAATATGTATTATTATATATAATAATATAATATAAATCATGTCTAAATATAATAGTAAATATATAATTATATAATAATATAAATACATACCGTAATATGTAATACTAAATATGTAATTTATTCTACTGTATGGCTGTCTCTCGATTAGTATTCTGGGCTTCTGGCTGTCTGCATGTATTGCAAGGATTGTTAGAATTCCGCTACTCAACTTGAGTAGTATTGAATGAGTTTTTCTTATATTTCATTTTGCTATTAATTAGTCCAATAAATAATTTTTTTGGAATAAATTCAGATAAAAAAAATTAATATTATTTTTCCCAAATCTTAAATTATGTATAATAAAATAATTTTGGTTTTAAAACCGCAACCACACCACTTAAAACCAAACCGCATAATACTTCATTGGAGCCGCACCTTCGGTGTTTGGTTTGGTTTGATTTCAATTTTAATATTCTAAAACCTAAAACCACACGTAACGTGTGATTACGGTTGCGGTTTTAAATTAAAACTGAATCAAACCGCATAATATTCATCCCTACTTTTATCCCTACAAACCGGCAGACTTTCAAATAGCAAGCTAACAACATATATAGAAAATATAGATACATAAAAACTTGAAATTTTTATCAAATAAATAAATTCGACAATTCTACATAAATCAATTATAAAGATACTTAAAAAAGAGTTAACAATTAAAAAAAAAAACTCAGTACAAAGTTTAAATACTTAAAATTATATTAGAAATAGCACCAGCATATATAACTATATAAGCATAGAGATAATTATAATCAGCAAATTTTAAAATAATGTTTCAATTTATTTGAAAGATATAATTTACAAATTTTCAACTTTTTTTAGGCAAATTTAAGTAACTCATTCTATCAAACCATCAACAATATTCATGATCCGTTTAATTTATCTAATAAATAAATTATATATTAAGAATTGTATATATTTAAAAGATTATAAATTATTTATAATGAAAGTCAAACAATTCCATTCTCTTTTACTAAAAATATAACTTTAAAAAAGAAGGAAAATACATTCTCGAAAGCAAGAAATTCGTGCGGTCTCGTGGCATTTCAATTCGCAGTACAATGCGCATGGATGGGTCATGTCACAGAAATTGTACCATAGTACAGTTACTTTTCTTAATTTTTTTTGCCTTTTGCACATTCCATTGCTCCCAAGGAAACGATAACGAACATTTACGGTTGTCAGCCTCATATATGCTTAATTAAGAAGGTGTGTTTGTTTGGATTTAAAGTAATTTTTTATTCAAAATTTAATTTTTTTATTAACATAATAAACTGAAAATGATTTAAATTAGAAAAAAGTATAAAATCAAAAGTTGGTCGAAAGTAAATTTTTTAAACCAATTTATTTTATTTTGTATTTTTTTATAAAAGTTGATATTATCATTCAAATTTACAACTTATAAATTTTATTTTCATTTTTACATTTTTATTAACCCATGGTTGTGTTCACTTGGTGAGAATGGAATGGAGAAGAATAAAATGAAAAATTATAAACAAATTTTATGAAGAAAGAAGAATGTATGAGTGAAATAGTGAATAAACATAAGGGAGTCTAGATTTTCTATGACGATGATTGTAGAGAAAATGGTGAAAAAATGAAATGGAGTATTCCTTTCAAAACATGTGAGTTAGAATTCTAATTCAAATAATTTGGAATGGAATGAAAGAAGGAATGAAATTATAAACATTTTCCCTAATTTTACCCAAATAAGAGTATAAATTTCATTTCATTCTCCATTCATTCTATTCCATCAAAATGAACACAATCTATAAGTTATATAATATTAAAATTAGCCAAATAAATAATAAACTTTTACACTTTTTTTTTTAAAATTAAAAGTTTCATTTTTTATTTTAATTTATAAATAAGTTTTATAAATTTAGCAACAGCTAAGTATGATGCTATTATATTACTTGCATTTGGTTTAAAATTTGTGACAGTGATTCCATGTTTGATGGTGGCAGTTCAATTTTATCTAAATCATATTTGAGTGTAATAAATCTTCCTCAGGAACCGCAATGAAACATCCCACTGTCAGGTGCCATGTATTTAAATTTTCTTGTTCTATTTATAATTTTTGGATTATCCATGAAATTTTAAATCATTGTAATTAATTACCCATTGACTTGTAATTAATTTTTTTATTATTCAGTTTCGTTGTCAAATCCTATCAAGGGGTCTAATCAAGCTGAAATTCCGGTTGGGATTGAAATTTAGTAGAAAAATTAATAAAAAATATATATTTTAAATTCCAACTGACTAATAATAATAATATATATCTTAATCCCATTTATTTCAAATAGTACTGGTAGTGTTTAATTTGTCAAAAACTGTATGTTAGTGCAACATGCACCAACAAAAATTTAAAATAAAATATTGCACGAATGAACAGTATCAAAAAGCAAACTTAGCTCACTGCTCACCCATCCATGTACCTATAATACACACACAAACATGTAAAGCCACAAACTCCAACTCCTCCCCATTCTCCCCTCATAACCCAAACCCAAACCTTGACAAAATAATGGACACACAAGTCTCTCCTGAACTAGACCTAAACCAACTTGGTACCATAAAACTCCTCGGTAAAGGCGCCACGGGCACCGTGTTTCTCGTTCACCACCTCGTATCCGACCCCTCCGCCACCTCCCCATTCGCTCTCAAAGTAATCGAAAAATCACCCAAAATCGACACGGACCGTCGAGCACGGTGGGAACTCTCGGTCCTCCACCGTCTCAACAACTCGGCATCCCACCCGTTCCTCCCAACCCTCCTCGGCTCTTTCGAAACACATGACCTTATTGGATGGGCCATCCCGTTTTGTCCCGGGGGTGACCTAAACGTCCTACGTTATAACCAAAGTGACCATATTTTTTCTCCCGCAGTTATAAGATTTTACATTGCGGAAATTATTTGTGCCCTAGAGAAATTGCATGCATTGGGAATTGTGTACCGCGATTTAAAGCCCGAAAATATACTCATTCAACAATCCGGCCACTTAACCCTAACTGACTTCGATCTTTCTCGTGCGCTCGTCAAGTCCACGCGCCATCTTGACGACGTTTATGATCCCGAGCCGATGAAACAAAATTTTATAAACAAGTCGAAAAATGCACGAGTTGCACCGGTTAGTAGACGCAAGCTTAGTTTAACAAATAACGGTGAACGCGCCAACTCATTCGTTGGGACTGAGGAGTATATTTCACCGGAGGTGGTGCGTGGTGATGGTCATGAATTTGCCGTGGATTGGTGGGCATTGGGAGTTCTAGCTTTCGAAATGTTGCACGGGACGACGCCGTTTCGTGGGAAGAATAAGAAAGACACGTTTCGGAGAATTGTCATGATGCATCCCGAGTTCATTGGAAGACCATCTACATTGACGGATTTGATTGGAAAGTTGCTCGAGAAAGATCCCACGCGCCGGTTAGGGTACAGGAGAGGCGCGTGTGAGATTAAGGAGCATCCGTTTTTTCACGGGTTGAGGTGGGATTTGTTAACGGAACTTTCACGGCCACCGTTTCTTCCGTCAAGAGATTTGCCTGAGTTGAAGGAAAGTAGGAGTATAGATATAAGGGAATATTTTGAGAAACTAAGGATGCCGCCGTTATCGTTAGATTCTCCGGTTATGGAAGACTGTTTGTATAACGTGTCGTTAACGGAGTTCTGACTCACGTGTAAGAATAGATCAAGTTTTGTCGTTGTGTACATGTAGGAATAACTGTAGAGCGGCCAAAGACGTTGTTAGTTGAGAACAAACGTTTGTTAAAATTTACAAAAATAATTACGCGCTTCGGTGGCGCGTGCTGTATAGATGCACGCCTATGATGGGAATTTAATAAAGAGTTCTTGAAATTTGGGTTTGGGAGATCGAAATTTGTATTTTAAGACACGATTATTAGATTCCCATATTAATTCATAATGATAAATTGACTCATTCTTATCTTTTTCTTGGAGCAATTTGTATGCAGTGTATGTAAATATTGAGTGAAATAGTAGAATTACTGTGTAAATCTTAGAGGAAAAGCTAATCAAACTTTATTTTACTGGATGGTTAAAAGGTTAAAAATTGAAACTTATCTGCCTGCAGGGACCGGAAGCTAAAAACGGACGACAAATTTTAATTTAAAATCCTTAATCGAATGGGCGGATTCTATTTTATTTTCCCTTCATTTTGTTTTAAGTGACCATATATAAGTTTTATGCGATCAAATTCTCATTCTTTATGAGATTAATATGCATGAAATTAATTCACGAACTTCCTCGGTTTTAAAAAAATTCTCATGTAATACACCACGTGTTATTGTAATTACATAGAATTAATGAATTATATACAATTATAAAAATACTAAAATATACTGCTATCTTAGGTAATTTTACTTATATAATCTCAGAAATTTTATAATATATATATATATAACTTTGCTCAAATGAGTATTTTACTTGTATGTATACAATTATCACATTCTTTTATTAGTTTTTTTTGCAAACAAATAATTAAACTCATAGCATACTTTTTTTTTATTTAGGAGGTGCCCCACCCATAATTGAGTATAAAATGATTTTTTATTTCCTTTTTTCGATTAAATCTGAATTTCATTTTACTTTTCCATGTAAAAAACAAACCAAGTTGTATTCAATCAACTTTTAAATTTTGGAGAACGGAAAGAAAGTTTTTTTGTCCGATTTTTTAGATGGAGCATCTCCATAACAATAGCAAAAATGATTAGGTAAAATACGATTATTATTAGTCATAATGATTAGTTATATTCAAAAAATTTATTTTATTATTATCATCAAATTCCTATATATATATATATATGGAAATTTTGTAAATTAAAATAAATTTATTTAATATTGTATTCAATACAAGTGAAAATAAAAAAAATATACATTTAATGATAATATTATAATATTTTTATATGTATGCAAATATTTTAAAATAAAAATTATGATTAATAGTAGCAAATTTCATGAATAATGTTCGTTGCTATACGAATATCCCCCTAATTGCCAGCAAGAGGAAAATATAATTAGCTGGAATAGGACCCTCTATGGCCAAACATGTCTTCCCAATTAAAGAAATCCGAAATTTTTAGTGAAACAAATTTAATTTGGATATTTTGTGCCTTAAATTTGCCTTAAAATAGAAAATATATACATTATATAAATATATTTACTCGAGTTCGGTTTCTGGTGAGCGAGGACTCTATGTTTGTTTTTCTGAAATAATAAATTTGTAGCCTCAAAATAGATGTATTAATATAAAAAATCCAGCTCAATGCTCAAATGAATAACTTTATGAATATAATAATTAGAAATTACTTTTATATTGTTAAGTAATTTTTGATACTTGATTTTGTTTAGAAAATATTTAAATTATTATCACTTCCATAGTTCCATATCTATTCGAATGACCTCATATTGATATATACACACTATAGACATATTTAAATAAATTAATATTATAAGCTGATTTGATCAACCTAAGCCGAAAGGAAGAGGGTCTTTATTGGGTGGTTGACAAACTAAGACCTAGTCTAAACACTTGTAAAAGTAGACATTACTTGTGTAGATTATTAAATTCGGTTTAATCGCTTAAAAGGTTTGTTTTCTTTTTATCATTGCCAGACAAAATGTTCTGAATTTACGGGACTGAATTTAATGTTTTATTGCCCAACTTTTCCAATATTTTTTTAATAAGAACGGTCCTCGATTTTACAGATTTATTTGTATATCCTGCATGACTACAATCCACTACTATTGTGTATATAGTAGAATAAATCTTGCAATCTAGCTAGCCCCCTCATGCATTATTGTTTTAGGGAGTTGTCTTTACTCTTTTGTAGTAAATTCAGTTGTGTTCTTTAATGGTTACATGTCCATATTATAACCGACAGTTATAGCATATATATACTGTATAACATATTCAGAAACACAGGGGTAGGATTAGGAATGCTAAATTCACTATTAACCTTCAAAAATTGTAATTTTGATTAATTACTTTCTTATATTGGATTATGAGCGTTAGTATACATTTTATATCAATTTTTAAAATATATATATATATATATATATATATATATATATATATATATATATATATATATATATATATATATATATATATATATATTCACTAACTTGAACCGCAATCTGAATTTGACTTCCTTTGTATCAAAGAAAGTAGGAGGTCATCCTTTTTTTAACTTATAAATAATTTATGAGTAACTCTAAACAGGACATAATATTAAGATAATCACTTATCGGCGATTAGATTTTTTGTATTATCATAATCTTTGTGGATTCCACTGCAACCTGTGTTAAAAAATTAGTATGATAAATAACAGCAGATTGTACTACAGAGTTTTTTAAGTTAATATATTAGTGCATGCATATTAGGCAGGAATATGTTTAGCTAATGAGCCAACTCGAAATCGTGCTATAAAGGCTCCTACGTGCACACAGTGGTATCTATATAATGACATTGTGTTAAGAAAAAGGTGTACATATTTCTTTCGTTACGGTTATATAATATAATTACTAATAGGCAACTCATCTCTCAGAGTGTTTGCCTTCGAGTTAATAATTACTTCGAACTTTTATACGCTTTGAAATTAATAAACTAATCATAGCGCACAAGAAAGCAAAAATTTTTCACTGTACAATCACTTAAAATTGGGTCGCGGATAATTACACTCCTTTATGAACTGGTCTTCGAAATTTAGTAGAAAAAATTTAAATTGAGAATGCAGGCTTCTTTATGTGATATATATATATATATATATATATATATATATGATCAGGTGAGGATAAATATGCAGACTCCTAATTCATACAAAAAATTATGTATAGGATTTATTATAAATCGAAAAATACATATATTTTTATTTTTTAAATTATAAATTATCTATAAAATAAATTAAACGTGTCGCTATAAATTCTAACCTCATCACATAAATTACATTTTTACAGGACAGAAAAAAAAGGCACACAAAGAAACAATGGAACTTTAATGCTAAGTGGGATGAAAAAGATTAACTTTATACTGAGTCGTTCCGCACGTTTGGGCCAGCTGTGCAAGTACAACAAGTATTGTCTTCATCTTTATTTTTTACTCATCAGCTTGTAGAAAATCTCTTATCATCCAATTAATTATCCGAATAAATAATAATCGTATAGTCTTACTATTATTAGCATTATGGGGTATTCACAAAAGTTGTATATATATTTTTAAAAATAAATAAACTTATAAATGAGTATTTATTAAATTATATTTAAATATATTTCGGGATAAGTTCCAATCGCACTCAAAAAATTATATTTTTAAACATACAACACTTGGTCTTATTAGATTCTTTTTATGATTAGTTTGATTGTTGTTCGGTTCCTCGGAGCTATCGATCACTGCTAAATTTACATAATTATGGATAAATTTAGTTAAACTCTCGAACTCTTCAATCTTTCGATCTTCTGATAAGAAAAGACGAGAATGAATATTTATTGAATTTTTTGTTTACAGTTAATTAGTCATCTATTATACTCCAGTTATTTGTGTCTCCTTCGTGAAAAATAGAGAATTAGACATGCAAGAATTGTTGGTGAGCAGCTTTGGGCACATGCACTTTGCTGATCAGTTTTGTGGTCCTTTGAATGTGTCCCAAAGCCTGACAAACTTCCATTGTTTGGATTTGTGTACTTATAACGTATACACACATTAATTTGTGTTTTATCTTTATCACTTTGTCTCTTATTTAACGATTAAAAATTAGTTATAGATAGGTATCCGATAGTAGCTAAATAATGTACTAGTGAAAGGATATGGGTGAATATGTTTGGATATTTAGATTTGATCTAGTTTAATGTTTTTAATAATAAATTTAATTATATAACAAATTGAACTAAATAATATTATATTATAATCAAATAAAAATAATCAGATTTTTTATTTAGTTTAATAATACATTTGAATATCAAATATCCAATTAAATCTATTTGAAATAGAATTTTAGATTTACAAAATCAAATGTTTAATCAGATTTTAATAATGAACCTATTTTTACTCATCCACATTATTTCAAGTGCTAACATACAAAAAAATCTCTATCATTACAAAAGATGATAGGATAATCATAAATTTAATATGTGATCTCTAAGTATTTGTAAAATTGTGTTTCTAGATATTAATAAAATTTAACCAATAAATGAAAAGTTCTGGGTCCCTAAATTGGAATATATTAATTAAAAAAATAATGAAATAAACAAAGTATATCGTTGTTAAATTAAGTTGGGCCAAGTGTTGAGAACCATATTGTGAATTGATAGTTGGAACTTGGAACATTGCCTTTTATTGATTTTGGCCCTTCTTCTAATCTTTCTCTACACATTTGATATAGTTGGGCTCATGACAGTGACACTAAACATGTTACATGTATATATGTCTCCCTGTCAAATTTGATATTATTAACTAGTGTTTTTGTGTTGTAAAATAGCATTGTTAATTATTAAAAGAAACAAACTTTTTAATTATCTCTCTGACAAAAAAAAACTTTTTAATTATCTCCATTTTGACCAACCAGCTATGTTTTTCAACAAATTATGAAAAAAAAAGGTTTGGATATTAATCGGGGTTGTGCTTCAATATCTTATTATATACAGTCCACATGTATTATAATGGAGATAAAGCATATGATAATATAATTAATATTAAAACAAAAAAAGATTAAACTCATCAACTCACTAGCTAGTAACTACTGTTATTTAATGAAATGTATTGTATAATTGAGTAAATTTATTTCATAAGAAAACTTAAGAACCGAATACAAAAAGGTTGAGAATTTACAAAATAGAGTGAATATTGGAATGTATACGTTCAAGTTGTATCAAATAACTGTGAACTTGAATTGAAAATGTACTTGGCAAACATTAATGATTCATATAAATCACATAATAATCAAGTTTAACGAGTTCGAACCGATCGCAGCAGCTTGAATTTGTTCCAATGATTCTTTTGATTAAGTAAAGAGTTCCTAATTGTCACACAACACATGCATGCATGGGTGAGTAAGTACTGACCTGTTAATTGTCCTGATTTAGCAAAATGCAGGGAAGAACGATTCTACTAGCTAGTATATCTGCTCTGCTGCAAACTCAAAAGGATAAAATTAATGATGAGCTCTAGCTAGTAGATCCTTAAATATCTTTTTGTTAATCAAACATTTACTTTTTAATAATTTTTTTTATGTCTTTTAACTTTTTAATAAATTTTTGTTAATCATTTTCGTAAATTTTGATCAAGATTATTATTAGAAAGAAGTGAAGTTGCTAATTTTTGTACTCTTTTCTCATGTACTTTAACTTGGTTGTTATGATCTTGAACTATTTCTAGGTTTTGTATATATTTGTGTTGTTAAATCTTTGCTTTTTAGTGGTTGTGATTTGGTTTTCTCCTATGTCTAATCTTAGGGTTGGTATGTGTTACATATATATATATGTGTGTATCTTGTATTGTTGATTTACTTCTCAATATATCAGGAGAGGTTGTTAATCTTTATTCTTGTTATATCTTCATTTTTAGTCATGGGTTTCTTGGGTTTTACTTTTCTCAGTCCTTTCAGAAAGAGTTGTTTGATGTTTTGTAATGTGTTACATTTCATAGTTACTATGATTTTATTATGTGATTTTTCTTCGAGTAAGGAGTGTACAAATGTTTTTCCTCAGTATTCATCGCACACTGTAAGATACAAGTTACAATCAACTAACAATCAAACATGGATAAATGAATTGTTTCCGCTTTACTATCTCAATCCATCCGAGAGCTCTACTAGGACTAATGTCATTCCTAGGAAAGTTTTTAGGGAGGAAGATAAATTTGATTGGAATATTATGCATAAGAAGATGCTAATTTCTGCTGGATTCGAAGTCCCCAAAGGTCTTCTCAAGGAGTTGCCTCTGGGAAATGTGAGGTTGGATTCGAATTCTATTTATGGGCAGGCTCAGAAGACAAATTTGGAATATTTATTATTGTTTGAATGTTGATAGATTAATTTGGAGCTTCAGGAAGACTGCTAATTTACCAACTCCAGGCCTTCCTTATGGAGGTTGGGAGCCCCCGGACATAGAGCTTCGAGGACACTTTGTAGGTTAGTTTAGCTGTATTTTCATCCTTAAAATATATATGTGGAAATCTATCCTTATAGTGTAATTGATAATACTAAAAGCTTTTACTGGAACATAAGAGCTTTTGACATAATGCAGGTCATTACTTGAGTGCTTCAGCAAATGTGGGCTAGCACTCGGAATGAAACGCTTAAAGAAAAAAATGTCTGCAGTGGTTTCAGCTCTATCTTACTGTCAAGACATAATTGGTACCGGGTACCTTTCTGCTTTCCCTTCTGAGTTTTTTGAACGTGTTGAGTCTCTAAAACCTGTTTGGGCGCCATATGATACCATTCACAAGGTAGATGCTTCAGTCATATTCTAACAGTTGTGGTATTTAGTCCAACTTGTTATATCCCCAATCTCATTTGTGAAATTAACAGATCATGTCAGGCCTTTTGGGTCAGTATTTATTTGCTAATGACCCTCGAGCTTTGAGAATGGTAACATGGATGGCTGATTATTTCGACAAACGTGTACAAAATGTGATATTGATGTACACTGTTGAGAGACATTGGCAGTCATTGAATGAAGAAACAGGTGGGCATGAATGATGTTCTCTATAGATTGTACTCTGTAACGGTATGTTTTTATTGTTGAGGTTCCTTGCATTGTTTCTCTGTTATCAACAAGTTGTATAAAGTAGTTTGAGTCTGAAAAGAAATCAAAGCAATCTGCCCTTGGATTTCATACTTGTTGCAAGGAGCAAATATTGCAGTCTCATGTAGCATATCTATATACTGTTGAGAATTGTGATGCACGTTCACTAGGAAAGGATTATAAAATATTTCGATGTTCAAGTAAAATATATCAGAACATAATTTTAAGACTACTTTGTAATCCTCTGGCATGCAGAAAAACTCGTCGCACTTGTTGTTGGCTCACCTCTTTGACAAACCATGCTTTTTAGGGATGCTTGCTGTACAGGTAGAGATTACTATACTCGCATAATTGGTATATGTTCTTGGTAATTGATGACTGTCTTCACCTTGCGAATGATATCATGCTAGCACATAATCAACACTATGATCTCATTTCGTAACATTAACTTTCTGTTGCTCGTCAATATAATTGTTGTTATTCACCTTGTTGCTCGTCAATATAACTTTCTGTATTATTATTTGTTGCTAATTTTACCGATGGGGACATACTGATAATTTATAGTTTGGTTTATTATTTGTGCGAACTTTTTATTATATCTGTGCCATTTATCTCTAGGCTGACGATATATCGGGCTTTCATGCCAATACACACATCCCAATTGTCATTGGTTCTCAACAGTGATACGAAATTACTGGCGATCAGGGTAAGTTGATTACATCTAGCCCAACTTTTCTATTTGCCGTTATCTCCAAGTATTGTTAGCACTTGGCTGGTAAAGTGTTTTATAATGACATGTTCGTGTTTTTCAGGAAATAGGGTTCTACATGGATATTGTGAATTCCTCTCATGCCTATGCCACTGGAGGGACGTCAGTATCCGAGTTTTGGTAGAAAACTTTGTTTGAGCACTGTGTTCCTCTTAATATATTTGTCAATTGTCATCCCTCTTATTTGCAGTTATTTTCATTGTAGTTTGTGTAAAATTACGATCAACTTTTGATGTGCATCTCTTCACTAATTTTTTTTCTCAACTGAAAACAGGAGTGAACCAAATCGCCTAGCAAGCTATCTACAACCAGAGACCACAGAATCGTGTACAACCTATAATATGCTAAAGGTAGGATATAATACTAGTATTTGGTTCGTTCGCATCCAGGAAAGTAGATCATTACTACTTTGATACAATATATTTCAATATTTCATGTCCATTTCTTTGATAAGTTAACTACAGGTAATTTTAATGCAGAGCAACTGTATATAAAATTTGGTTATTTTGATTTTCAAGCACATATAGACATGTTAAGTTTTCAGGTTTCACCACACCTATTTAGGTGGACTAAAGATATGGCATACGCTGATTACTATGAACAGGCTCTCACAAATGGTGTACTCAGCATCCAAAGAGGAATGGAACCTGGAGTGATGATTTACATGTTACCGATAGGCCATGGTCAATCCAAGGCCATGAGTCAGCATGGATGGGGTACAGTGAATGACAGTTTCTGGTGTTGCTATGGAACAGGTTTGATATCTATGTTTGATATTTTTGACTTCCATCGTAATATAGGCAAAACTTTTTCCCTATTAAGTTCTTACTAGCAACTTTCTTCTCCGATATAGCTTTGTAGATATCACATTGTTGGTGCCACAAATAAAAGAACATTTTGTTTACTTTTCAGTGTTATTTTGGTTGTGATATATCACTTTGGTAATATTCATCCACCAAAACACGCAACACTTGTAGCTTTGTGTTATCTGTATTTACTCATTTCCACTTCGTTGATCAGGAATTGAGTCATTCTCAAAATTAGGCGATTCGATATACTTTGAACATGAGGGAGAAGTTCCAGGCATTTACATTATCCAGTACATAACAAGCTCAGTTGACTGGGAATCTGGACATGTGTCACTGGTTCAGAGAGTAAAGCCTATTGTGTCATGGGACAATCACCTTATGATGGCCTTAAGCATTTCCACAGAAAAGGTATGTATTAGTCGGGAATAATCATTACAATCAAAGAAAGCTATGCCCTTGCTCGGAAGTAGACAAGGACACTATAAGAGAAAAATTAGCCAATTTCACCAGATTCTCAGACTATAAAGTTCCATATAACATGATATATATATGTCAACCTTAGGCATACATAAAGTATATAGTTATCCCTCTTACAACAGATTCTTTTTCTTTTTCTTTTTTGGCTAGGTCAATCACAACACATTTGTCAGGAACTCGAACTCTCAAACTTGTGTGACATATTCTTTCTGTTGCCCTGTTTAAATGTTTTTAAGATACATTGATTCAAATGTTGGTCTTTGATGTATCTTCTATCTGTTCCCTTAAGTTTCTTCAGCAATCTTTTTTATAGTTTCAGAAGACGAATGCCATTTTGTCAACATTAAACTTGAGGATACCTATATGGTCACGTTCAGATGGTGCCATGACAGCATTAAATGGCAAGCCATTGTCTCTTCCAAGTCCAGGTGTGTCTTCTATCTTCTTCTCTGTGGTGATTTTGCCTTTTTGCATTATATCTACTCGTAACAATTACGAACTCAGATGTATGTTTTCACTTGTTATAGGAAACTTCTTATCAATTACTCAAAAATGGAGCAGTAATGATGTTATCTCTCTAAAGCTACCAATCAGTATCTGGACTGAGGCGATTAAAGGTACTCTTCTGGTACTTTTTTTCGTGTGTGTGCATGCATATAAGCATCAAAGATTAGTTTAGGCAACCCAAAGAAAACTAATTAAAGTACATGAAAAATGATGACTTACCATTGTCATGATACTCAGATGATCGGCCTGAATATGCCTCTCATAAAGCAATATCATATGGTCCATACCTATTGGTTGGTTTGAGCAGTGGTGATAGGGATATTAGTCCAGAAGCAGCAGATTCTCCTTCAGAATGGATGACTCCGGTTCCAGCTGAATACAATTCTCATCTAATTTCGCTTTCCAAATAATCGAAAAACTTACCATTAATGGAACAACAATTGTATTAGATAAGTTACCTGAACGAGGGACAAACTATTCCGTCTAGGCCACTTTTAGACTAATTTGCAAAGACTCCAAATCTAAAAATTTAGTTGCAAAAGATGTTATCGGGAAATCAGTTATGCTAGAACCATTTGATCATCCAGGTATGGTTGTGATGCACAGAGGCGAAAATGAGAGCCTTGAGGTGGAAGCTGCCTCTGATCAAAGTTCTTCAGTTTTTCGTTTGGTTAATGGCCTAGACAAGAAAGATTCCGTGTCATTAGAATCTGAAAGCTAGAAAGGTTGTTTCGTGTATAGCGAGCATAAATTAGATGCTGTTGTGAAGCTCAAATGCAATACGGAATCATCGGATGATGACTTGAAAGAGGCAGCCAGTTTTAGACTGAGAGATGGAATTAGCAAGTATGATCCTATTAGCTTTGTTGCTAAAGGGAGGACAAGGAACTTTCTAATGCAACCATTATTTAGCATTAGAGATGAAAAGTACACCATGTATTTCAATATCTAACTAGTAGACTACTAGTAGTGGTAAGGTTGAAGATTTTAATGGCATTGTATTGTTTCCAGGCTTTGGTAACAAAAGATAGCTGGCTATTTATACAATGTATGAGTAATAAGTTGATTGATATTTATACATAAAAAAATTACAAAGTTGGAATGATATATTTTCTAATATTACTTGACAAAAAAACAAAACAAAACAAAACTGCAGTGTCGTTTTGTTTTTGGTATATTCTTTATTTTAACTTACCTAAAGGAACATGAAAAACACCTGGAAGATGAGGTGAAAAGTAATGGACAAGTCCATGAAATTTATTGCAAAAATCTAACAAATGTACTTTCAAGAACTAACTTCACGTTACAAGACTCCAAAAGCTTATTTAATAGTAGTAGTTAAAATGTTTATATAAAATAAAATTATTTAAAAATTCAAATTGTTTCGAAAGTAAATGTGTGACTGTGGGAGTACATAGAGTTCAGTTTATATAACATTTTAATCTTCCTGAGAAAGAAGTTTGGGAAGGAAATGAATTAGAGACAGAATTCTTTGAAGTTGTGTACAATTAGAATTTAGAATTATACACAACTCACGACACGAGAGTGCAACTTGATTTATATTCACACATTCTTAAACTACAACTCTTCCCTTCACCTATAACTTAAAATAAGACCGATGAATTTAAAAAGGAGCAATCAAATTCTAATAATTCTAAAGGTCATAACTAGAGTTGAACCAAGAAAAATTACCACATGTGAAACCTATTTTTAACAGAAAGACAAGTAGACAACTCCGAGTCTCAGAATAACTAAAAGCTTTCAAAAGATTTTTCAAAAGAGCGGGGTCTTAGACCATCTGCAATGAAAGAGCCCATTTCTTTTTTTTTGGGTTCCATACGTGAACAAGCTAAGCAAAAATTGGACTTGCATAAATTGCTACAACAGAGAATTCACATCAAATATCTATTTGCCCGTCTTGTTATATTATATCACATTTGTAGCAACCTCTTCCGAAAAGTATGGGAAGCCCATTTCTTACATTTTGGGTCTCATTTCTCTTCCATGCAAGCAAAAGGTGGTAAATGGGCAAGTTGGTCCAATGCAAATCTCATTTCTATATTTACGTGGTCTCAATTGTATTGGTAAAATATTAATTTACAAAATTAAAACAAAAAAAAGAAAGAAGTGAAATGGAGTTGGTGAATATAACAAACTAATAAAATAATCAATAAAAGCATAAAGAAACGGGACGGTCCCTCCAATTTTCATTTCATCCAACGCAAAAAGACAATCCCAAGTCAGATTCTAAGAAAAGAATAAAATATAATATAAAACCAGAGACGGCAGGATTTGGATGAGCCCGTTTCATGGATCTGGACAATTTTTTTTTTTTTTTCTCGAATGCTAATGCTAATGTAAAAAACAAATTCATTTTACAGTTTCTAATGTAAGGTTATATGTAACGGGAATGAGAATGGAATCCTCATACATTTTTGTATTAGAATCTGATTCCTATTCATGTTAACCGGTTCAAATCCCATAATCTAAACCGTCCTTTATTTTATCCTCTGCCAAGAAAACTTGTGCATAAATTATGGACGTCAACTAAATACGAAACATAAAAAAACGAAGAAGATATGGTTTATTTTTTAATCATGATCCTGGTTCTTAACTTGGTCGCGGTCCCTGAAAGCAAGGCATATAATCCAAACTATGTACATAATTTTACAACTCATGACATGGGAGCCAATTTGATCAAAGGCAAAAATGTTGGCGAAAACGCATACATATGGGGAAGCTGGCTAGTAGTATTATTAGCGAAAGCAAAGTATATATGGGGAAGGCGAGATTCATGCATGTGTATCAGTAAATGTATACGCAATTGTAAGAGAGAGCAGAGGCATTATTCATAAAAACAGGAGGGCCGATCACGTGGTGGGGATTCATTTACTATTTGGTAGATGTGTTGCAGCTGCCAATCTCTGTCCTTTTGTAAATACTGCTTCAGATCTACTACTCCAAGATTCCAACACAATAAATCAAAAAGATTGCCACTTTAATTTTGATTACTGCAGTATATTATTGATTTTGTCATATTGTGTTTTGAGGATTAGGTTTACAACTTGACTCTTTTTACTCCTAAAACATCGTTACAAACAACATCAATCATCGTACACATCATGTATTTTCGTCTAGGTTCGAACTCGAACTCACTCAGATTAATAAAAGGTTTTGAATTACTTACTTAGAGAATTAGAAATTCGACAACAATTATACCTTCACACAGTTAAATCTTGTAAATTTTTATTACTAAAAGAAGATAATTTAGGAATTATTTTTTGTTATAGCTCTTGTAAGTTGAATTGAATATGTGTATAGGAGAAAACAACAGTTGACAGAATATATATACTGTTTCTTCTTCTACTTTTCTGTTTCAAGACAGTGACCAAGATTTGACTAGGAAATAGTATTACTCTGTTTCTTGCCTGATAGGGAAAACTTAAGAAGCTTTTGTGCTGATATGCATAAAAAAAATTTAGTGCAAAGTTTATATATATTTCATGAGTAACATAGACAATTAAAGTTCATAAAAACAATTATTCAAACTTCAGTACTACTAAACTATAATTAATCAAAGCACTTTCTTTCTTTTTATAAGATTAGATACGCACTCTCTATAACATGATAAAACACATGTTTATGTATATGTTTAGCATATATATTCATAAACAAAACCCATAATTCTTGAAGCTAGTAAATCTCTAACAAGCTCTTAGAGGCTTCCCACATAGACAATCATTGTTGACAAACGATGATGCTTCAAGATGATCAAACGGTGAACCAACTGGGATCGGACCACAAAGATGATTGTGACTTAGATCGAGATGGCCCACGTAACTTGCACCTGCTATGGACTTTGGAATAGGACCCTTTAGCTGATTGTAAGATAAATCCATTGCTGTGAAATAAGATCTTGGCCCGAAAACATCGGGAATGTTACCTTCAAGAGAATTTCTGCTTAGATTTAGTATGCTTACGCCCGAATTGATTAATGTTGTCGGTATGGTGCCCGATAATTTGTTACCATCGAGATTGAGTGTAGCGAGAACTCCCATTTTGCCTAGTGATGGTGGGATTGTACCCGAAATTTGATTTAGCGAGAGGTCTAAATCAGAAAGACGGTATATGTAAGATATTGTGTACGGAATCGGACCAGTAATCCGATTCCGACTCAATAAAGCTCTGCTCATCATGCGGAGCTTTCCAATGTCACGGGGAAGTGGCCCTGTAATTTGATTGTTTCGGAGATCTAAATGCATTAAAGATGATAAACCGGATATAGACCGAGGTATCCAACCAGAAATGTTGTTATCAGCAACATTTAGCACCGTGAGTCGTTTCAATTGACCGATATCCTTCGGGAGCTGGCCAGTAAGTTTGTTGCCAATTAAATCAAGGATTCGAAGATACGGAAGATAAGAAACGCAGTCTGGAATCGGGCCAGTAATGCCTTTCCAATCTGCTATAATGATGCTTGAGAGCCAAGTTAACTTACATATAGTCGGTGAAATCGTTCCAGTCATATAACCAGTTCGATGAGCTTTTTGAAATAACGGATCTTCTGATTCTCCGCGAAGATTAATATCTGCGACACGACCATTAGTCACGTCGCAACTAATGCCATACCATTGATGGCAACAATCGTTGCCAGTCCACGACTTAAATATTCCCAAATACGGTTCGTGTAGGGAAGCTTTAAACGCGAGTAAAGCTTCCCTATCCGAAGGCGGACAACAAGTAACCGCCGATGCCGTAGCTAGTACAATAACTACGATGAACAAGAAAGAAGTCATTTTATTTCTGTGTAGAACAAGTTAAATCAGAACTGGTTGAGTAAATAAAATGTCATGCACATTGAAGTGTGAGCAAGATGAGAGTTATATATACTAGACTAGAAGATTGATTTATATAGTACAATATTTAAGTGACAATTTTACCCTTCACGTGTGGTGTACAAGGGAGAGTGTACAGCTAAACATGGGTAAGGGATAAGATTGAGACGGGGAATTATTGCGATGAAGGTGCATGGAAATGTGAGGTGCCGAGCATGTGTCATTTAGTCGATACATATAATATAGATAGATATACACAGAGGTGCCTACCCTACGAAATTTATTAAATCTGTATTTGTTCATTAAATTTCGGTATTCGAATTAATATTTGAAAGGGAATAATATATGGTACCTATGTATTTCCTGTATGAAAGATTTCACTTTTAATGCGTGTTTGCCGGCCTACAGTTTACTATAGCTTGTACGAAGAACAAAGTTAATTATGAAAATATCAGATATTCTAAGGATATTAACAGGAAAATAACTGTGTAGTTAGTACTTGACCTTATTTAAAATGCTAAGATTTGCTTCCATTCTCTTCCTCTCCTGAAAATTCTTCCCGGTGCATGTTAAGTAATAGAGGACTTTATTTTATTTTCTATCATTATTTATACTAACTTATATCCGCACAGAATGATTTTTTTAATATTTTAATATTTCTATATAATTTGAATTTAATTATTTTATAATAATAATTTAAATTTTATTTAATGTTGTATCTATATATTTTATATAATTTTCATATAGTTTATTTGTATTTTTATTTTAATAGGACAATATTTGAGTGTTTTGTTCATAATTGTGTTTTAGCTATAAGATTAAAGTAATATATGTTTTAATTAAGATATTAATGTTTAAAAATTAGTTCTAATAATAATTATCTGACCCAAATACCGACCAACTACCGACTAAACTATAAAAATGCTTGTATGTGGAATAGTTGTGGACGATGTGGATAATTATGTTAAACTGAGCAAAAGTACAACAATTGAAAGTTTTCAGAATTTGTCAAATTTGTCGTTGAAGTATTTTGTAATGAATATCTAATGTGACTGAGGATGATATTGCAAGATTAATAATAATTGTCAGAGTAAAGTGGCTTTTCATGGATGTTCCATGAAATATTTATTGCATGCAGTGAAATGGAAAATATTATCCAACTTGGCACAGAAGGTAGACATGCATGTATAGGTCATATTCATGAATTAACTATTATATTAGAAGCAATAGCTTCATATGATCTTTGGATAAGGTATTCATGAAACAAGTATTATATTATAAACTTTGTACTTGTATCTTCACTGTCATAAACTTTACCAAGTGTGTTCATCTCATTTAAGAGTTTTGTGAATCTATCATACAACTCAGTAATAGATTCTCCAGATTTAGCTTCAAAGTATTCATACTCTTGAATTAAGAGAGACATTGCATTCCTCTTGTCATCATTGGTGCCTTCATAGTGCACTTCAAGTTTTTTCACATCTCTTGAACAGTTCTGCATGAGATTACATAGTTTATAAGAGTAGACTCTAAACTATAAAAAAGAGTATTTTTAACGTTAGAATCCTTGTGATCATTCTCTTTGTCATCTTTAGACCACTCTGCCCTTTGTTTTTCAACAAAGTGTTCTCACACAATTTTCCTATCAACAGTCATATGTGGAACTAGTTTTGAAGGTATATAAGGTCCATTATGAATTCTGTCAAATTAGTAAGAGTTTGTAGCTTTCAAGTGATGCAACATATTGACTCTCCAATATGTATACTCATTCTTCTTGAGCATAGGGATCTTAGAATTGCCATCTTTGTTTTCAAATATCTTTGATCGATTTTATTATGCTCTGATACTAATTATTTTCCCAGTAACACAAGTAGAAGGGGAGTTGAATACTTGTGTCTTTTTTTTGCCTCTTTAAAATCAACTTCACAGATATCAATTCGATTTATAACTTTCAGAGAACAAATACAAAGATGAAAGTAAATATTGTTTGTATTATTGATTTGTAAATACAAACTCTTTTATGATGTACACAAACCCTAACAGCTTCTATCACAACAACTCTCTCTATCTCTATACTCTCTCAATAACTTCGACAATTAATAATGAACTACACTGTTATTTATAAAATCCCTAAAGATTACTACAGAAATCATAGAAGGGGGGCCTAAATACAATTTCTACAAATTGAAATTTTCTTGCAATCTAATTTTGAACATAAAAAGAAACAAGTTAAAAATATAAAAACTCATATTTAAAAATTATTGTTGGATGATAGTATCCACAGAGTGTTTTTGCTCTGATTAATCTAGGTCTAAAAACTCAGGTTCTTTTACAAAGTTGAAATACAAATTGTTCTTACAGTATTTGCTTGAAAGCACTGAACAATTTGTACTCGGAAAAATAAACTCTGTAAAAAACTATTCAACTTTGTTACACCATATTGGTTTATATATCACCAAGATGTTTTTTACAATTTGCTAGTCAACAAGTAAAACAAGAATAAACTAAACTAGAAAACCTTTGTTTCCGTCTCTCCTTTTTGTATTGTGCAATTTGAGAAATGTTTTTGTCCTGCATTATTCCGAGAAAGACAGCTCTAATCTGCATTGTCCACATTCAAGACAAATTCCTGGCAGTGGCTTTTGGGCAGAACAGCCGAATAACAAGTTTGACTCTTCTTTCTAAATATCAGGAGCCTATTTATCTCCCCTTGAATAGATATAAACAGGATAATTATCAAGTATACACACGGGCATATATACATGAAGGAGGGAGGTTCTACAATCATACTCAAACTAGGACACATACCTCAACTCAAAGTCTATCATGATAGTGTTGGGATAATTATCAAACACATCACAAATATATATGGTTGATCTTATCATTCTAGGAGCCCAAACCTAAAAATTACGTTGAGACTTGATCCATATATAAAGGGTACATAGGCAGTTTGCACGGGGACATTTACATAAGTACTATGAGTCATATACATTCTATATCGACGATTCCGATAACATGACAGCAACTCTAAGCTCTTGTTCTCTGGAAATCCTGCAAATTCAGTCTCATCCATCATAAACAACCACCCTCTTCCTTCAGGAGACTGTTGAAAAGTTGTTTTCGTTGTCCGAGAACCTTACTATTTATCCACTATTTCAGTAAATAATATCAATGGTGTTGTACCAAATTTCTCTCACAACACAATATAAGCATCTCAATTTAATCACCCTCAAACTATTCAATTCATTTAAAATTACCACTCATAATCGAATCTCGCAAATATTATAATATTATTATTACTTTATCTATTTTAAGTTTTAAAATAATAATTAATTAATTAGTTACTTCTCAGGAATGATATAATATTATCATTCTTCTATATATGTTAAATTTTATATAAAAACAATTTAAATATCTTAATTTAATCACCGTTCAAATTATTCAATTCATTTAAAATATATTTTAAAAAAATAAAAAATGTGTGCATCGAACCGGTTGTAAACTAGTAATTTATAATATACGTTATTTGTTTCAACTAACCGGAATAAACCTATCCCATTAACCTTTAACAAAAAATAAAATTGAGTTTTGTGATTATAACATACGTAAAGTTTTGTTTTCGACAGGAAGTTATTCTCTAATTTCACTTCAATATTATATCTTGTACAAAGAACGCACAATTCCATGTGCCAATGCCAAACTGTTTGGCTCAAACATGACTCATCAGATATATTATATTTAAGGATTCCTTTATTCGCGCTCTCGGCTCTCTGAAACAATTAATTTATCTGATGTTCTTGCCCGAATAGTATAAATTAATCAATGTCTCACGCATGTGAAGTACACTTAACAACAGCTAGATTACCTTAAACCTTCCTGTGATTTTCTTAATTAATGCTTCATTTTTAGGTTCTAACTAGTGTAGCTGATATCCATACTTCTGGGACAACAGCACTAATTAATTAAGATAATTAAGATGATATTCCACACACGGATTGAGTAAGGGTACAGGAGCCGGAGATTGTGTCTCCCTTAAAAAAATTGATAAAATTTTATCATTAAAATTTTCATAAAAACATATAGGTGTTTTCTAAAAATTAAATTTCATAAAAAATTATATTTAAAAATAATTTGATGCCCCCTAAAAAAATTTCTCCATCCACCCTATCACACACATGTAACAGTAGAACTCAGTATGGTGCTGATTAGGGGTGAGCAAAAAACCGAATTGAAACCGAAACCGAACCGAAACCGGTGAAAACCGAACCGAAAAAATCGAAACCGAAACCGAACCGGCGGTTGCGGTTTTTGATTTTTAAAAACCGAGATTTTCGGTTCCGGTTCCGGTTATAGGTCAAAACCGAACCGAAAAAAACCGAACCGAACCGATCATTAAAATAAATAAATTTATTATAATATATATATATATATATATATATATATATATATATATAATTTAAGTATTAAATTTCCCTAGAACATAGTTTTTTCAATTATATTTCATATTACAACATCAACTATACCAATATTGAATGTGGAAATATGACAACCCCTTTACAACATTTTATTCATCTATTTTCCAATTAAAAAGAATATAATCAGGAGTAAACATCATTAAACATGATTATGTGTTTTTTAGATTGCATACTACGATAAATGACATTCACATTTTGTGATTCAACCTTAAAATTTGAT
This sequence comes from Oenanthe sinensis, assembly GCA_028671895.1. Lineage (NCBI taxonomy): Eukaryota > Viridiplantae > Streptophyta > Magnoliopsida > Apiales > Apiaceae > Oenanthe > Oenanthe sinensis. Next base: position 10,931,803 of record CM053814.1, read on the forward strand.
TGTTAAAATTTCTTACCTTTCTTTTGTAGTGTTATTATGCAGAATGTGATCAAATATTTGATTGTATAAAATTTGAACGTAAAAATATAATGATTTAAATTATATATTTTTTTCATTTTTATTTATCCGGTTTTTTAACTGAAACCGAACCAATAAAAACCGAACCGGTCTTTTTAAAACCGAAACCGAAATCTATGGTTCGGTTGCGGTTGCTGTTTTCAATTTTTAAAACCTAAGATATGCGGTTCCGGTTCCGGTTTCGGTCAAAAACCGAACCGAACCGAACCGCGCTCACCCCTGGTGCTGATCATGATCCTTGACAAGTGACTGATATAATCATTTATTCATAATTATTTATAATTGAGAAAATTTAGATTAATTTTTTTATATAAATGTAGAGGTCACCTCACTATATTTGCATTTTTGGGAATATTTTAAAATTTTATCCCATTCACCATAAAAAATACAGAATATTATTACTCTGCATTTTAAGGGAGAATTCTAAAATTTTCTTTTATCTTATATAAAAAATATGAATAAATAATTACTGATAATTAATTATCAAGTACCAATTTCCATAACCGTAATTGCACATGTATTGTTAAAAAAATATAACATTTATATATATAGAGTCATACTCAAATAGAAAATAGCTTAAATGAGAAATAGAAAACCTTATCATTATACCTGCTGCACCCACACACAAATTATATACACCCTCACACACACAATCTCATCTATTCTCCTCCGTTTTTAATTTGATTTTTCCCGTCAATTAGCAAAGTTTTTTTCAAATCTAACGTCACCACATTTTTTTTCATCTCCCAACGATCAGTTTTCATACCATATGTGCTATATTTCGGCAAATATAATTTATAATTAAAATAAACTCGTCACTTATCAGATTCAAACTTCAATCACTAAATTATATTACAGAAACCGCTAATTTTTATTATAGAAATCACTAATTTGTATTACAGAATTCACTAAATTATATATCATTGGTTCACAAAAAATAATTGAAATCGCCGAAAAAATAAAAGTCACCGGAATATATCACATATGGTATGCAAACTGATTGTTGGGAGATGGAGAAAAATGTGGTGAAGTTAGATTTGAAAAAAACTTCACTAATTAACGGGAAAAATCAAATTAGAAACGGAGGGATTATGTGAGATTGGGTGTATGAGGGTGTATTTGATTTGTGTGTGGATATTCCCCTTGCCATTAGATTAGATTGAATATGTGGTGTAGATCTTATTTTATATTTTCTATTCTAAGTTATTTTCTATTTGATCACTTGCCTATACGTGTGTGTGTGGCGTTCGGCTCAAGAAGGTACCAATTTAAAGAAGTAACCGAGTAACTCCTTTTAAAGCCGTTCGATTAATGAGTAACATCATATCATATTTTATCGCGCCGTACTAGATTAATTTTTTATCACGTCACGTCAATACAGGAGGAAGTTTATGCATCATGTTTAACTTTTTTTTTATTACGGTAGTTGTTCAATTTTATTTTATTTATAATAATAACATGAAAATATATAATTATATTTGAACTTTTTCATTCCACAACTTAATGGTAATTTTTTCTAATATTATAATATATTAATTTTTTTAACATTACATAATAAAATATTTTAAATAATATTCAATAAATACAAAACACACAACTTCTAAATAATAAATTAAAAAGCAATTACAAAACAAAACAAATTTATAAAAAAACTTAAAATATAGAACACATAAAAAAACATTAAATAAATTTTTTATTAAAAATATGTTTGATAGAAATAAAATATTTTTATAAATGATACAATTTATTCTCTGAACACAAAATATAAAGTGAAATATTAAATTTACGATCTTAATTTTATTGAGTATTAACTTTGCAGGATTTCATATATTTTTATTTATATAACATATTATTAGCATATAATTAGTTGAAAACATGAATTTGGATTTAATGATCTCATTGTAATTAGATGTTTTGTTCTTGTATTTAATTGTTTTTAGTTGAACACTATTTTTCCTCCTTGAGTTTTTTCACATAGGGCTTTGCTCGGTTTTAACCAGACCCTTCTTTGGTGGTGTTTTATTTCAAGACATTAAGATGTGTCTAAATGTCCGGAGACAACATGCGTGCGTGCATTTCGGTTAGATGATAAACTTGGTAAATGAAATAAACTCATTTTTAGATCATTGTACTTTGTTACAATTCATTAATGAAATGTTATTTCTGTCAAAAAAAATTGCATCAAGTTTGAAGAACCCTAAAATTAATATATCTTATTTAAGTTAGCAATCTTTAATTGAACAGAAAGAATATATGGTTTAGGGCAGTGATAGAAGAATACATGTGCAGTGCAGAAGACATGGCTTAAAAAATGGAATGACCTAAACTAACCGACAACCGTATCTAACAGACTCGTAAGATATCATGGAACATATTCATGCAGCTTTTACGTCCCTTTCTATTTTCTTTAACTTTGTTTTCCCCAAAATGCTAGCACCCCAATTATGAGCAACTGATTAACTTATTCGATACTTCTTGCTATTCTTATGCCTACTTGAAGCATTTTCTGACGGAATTACCTAAACTGGTTAGCTACAATGTTGTAAAATAGATATTAGATAAAATTTGTTGAATTAATTATATTTCAATTATATTATATGTAATGAATAGCTATATTTAAAAAATAGTTTATTATTATTTTTAAATTCCAATAATTATATTCTAATATTTATATTCTAAAAGTAATTAATTATATATACATAAAAGAAATTATTATCAATTAAAATAAAATTAAATAATTTTATTATATACGAGTGAAAAAAAAATATAATTAGTGTAAAGATATCTAATGATAATATTATAATATTTTTTATATGTATGTACATATTTTAAAATAAAAATAAATAATATATTAATAAATATTACTTTTATATATTATAAAATATATAACTAAGAAAATATTATATTATATTAGTATTTTTGTAAATATGTAATATATTCAAATTAATTATTTAATATATAATGTATAATATACATATATATATATATATTATAATATATTAATATAATATATATTCTCTTTGTCTAATCCAATTCTTTACGCTTTCTTTTTTTGGATGTCCCACCCAATTTTTTACATTTCAAAACTTTCTAAAAATAGTAAACTTTTATATTATAAAATTTACTCACACCCACTACTTTACTCCACCTTTTCAAATCTATCAATTAAATATCAATTGACTCCACCACTTTACCCACTTTTACTTCTCTTTCATCCACTTTTCTTTCTCTTTCATACTAATTTATACAATTTTCTTAATCTCCGTACCCAATCCAAATGTAAATAAACGGGGGGACGGAGGGAGTAATACATTATCTATAATATATATTAATATAATATATATAATATAAGGGTTTTGTTTTATAAAAAATCTTAAATAGACTAGTAATTGGAAAATATATATGTCTTGCATTAAATTCTGCAATATATTATAAGCAGAATATAATGCAGGACATATATGTTCTCCAATTAATATTTTATTTAAGGTTTTGCATAAAAATTTTGTGTATAATATATTATATAATTAGGTTTAATGAGAAACTCCCTTATTTGAGTAAGTGAGAAACTAACAACAAATATAATTACAGAATACGTGAAAAAATTATTGAAAGCAACCGTTATATCCTGGATGTTTAAAATTTTCATGATTAAATTTTATCATTAGGCTTTATTCTTTAAAATGTGTACATGAAATTATGGAGGTTGCATTAGGGAATTTACTAGAGTTGATGAGAGATGATTTTTCATAGGCCCACATACCTTTATCTTTCAGTGCCGTAAAAAATATTATTATTGATTTAGGTCTTGATTACCAAAAAATACACTCATGTCCAAATGATTGCATGTTATATTAGGAAAAAATTAAAGAAAAAGATGTTTGTGAGACTTGCAGTGTTTCAAGATGGACAATATTGGAAAAGAAATGCAACGGTGATAATAATGCAGATAAAGTGATTCACAAGTCCCGGTTAAAGTTATGCGTTATTTTCTACTGAAACTAAGGCTACAAAGGTTGTTAATACCCGGGAAGTATTCTTAACTTATGTTATGGCAAGCCACGGGACGAAAAAAAAGACAGAAAATTTAGATATCCAGTTGATGTCGAGACTTATAAGGCAATGGATGCAAGGTATCCTGAAGAAATATCAGACTTGGTTTAGCCGCTAATGGATTCAATCATTTCCGTACAATGAGTTCACTTCAGTCCACATTACCAATTGTATTCGTAAACTACAACCCCCCTAGTTGTGCATGAAACCTAAAAATTTGATTCTTTCAACACTCATATCCGGTCCAGATTCTCCAAAAAATAGCATTGATGTATAAATGAATCCCCTAATTGAAGAGTTGAAAGAATTATAGGATCTAGGCATAGCAACTTATGATGCTTTGACTTATCAAATTAAATTTTAGGCTATGTGCAAGTGTGTTGTGAACTATTAATGATTTTCCGGGATGTGCGATGTTATCTGATTGGAGCAGAAAGGGTAAATTGGCTTGTTTTATATGTCATTATGAGACATTTTCCATGTACTTGAAGCATAGTAAAAAAATGTGTTACATGAACCATAGAAAATTTCTAGATGCGAAGTACAAGTGGAGGTTTGACAGAGAAATTTTAATGGTGATGTTGAATTGGGACAAGCTCCACCAGTTTCAACCGGAACAGATATAATTGAACTATTAATGAGTTTCGAAAATGAATTTGGAAAGGACAAAAGGAAGAAAAAAGACGAGAGGGCTAAAAAGCATAAAATGAATTACCGTTTTAACAAAGTCAATATTTTTCAATTTACTATATTGGAGTCACAATTTATTGCGACATAACCTTGATGTTATGCATATCGAGAAAAACGCATGTGACAATATTATTGGTACTTTGCTAAATATTGGTGGCAAGTTGAAAGACCATTTTGTTTGGATTTAAAAAAAATGGGCACCAGTAAAGTCTTTCATCCCGTTCAATCAGCTAATGGAAAACACATTGAGATTGTGGTTGTCATATTTGACATGACGGAGCAAGAGAAAGAAATATTCTACTTAGTGTTGGAGAAGGCTAAATAGTCATACAGCTGTGCAGTTAAGGTGAATCGATATGTTTACGGAAGGAAGGGAAAATCTCGGGATATAAGAGCCACAATGCTCATTTTGTTCTTCACTGCTTGTTACAATTTGCGCTGAAAAAAATATTGAAACCCCATACTGCATTATCTTTGGTAAAATGTATTGCATTTCTAAGTGGTTTTTGGGGTAAAGTAATCGATTTGGGTGACATAAAGAGGCTGCATCAAGAAATTATTGAAATTGTTTGCCATTTTGAGATGATATTTCCATCGATTTTTTTTTAGACATAATGATTCACTTACTGGATCATTTGTGCTTCCTTGGAAGCTGAATATAGGGACCTGCACACGTAAGGTGCATGTGGACAATTGAGTGTTATCTAGCTAAACTCAAATCTTATGTGGACAATTAAGTTGGAATGTTTTGAGGGATTTAAATGAATTTATTTTAAAAATGATAGGTAAACCGAGATATTTTAATAAAATGAGTGGTCACTTTTACATAAAACCCTATAAACTTTTATGTCTTATATATTATTAATTGAATAGTTTGGTGATTTGGTTAAAAAATATTAGTGACTTAATTTAATTTTTAATTCTCATTACAAGAGGTTTTATATAATTTTTTATCAATAAAAAGTTAATTATTTAAAATAATTTTTTCAATTATGATTTAAAAGAGTTCTCTCTTAAAATTTGAATGATATTTATCTGGCTATATCCCGTCAATTTGAATTCACAAAGTAGGTTAATAAATTTTCGATTCGCGGAGCGGATATAAATTCTCATTCAGCCAAAGCATACAAATTGAATCCGCAGCGAAATTAATAGAACATGTGACGGGCTAAGATGAATTTATAGAAAGGACAGACGTAAAATAAACACTACCCAATAATCACAAATAGAAGTTACTACTACATGTGTATACATTGAACGGTCTGAACAAATAGAAATTGGATCCAGCTTTGTTTTTGTTTTTTTTACGAAGAGGGAAAAAATCATTAAAACATTTGAATTCAACAGGTACAAACCTCCGAATTGTCAATTATAAGCTAATTGTGAAATAAAAAATGAGCTAAACAAATAGCCGTTTTGTTTTCAGATTGTTTAACACATAAAATATCAAAATTCTTTAATATAAAAGGTATTACAATGACATTTCGAGCAATCCAACATACACCAGCTGTGAAACTAATAGCATCACAATTGACATTCACATAAGTGTCATATGTATCTCAATATTCAGAACTATCAATTACATCAACTGATATTGGAGGAAAAAATACCCCCAGAATATAAACAATTTTGTTGTGGAAGGTGAGATCTTGCGATATCCACCACGGTCTCAGATTCGATACGAGTCTTACAGATCTCTCAAAATACCATATAAATCATTCTCATAAAAACTATCGAAACTCGTAACAATACATACAAAAATATCAAAACATAACACACTAACATTCCAAAAAAATGGGCACGACTAACAAACTTGATAACAAAGTATCCAACAAGATCTCATCCAAAAAGGATTAGATCTCGATTTTATTGAAAAAAATTGGTAAATACAAGAAAGGATGTGAGAGTGAAAGAAGTTTAATCTGCGAAGGGAATGATGGTCCGGAAAATTGGAAAGTGAAGAATTGGCGGCCAGGACTCCACTCAACATAGGAATATAATTTTCGTTTTAAGTGAAGAAAATTATTAGATCTCTATGTCCAACTCTAATAAAATTAGTTGGATCCAGCATTGTAGTCTGCAGGGGAGGTGAAATTTTTTAAGGGAAGATCAGATTATTTTGACAATATATTTTTATAAAATTTAATTTTAATAGATTTATCTTTAAAAAAATTAATTATAAATTTTATCAGATTTGTTAAGCGGGATAAGTTGTTTTATTTTATCAATATTAAAAATATCTCTTAAAAAAGTTAATAAAATAATTAGTAATTTTAGCTTCATCTTGTATTTTTATATTTTCAAAGTAGTTTATAATTTTTAAAAATAAATAGTAAATTAAAGTATACTCTACAAATTAATTTGTTACGATTTCAAACGAATATAATTACAAAAACAAAGTATTAAGAAAGTAAAATCAGCAACTAATATAAAGTAGTAGAGTAAAATGGAGAACAATTTTGAAGTACAATATGGCAGCATTTACACGGTAAAGAAAAGGAGCAAAGATAGCCACGTTTAAGATTTGTGACCACGGTCTTACCTTTACTCTCAAGTAGATTATATTTTATAAAATAATTACTTTATAATATTCTATTCAGCGAATGTCGGGCTTCAAAATATATAATTTAAAAGAGATCAGGAGCATAGAACTCAACCTTGACTATAAATATCTTTTGTAAATATTTTAAAAGTGTTCCCTTAAAAATTATTTATAGTTTAAATAGAAATAATTAATTAAAAATAGTTCTTCTAATATTTTTTGAGGTAAAATGTGCTCTAATGTTATTAAATTAATATTCGTAACTTGTAAATATTAAATAAAATAATGTTCACAACAATATAAATATATTAAAAAAATTATGAGTCTAATATACAGATATTTTATGCGGTCGAACATGGGCTGCTGTGCTGTGAAGTTATAAATATGTCCCAAATTATCTGTTTTGTTTGATTTTTTGTGGTCAAATTGACTGAATTTTAACCGGAAATTATATTATTAAAAAGGATATGTAATTTACTTTAAAATGTATTTTTCAATTTTTTAAATTTATAAACTAATAATTTTTTATTATCGATGAAAGTTTAATCAATCTGAACCCAAAAAATTAAACATCATAAATTAGAACGGGGGAGTATTAACTCTCTCTTTTGTGGCTACAGCATATACTGACGCCTTGTTGTTCTAGTGCATGAACATTGAGCTCTTGCACTCTTATGACATTTACTCTAGCGCAATCGGTGTCAAAATATATAATTATATAGATGGAGACGATTCTGATAAGCGATTTTTGTCGATTATTATTATTTTTTATTGTAGAAAAAGAAAATTTAGAATTATTATTTGAAGTGGCTCCTTAAATTTATATAATTTTTTTACATATACAATCCATTATCAATGACCCGACCCTTATATAGACCATATTTTTTTACATGACAGATATTTATAAATAATATTATTTTCATATTTTTGTTTCATAGAAAAATAATAATTTTAATTTTTATATAAAATGTTTTTCTAAAGGTATCATTTACAAGTATAACTAACAGACACATTGAATTAAATTGACTGCGGAACATATCCAATTTTAATCAATCCAGTTTTGATACTCTTAGAGAATAACATTTATTATATGATTGTTTTTATAACTGAATCTAATTATATCCTATATATAATTGGAACGAATGAGTTAACATGGTTTTGGTCGTCAAGGACAAATATGTAAATTTTAAAGTATCATTAATTAATTAATTGATCAAAGTTTTATATTCTATGAATAGAAGAATTAGTTTAATATTATTTATAAATAATGCATTAAAGGTTCGATTACTAATAAATAACAATATCTAACTTAATATTATTTTTAAAAGAAAATATATTAAATTTTAATATTTAAACTGAATAAATATATGTTTCTAAAAAATTAATAAATTTGACTATAATATTATTATTTAAAAAGTAATAATAGTATCATATATATAATTAGAATAAGGGAGATAATATGATATGATCGTCAGGGCTAAAAGGATGTAAATTCCTAAATATTATTAATTAATTAATTAATTAATTCATGTTCTATTCCCCACGAGTACAAAAATTAACACTATAATATTTTTAAATTTATTTATTAATAAAATGATTAAGGTTCGATTATCAACCAATATCAATAATTAATTTAATATTATTTTAAAAGAAAATATATTAAAATTGAATAAATAAAAAATTTCAAAAATTTAAAATTTTAATTATAAAATTATTATTAGAAAGAAAACTCATGCATCACTGGGATGGGGTATAAGCTAGTTTCTTCAAACTCATAAATTAATTTTTTGATGTTTCTGTTTTAAAACATAAATATAACGATTATGATTACAATTTTATTTCGTGCTCGAGCATAACCAAGTCATGCTCTTGCACAAACTGAATGGATACACACAAAAAATGTGGTACAGATTCATACTTCGGATAAAAGTAAAAATGTACATTTGTTAGCACAATTCTCTTTAAAAAAATGAGAGTAAAGCAAACTTGAGAAGGGGGAAATTAAAAGTGAAGTAGACGTTAGGTTGACGGGTAGGGAACGTCACGTTGATAATGAAAGTGAAAGAGAAGGATCTTCAGGGTGCCCCCTCCCTTGAAAAGTCTGGGACCATAACTCAACTCAAAAACCCAGCAAGCATAGCTGCCTATATGGCTATATGCCTATTTCCTAGCTACTCTGATGGAGGAATGGTCCGGTCTGAGCCACGAATAATTCGGATACCAACCTATTTATAATTGAATTCGAAAATCCGAATCCGTATTTCAATTCAAAATATCTGGAAAAAATATATTTGAATTCGAATTTGACGGATAATATCCGGATCCGGATTCAGTTTTATGTTTTTTTAAAAATATATGAATAATAATTTATTTATTTATTTATTTTAAAAATAATTTATGTGATATATATGTATAATAATTATATATATCTTATTAAACATATATTATTTAAAAAAATAAATATATATGTATATATTATAAATTGAATATAAGAAAATATATATTTATATTATATATTTTTCTATATATAATATATATATATATGCGGATACGGATATGCCCATATTCATATTCATATTCAAAATTGTCGGATTCGGATACAAATAACATTTGTTTTATTTCGAATATGGATAATATTCGTTTTATTGATACATATATTTCGAACGAAAATCAAATATTTTAAATTTTTTAACAGCCATAGTGGTCCTCACTGTTGTGTATAATCATCATCATTCCATTTTAATTTCAACGAAAAAATTGTATTTGAGGATTAAAAGAGTTTCCCGAATTAACGGCAAGTCGATTTATATTTACTCAAAAGTTTATACATCTACGGTACGTAGGTAATGCAGAATATTACTGAGATAATGCTTTCAGAATAAATAAAAATTGACTCTTGATTAAGAATCGCATCTTAAAAATAAATATTAAAATTTTGACTCCTAAAATTATAGGAGTGGAAAAAAGAAACATACAAGAAGAGTCTGACTCCCCTTTTTCTCTCTCTCTTCCATCCCCCTTTTTCTCCTATTCTCTCTCTTACTTTATCTTTCATCTTCTCGTTTTTGTCGCTTCTCATTCCCGGATTTTTTCTCTTAGTGGATCAAATAACAATTCAGTAATTTTCTTAGTTCAAATCCACAATTCAGAATTCAAAGTTTAAATATAACATAAACTAATTCCACGGTTCACTAAGATCACAAATACCTGGTAACACAGTATTATAGGTTCATAATTACCAATAATACGCTCCTTATTAAGGTATCGTAGAGTGTATAACCCCGAAAGTATCATAACAGACACTCCCTAATAAGGTATCATAACCTAGTTCCGAGACTATACGCAGTTATTAACGGTCCCGCGAAATCAGAGCTCAGTGGGAATTATCTAAATCACGTGCTTGATCCAACAAGGTATTAAATGTAATACATTTAAAAAAAGAAAGTTTTAAAAATACTAGCGAGTACAGACAGTTTACTTACCTCGATTCTCACAGTTTCTAGTTGTTTGCAATGATTTGCATTTTGCACCTAAACCAATAAATAATAATTTAACAAAATATTAACACACTGACATATGTATATATAAGCATACATTGTTTACTAAACACACATATAAAGCCATAAAATTTACTTTTATTAATCTAATCGCATCGACATGTATGTGCTCACTGATGTGACAAAACATCACCTCATAATAAATATATACACTACTCCCTCCGTTCCTTAAAACGTTTCCTGTTTTGACTGGACACGTTTGTCAACGCACATTTTTGACCGTTAATATCTTTAATTTCGTATTAGTATTAAATATAAAAATTTCACTGTATTAAAGTATTCACAAATACGAATCGAACAAGATCACTCATGGTTATATTTTATCTTATAAATTATGCGTAAATTAGTAGTCAATCGCTTACGATGAATAGTGTCAAAAGTCAAATTAGGAGAAGAATTTAGAAACGGAGGGAGTATAACAATTAAAGATATTCGGATAAATCATTTAATCGAATGGATGACAAAGAAATATGTTAAAGTATCTAAACTATATGCATATACATCTGGACACATCAAATATAAGGTACTATTTTGTTACCCGTACTAACAAAAATGTAAGAAAATATTCAACTCAAATATAACACATATTTAATATAACTATTAATCTCAATGCAATTCTAAAATTAAAACTAAAGCATTCTTTGATTAGTATTTTCACATATAGCACATAAATATAGATATAATTTCCTGCACCAATTACAAATTTATAAATCAAGATTCGTGATTCAAAAATATAATAACTAGCATCAAATAAATGAATATCAAGTCTATTTGCTATAATTTTAATAACATAAAGTTTGGGATATAACAATGATATAAATTTATATAAAAGAAATCAAAACAATAACAATGACAGGTGTGAATAATTTACTATTACAAGTTACACTTAATATAATTTAATCATGTATAGAAGGAGTATAATAATATATAACACAAGTTGAAACAAGAAAACAAGAGAAGAAAACACAAGGAATGAAACATACTTGAAAGAGAAGATACTGACAAAAATAAATGAATGTTGAACACATCTATTTATAACTAGGTTTTTTTAATAACTCTATTAGGAACTATAGCGACGATCACTATATTTAAACTTTCCACTACATTGTAACTACCACCCACAATACATATTGTAACAGCCCGACTTTTCAGACTATTATCATTAGTCAAATATTCAAATAAAACCAAATTCCAAAAATAAAATCCCAAAATCTCGTAAGAACTCTAAAAATTCAGGAACAAAGTCAAATAATTTCGATCCAATATAACGTTAAATTGGAGGCACAGCTCCTCAAATTCAAACTAACTAAAATTCATAACATTATTAAAAAGCTCTAATCCAAATCCAATGCATGTCCATTCGCTAAGTACCTGAAAATTTATAAGTAATGAGCTACACAGCCCAGTAAGAAAACAATTCGAACTAACTAGTGGATCAAGTAAGTTTACAAAATTTCATAATTTTCAGAGTTCAAAGATCAAAATTTCGTAGTTCAAATTTCAGTACGTATGAATTAATTCCACAGTTCGCTAAGGTCACAAATACCCGGTGACACGGTATCATAGGTTCATAGGTGTCAATAATGCGCCCCCTACTAAGGTATCATAAATTGTGCAAAGCACGCCCTAGTAAGGTATCATAGGCTAGTTCCGGAACTATACGCAATTACTAACGGGTTCAAAAAGCAGAGCTAGCTGGGAATTTCTTATATCTAAAATAACATTCTTGATCCAAATTTCGTAACAAAATATTATAAATATACAACATTTAAAATAATCCAGAAAGTACGAAAAGTAAACTTACCTTCAAACTGATAATCACTTTATTAATCGGTAAGAGTGAATCCTATACAAACATTTATCAATAATAATATTAAAAGTCAATTAGCTTTTGACCAGCGAATAAAAATCAATAACCACAAATAAGGTGACTCATTCACGTACCATATAAATTAATAATTATAAATCAAAGTTATGTCACTTGCCTCATTACAAAGTTTAATAACCATGCATGCAAGTTAGAATCCTATTTAAATAGTATGACCAAGAAACAAAATAAAAGGAATAAAAATAATAACGTGAACCAAATTATTATTAAATGACTACACACATCAGATTGCCATTTATTAGTACATAATTTTCTTACTACTATAGTAAACCAAAATCACAGCAAGCTCCTAACACAATTAATATGCATATGACTTTTTAAAACTTTTATTTACAAAAAAAATACGTATATAAATAGATTCATACAATTAACCCAATAAATATAATATATAAAACAAAGTTTTCATAACGAAAATTTAATCATTACAACACTTATAATTTGCAAAGATTATGGTACAAAACATCAAAACTAAGACTTTATAAACACATACATATAATTATAATATAAATCTAAAGTCATATACCTTTAATCCACCGAACTAGTATAGTCACTCCTTTTTCTTTTGATTTCACGTGCACACGGATTCTATTTTCCTTCTCCAAGATGTAGCTATTTTAGTTCCCCGGGTGTTTTTTTTTGTTTTTATTTTTCTTTTACGCTAATGTGTATATATATAGTAGCTTTAACTCAGTGACGTAAATAAGTTAATGTTAATCCATTTAAAACAATACATATCTAAACTTAACCAGGACTCCACCTTTTAAACAACTCTAAATTTAAATATTTACAAACCTTAAATAATATTTCCTTCTATAAAAATTAATAAAAATTTTATATTAATAAACTAATATATATATATATATATATATTTATAAAAATATTGGGTATTACACATATCCACTCCGCAATTTTAAACTGTTGTTTTTGACTAAGTTAGACTTTCATTATCCATACATTTGTTTTTAAATAAACAACATATACGTTTGAGTTAAATAATAATTAAATAATATAAAGCAATTTGTAAAATTAACTAACATTATGTATTTAAAAAAACATAAGAATAAAAAATAATATATTTTTTCCTTTTATTGAAAATACGATACATTACATAAATATTCTATCGCATTTTCAATTTTTACGAGCCATACTGATAGAGTTATTAATGTTGTATAGACATCACTTGTACCACTTTTAGCACGAAAACAATGATGGAAATAATATTTTTTTTCCTTTTATTGAAAATACGATATATTACATAAATATTCTATCGCATTTTCAATTTTTATGAACTCTACTGATGTATATAGACATCACTTGTACCATTTTAATACGAAAGCAATGATGAAAACATAGAAGACATACACATTTCTTGAAAAAATTTGCACGTAGCTCTTTACAATAGATATCGACGCGTTTATGTTCAGGTTTGCACATACTATTACGTTAGTTATTAATGAAAATGGAACCAATGAAAATTTATCAACTCGCTAAAAAGTAATTGTTGGTGTGTGTCTATACACACTAAAAAAATCCTATTTTATATTATAATGTGCCCATGCATACTAGAAAAACCCTATTTTATATCGTAATTCTTTAACAAATGTGTTACATTTTTATAGATTAATAATTTTAGTGTTGATAAATTTTAATAAATTTTAAGCTCGTGAAAACTAAATGTATAAATTATTTTAAATAACCTTAATAACAAAATTAAAAATTTACTTATTCGTAATATAAATTTAAAAATAATTAGTTTATCGAACCACACCTACCAACTACGGGTAGCTGAACAATGAAGTGGCCAATCAGAAGTCATGTAACTACTTTAACTAACAATAAATACAGGGCTATAAAGGTAAATAGAAATGATAAAAAGCGGTACATCATAATGTCCAACAATCGAAGATAGCCAAGAATCTAAAACATTATAGCTTCTGATTGGCTGCTCTGACACAAAAGGAAAAATTGTTCTAAATAATTTCCCACTTCTCGATCCTCTTCCCACCTTCACTCCCTCTCTCTCGCTCTAAATAATTTTCTACATAGAAAAATATGTACACCTATGTCCCATTTTATTTCACTTGAATTGCTATATTAGTTTATTTAAAAAAATTATCTTCTTTCCTTTAATACAAATTTAAGTTACACCCATAATCCTATTAATTATGCATTAATAATCTACCTTGTTAATTATGCATTAATAATCTACTATTTATACGAAATATTATTGTAAGGCAAAAACTTTTTTACCCCTATACATTAATGTAATTAGAATGATATTATAGTTATTTTTTTTTTAATATATGTATAAAAGTCAAAACAGTCAATTAAAATGAGACGGAGAGAGTACACGTGAGTAATAATTAAATGAGTACACTACATTATGACAATTTAGATGTAAAGTGGAGATTGAGTGCATGTCATGTTATCATATCTTGTTCCAATTATCATACGGGAATTGTTCGTGAGAAACGATGGTCACTATTAATTATTTTATATTTTTTTTATTGAATGAATAAAAATTTAGTATAGTTTCTCTATACACAAATAAAATAATATAAATTTTTATATTCACATAAAAAGTGTAAAAGATTAATTCTATTCATTATAAAATATAATGACAGCGAATTGATAGTTTTCATAATCAATTGTTAAAATCAAACTATATATATATATATATATATATATATATATATTAAAAGTCTTGATTAGGGATATGAATGAACCGAACCGCAGAACTTTAAGTTTAGGTTATTCATATTCGGTTCATTTAAAAAATTTCGAACCCGAACTCTTATCAAACCACATATTTTATTTAATTTTAGCTCGTTAATGTTCACAGAAAGGTTCGCGAACAATTCAGGAACACATCTCATAAGTTACTATTCACAAACAGCTCTTGAATATCACTCACGATCTTATATTCATGAATATCTTAGTTTATAAACTCATTCCCACTAAAAATTTATGAATATTTTTTAATTTTTTTTTCTTTCATTAACACAAAAATAACACATAAAAATATAAAAAAATGTCAAACAAAATAAATAAATTTTAATTTTAATATGAAGATACCTAATTAATAAAAATTTCTCACACCTTCAATTTAAAGTCAAAATTCAAGAAAGTACAAACCTGACTCCCAATATTATTGTTCAAAGAGATTTAACTGCATCTGCAAGTAATATATTCTATGTTTCGGTGGTTATTTTAATATATTATCTTTACTATCTTTTAAACGGTTTGAGTTGAATAAATAATTAAATATTCGAATAACATATATGGTGTACACTTTTTATTGGTGAGACCCAAGCTCAATATTATATACCAGAAAGCTTAGTGATGAACAGTCAAGTGAAGATTGTTGTTTGTTGTTTAGTGTATATTTTTCATTAGCTGATGCTTCTTTCTAAACTACAGCTGTTGTAGATATATATAAATATATGCTCGTATCATGCACTGTTGCATATAAACAAATTTGATGAATTGGTGCAAGATCTGATTCAGTAAAGTGAGCTTTGTGAATTGAGTGCTTTGGGAATTGTGAAACCCGAGAAAGATTTGTAGGGATTTGCATGTGACTGCTGCAAACACACGGGTTGGGTTATGCTTGGGATGGTATTATGAGTATTTGTGTTTTGTAGTTGTAATAAGAAAGAAGATATATATGGAGCAGCAACAGCAGCAGCAGATGAACTCTGGCTTGACTCGGTACCGATCTGCACCGAGTTCGTACTTTGCAGATATGATGAATGGTGGTTTGTTTGGAGGTGAAGAAGTTGCTGACCAGTTTATAAACCCCAGGGCTTCGAGCCCGGATTCTGATAGATTTTTTTCGAGATTTATGTCGAGTTGTGGTGGTGAGGATTCAAATTTAGCGAATGGTTCTCATGTTAGGCCAAGTGGTTGTGTAGATGAGGTGGCTCAGGCCCAATTTGTGGTCCCGTTGAAGCATGAACCAGATGTGGTTCATTCTCGTCCTCAGCAGGAGATGAGGTCCGTGGGGATTAATAATTTTTCTCAGATGAAGATGGCTGGTGGAAACAATTTGAATCTCATTCGACAAAGTAGTTCTCCTGCTGGATTATTTGCCCAAGTCAATATCGATAATGGTATTTTTTTTTCGAGTATTTGTTTTTGATCGAGTATGCTTGAATTTTATGTTGAAGATGTTAGAGTTTGGTTTTTGATCACAGTGAAATGTTCAGGAAGTATTTAGAAAAGGGGAGCAAAAAAAACGAATTTTGAAGGTAGATTTCGTGTTTAGTTTGTGATAAGAAATTGAAAGCTAGAGGTAGAATTCTGATGAGGTAAGGTTACCTACAAAAACTTTTAATAATGATTTAGTACATTTTGATGTAAGAAAGTAGAATTTTGTAAGTATGCTCATGTCTAAATTCATGTGATGTACATGTTTTGATTTTGCTTATATTAGTTTGTTCTTTTTTGAGTATTATATGCAATTTTGCAAAAACATGTGCTTGATTATAAGTATCAGCATAATAAGCATAGATTATTGATTTGATTTTGTTTCAGTTACTGATTGGATTAGAGTTTCCTAGTGCTGTTAATGACAAGTGGTTCATCAATTTGCATTTGTTTAATGTCTTACTGCTATCATAATACGAGTTTTCTTTTTTAACAACGAATAGGAATTTAATTTACCTAAACTTTTGGCAGCTGGCTATGCTGTAATGGGAGGCATGGGAAATTCTGGACCTGCTAGTAGTCATGCAGACTCCTCATTTTCCTCTGGGAGCCGATTGAACAATCAAATGGATTTTCCACCGAGCACACCTTCTTCTTCTTCGAGCATAATGCCTCGTACCTTTAAGGTTGAGGCCAAAAGCCTCGGCTCGGGTAGGCCTGAGGTTGGAAACTATGGTGATAGTCGGATAAATGATGGGGGTTATATGACAGGTGGTTCTAGAGATACTTCGTGGGATGATTCAGTACTCTTATCTGATGATTTCCTTGCCGGATTTGCAGGAAATGATAGAAATGCCTTTTCTAATTTAAATTCATCCCGGAATCAGGTACAATTTTTATCTTAAAATTTCCCTCTCGTCTCAGACAAAAAATTATATCATATCTAGTCTTTATCATATAGATTTACTAAAAATCATCTGTTTGATCAGACTGGTGAAGGTGGAAGTCGCCCTTCCACTGCATTGGCTCATCACTTAAGTTTGCCAACAAGTTCAGCGGAACTGTCTGCTATGGAACATCTATTGCACTTTCCGGATTCTGTTCCATTAAAAATTAGAGCCAAGAGGGGTTGTGCAACACATCCTCGTAGTATTGCTGAAAGGGTAGCTTCTGAGTACCATTCTTTACCTTTCAATTCTAGTTTAAGGCACACCTCACAATATACTTGCTTTAACATATACAAGACTTTTGCAAAATATTTACCAGTTTTTCTTGGTGTGTCTTGAATAATTATGTCAATGTGACTCGACTTCAGGTTAGAAGAACCAAAATCAGTGAAAGAATGAGGAAGTTACAAGAGCTTGTGCCGAATATGGATAAGGTATGATAATCATTTGCATATTTCTTATACACACTCAGTAACATGTTTTGTTGCAGATGCCCATTGACTACTGTTCCAACATTGCAGCAAACAAATACAGCAGACATGTTGGATTTGGCTGTCGACTACATTAAAGATCTTCAAAAAGAAGTAAAGGTAACCAATTATGGAGCTACTTTAAGCTAAAACCTCTGAAGTTTTCTATATAAATCCGTAACTAATAGAATTTGTTTTGTTCAACTCTTTAGACCCTTTTGGATGTTCGTGCAAACTGTACGTGCTCAAGTAAGCAGAAGACATAATGCTGCATTATTCAAGTAATAGTCGAGAAATATTTCTGTATGAACTGTTTCTGTACAGAAAAAATAAAGAAGGTGAGTAATTTAATTAGGATGATAGGAAGCAAATATTTATGTATGTGTGTGAAGGGAAAAACATCCCCATTGACACCACATATAGAACCTACTTGTTAATTTACTTATCAGGGGGGCAAGTATAATTAAGCTTATCTTCTAAATTGTTAAATCAGAAGAAGATCTTATCTTAAATTGAATGCTTCTTGACTAATACTAGAGAAATCCTTCTTGTTAAAGTTTCTAGCCGGGTCAAAAGAGCAATGCATGTTACTCATATAATTTCTCATCCGGGGCGGGTATAAAGAGTTCTTAGACCATATTTGAATCACCTGTTATCCTTAAGGTGCTGACCTGAGAAACCGATGCAGACGTTCGTGTCTTTATAATTTTGTTGAAAATTCGAATGCACATCCGCACATCCGCACATAGTGCCTTTTAATATTATTAACCATACGCCTTCTTTAGTAAATTTTTGATTGTATTTTTTTATCCTCTCTCGCATTGTGATGTTCGATCACTTTTTTTTGCCTTCATATTATGGTATTTAGGATATTATGTATTATACCCTATAAAATGAGATGAAAATAATTTTTATAGTGGCTAATTGAAATTAGATTGTTTTGAAACTCTCTAATGTTGCTCAGTTAGTATTAGCAATTGGTTCTTTAAATTTGTTTCATTAGATTTTGACTCTGTTTTTAGTACTTAATCAGACTCCTTTTAACCACATTTAGCACTCAATTAAATCTATCCTGAGAAAACGTTTTTGAAATAATCTATTTGTTATCTAGTGTTGTCGATAATAAAAATGTGAAGGATGTCAACCATTTATCTCGTCCTCGTCTGAAACCTTTCACCACACAGTTGGAAAATGATAATTCATAAATGGCATAACTGCTAATAGGATAGACTATGATGCAATCAAATAAAATAGAATCGAATATAATATATGAAAGAGAATAATCCATTTTAAAGGAACTAAATGTTTATATTCAAACATTCTACTATAAGCAACAAATATATACTTGATTTGATCCAACAAAAGTGAATAACAAAATTAAAAGTTTCAAACAAATTATCCCGCTATATAAAGTTTTACAATTGCCTCTAGCACGGTAAATGAATTCTTAAAAAAAATTGATATATCTACACAATCTTGAAATCAGTAAGGACAAGTACAAGCAATATTTATAATCGTATTTTCCTTTTCGTTCTCAAATAAAACAATCTCTAAATAAACTTATATATGTCAATAGCCAAAGCAACTCATTATTCTGATTTTAATTAGTTGTACTTTTAATTATTTTTTTTATATATTTTAAAATGCGTATAAAAAATAATTTCTAAAATTATCTTACAAAATATATAAAAACTCAAACTACAACCAATTAGGGAGAATAATTTTAATGTTACTAAAAATATTTTTAGGTACCTTTTATATCGTGTCTTCTATTTTTTTAGATGTATAGATAGTGTAGTTTGCTTTCGATCTTCAATATAGCAATTAAATAAATAATTATTTACAAAAATGTATATGCTAGCAAACTATTAATTTTGATGAAAATTATAAGAGTTGGATTATTTTAGATATAAAAAAAATCAATAAATAACATATATATATATTTTGAAATAGTGTCAATTATATTTAAGAAAAGAATAAAGTTACTGACGAAAATTACTCTGCGGTGTAAGTATTTTTAATATAAAATAGTAATGATATTTTATATAATTTTTTGTAATTATAATAATATGCTCATATATTTATATGAGAAATTTTTTAATACGAGCTAACTTCGGGAACATTAATTTTATTTAAAAATGTAATGACTTATATATCTAAATTAACGAAATTCCGGGAGTGAATCGAATTCTCATCCATTTATTGAATATGTTAAGCAAGTGTTAAAATCAAAAGGTAAGGAAAAATAAGATGGTCATCGGTGATTTCAATTATTTTACATTAATTTAATTTAATAACTTTTAGGAATCTAATCATAATTTTCATATGAGCCTAACATTTCACAACTCATCCCAAGTGTAGATAATTTGTTTGTTAGAGTTAAATTATGTTTAAAGACGAGATTTAAAATAATTTGTCAATAGGTTTTGACTTTTAATTGGGTGAAAGATATTCTGTATTATAATTTTAAGATTGAAATCTATATCTATATCTATATCTATATATTCTTAATAGGTGCTATTTTTTCCTTAAAAATTACTATTTTATCCTTTTTAAATTTTTAAATTTTCTTTTCATTCGTAGATATTATAGTAATTTACTCTTCCTGGATTATCCAAATATTCTATGGATTTTACCCGTTTGTAAAATATACTATAAGTATATTAACTTCCCATACATTTTGAGACGACCCGCGGACTATCCATACTTTTTACCCATGGATCAAAATATTTACCAATGAAATTTAAATTTTACCCACTTTACATATTTTTTGCAACTAACAATTAAATTCAAAATCAAAACTTTTCATAATATATGAATCAATCAACTAACAATATATATCTAATCTTAATTCCCCAACTCATAATTTATCACTCATCTTAATTACTAATCTTCCCTCCTCTAATAGCTAATATTGTAATTTAATATATTTGTAATTACAAGATAAATTACTATATTTTAGCGTTAATTATGTTTAGGACAATCACAAATACTAAAATCACGACATCATTAATTCAAATTTTGAAAACACACATATCTTTTCATAAATAATTTTTATCTTATACCCCTGATTATAATTCATTTTTACTTATTCATTAATCTCTCTCATCTTCACTTTTTATTTTTCGCCCAATTTTTATGGACTTTTTATGTTTGTATGTGTATGAGTATAATATATTTGTTTTTTTTGTTTTTTCTTTATGTCACAAGTGTCTCACTTTCTCCATAGTTCTTTTATTGATGTTTATATTAATTTTATATGTATGTTTTGATATGTGCTTAACATGATTGTAATTTACTAACATTTGTTTGATTTGTGCAGATGATTAATCTTAAACCAGTTATCTAGAAAAAACAAAACATCAGACATATTATTCAAATATAGGTATTTCGGTATATATATATGTCTCATTGCAGTTTATAGTTTGAATTGCAAATATCTCACATAAACTTATTAATAAAATATTAGCATATTTATATGTTATATAAATATGGGTTATAATTTTTTTTTCAAATCTTTGATTGTCATGATTTTATCCTTTTCAAAATTTAAAATATTATTTTGATTCTTCTTCCATAATTTACTTTATTTTTATCTCTTCATTTTTGTTTTTCTTCCTTTTTTATTCTTATATATATATCTCTCTATTCAATTCATATTATTTTTTAAATATGTTATATATGTATTTATGTAATATGTTGGTTCACTATTGATTTTTTTTATTTTTACAGATTAAGTGTCGATGAATATAATCAATAAATTCATCATCAAATATCAAATCAGGTATATATATTTGAACATGAACAAAACTTATGTATTTTTGGTATAAAATTAAGTATATCTATTTTACGAGTTTTTGTATATTATTTATTTTTAATCTATAAATTTTTTTCTTTATATAAATTATGTATGCTTACATATATGTGTATGTACACGTGATATTTAGTCATGTTTGTGTGGTTTTTTCATATAAAGATTGTTAGCATATTTTAATTATGTTTTTGTGGAGTATCATTATTATAAAATATTTTATTTGTTTAATTAACTAAACATTTGTTTTATATATGTTACCAGTTATGGAATGGAAAGACGAAAAGAAAAGATTCAATTAGTTCATATGTAAAATTGTTGCATTTATAGAGCATACAATACAAGGAGTATTTGAAACTTGGTGCAGGTTACACAGACATGCATTGTAAAAACTTGACATTCGACTAACTATTAGTTTTATAAAGTGAAATTATAGACAAAATTTTTCCATGATTGTAGTTATCTTAATTATATTATAGAGTCAACAAAATCTTCCATTCAATTTAACTAGAAATTTCAAATTTCAAATTACGCGTACTTTAAATATACACATGTAAGTTTGAATTACAAATATACACATGTAATATATATATATATATATATATATATATATATATATATATATATATATATATATATATATATATATATATATTATGTGTAATTTTAATTTTACGTTAGTTGTGAAATCAATCAACAATAAATATCCATAATTTTATTTTATTTTTAAAATTTTGAAATATACATTTATAAATGAATATATATACACATATTTGAAAAATGTTTATTATTTCTTAAAAAAATTTCCTTATATGTAGTATCAATTAACATCAATTACTCATATTTTCAAATTTTATTTTTGAATATAAAATGACAAATATATATATATACAAGTAACTCATATCCTTATATATGAGTTAAATTATTATATGTGTAATTAAATATATAATATATGTTACAAATCTTATCTTAATTTCACATCAAAGTCATCAAAATCATCCAATAATATTTGCTAAATAAATTTTTTTGAATTTTAAATATTCAAACGAAAAATTTATACATCAATTTCAAAAGCTCTATTGACTTTCTTCTATCAATTTCATATTTTTCTTTAGTTCAAAATTTAAATATGAGCAAATGGTGATATAATTATTTCATGATATTTGCCTTTATTGTAAAATAACTATTTTTCTAAAAACTCTTTCCTTGTATATATTATCACTTAACATCAATTACTCAATTTTTTATTTAAAAATTTAATGAAAATGAAAATATCTAAATATGTATACAAGTAATTTATACCCTTAATTGAAATTCTTCCACTAATTTCATTCATGGAAGATATAAAAAAAATATTTTTGAATCAATTATCATTTATTATCCCAAATTTTAAATATTATAGAGTTACATATGTGAATATAAATGGTTCATTATCTCATGACAACCTTTTTATTTACTCTATTCAATTAAACTATTTACTCTAATTAATATTTTATACTTGATGAAAATATGATCAAATTATTTTTTTTCTCAACCTTCTTTCTTAATGAATTAATATTTAACAATATAAAAAACCTAATAGCAACAAAAACGTTAGAGTCGAATATATCTTGATTTTTCATGATATATTTAATCTCTCTATACTATTTATAATAATAAATATTTTAAACTTGATGAAAATATGATCAAATTATATTTTTTCTTAACCTTCTTCTTAATGAATTAATTTTTACATTATTTAAATTTGTCTTCATGGATTATAATTAATTTTCACATAATAAAATGCAAGACGGCACCGTGAGGCGACGTCGACAAGCGTTTATTTTGTATTTGATCAAGTTACTTATTTCATATTTTTCTTATAATATCCATGTATAATAATATCATACTTTTATACAAGTATTGATTTATTTTTAAAAGTATTAAATATTTATCAATGTGTTATACGGTAGATTTAACATTTATAACTATAACATTTATTTATTAACTATATATTTCAAGTTCTAAACTATTGTTTGTTCTACCAAATCATAATGTCTAAAATTACAACTCAACTAATACATTAAACTTCAATATATAAATTTAGTATTTAATTGAAATGCATTATATTGAATCAATGATTTTGGGCGTAGTGATGGAACTAATTATTCAGAGAAATTGTGATTGAAATTAGAATAATATGCATTTATGCAATTAAACGTATCAATAAGTAAAACGCATTCACTATCATGTTATTGAATCAATGACAATATAACATAAGATTCAATCAAACAGTTCAAATGCGAGTAAATATCAATTACTGATGAAAATTCTCAGAATTCGTACATCCATTTGATTAAGTTAAATATGAATTTATTTACATTATTTAAATTTGTCTCTATTGCTAATAATAATCTTTTACATAATAAAATGCGAGACGGTGCCGGGAGGCGACTTCAAGTAACATTTATTATTTATTTTATATAAGTTTACTACATTTTTTCTTATAATATCGATGTATAATGATACAAGTTTACATTTTCCCATTTATTAAAAAATATTTTAATATCAATTTATTAACAACCTTTTAATTATGAAATAATTTTAGAAAAAATTAATTAAGAACAATAACGAGAAGTCCAAATAGTAACACTTATATTTTTCTATGATAATATTTAATAATATAAAAAATCTAATAGCAACAGAAAAGTTAGAATATGAATTAGATCATAGTTTTTCATGATCTATTTAATCTCTCTATGCCTTTTATAATATTATATAAATTAAAAAATAAAACATATCTACATAACGAAAACTCCAAACAGTAAGACTTATATTTTTCTATGATAATATTTAATAATATAAAAAATCTAATAGCAATACAAAAGTTAGAGTGTGAATTAGATCTCAATCTTTCGTGATCTATTTAATCTCTCTATACTATTTATAATATTATATAAATTGAAAAATAAAACATATATTCATAAGATTTAATCAATATAATTAATAAGATGTTATCAATTTAATGAGTATTTCTATAATTTTTCTTAATAAACAAATTAAGAACCTATATAAATATTAACAATAATTTTATATTTTAAATGGTTTTATAAAGATCGTAAAAAATGGGTGTCTTATTTTTGTAGTATTTAATATTTTATACTTGATGAAAATATAATCGAATTATTTTTATCTTAACATTCTTCTTAATGAATTAATTTCTACATTATTTAAATTTGTCTCCATGGATTATAATTATTTTTCTTATAATAAAACGCGAGACGACGCCGGGAGGCGACGTCGAGAAACGTTTATTTTGTATTTTATCAAGTTTACTTATTTCATATTTTTCTTATAATATCCATGTAGAATAATATCATGCTTTTATACAAGTATTGATTTATTTTTAAAATTATTTAATATTTATCAATGTGTTATACGACAGATTTAACATTTAGTACCTATAACATTTATTTGTTAATTATATATTTCAAGTTCTAAACTATTGCTTCTACTACCAAATCATAATGTCTAAAATTACAACTCAACTAATACAACAAACTGCATTTTATAAATTTAGTATTTAATTGAAATGCAATATATCGAATCAATGATCTTGAGCGTAGTGATGCAACTAAAAATGTATTGTTTGGAGAAACTGTGACTGGAGTCAGAATAATATGCATTTATGCAACTAAGACCCCATTTGGTATTGCTGTTGCAGATAGTTACAACAGTTTTTTTGCTGAAAAGCCCTCAGAAAGTTGTTTGGTAAATTCTAAAATCTGTTGTCTGGAAAATTGCGTTTTTGGTTTAAAAGCTACCGTTAGCAAAAGCATATCCCCACATGCTTTTGGAAAAAGCTGTTTTTCAGCTTTTGCAGGAAGTGGTTATCAGTTTCATCATCAAACATTCCCCAAAACATTATTTTTATATATTATATCTCAAAATATCTATAAATAAAAAATTTACCAAACAGTCATCTGATTTTTCTGATAACACTTTTTCCACCAGCACTTTTCTCACAACACAACAGTTTTCAACAGCACTCCCAAACGGAGCCTAAACGTATCAATAAGTAAAACATATTCAGTATTATGTTATTGAATCAATGTAAATATAAAACAAGATTCAGTCAAGCAATTCAAGTGCAAGTAAATATCAATTATTGATGAAAATTCTCAGAATTCGTACCTCCATTTGGTGAAGTTAAGTATGAATTTCTTTGTTATTGAATATATGACATAATAGAGAATTAGTTTAATCCTTAAGTTTATATTATTTTTTATGTTTTGATATTTTGACTTTCATATTTATGTTTTACCTCGAGATTTTTAGTTATCATGAAATTTATTATCTTATTTCCCCCCCAATATTTTAAGTATTTAATCAAATTATAAAAATTACAGAAAATTCACTAAATTATTCCCCGTGTGCGTAGCACGGGCATATTCCCTAGTATAAATAGCCTGCATCACTTTTCTATAAAAAAAATTGTATTATTAAATCTTTAAATAACAATTTTTTTGAATCAAATTTTTAAATAACCTTAATTAACTCCGTCAATGATTACTATAATTTATGCAATCCTGGTGAAAAAATGGACTTTTTCAGTTCAGGGCGTAAGTAACAATAAACCATAATTGCCGGCTTGGTTTTGAAATTTTTTTATTCACTGTCGATACTTGAATTTAATTATAGGTATAAAAATGTGAACACTTATTTTATATCAAGATATATAACATTTTCAAAATGTTATCGAATACAAAATACGCTATAAGTATATTATAATTTAAATTATTAAATTAGTAGCATAATAAAACTGTCAAAAATTTTAATTTTAAATTATTATAAAAAAACAACCGGTGAACATATATTATTAAACCAAAATTTAAATAGATAGACTACATAAAAGTCCATATCACAAAATACAAAAGCAACACAAATTTAAAGGGGTAAATGACTTATTTATAATCAAACTCGCACTCACCTTGTAAGTGGGTCATTGAACTCAAAAAACTTGCATTTACATAACTCAAGTAATTAAAACTTGCATTAGTAACTGCTGTTAACATCACTAACAAAATAAAAACTGAACTTTCAACTTACAAAACTGAATTCAACCTCAACTTGCATTTACTTCCTAGATTAATAAAAACTTGCAACTGGAGTACTGAACAAAAATAACCTTACAACTGGGTACTAAACAAAAATAAACTTGCAATTTACAAAACTGTAGATCTATCAAAAAATTCAAAATAAAACGAATATTATTCGTATCCGAATCTGACGATTCAGATACGAATATGGATATGGGCATATTCGTATATGATAATATCTGAATCCGAATATATATATAATATAGAAAAATATATAATATAAATATATATTTTCTTATGTTCAATTTATAATATATACATATATATTTATTTTTTAAATAATATATTTTTAATAAGATATATATAATTATTATACATATATTTTTCCGAACATTTCAAATTTGGATACCGATTCAAATTTTTGAATTCGGATTTAGATAAACGCCATTTAACCCCAAATTTAAATTTCGAATAATTTTGAATTTGCCATATAAAAATCCAAAAAAACACAACTGATTATTACAATTTACAACTGTCACAATCTTAAACTATATTTCTCTTTTATTTTATTTCCATTCCCTCTCTTACATCCATTTAAAAACACACACACACACTGACAACATTTATACAACCAAACTATAATCTCGGCAATGGAAGCCGATGAGTTCGGCTTCGGCTCAGCCGATTTCAAGCCGGCATCATTAATCTCACTAACCCCATTTCCCCCTTGTTCATCTCCGGCTCCACGGCGGCTCTCCAGCAGCTTCGTCCCACCAAATGAGCCGGTACGAGCCGCTAAGCGGCTATCATGGGTGTCTTTACAAGGCCGGCTTGTCGGAGCCGAGGAAGCCACATCAGCTAAAGCCATTGGTGGTGGGCTGGGCTCAGAAGAAGCAATGGCTTGGGATATGTTTAGTCCAATGCAGAGGGTGTTGGTTGTTGCTGTCATTGCGGTTGCGGTTGCGAATGCCAAGAAAGATAGGGAGATTTTGAGGCTTAAGAGCTCTGTTGAGATTAGGGTTTGCTTTTTGTTTGATTTTATTGATGGGTTTTGTTTTAATTTGGATTTTATTGGTGGGTTTTGTTTATTGTTGATGGGTTTTTGTTTTTGATTTGTTGAATTTTTTGGGGTTATGATGTGGAGTAATGGCTTGTTAGTGATTGTGAGTTATTTAATTGTTGTTTTTACTGATGGGTTTTTGATTTGTTAGATTTTTTGTATTTATGATGTGTAGTAATGGCTTGTTAGTGATTGACTGATTGTGAGTTGTTTAATTGTTATTTTTATTGATGGGTTTTTGTTTTTAATTTTTTAGATTTTTCGTGTTTATGATGTGTAGTAATGGCTAATGGCTTGTTAGTGATTGTGAGTTATGGGGTTTGGTTTTGAAATAGTAATGGGCTTGATTATGATCTTTGGTTGATTATAAGGATTTTCTATTGGATGAGTTATTTATGTGTTTTTTTTTGTAATTTATGGTTTTTTATTTCGAAATGTTGATTTTATTTGTAGATTTTTTTTATTTGCTACGTTTAGTGGTGATTTGTTAGTGATTGTGAGTTACAGGTTTTGATTTTTATTCTGGGATTTGGGGCTTGATTGTTGATGCTTGGCTAGAAATAAGGGGTTAATTTCTCAGCATGTTATTTATTGGTTTTTGAGTGTTTTGTCATTTGTGTCTTTCAAATTTGAACTTTGAACTTTGCTTCTTTCTTTTTTTGGTATTTATTATGTGTAGTAATGACTTGTTAGTGAATGTGTGAGTTATAGGCTTAGTTTTGAATCTGTATTGTATATAATTTTGGGAGCTGGGATTTGGGGCTTAATTGTTGATGTTTGGTTAATGATAAGCCTCTGTTTGTTGTCTTTGTCTTCCATGTCAGTATACCATTCTATTCAGTCTATGTACATATATATATGTTACAGATGATGGAATGAATGTTTATGAGACTTTTTTTCCTTCATTTACTATCATTGAGCAAGTTTTGTCGTATTTTTGTTATGCAATTCTATAATATGAAATTATAGAATTTCTCGGCATGTTGTTAATTTTTTTAATGTTCAGTCATTCAGAAAATAGAATTTTCTAAATGCACATAGTTACATTTATGAATTCAACATAATTATGTAATCCATCTTACCATCTTATGGGATTTTGTTGTTGATATTGTGTTTTTTCAACTAAATCTTCTATATAACTCGTCTTAACAGGGTCTCATATTTGTTCTTGATTCCAGGATCAAGTGCTTTCAGCCATGCAGGAGGAGCTTGACAGTTTATGTGAGCAAGTTAATTATTTTAAAGACAAGTCTGATGATATGTGTCAACAATCTCCTGGTGAATCTTTTTCTGGGAGTATCAAGTATGGTGGTTGTGGTTGTCGACCGTGTGATTTGCATCAGCTTCCATATGATGACATGATGGTAACAATTTAGGCTAATAATTAGCACCCGACAATTTTTTTTATACTTGTGAAAGCTGAAGACATGAATGTTGGTGCTTATCAATCTGTTTTACTGTGTTATCAGGGTAGTGCATTCAGTGAATTCTCTAAATGGGAGGATACTTTTAAATGTCAGCCTTGTCAACCAGAAGAGCGGCGTATGTCTAATTTGTCAGACTGGGCTCCAAGTATTAATTCTACCATAGATATTCAGGTTACGTTCCTTAGATCTCAGAAGTCTTTTTCTTTTGATTGCTACGGTTATGCAAGTGATAATGATGGTCATTGGAGTTGATTGTTTTGCAATATCAGTCCTTGTTTGCTAGTGATACATGCTTTTGATACAATATGCTAGTTATATTTGAACATGATGTTAGATGTTTCCTCCCTTTCGCAACCTAAGCTGATTGGAATCAGTCCCTTGTCCTGATTGAAAAACATAATATGGAATGGCATGTTTCGAAGTACTTTATATGGTGTTAACAAGGAAAACTAGCTAAATCTTAATCTCGAGGAATGGAGGTATTTATATAAAACTGGACATAGAAGTATTTAGATGACATTGGATGTGTGTGTGTATTAAAAACTACAGTAATGAGTTTTATCATCATCAGTAGTAGCATTGCCTTTTCCCTAAACAATTGGGTTAGGCCAATATGTAATGTACCACATGTAAGATTGGTTACAATATTAATCATGATCAATTGACTTCTTTTTGTCACTAGGTGTACAGTCAGTACCTTATTCTCCAGATCTTTGCCAAAACTTCCAAGTATTTTTGCTTGGTCACCCCTTTCCTCTGTTTTATGTGCCTAGATTTTAAGGGCCCATTTGCCAAAATAGGTGCACTCATAGTCTATGCTGCCATGACCAAACCACCACGAACTCTAATTTTGCATCTTTACTTCAGTGGGTAGCTCACGAGCTCTGAGCTACCCGCACATCCACCCTATTGTCTTGATTTCATTATTCTCTCTCTCTTTTCATGTTATCACACATCCAAAGAAGCATGTGCATCTCTACTACATTCATTTTGTCAATAAGACTTCTATTATGAACCCAACATTCTGTCCCACAATATAGTATTAGCCTAAAATCAGTCTTGTTAGAGGTGCAGTGGCTTCAATGAGGTGCATGCCTAAGTTGTTGAGATATGGAGCGAGGCGTGCCTTATTAGAAGCAAGGCGCTGATTAAAAGATGTTTTATTTAAAAGATCTTTTATTGGACATAGGTTTAGTTTAGGAAACTAATTTGTTACTTTCAGTTTGTTTTCTTGATTTTAAAAGTATATGTTTATATAAATCTCGAACCATTTATTCTTAATAAATTTTAAATTCCTCCAACTATATCAATCCTTTAGTTAACTTGAGATTTCCATAATATTATATTCCTATACCTTTACTTTTTTTATAAATAACTTTATTATTTTATGAAATCCTAAATTAGTTGTATTTAAACATTAGTGGTTAATGTAATATGTCACTAATATCTATAAGTGTATAATTGTGTGTGTACATATATATAAATTACAAAAATTTAATCTTGCTTTCTGTTTCGAATTTGAGCGCATAGAAACACAATCAGTCTTCTTTCTTCTCCATTCGAATTTAATATGTTATGAACTTTACACTTGCTTGAATTTTCCAGCCATGCGTTGATAATGCTTCATTCAGTTAAAAACAATTTAAAGTGCAAATTTTTGTGGATGAATGAATGAACATCTCTAGACTTCAACCTTTGCAAAACTAATATTCTGTATTTCTACAGTTACAATTGGATAATGAGCAAGACATCTACAACCTCCGGAAAGAATGTGAAGAGAAGGAAACCACTATAAAAGAGCTCTCATTGTCTCTTGACTCTTCCAAACTTGTTAGTTCGAAGGTATCTCTATTTAACTGTTATCAGATTATTCATACATTTTTTGAACCTCCTGGGACTTGGCTTACATATTCAGTTAGCTTACCTTTCTTAACTATGCAGAGGATTTCAGAGCTGGAAGACATCATTCGTAGGAAGAATACGCTGATCACAAAGCTGAAGAAAGACAAGATGATTCTTGAACAGAAAGTGAGTGTGCTTTCATCCAAGTGGTTTTGATTTTTTTAGTTTTCAGCTCAGATTAGTGTTTAATCTAACTATAGTCTTCTTTTTTGGACATTTATTAACCAAAATCTCCAGGTATCATTCTTTGTTTAGCTATAATGTTAATTTTTTTTATTTAACTGGAATTTGGTGAATTTTAAAGATTGTCTTATTGTGTACTTGCATTTAGATTGCAAAAATTTAATCAAAATTTTTTGAGTTATAAAGGATTTAAATTACTATTAAATTGCATTTTTAAAAATGTTATGTATTGCAGATAAAACTATATTTCAATCTAGTGAGAGAGATTATTAATCTTACAGAAAAGAAGGTTTTCTTCATTGTGCTGTGTTTTTTTTCTGATAAGCAACTTTTAATTAAACTCCCAGACTGAGGAAGTAAAATCAAGGAAGAAGATACAGGCTTACAGTTCTTTAAGGTGTATCATTTGTAATATTAATGCTGATTCATCTCTTAAGATTAAAATAGATGTCATTAATGTTGTTAGTATGCCAATCATATTTTTATGGCAGAGTAACAGAGAAAGGACATGTAGATCTTTTTCTTGCAACCAAAAAAGTCCATACCCTCTTGTACTCTTTCCCCAGATCCATTTACTTGGGAAATTAATATAGTGATGGGTTGCAACTGTATAATATCCTTAGCTGATTTAGATGACTATCAAATTGTCTCATCCACAGCCAGACATAATATGACATGTATGCATTTATGTTAGACATGCCGTTGGAGAATATTTTCTTGAAGATTTCTGGCCTTTTATTGTTTCCTATTGTTGAATGCATTAGTTTGATAATCATATATCTGGAAACAGGTGTTGCGTCTCACAATGTTAAGCTCAAGTAGAAGGGCAAGACATCTTCCGCTCCTGAATGATAACATGTTATATGATATGGCTAATACAACTAGTCCATCATCTTCTGATTCAGATTCTCCCTCTAGAGTCAAGCATCTTGCATGTGCTCCGAGAAGTCAAATTAGCAAAGTTCAGGGTAGCTGTTACTCTTCGATAGGAGACCAGAAATCAGGTAAAATGAGCAATTCAAACATATCCTTGAGATCAGCATCAACTGATAAACACCAAAGTCCTCATCCAGCTGGTCAGAAAATCTTGGTTAAGAAAAGCAGCTGCTCATCAGTGGGAGACCAGAAAGCTGAACATACTAAAACTTCTACCCTGCTAAGAAGATCAACTGGCCGACATCATATGTTTCAACCAGTAAGCCCTCTTAAAGAAAAATCATTAAATCAGAATCTTGATTCGGCGCCTGTTACAAGACCAAAGCCGGTGATATCTGGCGGACATTTGAAATCTCAGAAACGGCCACCAACCAATTCTAACAATGAGTTCCAAAGATGAGATGAGTTTAGTAAGTATCTTACAAATATTTATCAATATCTTTACTTTAACCATTTATTCTAATGAAGGCCTATTCACTTCCCATCTCCACATAAGTAAAATCTCGAATTTATAATGCTTGTGGTTTTGAAAAAAGTAATTACTATGGCATCTTTTCAATAGACTGGTATGGGTTCTATCTAATACTATTTTCTAAAATACTCTTTCTTCCATTTCGTATACAGGTGTTCTGTGATATGTCAAATCCCTTGGTGCAACTGTACAAGAACTACATGAAGATAACTCCTTGTTCCTCCAGAGCTGGCCAGCAGGTTATATAGCTTGTTAAGAAATTTAGCAGTGGCCAACAGTCGTATATCCTCCAATTTTCATTTAAAAGGCCTTAAACTAACTGCTGCATATATGAAAAAGCATATTATTAGGATCAATGAGGTTTTATAACTGTTAAAAGTTTGATGCTTCAAATTGCCAGCATTTAGCCTTGATCAAGTGTTTGATGCTTTAAATTGCTAGCAAACTTTGTTTCCAACTTCGTATGCGTGTGATAACATAAGGTAGTTGAGCCATTGTGGTGATCGCAATTTCACTTCTTGCACACAAATTTGTTTCTTGTTTCACAGGAAGCCTATTTGCTGCGATAGGATGAGTTTTTCAATTTTGATCGGTCATTCTAATTATTTACTACATATGCATTTGGTAGGACTCTCAATTTGTTCAATATTGATAACCAAACTGTTGGCTAAATCTGTGATGATGTTTCTATCAAGTATCAAGGTGACTTGGTGAGGACCCATATGGTTAATCTAGGATTGACTAGGAATGTTTACATGTGCAGAATGATTGTTAAATTCCTTTGGTGGGAGAAAGGTCTTTAAGTTCGACATCAATGAATTATTGCTTTCTGGTCTGTGTATCGTGTTTAACTTGAATACATCATGACTTGATCAAAATATGATTTCTTCTAGAAGATTGGTTAATCTTCAAAGTATTCAATATAATAATATATGAAATAATTAAAACATAAGGATATCGAGTTAGTGTTTTTTTTGTGCATTGGTAAAAAAAACATGCTTTTTTACGATTTTATGGAAGTGGTGATGACGAAACGTACAACTTGTACAAATCTTTCCATTTAGTTGATCATAGACATTTCTAGAACCGTAAATAAAACTCTCAAAAAAATCTTGAATTCGAACTCGTTAAAAGCTATAGCGATAATCTCGTTGTCAAATTTTGGTTTTCCACAAAAAAATTGGGTGAAACTCAAGTGTCGTCCATATTTTCGTTTCAACGAATTGAACCACACAAATTATAGTGCACTCGTGAAGGCACAATCTCTCCTTCTGATCCTCCAAAGATCCATAACTACATGTGTACAGCATGTAATAATTAAAATAGAATAGAATGTACATCAACTTGACACTAAAAGATAAACACAAGAAGACAAAATAAGAAAGATTCCTAATTCAAATCTGCATCTACAGTACTGACCCAAAAAACAATAAAAAATCTGCATCTACAGTACAACTATATATTTATGTAAAAGTCTACATAGTTACTATAGAAAAAAGTGAATTTATAATGTGAATATTAATTGATTGGATTAATGGTCAAAAAGAACTAACGGCTCAACTGCAATTAAGACTGTAATTGTTGTGGTTAGTTGTCAAATTTAATGTATTTAGGCGGTCCAATTTACTTAAATAATTTGTTAGTAATATTTATAGAGTAGACTAAATATAAATTTGATTGCCGAAGGAGGGAAAAAAAAGTGTAAACTCATCATTGAATTTAAAATTTTATATTAAATATAAATTCAAATATAAATTTTAAACTTTTATATGATATAAAAATTTAAATTTTATAACAAAATTAACTACATAGATCGCTAGATTTTTTATACGTAATTTTAGATCGTTTGACCACATAATTAGAATTAATATTTTTTTTAAAAAGAATTAATATTTTTTAAAAATAAAAATAAAAATAAAAATTTTATTTAGAAAGAAACTGAAAATTTATTAATTTTAATTATGTAATCAAAGTACTTAAAATTATGTATAAAAAATTGAGTGGCGTGTATAAAAAACTAAAAGAAGTATAAGTTTTTTTTAACAAAAACAGCGCTTAATGAATAAAATTATACAGTAGTAATTATGATACAGAGATCATATATATACAATGACAACTTGTCACGCAATTTGTTAACAATTCGTACACTTTATTCAATGAAAACAGCATCGGTTTGATAAAACCACTCCGAAATTCGAATAAACAAAAATATTTCAAATCATCAACGTCTCAATTTTCTACCACCCGCTATGACGTATAAATCTCGCATTCTCGCTCCCCATACCCACCTACGTTTAAAACACAAACACGTTCGAAAATATTCATTTTTTGTTATTGTTCTCAAAATAAGCGTTGTTTTGATTTTATGTACATAATTTAAGTTATATAATATATATATTATTTTTAAATTATTTGACTAATAATAATTTAAATATTATATTTTTATTTAAAAAATTGAAAAAATAATATATACATATATATATAAAAGTATGTTTTTTTAGTATTCAAATTACGTCCACAAAATCAAGGCGTGAGCATAAGCTTTCCTTGTTATAGCCATAGCCATGATCCAACTAAACAAGTAACAATAAAAACAGAAATGATAATGGATCGTACAAGCTCATCAACTTCATCATCAGCAACCTCATCGCGTCGAACCACGCCACTTAACTCACCTAACAACACCCCGATCCTCTCCATCCAATGCTTGAAGTCTAGCTCCAAGTCCGAAGAATGGACAGCTGACACTCTACAGACCGGAGACATTGTCGAAAATATTATTATTGGTAATCTCACTGTCCGGTCTCCCTTCAAGAACGGCAAGTCGGGTGTGCAGAAGATACTGCACGACTGTTACAAGTCGAAAGACACTTCGATTCGTGTAAAAGTTAGGCGTGGTTTGGATGAGTTTGCCGAGTTGATGGCGTGTATTGTCCCGAATGAGTTCGGTGGGAGGAAACAGTACATGTTGAGGTCGATTGTTGATCCCAATTATGCAGTTGGATTTGTTGATCGGACTGAGGCCGAATGCCTCAATTTGCAAGGTATGTCGTTCCATATCTTATTATTGTAGGGTTAAATTCGACGGAATATTCTTAAATGAAGTACAAATTCAAGATATATATGTCCTGCATTAGATTTTACAATATATAAATGCAAAACATATATTTTTTCTGATTAGTACTTCAAATAAGGTTTTTCATAGAAATTTTGCCTTTTATTGTAACTTATTTTTTGCGATTCTCATTTGCCAAAAAACATTAAAATCAATTATATTTTTCGCCGATAATAAACATAAATTATATGTCAAAACTGACACTCAACGTTCTAACTCATATATGTTGGTAAAAATATTAAAGCATTTTTTTGCGTTTATTATCCGCGTAAAGTACAAAATAAATCGAAATGAAGCTATGTTATAATTTTCCGCACATAATAAAAGTAATTATATGTCACACTGCTCACCATCAACATTAGTTGTGCGTATGAACTGGTATACGTTTGTTTTGACTATTCTTTCTTGTGAAAATGAGGCGACTTTATGCATACTTGTGAACACAACTACTCCTAGTCATAGTACTATTTGGTTGGTTATCTATCTGTAATTGTGTATATGTTCTAGATGCGCGTGATACCTTTTGGAATTAGAGGGTTGTTGGCCGCATTTATTCAAGTCAGTTTTAGTGGTTCAAACTCGAAAACTAGTTGTTGTTGTGTCATTTAGTTGTCTAATTCTATAACTATTTAAAAATATAATTGTAATAACTTTAGAAATCATTTATACATAGAAATGTCATGCTCTGTATACTCATCTTTATATAACAATTACTACAGTCTACCTGTTAACATTGAAATATGCAGGGTAAATTGCAGTTTGATGGCATGAATTATAATTCTTTTGCATTTTAATGGCCAAAGTTTTTCATGTAAACATTTTAGTGGACCATTAGACTAAGCTTAGTGAAAAAAGGAGGTGCTAGACTGCTAGTTTGCGATAATATCCGGTAAACGTAAACGTATAGAGTAGAAGCTAGAGCTATCTGTATGAGTTTTAAGCTTGTTTACAGGCTGCAATGGATCCAAACAGGGTTAGGTTAGTTTTAAGAAATGTGCATTTCCCCGACTCCCTATTTACGGTCGGATCTCCTGCCTAGTTTGCTTACCTTACCACCTTAAGTTGTGGCATTAGGGTATTCTGTATTTGGTACATTTAGACACATATTAATTCATAACTATAGTTGCTTCTTTGCATAATTTATTTTCCTTGCAGTCCTCTCATGCCTACTTGCAGTCTTATACTCTTATGTGAGTCAGTGAGTGTACAATCTATTTGAAGCATATTATGATTCAGAACATTTAAATGTTTCACGCGTCTTTGGAAGTTTTTTCTACCTAATCGCTTGTCTGAAATACAATATGGCTATAGGTGTAATATGTTTTTCTATTTCATACTGTATATTCTTGGCAGATGCACCATGCTCAATATTTCTGTGTAATTGTGTATGTCCTGGTCTTATGTTCGTAGCACATCATGAATCTAGCAGCCTAATGCTTGCTGGTTAATTATTTCTGAGGATGAAATTCTAGTTGACTTCCGAAAGTCATTCTTAAACCTGTGATCGCATTTCTTATACCAGGCATAATCCTCCACCCACCCACTTGCGCACTCTACATTCATCTAGCAGCCAAATGCTTTCTGATTTGACCATTGTTGTTGATGAAATTTACGTTGACTTGTCAAATTCGTTTGTTAACTGCTATGATCACATTTCTTATTCGAGGCAAAATTCTCCACCCACCCACTTGCCACTCTTTGATACATTATGGCTGTCTATTCATAAAATTCTATAGGATCATGTAATCACTGGATAGAAAACACACACAACAATAATATATAACATTTATATCATGATTAATTCAATAATATCTATCCCATTAAATTCAAATTGGCGTGGCATCTGGGAACTGAGATCTCTGCTCCAATTAGATCCCTACATAAACCACAAGTATGATAAGATGAGACGAACAATATTTATCATGAAATTTAAACAACAACATTTAGTTCCATGAATTACAAACTAAAATAAGATTCTTGGAATAGGAAACTCGTCTATAACTTGCACACTCTATTACCGAGAAAATTTGGATATATATGACAATGACCCCAGATTAAAAACAATACTCAAATGCTGATTTAATCATTCTTATTCATTTGCTAGCAAACGGTTTGAAAATGTTTATGAAAGTAAAAGTATGAAATCGCTTATATGTAGGTGACACTTCCCAGTTAGCTCTGTAATTAAAGTTTAAATTTATACATGTTCAGTATCTGGTTTAGAAAACATAAATGAATGTTTATCAAGTAGAATAAGTTCTGAACAAGATAAATATCATTAACCATGTAAAGAATAGCTCAGAACGTGTTACATATTAATTCCATGGAATCAAAATACTCCATTTAAACTATCGCTCAACTACTTTTTCTCTTGTACAGCCAGTGTAATAACACTTCAGTTCTTGATGCTTTTGTGTATAATCATGTTCGAAATTGACAAATAGTCAAATAGATGATAAGCCTCTAAGATCAGTTTCTTTTATATATTCTTTTGAGGGAGCATTATATGAGCACAAGGACATTCAAGACATAAGATAGCCAAATTAATCATGCACTGTTTTCATGTTTTGGCTGGTTTGAGTTGCAGACAATTTATTAGTAACCAAGGATTCATGGTTACCAATAGCCAAATTAATCATGTACTGTTTTTATGTTTTGGTTGGTTTGAAATACAGACATTTGTGATTTGTTAGTAATGGAGGATTCATGGTTACCATTTTTTAACTTTTATGGTTTATGTCATAAAGGATATTAAAAGATCTTTTTTGATATTATTTTGCATCTGTGTGTATAGTTTTGGCTACATAAAATTCACTTCTTTACTGTCAAATGTACTTGATTTATATCTTATATATTGCAAGGTTCAAATTGTCTAAGCTTTCAATATTTTAGTTCTAGTCAATTTGTCCTTGAAATGTGTGACAATCTTATAAACGCCACGCAGCTTCAAGAAACTCCAGGATGGTGGATGCATTAGCTAAGACTCCACTTCAAGATGGACAGGTTACGTATCCATGGGAGAAGAGAATGCAGGGGCAGCTATCCGTTCCTAACTCAAGCTTCTTTCTTTCAATACTCTTCCTACCTAGAACCTCAGATAAAAACCCTTCCCGTTACAATGATTTGGAGGATACTCTTGCTAGATCTAATGCATGGCTGACCGCCTCTCAGGCATCAGGGGTCCCTATTGTATTTATGAACATCCAGACTGAATCCCTACTTACCAAGGTAAAATCCTAATAAAACATTTTAATATAAAATTTTCAATAACAATATATATTACAGATGGAGATAATGTTAAAGGAAGACTGCCAGAATTCTTATTGCAGAGAGGCAGTTACATGGAGATGCTAGAATTATTTTCTTCAATCAGTTGATTTTTCTATTTTTTTTTAAACCAGATATCAGGAGAGACTGCATCTTCCACTGTAAATGCTGGGTCATTGTCGGATTTGTCGAATCTTGCCAATGCCAGTTTGTATGGCTTTGAGGATTACCACGGGGTGGACATTGGTGTTGTTAGAGCAGTTCGACTATGGTATTCTCCTCTAGAAGGAGAAGTTCCTGTCGAAATCAAAATAAACGGAAGTGACACAAAGCTTGGCTTTGCAATTAGCCGCACTGAAGAGGTTGGTAATTGAATATCCATTTCTCGTAACATATAACAAAGCTCAGAGAAGATGCATCTGACATCATACAAGTGATAAATTGGTTCCATGGAGTGTCCTTGTTTCACTAAAAATAGTTATACAAATTAATTTAAGCTGAGCTAATAAATACATGGAAGCAAGATTAAATTAATCTGGTGTCAAGAAAATGTTGTCCTTAACCTTTTAAAAGTTGACAGTCTAATTTAAGATTAGTGACGATGAGGGTCATCATCATGGCGACCCTTATCATCATATTTTGTATGATGAGTTCATCCTCACATACTACAGACACAGAAATCACCTTTATTTTTTGCTTCAAAGATTTATTCTTTACTTTGGTTTCCTTGCAGGGTTTTATTTACATATCTTCTGTAGCTGATGGTGATGATGAGGCATCTTCAACACGGTCAGGCCTCTGCGATATGTATAAAGAAGCGAACAGAGCAGGTAAACTCCTGGTGGTTTCAAGAGTATCTAATCAGAAAGTCCTTCCCTGGATTGTTTCTCCAACAGGACAAATTCGATGTTATGACACTGTTTCCCTCAGCCAGAAGCTCTCATTGCACCGGCATGCAAAGGTTTCTATACTCCTTCACATCTTCTTGTGGGATTCAAGTGTTTCTTCTCTAATAAAGGGATTTGGCGCCATGGCGCCAGCCGCAATGTCTTTGCCGCCTGAAACACAAACAGCACAACTTGCAAACGATAACCAGATATCGTCCTTTACTTATGACGATTCAAATACGAGCACTCAGAGCAGTGTCCGTAGTGAGGATAGACCACAACTTGGACCTGAGAGAAACACATTGGCAGATTCCTCCTTCCGGTTCTAAGATTTTGCAGTTCAGAATAACTGGATCTAACATTATATTATGCTTCGTCTTGATTTGTATATAGAAATGCATATGATGTAGTTTAGTTCCAATCGTTTGCTTAAAACAATTTGTTCTAATTGTATTTGTAGCACACCATAGAAATCTGTCTGCTTTTCAGTTACATAGGCCCTTGAGTGTGAAAATACGAACCTTTCTACACTTGTATCTGTATGGGAAAACATTTTTAGTTTTATGTCCACCAAGTCTGCACTACCTTTTTGTTTATATCAACCCTTACATTTTCTGTTAATAACTAATTAACATCCAATGCGTCTTTAGAGTTGATGACTAGCACAAATTGTGTTGAAACCATGAATAGTACTCCCATCCTTCAGACTCTCAAGGATGAGAGTACTATTCATGGTTTCAGACAACTCTGAAGTTCAGAGTTGATAACTACACACAATTGTGATCGCTTTAGCTTGGAGATTCATTCTAAGAGTTCTAGTTCTTCGAGGAAGATCCATCAAGTAGAGTATCATATTTACAATTGATACAAAAAATGCTGAAGCCTTAACAAACAAACAAGTTATAACGAATACAATAGATTGCAATCCATCAATTATGAAGCACGAGGACGCCTCCTGGCTATTGTACCCAAGTTTGGGGATGTCTCGAGGACGGGAACGGAACGGTGACGGCATGGGACGTTTCTTAAAAACAAGGGATGGTAGACTAGATTTGGGGACGTTTCGGGATCTAAAATGACAAAAATACTTGTCCTCCGGTTGAAAAAACATGAAATGGCAAGGCTTGAAGATGAGTAGGAGAGAAGAAGAAAACTTTCTGGCCCAAGAGATGTTCCATTGCCTTTTGAATCTACATCTGATTTTGATTCTTCAAAAAAATAAAATTTCTAAGACTTTATTTCTATCTTAATCTTTTAGATGCTGAACTTTATTTCTATCTTATGTTTTAATCTTTTACATGTTATATAGTTTTTTTTTTGACATATTGATGTTATATAATTATATACATGAATAATTTATATACTAACATATATGTCCCATCCCCGTACCCATATAATTTAGATAGTTATATAATTTTAATCTTTTAGAGACTTGCCGGTACTTGTACCCTAAGATTTTAAAATTGACATTTCATGTACTCATCCCCGTACCCATATATGTCCTCATACTCATCTCTTTGCAACATAGTC
Source organism: Oenanthe sinensis (assembly GCA_028671895.1). Classification (NCBI taxonomy): domain Eukaryota; kingdom Viridiplantae; phylum Streptophyta; class Magnoliopsida; order Apiales; family Apiaceae; genus Oenanthe; species Oenanthe sinensis. The sequence continues at coordinate 10,973,842 of CM053814.1, forward strand.
CATCAATACTAACATAATTCATTTTACAAGTTCTAATGACCTTCACATAGCACAGGCCTTTAATAAATATATATATATATATATATATATATATATATATATATTCTCCACAACTAAATTTTAATCAATAGTAGCAATTCAAATTCACAAAATATAAATACAGTTCATCCAGGCAATTTATCATGCAAAACTCAGATACGAAGAAATAACTAATACACAATTCAAACAAACACATAAATTTAAAACTAAAATTTCCATTCATCATCTTCACGATATACATCAAATTAAGCACCAAAATTAAAACAAACATAAACATCTTCAACTTAATTACGATCTAATTCAAACAATCTAAGCCCTCTCTCCGCGAATCCTCCTTGCAAGCTGAATATCCTTAGGCATAATCGTGACTCTCTTAGCATGAATAGCACACAAATTAGTATCCTCAAACAACCCAACCAAATACGCCTCAGCTGCCTCTTGAAGCGCCGCAACAGCAGAGCTCTGGAACCTCAAATCCGTCTTGAAATCCTGAGCAATTTCCCTGACAAGTCTCTGGAACGGAAGCTTCCGGATCAAAAGCTCAGTGCTCTTCTGATACTTCCTAATCTCTCGTAATGCCACGGTCCCTGGCCTGAACCTGTGTGGCTTCTTCACTCCTCCTGTTGCGGGTGCTGACTTCCTGGCTGCCTTGGTAGCCAATTGCTTCCTTGGGGCCTTTCCTCCTGTTGATTTCCTCGCTGTTTGCTTGGTTCGTGCCATTTCGATACAAATAGAGAAATAGAGATAGATTTGTGTATGTATAGGTTATTGTATTGTAGATGGGATGAATTGGAAGACAAGAGGGGTGTGGGTATTTATAGTTGGAGATTGGGGGTTGTCAAGAGCGGCAAATTTGAGTTTTTGATTTGGTTTTGGTGGGAGGTGATTACTGGACGTTGGATTGGTGAGTAACGAACGGTTAGATTGTGATTTGGAGTGGATGATAGTTGTGATCCGTGTGTTGTCTCTTTGACCAATGAGGGTGGGGTATTTGGTTTGGTGAATCCACGTGAAAGTGCTTTCTAGCGTGATGGATGCTGGTTTTTAATGGTTTAGATTTCAGTTTGGTCTTTGTGCTGTATTATTACATGTCAGTCTTAACAAGATTGTTAAGACCGGGCAATATACCGTACCATTTTACTTTATAAATGTCAAATTTATTACTAATATCTTATAATTTTAATCTTATTTAACTTTATACATGTCAATTTTATTAATTTTAATTAACATATTAAATGTTTTATATATTTAAAAAATATATTACATCCTATAATTTACTTAACTTTATTAATACCCTATATTTTACTTTATTATTATTACTATAATATATACTCCATATCCGATAATTTTAATCTTATTTTAACTTTATAAATGTCAAATTTATTAATTTTGATTAACATATTAAATGTTTTATATATTTTAAAAATATATTCTTAAAAGTTTTGTTATTCTATTTTTAAAATTAATTTATAAATTTGATAAAATTGTAAATGTATAATATTATAGTATTTATACTATATTAAATTTTGATATTATTTATATGGATTGATATCCAAATATACATTAAAAAATTATAATAGTATTTATATTATGGTAGAACCTCGACAAACGAATATTTCATGAAGGAATAATTTCATCAAATGAATAAAGTCAATAAATCAAGTTTTCATAGATTTATATAAATATAAATGAATAATTACTATATTTTCAATAATGTATTTAAATTTTCTAGGATTATATGAATACATTTCATCTGATAAATAATTTGCATACATACTAATAAGTTATATTTTCTCAAAAAATGTATCTAAAGTTAATTGTTTCTTTACTCCACTGAAATGCATTACATCCTTAAATTTGTACAATGTATTGCATCAAGTAATTTTGTTAAGTGACAATAATTTTAAAGGCATATATTAAAGATATGTGTGGTATGATGATTATCATATGATTCGATCATTCTCGTCATTTAGTTCAGTTTCAATAATTTTTCAATTTATAAGATATTGTATAAATGAATTATTATTCATTTATTGATAAATAAATATTTTTCCTAAATAAATATATAATTTTAATTTTAAAAGTATTCATTTTTTTAGTTAAATTTTTATATATTTTATAAAATAAGAAGTGAATTATGAGTTGTATCTCGTTTTCAAAGTAGAAAAGTCATAATATAAACTTAAATAAAAGTCATAATACAAACTTAAATGAGCTAGCAAGGTTTAGGTTAAAGATCACAACCCATCATCATCATCATCAATAAGCACTTAACAAACGGACTAAAGAAGAATTAAAACAAGTTCAGAACAAAGCACAGGTCTAAATATCATATTGCCTTTCTAGCATCTTTTTGCGTTTTGTTGAATTCTAGCAACTAAATTGCTCATTCTTTTCGGGCGTAAACCAACCACCACCACTCTGCGGTGTGTCAAGCATTAAATCAAATCAGATGATATTAATAGTTATTCTCTCCATGATCCTTGCACATCGTACTGATATTAATAATAGAGATTACTAAAAAAATAAAATTTGTCGGAATATAACACATATAGTATGAAAATTGATCGTTGGGAGATGAAGAAAAATGTGGTGAAATTAGATTTGAAAAATAGTTTACCAATTAACGGGAAAATTAAATTTCAAACGAAAGGGATTAATTAGATTGTGTATGTGAGAGTACATTTAATTTGTGTGTGGTTGCATTTTGAGACCATTAAATTAAAATTGAATATGTGGTTAAGATCTGATTTTCTATTTCTCATTTTAAGTTATTTCTCATTTGATCATTAGCCTATATATATATATATATATTTAATCATAAAACACTTAAAAAATTATCACAAAATTGATATATAGACCAGATTATTCAGTCTTTTATCCGAGTTTTAAACCAGTTTTTTATCAGGACCGGGCCAGGTCGGGCTTGTCTTTTTTACCGGACCGAGCCGGGCCTGATTTTTGATAAAAAAAATGAAGGACTTGGAAGCCAGGCTAAGACCGGGCTGAGCTTTTTATAAACGTGTTTTATTTGGTCTTTTTACCGGATCAGTGCATATGTTTTTTTATTCAGCTCTAATTAGAGGCGTGTTTGGTCCCCTCAAATGACAATTAGAGTGTCATTTTAAATTTTTTTATACAATTTAAAATATATGTAAAAATTTAAAGAATAAATAATTTAAAATAAAAAAGTATTTTTAATGCATTTTTTTATTTCGAGATTAATGAACACTTTTTTTTATTTCCCGGGAATAGGAGAGGAAAGCGATAATGCAGACTACTCCGAAAATTAACAATTTTGTTTCGTAAAATATATCAAGAATACTTTAAGAATTTCCAAAAATTAACAATTTGCTTCGTAAAATATATGGCGTATACTTTTTAAGAATCTTCACTTTACTGAATCATAACCAGTAAGCTTTTCATGTGTTGGTATGTAATATGATCAGACAATTAGAGGCGTGTTTGGTCCTCTCAAATGACACGCTGTATCACTGCTGGATGAGAAAAGAGAAGATCTCTAATACGATAGAGTAACGATTTGGAATTTTCTATATCCTCGATTCATTTTTGTTGGACAGGTAAATGTTGTAACAGCTCACATTATTTTTCTAGGACTATATATAATTTGTTTATTATGTAATGATCATAATATAAGAAAAAACAAAATAAACAAATGAATGCAAATCAAAATATGAAGTGAAATTATTGTAGATTGCAAAGTCATAGGTAAGAAGTGCATTTTTTGAAACTTTTGATGGGTCCAGTGAAACTTTATATGTAATCTGTATAGTAGTAGCAGGTTGTTTGGTTTTGATGTAACTAAATTTACAGGCACCGTAAAATCTAATTAGTGTCTCGTGCAGCATCATGCATGTTTCGAGACAAACCAGCATCGTGTATACAATATTATGATAACTCTATACATATACTCCGTATTATATATACTATACATTATATTTTATGTTCTTGATTATTGATTATTAAGCATGAATATAATTAACACGAAATTTGATATGTTTCTGAACTCTTCCTCTTTTTTTTTTTTGCCAAAAAAATAAGCATTTTCATTAAAACTCAAGCAACATTACATCAATGCAATCAGCGGAACAATTAAGAGACTCAGACCAAATGTTGAGCAACTTAATTAGCAGATCAGTTAACAAGCAGAATTTAACATATAGATATGAAAAATTCTCTAAACTAAGATTGAAAACGAAGGTGTCCCAAAAAATCCAATCTACGTCATCCCTTTCAGTAACATCACAATTGACCTTTACCCAATAAAATCTATTGATAGTCCGATGTTCTGAGATATTTCAGAAGAAACATATGCCCTCTCACCATGAATAATCTTTCGTTGAGAAATGTGAGCTTTTGCAATAATCATCACTACTTCGGTTTCGATACATGCTTCCCAGATCCCATCTCCCAATACAACATGTAAATCAATCTCAAAGTAACAAACCAACAAGTACTCGCACAAAGCGATACAATACAATCGCATACAGCGATACTACCCGAACATAACAAAACCCAGTAAATTGGGGATAAACAAAGACCCAAACAACTCCAAATTGAATCAGATCTGAGATCGAATGATTTTTTCGACCTTTTAAGAACAAAACTCAATTTTATTGAATAAAAACACTAATAAAACAAGAGATAGATTTAGATGAGAGGATGAAAATGATTAGGTGACAGAGAATGTCTGAAATGATGAAGAAAGAGGCACATGTGAAAAGCGGATGTCGACTCTCGAGAGAGCTTTAAGGTTTGTAAATAAATACTATTACTCGCGTGAAACTAGAACTTTATTATTTTGAATTCTTCCTTTTATATTTACTTAGTTTATTTATTTTCTTTTTTCCCTTATTTCCTTTTTCTTATTATCATTCCTTAAGTCTCATAAATTTTATCTTTTCTAATTTGATCCATTTTCTCATTGAACAAAAGGATATCAAATAAATCAGATTTCTTTTTTGATTAAAAATACTGTATAAAATTTTCAGTATTATTATTCACATTTTTCTTTACTAACATTTAAGATTTTTATAAATTGATTAAGAAAACTACGATATGGGAAATAATCACTTATCACTCATTAATTCACTATATGTGTGCATATATATTATGAACTAATTCACATTAGTTTAATATGTTATATGTTATTTAAGACTTAATTTTAAGTGACTTACTATGTGTTTGATAATAGAAGTTATTCGTTTGCAAATGAACTAATATGTTATTTTAAGACTCAGTTTTAAATGACTTACTATGTGTTTGATAATATAAGTTATTCGTTTGCAAATGCACTATAATTTAGACTATAATTTAATTTATCTTGAGAGGTGATTAAAACGAATAGCTCTAATTAATCAGTTTCATATTGACTCGGAATTTTTATATTCTTCAATTATTTTACTTTTACTTACTGTTTGTTGTTATATAGGTACAATTTCTTAATTTTGTTGTTAATACACAGATTGTAACATATATATCCACATTCCAAGCCATATCATCAGTTTGTTAGATAAGTCATGCAACGCTCGGGAGCATTCCAAGCCATTTTAACTTGTTCGAATAAGGGATGCAAGCTTAACGTTGGGAACTAGAATTAAGAGATAAGAGAAGAGAATGAAAAGAAAATTTTGAGTTTCTCTTTTAAATTGTGCTTCTGAATTCTTTTTGCAAAGAAAAAAAAAAGAAAAGATTGAAAGAATGGTATTTTTTTTAAATGAAATAATTGGAAGAGAAAGTCTCACATATTTTTTTTTTAAAAAAATTCTTCATATATATATTTTTTCAAAATTTTCTTTTAATTTAAAATAACTTGATAGCATGTTAAAAAAACATTGTTTTCGTCTTTTATGTATTCTGTTCTCTTTCATTATTTTTTCAACAAAAAACTTAAAACCGCACTTTAAAAATTTATATGTGAATTCCTCTTATTGCGAAAACTCGATAAATGAACATTCGATAAAAAATTAATCTCGTCAAATAGATAATTTGGCTGATATAGTTTTAACTGGATAAATGAATATTTTATAAATATAATTTGTGGATACCGAGCGTATTATAGAGATTTAACTGTATTTATATACTCCTATTCCACTTTTTTTTGAGGGTATATACTCCTATTCGACTTGATTGAGCTTAAATAGGCGACTGAATTTATTAAATATGCTGACAAGTTTGAATAATCACATCGGAATTTAATTTTATCTATTTAAGCAAAGTTAGGAATGTACACGTGGAGTTGTTGGATGCAATCATAGCGTGATATCGTACGCAATCGAACCACTACCAAGTGGAGATCTCTTTGTTTATATAACCTAATATTCCTAACAAACCTCGTCAAATTCTTTTTGTTTTGAAAAAAAGAGAGATGAGAGAAGTCTAAACTACCTGCTTTTTATTACTTTTTTTGCAATACATTAATATATTTTTTTGAAAAATAGAAAAAATCCCTACAGAATTGGAAATAACTTTCCCATATAATTTATTCCAAAAAATTCACTATACTTTTAAAACACGTAATATTGAAGAAGGTTTTATGAATGAATTGATATGCAAAGGTTAGGGATGAAAAATGTCAATTTATTTTTGGTTTGATAAAATTTAATACAGAATTCTATTTGAATTGAAATTCAAAAACAAATTAAATCTCGCCATTTCAATTTTAATGAAAACAAAAAAAATATATTTGAAATTCGAATTCTGGTTGAAATCCAAAAAAATAAATAATTATATAATTTTGATATATATCCCACCAAATAATTATTGTATATATTCATATTAAATTTAAAATATACTTATAGTTAAAGTTTTTTGCTCGGGGTTACCACTCATCTTCTAATTGACGTAATTCACATCAAATCAACTTTCCTAGGCTTGACCCTCTCGCCCCCTCTCCCCGTTGTTTTCTTTGAACTGTAATTTCAAATACATTATTTCTTTCTGCGAGTGTTTTAGTTTAAATTATAAGTTATTATATAAAGAATATACGTTCTTATCAAATTTGAAATCTTTAATCGTTTTAAATATTCAGATCTGTTTTCATATTTGATTCATATACATCCTTCAAGTTTGAATTTTTTAATGATTTTAGTATCATATGTGATGACTTTTGTACCTATATAGGCATGACAATTTTTTATGGCATTTTGACTCTATCTGTGGTGGTTATATGTCGTTTTATGACGATTTTATGTCATATTAGATGAATTTTTATTATAAATTGAGAGTTTTATACTATAATTTTATACTATATATTTATGTTACATATTTATCGACTTATTTGTTTTTGTTGGTTTGTTTTTCTATTTTTCAGATTTAATTGGACGAGTTATTACGGTAGATGGAAAATGAATGGAAGCATGATTTTGATGTACAATATTTGTAATTTGTAACTTATTCTCTAAAAAATATTATCTTTTCTGATACGAAAATTGGTTAAACATAATTTTCGATTAAATGATAATATTAGAGGGATGAAAGAAACCCTCACAACCCCTAAAATTTTTAGTATATGTATTTCAAATTGTCCATCAATAAAACTTCCACAAAGGGAAATAATTGGTGTTTTTTTATCCCACATTCATCGTTTTGTGCTTCTCGATAAAGTCGGTTTCGCAAAAAAATAAAATAAAATTGATTCCCAGGCTTGAAATGGAAAAAACTCAAAAAGTGATAAAATATCCATTTTTTGAAAAACTAATAAAAATATTTATTTTTAATATCTTTGTTGGAACACCCCTTTTCTGAATTTATAAAAATATTGCAATTTCTTACTTAATTTTTTCTTAAAAAACCTTACTAGAAGCCTAAAAACATCACCTTGGTAACATGGATGATATAGTAATTTCAAGAATCACACAGCGGAGTGAAAACTACAACACATTACACACACTGTCCCCCCTTACCATTTCTATCCTCTTCACATGCTCTTGAGTTTATTGTACCAACTAGACAAAACCTGAAGATAATCTTCAACTCTCTTTCCTCCTTTTAAATTCTTCTGGTTCTGCATATTCCATATCATATCTGTACACACCTAATGCTCCAAATCCAACCCTTAGATATTCCCATGATTTCACATTCTTTGTCTCTTTTTTCTCCTACCCATTAACTCACAAGTCACAACTATTCTTATACATACTGTATATTATAAATATTTAGTTATTGATATATTTATAATGGCTGCTGCTGCTACAACTAGAGCATCTGAAATCTTTCAAGCCAATAATAATAATGAAGTGAGTAGACATGATATTCAAGCTGCAATAGCTAAAGCTGTGGAGCTCAGAGCTCTTCATGCTGCTCTGTTGCAAGGTAACAGCCCTGCAACTCTCAAATTCTCTTCTGCTTCCCCTGCTTCACACCATGTCTCTCAGCTATCTGCTCAAGATTACCCTGTTTTCACCCCTGTGAGTAGTTCTTCTCTTTCTTTTAATTTTCTTGTAAATTTATTGAATTTTTTGTAAACGTTTTGTTTAATATAGTTTAGATGATTGTATCGAGATCAAAGGTAAACGAGCAACAAGCTGTGCCACTTAATCATCCATAGGTCTTAGATATGACATTACCATGCATGATTTTTTGGACTCTATGTGAAATCTTGTGAAATTGAACATATATGTTGATTGAAGTAACATGGCTTATTTATTTTAATTTTTTACTTTCTCATATAATTAGAAGCTTAAATTTTGATTGATTTTCGAATATCCAATGAAAAGGCAAGTTCTGTTTGTAGCAGATGTGATGGGGTTCTACTACATTTTTTTCTTGAGATATCTTGCAAGATTTTGCATTCTTAATTTGATGTTCTCATTTCTCATGTGTTAATCATTTTTTCTGTTTTTATCTTGATGTGTATTAGGTATTTAATTTCTCAGAAAACTTTTGACTTTTGGTGTTGAAACCTGTGCATTATTAATAATAACTGAGCAGATTCTTTACCTCTCTGTATTCTTGTTACCATATATTGCTTACAAAAGAAGGTTCTAGTTGTAAAGCCTAAGAATCTGTAACTACTGTATATTATTACTTTTAAGTTATGACTATTATAAAGCCCACAGTATATATGTGTATATGTGAGGTTTGGACAACCTAAAAGGAGGTCCAAACATGTTATTTAGTCAATTGGCTTTATTATACACCCCCCTTGAAGATTTGGTGGATCTCAAAATGTAAAAAATTTCAAACTAATGTGTTGGTAAAAAAAAGGAATTATAGTTTCTAATACCCTAGCATTGCAGCATGATGGATATTCATCTTATGTTGGTGTGGTATTGCATCTCTCTTTATCCGGTACATATTGAGACTGGAAATGTTTAGTGACACACTGATTTTTGACAGACTTATGAAGATGATCCATTACCGGGGTATCAACAGATTCAGTTAGAGAGCCGAAACTTGCCAGAAAGTTGGGATGAATATGTTCTAGGAGGAGGTGGAGGGGATGAAGGCAAAACAATCCAATCGGACTACAAAATGGAGAACGCTTCTTCGAGAAAGGGTCTATTACCCTTCGAGTTAATGAACTCGGAACCCCGTATGTGTTCAGGCCCTTCTGCTCTACGTGCATCGCCTGGAACAGATTTCTGCAGGTCAAGAAGAAACAGTCTTGGTGAACTTAGATCAGTATCATCTTGCAACAAATGCAAACCTGCAATTATTAGTAGTGATCCCGATAACGCTATGAAAAATGGCAAAAACTCTAATTTGGCCATTCCACTGACAGATACCCACGTATCCCTTCATTCTCAGCAGCCTAGGAACCGGGGCTTAGGTTTTTCGTGGTTGTTTCCGAAGTTAAAGAGGAAGCACAAAAATGAGAATTCACCAAGTAGAACCGAATCGGAGGAAGTCCCACAAAATTTCAAGGATTTAGGGATATTGTCAATGGAAATGTTAAAGAAAGAGCTTATGCAAGCACATGAGACTAGAGATGCAGCATTAACAGAGGTTTCTGAAATGAGATCTTCATTTGGCGAGCTAAAACAGAAGTTGCAGCACTTGGAGACTTATTGTGAAGATCTAAAAAATGCGCTAAGGCAAGCAGCACAAGGAAAGAATTACCAAGGTTTTGAAGAACTCGGAAATGTGCCTGTAAAAGAAATATTAGTTGATGGCATTATGGAAAACTCGATGGCTGTCAGCGATGAAGTAATGGTGGAGGGTTTTCTGCAAATAGTATCAGAAGCAAGATTATCAGTGAAACAGTTTTGCAGGACTCTTGTTGGGCAGATTGAGGAGACTGACAAGACTTTAAAAGATAACTTGAAAACGCTTCTTCAACCATATAACCTGTCTTTGAATTCGAAGTATTCAAAAGCTGTGTTGTACCATTTGGAAGCTATCATCAATCAATCACTATACCAAGACTTTGAAAACTGTGTATTTCAAAAAAATGGCTCGCCAAAGCTCTTAGACCTCAAGCAACATCGCCAAGCGCAGTTTTCATCATTTGTGGCCCTGAGGAATTTGAGTTGGAACGAGGTTTTACGAAAAGGAACAAAATACTATAGCGAAGAATTTAGTAAGTTCTGCGATCAGAAGATGAGTTGCATAATTACAAATCTAAACTGGACAAGGCCATGGCCTGAGCAGCTCCTCCAAGCATTTTTTGTTGCTGCTAAATGCATTTGGTTGCTGCATTTGCTCGCGTTTTCGTTCAATCCACCATTGGGGATTTTACGAGTTGAGGAGAACCGAAGCTTTGATCAACACTACATGGAAGATATTTTTATTGACAGGCAAAGATCACAAGGTCCTAGCCAGGTCAAGATAATGGTAATGCCAGGATTTTATGTGCAAGATAAAGTACTCAAGTGCAAGGTTCTCTGCAGGTATAAACCTGTGGCTTAATGTTTTCTCTTTTTTCGTGGAATATTGTATAGTATTAATTTATTACAGAGTCTAGTAATTATTACTACATTTCTTTGCAGCATGCAAAAAACCCTCAACTCCTTTTTACATATTAATTTATGACATATCTGTTTCTTTAAGAAATCCACAATAGACCATGTGGAAGACTCATTAAGCATGATTTATAATATGTTTTTTTTCTAAATGATTTATTGTGTGTTTTTTTTGCTTTATAAATCAATATACAGGCTATAACATATAAACTGAAAAGAAAATTACATAATGAAAGATAAGACTCGTGTAATATAATCAGCAAAAAACCAGTTGGGATTGACTTTTGGACTGATTGCTGTCATCAAATCAGCCTTCAGTAAAAATAATTCCTACAAGCAAGAGCTCAAACTAAAGATAACATGAAAAAGAAATATTTAAGTCATGTGCGAAGTCTATCGCCTCCTCTAAAGACATGTATACCAAAGTTGCAAGAGCCAAAGCCAGAGGAGGTTTCTGAACTGGGGTTTGTAAATAGTCATTGAAAGTATTGTCAGAAGTGGTGATCACGACCCAATGAGGCTAGAGGAGGACTATGAACTGGGGTTTGGATACAGAAATTTTAAAGAAGTGTTAATGGCAAGACAACAAATGGCGGAGTTTGGAAAACAACGCTTTTGATTTTCGATGTTGAAAGAAGTGTTAACAAATGTAATCAGCTGGCGAACATAATCTATGCAATCACCTGTCGAACATGACAACGAATGACAGTTTGGAAAGCAATACTTTTGGTTTTTGATGTTGAAGGAGGTGCTAACAAATGTTACCAAATATCTCTGTTTTGAGAGTTAAGCTAAGGTACAATGAATGGGAACAATACACTGTTTCTGTTGAAGAAGAAACAAGATTAGGGATGCCGGATAGTAGGTGGTGGAAAGAACCAGAAACGTAAAATTCTGTGTGGTTTGTCACGTGTCTATGTGTGCTAAAGTCTATGGATACTTGGACACGCTCTTTAAAATCGTTACCAAGACAGAAAATTATATACAACTAGATGCATTTCCAATAACTTTACTACTGAAATCATTCAGAAACGAAATGATATTGAACATGAAAGAAAAAAATTAATAATTTGACAAACCAAAGAGGTAAGATATAAGAGCTCCGTTTCTTATTTTCCGATTTTGTTTGCTTAAGCAGTTGCTCAAAGGAAAAAATTGTGCAAGCCAAAGAAAAAAGAAGAAGAAAAGTTTGTATAATATTTACATCTCACACTTTTCTAGTTGTTTTCCCCAAACAAATGGAGGTAGTGCCTAGACTGTATGCCAAGATGAATATCAGTTAGGACACTACATTTACTCTCACTAAAGAAGCATTAGAAAGAGAAAGGCCAATATATTAAGATTTATCTTTTAAATCGGGTATATATTAAAAAAAAGTATATGGCTACATTTGCCTAAAATATTTGAAGGGAGTCTCTATAGAATAACCCAGCTAAAATGTTCTAAGAAATGCTCGATATATAGATATAACTGGGGTACGAGATGGAGAAGTAAGATACAGCACCCAGTCAGGAACTTTCCAATCAGTGGGCCAGAACCTGTAAAATTTGTCGCGAGATATTGCAGAAAATTAGGGTGTTGAATTCTCCAGTTCACTCCACCAAAAGCTAACTGAAAAACTTGTGGTAAGAGATCTGACATAGTGCCACCATTTCGGAGGGATATAAAGCATTTCACCTTCTTCCAAAATGCAGTCCATAAATTCCAGATTCTGAATATTTGGAAACTGCTTCTCGTCTATGTTGTCCAAATCAACCTTCATAAACAATTTACTCCCATCAACACTAAAGTTAGATGATTATGAGAAACATGTTTTTTTGTAGCTATGCATAATTACTCTCAGGAAAATAGTAAGATGTAAGAAGTCCATACACAGTGATCACTGACTAAATTTAGAACCTTTTAAAGACATTTCGTTTACTGTAGACTGGCAACCCCCCGGATCACCAAAGTTGTGTGTGCCTCCTAAATCTCTACTCTTTCACAGATAATTTGGGAGATGAGATATCCACACAGGAATGAGGAAGAAGTTGAATATGAGAACTAATCTTTTTCAGTTTGTTTCATGTGTTATATATCTTCCTTCACTAATCACAAAGTTTTCTTACTTGTACAGCATTTTTTTAAAATAAGTTACTTGTAAAAAATTTAGTTTCATTTTCCTTGAAAAGACTTGGGTTAGAACTTGTATCCATCTCTTCTTCACTTCCCAGTATGATATTTCTGATTTCTGTGTGTGTATGGAGTGGAACTTAAATGGAAGCCTTAATATCCTACCTTCATAAAATTAATCCAAAAATAAATTCAGAGGTCCCCAGTTTGGGTATTTTGTATGATACATGTTTCTATATACACTCTTATGTAAGTTATTATTTGCACAGACAAAAACCTTGGAAAGCCTTGTATCAGGTTGTCTGCAATGTATGCAAGTAAACTACAGGTCCATCTGTTTTTCCATTTACAGTGGCATAAAAGTTTAGGCCTGTTTATTGTTTTGGACTTTTGGGATAGTGTGGTTTGTCTTGTGTGGTAGAAGTTGTTAATTAGTAGGTTTAAAGCCCTCGGGAAGGAAAGTTTGACTATAGAGTCCTATTAAATTGCTAGTTCTAGTCTTAATAAAGTAAAGCTATATGTCAGGGTCGTCAGACCTTAAAAATATCCCTAGAGTAACATAAAAATATATTATCTGGAGTAGAAAAAAATACATCTCACTACGAGGAACAAATATTACAACTTATGGAACAAAAGATCTATAAACGTCATTGATCTCACAGATAATCTGAAAGATCTTAACCTTCGACTATACATAGCACTCAACCCATCAATCTTTAAACTAAGTCCTAATTAAGGTTCACTCATCTACTGAAGTAAATGCACATGAGACGAGCTTGTGAAAAACCACATTCATGATTAACTGTTTCAGTAAGTAGACTTTAGCAAACTACATCCAGAAACTTATGCTTACGTCTTTATGAACTGAACAGTAGAAAAACATCAGGCGTCAAGAGAAAATGCTTATGCAGGTAAGAAGAGAATGAGAAATGAAAAGGATTATTAATTCGTCCAAATGATAACTGACAGGCACACATTGACTAGATTATGTATACAATATTCTATCTTGAGCTCGATAATTAAATATACATACGCAAAATATGTCCTAGCATATAAGTGAAACATTTGAACAGACTAAGATGATATATACTTAGAGCTGCACTCACTTTCCAAGTAAATTAAAATCATCATCAGAGAGATAGGAAGGGGCGAGGGTCATTAGCAAGATAACAACTTAAAAATAACGAATATCAAGGTAATGAGGTTTCACAATCAGACATACCTGGCTGGAATTGCATAGCATTGATTCAGCATGTGGGCAGAGCTCCTCTGACAATGAAGCAGGATAGAGCCTTACATACTTTTTTCCAACAATCTGAAAAACAAGAAGCACATAAAGACCACAAACACAAAAATGTACCACATTATGTTATCCTAACTGCAGAGGGGATTGTATCTAGCGTTAAGACTTGAGAGAAAATTCAGCCTATAAGAAGTGTGTTTTACAATTACTCTTGCTAATAATAAATGAGAATAAAAGAGAAATATTACACACTTCAGCCTATGCTTCCCTTCATTTTATACAGAATAACATAACAATAAACCACTATTTACCATTCAAACTTACATGCGAAGATCCTGTGAATTTACAAATCCAAAGAATAACAAATCACGCAAAAACTGTAGGTTTTCAAATAGGTTCCATGTTAACTATTAAGTAAAAAAATTAAAAGGCTAGAGAACCCACATGTCTAATTTCTATGTTTAAACTTTTACTGCACAACTATTAGCTCACTTTGAAGACGATTCCATCCTCACCTGAGCCAGTATATTATGGTGTGGATCATGGTGCAATGGTGTTACTGTCCCAGCAGGACCAAACCAAGCATTAATCGACCTAAGCTCCCCTCCACCAGTAAAACAGTAGTCTGGGACAACAATGTCTGTCCGTAGCTCAGGTATCTGCATTAATGGTTATAAAAAGAAAAGTAAGTCTTCAAATTGAAGTACCTAACTTACGGTAAAGCAAGACTTCTATAAAACAGTTTATACACATCAGAGGATATGCATGCCTGATCAAACAATGGATGCTGAGCTAAATAAGTAGGGACAGAAGAAGTACTGTCATTGGTCTGAATCCTCTCGAGAAACTCAGAAAATGTGATTAGCTCTTGCTTCCATTCTGTGCTTAAGTAGTTTTTTCCAACCTGCAAGGGACATAAAGCATTATTCTTTTCCAAATACAAAGTAGAACATGTCTAAAGTTTAAATAGACACGGATACACATATACAACTTGAACCTAAAATCCAGAATATCAATTGACCGGGTACCACCACAGTGTATCATCCATATCACAAACAGTTATTCAAAAAAGTAAATTTAATTGGGTCAGGTTCTATCTCATGCAGCAGTGTGCTTCAACTTTTTAAGCTCTTGCCAATATGTTTAGAGATGCATGAAAGAACCTAAAACAAATATATCGTTTCTTTTATAAAAAAAGGCTAAATTTCCAGAGGAGACCACTCTGTCTAATTGAACATTTTGAAATAAAAAGAATCCATTAGCACTCTTGAATATCTACAAGAGACGGATTACCCTTTACTCACATTACTGATATCAATATAATTATAAAAGGGATCCTACCTCACAATAAAGGTATTATCAGCACGTAACCGAGTCCAGAAGCCCAAACAAAAAAGACGCAAGAGTGAACCGTATTACTTTGTAATCAAATAGCCCAAAAGTACAATATTTATAATCAATGTCAGAATGTCACCGACTCATTATTGTAAACAGATTCAAAATTATGCAATTAAAGTGAATACTTTAGGTAAGAATCACAACATTCAGTAGGAGATTCTAGGGATACCATTCATATGAAAATGTAACATTTATGTATCTTTTTATTGGAAAGAATATAACCTCTTTATAGTAATTATATTTATACAAGTTAAGTTTAAAAGTGAAAATGTTTATACAGATTTTCCCTTTCATTTTTATTTGATTAGTAGAGTCACTGTTTATTCTCTCAAGTAAATTTTCATAAATTGTATGCCAAATATCACTTGCAAAAATAAAATTCAGTACCTCCACGGGAACTGTGCGAGAGCCAGCAACCTTCTTCAGGTAATCAATGTCATTCCATTTGACTCTTGCTGGCCAATGAAGCATGCAATCACTCAAAATGACTGGAGAAGCGGACAGGAAATAGTCTCGCAAGAATGCCTCCAAGGACAAAGCTGGCCTTTTCCCAACAAGTTTGCAAGACAGGGATTGCTTGGGTAAAAGCTGAAGCATCTACAAGTTCATATTAATATATAATCTTTTATTGCACCATATATACATATTTAAATGTGGAATACATATATGTATTAACACATTATGAAAAAAACATTGAACATGTACAAACACATCGATTTGGAGGCTCTACTGAGTTGCAACTGCAAAATGAAATAAGGAGAAATTAAATACAAGGTACATGTTGAAGACGAAAAAAGAACAGCTAATAAACCAATTGAGTACCAAGACTATCTAGACATTCCAATTTATTTTAAAAGCTATAAAAAATAAAATTCATTTATTAATTAGTAATCCCTAAAGAATAACTGTGCAACTTTAATACTGCGAGCTCCATATACAGTTAATTTATACTTGCATTAGGAATAAGCCACAGGATGATATGTTTCCATCCAGCCAGCTAGAGACAATAAAAATGAAATCATTGACATGTTGGTCTTCAGCCAAAGTACGACATTGTAGTAAAAACAAAGAGGAGAGAAATTTCAGCCATTTATATTTAAATATGATTTTGATGCATCCCACGTGGAAGCAGAGTCATATATAATGCTAGCTGTTGTTAATAGGCACATGCTGTTGTTAATAGGCACATAAAAGGTTCTCTAATGGCGAGAGCAATGCAATGTATGAGTCATACTATTAAACCTTCATTATTTTGACGCCAGTTTAAGGTCAGAACATATTTTGCTTCCTGTGCATAAATTTCAGTGGAACATTTAATGAATAATTATTCATATGCATAAAATGTGAAATCTCAGTGGGCATACGGAGAAAAGAGGAAAGAGAAATGAGACAGGAACTGTGGAAGACATATCACTACCCATGATTGCCAGATAAATAGTAGGGATTTTGTAGTTAAATAATGATATTTGTTGATTTTTTTTTGGTTAATATACAAGTCTTGATGAATATCTCTTACTTAGCAAAAAAGAAAAGCAAGCCAAATATCTTTCCTTTACTTTTCTTTAACACGTTCCCAAACACCCCACCTCAAAATCTATATCTCAATCCTATTACCAACTGATTTCTTGTATAGTCCACTAGCGATTCATTTGCTAGTTTATGATACACAGTGCGCAATTTCAATGTAAATAACAAGAACATAAAAATAACAAACTACGTAAAAAATAATCGAGTTTGGAGACGTAAACTACCTTTGTCACGATTTTCAGACAATTACAGATTTATTGTTTTGCGCGTCAAAATATTCACTTTGCTATAAGAAATAGTTCAAACTTCAAGAATCTTCCTAGTTTCTCATGATTTTTCCATTAGAAAAAGTATGTACTAATCTAAAACTAAACACATAACTTTGCTCAAACTACACACCGATTCAAGTCTACTTCCTATCCTAGCTAGAGCATTTTCCACAAATAAATCGAAAGCACATAATGCCTTAAGCTTTCAAATGCATCTACTTAATATCCGTTTTACATTGCTTTACCAAGACCCACAAGTACTTCCCCATCGTATAAGCCCAAAATAGCATTCAATAACACCAAAACCACTTTTATAATAAGCCCGCAAAATTTCTTTCAACAAAACCTATGATTCGTAGCTTCAACAATTATAACCTAAAGTATCAAAACAATCGATATTAATATATTCTTCTTTACATAAAAACAAGATTAATCTTGACCTTCATTACAAAAAAAAAACTCAACATTTATATTTCACTTCCAAAATCAAGCCTTTATAATCTATTCACCAAAATTAGCTACCAACAGCAATATCAAACTGGCCTTTCGAGTTTTAGCCTAACCTAACCTAATCTTTTCATAACCTCGATAACTGAATAACCTCCATCAACTGATATTTCTACAATCGTAACATAATAGATTAGAGACAATGCATTTTTAACCTCAATAAGTTAATAAAATTCTTCTGAATACGCAACAAAATTTCAAACATAGAAACACATTCAAATACTAAAATTAAAGCTCACCTCCTTAAGATTAAATTCCCCATTAACAAGCACTTTTCCACCACCACCACCACTCTCCAAACTCCCCCCTCCACTCTCTTTCGCTTTCGTAATCGCAATCGCACCATCCAAATCACTCCTCAACGTACTCCCTCCCATAATAACCCCCAAATCCAAAACCCTAAGCGCCTCCTTATACTCCCCCACCCCACACAACTGCTTCCCCACCACTAAACACGCCATCGAGTAGGCGTCTCGCCACACCGGCAACACCGAGCTCCACGGGCCCGAGTGCAGCTGCTCCCACGCCATCTCACGCGCCGCCTCCGCCGCACGGTGGTCGCCGCCGACGCCGAGGTTGTACATGCTGACGTAAGCGTAGCCGCCGTGCTCGGAGATCTGGTGGAGGAGAGTGGGGGAGTGGGAGGTCAGGAGAGGGGTGTCGAAGGTGTCGCCGGCGGTGGTCATCGGCGGCGGCGGAGAGATGAGTGGAGAAGAATGGTTGAAATGTGTGTGTGTTTGTGATTATATACATTAGATACAGAGTTGTGTGTATATAGATAGATACTACTATTAGAGATATTTTTCGCTTTATTGCCTACGCGGCAGATGGTGGGGTTGGACAAGATATTTTTTCATTAGGTGCATTTTATATTCCTACGTGGCCTATAGTATAGTCACACATTTGCATATTCAACTTACTTTTTATTTTAATTATTTTTTATAAATAATTTATAAATATATAAATAATTTCTTGCCACTCTATTCTTTTGGAATACGGATACATCTTACCCTCACTAGACCCCCATTGAGCGGGACATGCTATTATGTTTGATTTGGTTTATAGATGACAAATAACTTTTCAAATTTGCAATAAATTTTGGTATATTAAATATATTTTAATAATAAAATTTTATTCAGATATTTTTTAATTTTTAATCGAGTAATCTATTAAGGTCATGAACAATGAACACATTCAACCATGTAATAAATAAAAATTTGTCTTTTATTCCATTTACACTAATAACCTCTTGTGTTGAGTGCGATGAGAGAATCATCAACTCTCATTGTCCCACTGTTTCTTCAACTTTATTATAATGTTAGTTAAAGAATATTTGAATAATTTGAATATCACTTGAAAATGAGTATTAAAGATAAAATCAACTTTTTGATTGATTTAGATATTTGAGGAGACAGATTTTGAACTTCAATTTTTTTATATAAAAGTATGTGCATAAATAAAAAAAAGTTCTAAGTCCAAATTTGTTGAGAATTATCACATAATTTTTCCATTCTATTTTTTTAATTTATATATATATATATATATATATTAATTTGATCTATTACCAATATATTTAAAAATTTATCTTCAATCCATTTTCGATCAATAATTTGTATTTTTTCAACTTCATTAGTTATCATTGAGATTGAGTAAAAAATTGTGGGTATGAAAAATTCAAATTGTTTGCAAGTGTTTTTTCGATTTCGAAAAAAAGAAGTTGTTAAAAGTTAAAAATTTGGAATATATGTGAAAAAGGATTCACGATAGGAAACTAAGGATGAAATTTGAGAAATGTAATTTATATATTGAGGGAAGAGGTTTTAGAGAAACGCTATCGTGACTGGTCAAAGAGAAGGACACTTTCAAAAGTGTTTATTGAGCTTGATTTGTTGCGAGTTGTTGAAGTTTTTAGACACAATCTCAATCTCAAGAACTCTTCGTATTTTGATATTATTATACTCTTTCTGCATTTTTATATTTGATATTTGACTTTTCTGCACACATCTCAAAGTGCTTTGACCGTATAGTTAAAACAATTATTTTTTCAAAAATAAGTATTTTAAATTACGTACAGAAAAGTCAAATGACAAATAAAAAAACAGATAGAGTATTTGATTGTCTCTATATTATAACAGACTTAAGGTTCATTTAATTTATTTTGTAAAGCGTTCAGCGAACTATGCTGCTTATATAATAGCAAGAAAAGTGGGTTTAAAATTTGTTCATGAGGAATGATTTACAACACCTTCTTACCTTATTGACGTTATTTCAAAAAATAATCAATAAATCTTATTTTGGTTTTAAAAAAAGTATTGTCTATATTTGGATTTGAACATAAAAATAATTTAAAAAAAATGAATATGAACATTTAGCATCTAGTCTTGATTTTTTATTTATTTGGAGAACTACATCCAAAATTGAATTGTATCAAAATATAATAATCTTCAAATGGTTTCGTTAATCCAAAAAAACTTATCATCTAACCGAAAGACATGCTTAAATTATCTCCGGACGCTTAGATAATAAAACCTTATTGTCTGAAAAGTAGAATACCCCATATTCACGTATACCTGAAAAACAAGAGATATAAAGAAATGCATAAATATCAATAATATGGTCAACCATTTACTAAAAAAGATAAGATAAATTTATATTAACATATATATTTAAAAATATTTATATAATAAAGTACAAAGTTTTGAATTAAGAATTCAATAAAAAAAGAAATAAATTATAAAACTTTTTGAAAACAAAACTAATATAAATTAAAGTGAAGAAAGAATCAAAATCCAACCACATGGATCTCTTTGGTTGGACATGTCAAATAGCACACTACTAGGTGATTCAGAATTAATATAAATATTTAACGAAATTTCGAATTTAAAAAATTCTATATGAAATAGACAAACCATCAAAATGACACTTGAATTTAACTAAATTAATGTCGGAAATAGATCTAAAATAATTAACCTAATTTTAATAAAATAAAATATTAAACTAGACATACCTCCAAATCCGTAATGTCAAACATATGCATGCTGAGTGTATAATAAAATCAAAAAGCAATAAGATAATATATACTAATGGTCAAAAACCAAAACTAGTGTTATTTAAACTATGCAAGAGATTAGGTGCAAGAGACTAGATTTAAAAAAAAACTATGCAAGAGACTAGGTGCAATTTAAAAGAATAAAAAAAGCAATGATTGACCAATTATCAAAGATAAAAACAAAAATAATAAATTCAAAATTCAAAATCATTATCCCTAAAACTTATATTTCAAAATATAATAAACAACACAATAATGATATCAATTACTCCGTAACATTTAATAATGCATTAATCACAAAATCAAAATAACGTAATCGAAAACATTAATGATACAATAATCACGAAATCAAGCAATCAAAATCCCAAAAACAATATCCCTAATTTTTTTTATCTCCAACTATACACACACTACAACACACACATTCAAGAAATCCCAAGAATATTCGAGAACACCAACACATATACATCTCCACACACACACACACACACACTCATCCATACCTACATACTTTGTGTCAATCTTTCTCCATCCAAACTCATACCAGACCATACACTCCTCACCAACACATACTTTGCAGATAAATACACACACTACACACACACACACTCCAATATCCATCCACAAAGATTAAAGACCAAAGTTAACTAATTTATGCATATGAATTCAGGACTTTGTATACCGAACCATTCATAAAAATATACCTAAAACATTGCAAACAATCCATCAGTAATATATGTGATACATGGGTCAAAACTTAGAGAATGAAATATATAGATTTTTAAAACAAAAACATGGATTAGGATGTATAAAAAAATGAAATATATATTAAACCACACCAATATAGATTAATATATTCATAGACCAGAAGCATACTTTGGAGTGGAATTGCTGAGCAATTAACCAGTGATAACATTTTCAATAGACCTCATTCCTTTCTTGGACTAGTTAATAAGTGGTCGTTTGAAATACTCTATGGAGTATCACCTTATTTTCCTCCGATAACTGACCATGAACGTACACTTGTTGCTGAAGCATAGATATTTAAACCGCCTCTTAGGTCAAATACTATGGCTAACAGAAAGAATGAAAAAGTGTTGAATAGATCCAAGCCAGCGAGTGATAAAACTCCCTTTGTCGCATCCAAGCCTCCATCCAGGGCAACTAAGACGCACTCAAAGAGGCCAATAACTGATAACAGTGATGAAGATTTCACCATGGTTGTACTTTCAAAGAATGTTAGCATCTTTGATAACCCTCTTAGTGATGATGGTTACCTTGAGTCTTTGGTTAGTTTGTTGGATAACCTCAAGTTGAATAACCTTGGGGAACTTGGAGCTACTGATGAGGCATTGCACTTAAGTTACAATGTATAATTCATTCTTTGTCTTGTACCGGAATATTAAGTTTAATCATGTAGTCTTTAAATATATTGAGTTGGCTTATGTGGTGGTTAAGCCATATGGTTGACCGAATTGTCAAATGTGTGTTCCTTTTTAGGGGTTCATAGCTACCGTTGTCACGCGCATGGCGCTTTATGACAAGAAAACTCTAGTCTCTTTTATTCAGAAGGAGAATGATGTATTGTATGGTAGAAGGAAGATGTTGGAGAAAGAGAATGATTCCCTCAAAGGAAAGATCGGTCAAGTGGAAATTCTAGAAAGCAAGTTAAAAGAAGTCGAAAGCAAGTATTAAGAGCTCTCTGAGGGTGTTAAGCGAACACTTGAAGATGTAGCAATGAAGTCACGTGGAGTGCTATTACTGGAATTCAAGTGGGGTACATTAGCTACTTGGGAGGTTGACAAGTTTTTCGATGTCTTCAAAGAACTGCTTCTTGAGGACTATGAAGAGACATTCCAGCATGTCACTAAAGGTGACGGGAGTCCCAATGTCGATGACTACTTGTGCTTAATATAGCACATGTGCATTGATAATATTATTTGTAGCACTTTTATTTCCTAGGTACCTTTGATGATACTACTACTATAAGTGGCTCGACTTCGTATATTGATTTTGAGCCTTATTTGTAGTACTTTTATCACACAGTTTATTTGGGTCGATAATATTGGTCGTAATACTTTACTTATATTTTAAATTTGAATGACCTTTCTACATGATAAATTTCAAGGACATGGATGGAGTTGCAAGATATCTAGATGTGGACAAGTATATAGAGTGATGTCAAAGGCGGAGTTAAATTTTTTAGCAAATCAATTTAGAGGATATCATGGAGATGAGCATATCCCAAGATAAAGAAAAGTGTTAAAGATAAGCATAAAGGGTTAAATTTTCTTTTATATAGTTTGATTGGTGTGGTTGAATCTATCGGCATAAAGTGGTTTTCCAAAAGTAAAGTTTTGCAAAAAATGAGTTTAAAATAAAAATATAAAGAAAATACCTAGTGTGTGGTGTTCATGGACGGATAAGTAATGCTCACACTCACCCCATTTATCTCTTACTATAAAAATAAAACACTATAAACTTTTATGGTTCATTAATAAAATTTATTAATTATATATCTAAAATTTTCTACTTGATTTTTGTTAGAGGATAAAAATACTTTAGTGCGCAAGAAATATATATACAATTTTTGCGAATTTATTTGTATAAATAATTTTTGATAACTCATATATTTGCATCTATACAGAAGTTGTCCATGATTAAATATATTGCTAATAAATGTATTGGAAAATGTGTAATATTTTTAGTACCCAAACTATTATCCAAAAAAAATGTAACTCTCGAGACTTTAAAACCTAACAATCATAAAATTTTATTTGATAATAATTTTTTTACTAGTAATACATGGTAAACAAGACAATCAATTACAAGTGATATAGCCTTATAATAGTGAAAAATAAATTTAACCTTTAATAACTTTTTTTTATTTAAATATAAAGCCCAACCATTCCTTCCATCATGTAACATAAAGCTCAACCCATATACTAGGGTTTTTAAACTATAATAAAGCCCAACCCATTTTCAAGATAATTATTATATAAACCATACGATATTATCACCTACTTCTAAACCTAGCCTCAATTTAGCCCTACCCACCAACATATATTGAACCGCCGGAAATTCATGGCTAGAATAAGAGCTAATGATATTGTTCTGTGTCCAAATGAACAATCCTCCCTCTTATCAACCGCTAACAATGCTTCTCCTCACATGGAAGCTAGAAGAGCATCGTGGGATGAAAATATTGATCAAATATCTGTTTGTTCAACTGTCTCTCTTGAATGCCCTTCACATGTTCAATTTAATAATCTTTATTTTATCTCCGAAGATTATGCCAAACGGATTGCTGATCTTCAAGCACAGAAAAGTGTTATAGATAAGCGGATTGATGAAATTCGAAAGTTGATATCCGAGGGTTCCGCCTCCTCTGAAGATTAGAAAATGAATGTATTGATGCTCACCAAGAGGCTTAGTATTAGTACCCATTTTTTGTTTCAATTTCTTATTTCTTGCCAAAATTTTTGTTTTATCCTATAACTCTTATGTATTCTGTGATTTTTTTTATATATTGATTAGTAACGGGGAGATTATATATTATGACAATAGACATTTAATACATTACTTGGCAAGTGCAATGGTTTTTATGACTTTGTTATATTTACAAGAAACACAACATAACAGTAGGAAAAAATCATGAGCTGATTTTTGTGAACTTGTTCTTCATGTGTTAATTATTACTATTGATAATTGTGCTAATGAAACGTGTACGTAAAGTAATATGTATGTCTCATAAATTTTTCTTATTTGACTTTTTATTATCAAATTGGACAAGGTTTGTCTAAAAATTATCCAAAAAAATTGTAACTCTCGTGACTTTTAAAACCTAAAAGTAATAAAATTTTATTTGATGATAATTGTTTTAGTAGTAATATCAGCGCAAACAAAGACAATCAATTACAAGTGATATAGTCTTATAATACTGAAAAATAAATTTAACTTTAAATAGTAATTGCTCTTCCACCTAAAAAAACTTTAAATGAGTTGATAACTTTTTTTTTATATTAATATAAAGCCCAACCATTACTTCATGTAATATATAGCCCAATCTATTCACTAGGGTTTTTAAACTACATATAATGAAGCCCAACCCATATTTTAAGATTATTAATCTATCTAAACCACGCGATATTATCAACTCCTCCTCCTAAACCTAGCATCAATTTAGCCCTCCCACCCACATTGAACGGCCGAAAATTCATGGCTAGAATAAGAGCTAATGATATTGTTATGTGGCCAAATGAACAATCCTCCCTCTTATCAACAGATAACAATATTTCGATCTCCTCACATGGAAGTTAGGAAAGTTTAGTTGGATTTCAAGACACAGAAATTCTATATATAAAACACAATGTATTGGTTGACATTGCTGTTTAATTAGTTATCATTTTCATTATGTCATGAGTTGCTCTTCCTCTTGTAGATCAATCTGTTGCAATTTTAGTAAGTTGTTATTAAATATGTTTTTTAACATATTCTGTATATAATGGCCTGTTTAATTTTTCCTCAGATTTGAGCAAGGAAGAGTACGTCTGACATGATGTGCGTTTTAAGCAGGTGCATTGATACATGCACTAGAACTTAAATTATATTGTTGAATATTTAATCAAAACCTGTTGCAGTATTTAGTTATTTTGTTTAATGTTAAGTTGATATGTGACTAGGTCAAGCTGAGTAGTTGAGTATTTGTAGGAAGTTTGAATTAGTAGTAGTAGTTGTTTCAACGTGGGAGTGTCCTGATAGTAAGTTCCTATTTTCTAGCCACCACCTCTTGTGTTATCAGTTTATATTAGTGCATGTAATCTTTCAGTTTTAGGGAATATGAAGCATTGTTCTTTTCTCAGTTTTATATCTAAACACAGTTCATTTTATTTAATACAAGTCTGTATATCCGTTGATTGTTGTCTATATTTGGTATCAGAGCCGTGGATGCCCAAGTATATGCCAAAAGCAACAACAACGATGGATGCGCAGAAATACAAAGAAGACTCTGTTGGTCTAAGTTATCCAATGTTGGCGAAAAATAACAACTATACGGCGAGGTCGTTAAAACTGAAGGTTTATATGCATGCTCAAGGAGTTTGGGAGGCCATTGAAACAGTCGACCCCAAGGTAGTTATAAAAGTAAGGACATACAAGATAACACTAACAACTATCTACCAGAGCATATCATAGGTATTGCTCATGTCCATTATTGAGAAGAAAACCGCCAAGGAGGCATGGGATGGAATTAAAACGATTTGCCTAGGTGCTGATCGTGTGCAAAAAATGAAAGTACAGACATTGAAATCACAATTTGAATTACTGAACATGAAGGAGTCAAATCAGCTTGATGATTTCTGTATGAAGTTCTATGGCGTGGTGACAAATATCAGGCTTCTAGGAGAAAAGATGGAGGAAACCAATGTTGTGAAAAAGCTTCTTCGTGTTATTCCTTCTAAGTACCTGCAAAATGCCTCAATGATCGAGCAATTTGGTTTGTTTTGATTTTGATTTTTTTAAAGTTTAATTTATGTTTTATTAATTTTGTTTAGATGTATAGCATTACGAGAATTGTGGGTGTTGTATGCATTTGTTTTGTTTCAATATTTTGATTTATTAGGTTTGGTTTATGTTTTGTAGAGTTGTTTTTAGAGTTTTTCCTTCTTAAGTTGGAGTACTCCGGCCTAAACTTATGACGTCATAAAAATTTTGTTTATTGTACATTTTTTTAATTTTCTTGATTTTCATTTGTATTTTTTGAGTAATCATGTTTTGTAATACGATTGTGTTTTTTATTAACTTATTTTAATTTATACTATGATTGGCTTGTTGAATTTTATTTGTGTTTTATGTAATAGGTGTGTATATTTTCTAATGTCGAATTTTGTATTTTGTATATTTATTTGGTATGTTTTAGTTTTAAATTTTGTTAGAATTAATTTATGTTTTGTAGTTTTATTTAATCGACAAGAGTTTTAGAATGTAGATTTTATATTTATTTGGTTTATTTTAATTTTGTATTTTTTTAGCTTTATTTAAGTTTTGTATCTTTTTTAAACGCAAGACTTGTGGATTGTGTATTTATTTAGTTCGTTATAATTTTAGAATTTTTTAGGATTTAATTTATGCTTTGTAAAGTTTTTTAAAGTCGCGAAAGGTTTTGGCTTTTTACGTCAATGCTGATAGAGTACTCCCATCTAGACTTATGATCTAAGATTTCAAGATTCAATAGATTAATGATTGATCTTGGTCATACATATTTGTGAATCGGTGGAAGGGTTGTATATTGGTCATTGGTCACTAGATCAATGATGTTTCTTTAAAAAATTCGTCTATAGGAGTTGGTGGGAAGTTGAGAAAATTAAATAATGCTACATTATGAAGATATTGTTACATATTTGTAATCTTTATCGGTAAAAGACAAATCATTTTTCAAAATCTAACAAATTATAAAAATTAATTTTTTTTTGATGAGCTCATCGTCATCCACGTGTATATCCATTGACTGTCCAGAATTATATTAAGGGTATACTTCATATATGTTAGTTATATAAAAATTTTCAGTACTTTTATAAATACATTCTTCTCGATGTATAATAAAATCACTGTCAAACATATTTTGAATGGATTGAATACAAATAAAATTGGCTAAAATATATAAATGGGATGGATTTTTTATAACATACATATTAAATCTTAAATATAACTAGGATATTATATTGGACCTGGTGTACACCATGATTTGTTCATCCACGACTGCATTTAATACTTTGGCTATCAAAGGAGCAACGAAACATGTTACTATTGCGGCTGTGGAACGAAACCCTTAAAAAATATTTTTAATTTATTTTAAAATATAATTTTTCATTTTAAAAATTATAAAAAAAATAATAATCTATTTATACTTTCTAATTTTCGATAAAGATTTGATCAATTGACAACAAACTATTCAAAGAATACTGTTAATTGAGGGGGAGTACTCCCTAATCCTTTATATATATAGGGGGTGTTTGGTTTAGCTTATAAGTAATAAGTTATTTTTTTAAAAAAGTATTTTCATATTTTTTTTAAAAAATTAATATTTATTTTAGAAATTTAAGCCCAAATCTTATTTCCAAATTTGAAAATAAGTTACTTATTTTCAGAAAAAGTACATATATACTAACTTTTTGAGCTTATAACTGCTTATAAGCTTAGACAAATGGGGTCATAGCATGACAATAAAATTGTGGTTGTCATTTTATTCTAAAAAAATATGAGTCATTTTATTCCTAACTCAAATTACAAATATATCCTCCCCTTTAGTTTGACAAGTTTTGCATCATTGTTGCTTTCACAAAACCCTAATTTTCACCTCAAGAACTACGCGTCTAATTCCTATGTTCAATTGTCATCGGTGCCATGCAGAAACACATCTTGACGCAATCCCTTTCTTCGAAACCCCTATCCTCATCATCGGAGTGTATATATACAACACTGCGTGAAACGATCAGCAACATATTTGGAGCCTATATGATACGGCACATGTGAAATTAAAAAAAAAATTATTTTGTTAGGCAAATTGGCAGGCATGATAATGAGGGCTCACAGCTATTCTGGTAACTGAATGTCATCAGATAACCTTGATTATATAGAATAATCGATGATAAGCAGGTAATGATGTGTTATACTTTTTAATTATATAGTAATGCTGCGTTATGCTTTTTAATCATATAGTAATGTTGCGTTACGCTTTCTGTTCAGGGACTTCCATAATAAATTTCTAATAGTTCAGGGACTTATATAAGAAATTCCTAATATTTAGAATGACACGTCAACAAAAGTTGTTAGCGGACGTTTATTAAAATTTAACAGAAGGACTTAGATGAGAAAAATTTAAAAGTTTAATTACCTATCAATTTACCTTTTTAGTTGATGGACTTGGATAAAAAATGACTAATAGTTGATGGACCTTAGAATTAATTTACCCTATATGATATGATTATACACAATCGAATCGAATTCTACTGAGATTCTACAATTAATCAGTGTTGAGTGTTGTGGGGTTTATTTTTGTCTTTCACCATCTTCTTTGTTTTGCGATTATACAATTTCTTCCTGACATGGTATAGTTTGGGTGAGGGAAATTATTAGAGGTGTGTTTAGGATCACTAGGTCCCTAAGGATGACCTTAGATTACTACCTAAGGATATAAGCTATTTCAATACAAAAACTGAGCGGCAATTTTGTAATAATAATGCACAGCCTCCTGTATTTACAAAAATAGCCCTAATGTTGTATTATATTTTGTTATAACCTTAGCTAATTACCCAAGGTCATCCTAGGGTCATCAAGATATATAGTAAACAAACCGCATATTAAGCATATGATGAAGGATTGATTTTGGGTTCCGATCTTAGGGCTCTTCTCTATATGTATTATATACAGACCTATGAATTGCAATATTGGTTGTGTTCCTAGTGGGGGTCTTGTTCTGTTGTAAAGAGTCATCTCTGATGTATCTTTGTAATGCTTGCAGGCTAATTGAGGAGTAAGACCCATTCTAGATGTGTGTAAATTTTTGCAGAGGTCCTGTAGGTGTACAAAGAAGAATATGATTTAATCTGCATCATTCTGAAGTAGTCTTGGTCTGTAGGCATCAACCGAGACCATCTTAATATTGATTTCCTGCTCTGCTTCCATTAAAATCCCTAGAGGTTCGTTATAGTGCATCGAAAGTTTAGAAATCTTATATTTTCAAGACATCAACAAGACAAAACCTAGCTTGGATTTATTCTGTTTCTTTTCCAAATTATTGAAACAGATAAAAATTATATTAATAATATATACATATAAAACATAAAAAAAGCTTATAAATTTGTAGGATATATATATGTTTTCTTTAATTCACCAAGTACCCAACTTGGGAGAACTGAAGTATGTATATTCATAACCCACCCTGCATGCTTGATTTAGATACATGTGTAGGTGTAACTAGATGGTAAACTAAAATCTAGATAGAGCTTACACAAGAAACTAAGATAGTACGCTAAGAGGCATGCTAAGAGAGTGAAAATGACAGGCTAAAATGTTAGAATATAATGAAATGCCAAATGCTATGGGATTTGCAAATACATGTGCTCCTGTATATAGCAGCAAATATATACAGTCAGCAATAGATAATAATATCTACCCAAATTGGTCAAGTTAGTGTTAAACAAATGACAGAAACATGATTATGATAGAATTATAACCCATGTAGAAAGGGATTGAGTCTTGGTTATTGTCCTTTGTAAGTGGTCCTAAATGTTCTAAGCTGTATTATATGCAATAGTTAAGGTGGAGTCCTTTGTATGGTTCTTATATATTTCTGAATCTGAGTTTAGAATCAAATGCGGTTTACAAAACAAAAATAAAAAATCAGTTATGAGTTTAGGTAGTTAAATAAGTGGATTGTGTTCGAATAGCTGGAAACAGTACTCTAGGTATCTATCTCGCTAGGAATGGAGCTGATCCCGGGATAAATTTGGTAAATATTGATGTCCGTTGGGAAGAGTTCATGAATTATGATGTTAAGACACAAATCTAGGCACACAAGCAGTGTAGTAACAAGACAAAAAATGAGTCTCCTGATTACTGCCTAATTTTACAATGTATAATCAGGCTGAAAACTACTCATATGTCATGATTAAGTAAGCATATCACTCTCCTGTTGTCAAGATTTTGATATCCTTGAAATTATTGGATTGACCTATTTAGATAATCAAAACAAATTCAAGAAAATTTAGATATAAGCAACACCTACTCTAAATAGTAATTAGATAGAGTAATGGAACCAAGATTCTATAAAAGTCGGTGCTAAAATATTTTGAGAATAAAATATTCAAAATATTAGTAAATTTCTTTGTAAAATTAATAGTTTATCAGAATTGATCATTTTAACCTGTGTAAAACATAACATTTGTGGAATCATTTTATCTGCATCTTCATTGATGACTTTGAATCAGGGTAAAGCTTTGTTGGAGTGAGTTGCATAACACACGTTGCTTCTGCGGGAATAATGGACAGAAAACTGTGCACATAGATGCTGGGAGACGAAAGCATTGTTCAAATAAGTCTTGCGGGAAGAGGATTTGCCCTCAAGGTGATCCGGTAGGATGATTCTTCAGTTTCATTACTTTGACTGCTTTGTGCATCTTGATTTTTCTGAATTCCTGAATATGTGTTATCTACATTTGTTCTTCCATAATCAGGTTGTCATTATGTTAGTCGTGGATGAACAGAGAGACCGCTTCTAAGCAGGAAGATAAGATTTGTGCCACGAATGTGGGAGTACGCTTGCTGGATTTTTAAGGTAGTCACTCTATAGAGGTTTGATTAAAAACTAAGAGGCTTAAAATTGTTGAAGTAAAAATATTTCAGTTTGTGATTCGGTAGAGAAAACACTTCGAACATTTTTGAAAAAAATGATCTACAAGATAAAAAATATCAACACTAATCAATTAGAGATCTTTTTCCCCTTTTTTAAAGGAGAATTATAGAAAAAAGTACAATTTTTTGTTCGATAATTTTTGCAGATACACCAGAGGCTACAAATAAAGGCATAAAGCCTCATAAACAAGGTCACAAAGGAATCCTTTATAAAGCTTTATATCCTTGAATTGGGTTGGTGTTTTCATTATACAAACCTTGAGAATTCAGTGTTGTAGAACAAAGGGTAAGAAAATTTCTGCGGGATCTCTACACACATTTAGGTGAATATGTTGTGATAATATTATTAGAGACTAATAATGTTGCAGTAATTTTCATAAGAGGGTGTTGACTGTTGAGAGATCCCAGGTTAGTTAGTATGCTTTATTAATTTCATTGTTCTTAGTATTGTTTCATTATGATCTTTAGCGGTTAATTTGTAAGGTTGTTGCCTTGTTTTTGTTGCAATAGGGAGCTAACTGTCCCCCTCTATTTGGTTGATTCTTTGTAATTCCTCTTTTTGTTTAGTACAATTTTAATTAGTAAAAAGAAAATTCAAAACAAAACATGATTAGAGACTAGACCATTTAATTTTCAAAAAATTACTAATCCTGAAACATGCACTTATAGATGGTATGAAGCTAATGGCCCGTGCGTTGCACGGGCTTTCATGCTAGTTATTATAATGTAGCAAAGGAAACAAATTGACTCAAATTATAAAAAAAGAAAAAAAAATATTATGGGTTTCCATCATTCCAAAAGGAGCATAATCCATAATTTACATTCTTCCCGTCCACCGACGACAATACAAGAATAACAAAACTAGAAAGAACGAATAACTTGTTCACCTGGTTCTTGTCAAATGATCTCATCAGTATTTAAACTCCCAGCAAAATAATTTGTACTAAATTTTTAAGGAAAAAGAACATTTTTAGGCTTTCGAGAAAAAAACATGCAGTCTGAATTCCATGTACCAGCTCCATCAGTTAGGACCCAAAGTAATGTATTAGACCATCCTCTTGCCAAAAGTCGTCATCTAATGAACTTAGGTCTCCAATATCAAGATTAAACGGACTGTCGAGTTCTGGCAAATCATCCATTGGCAAATCATTCAGTGGAGGTTCAAAATCATTCTGAACAAGTCGAGCTTCCTCAGGGTGAAACGTACCTAGAATATGATTGTTAGCATCATGTCCATCTAAAGCTCCTCCGTTTTCATGTGAAACCAGTAAATGAAGTCCGGAACTATCTGGCTTCATCTGGATATCATTATTAGTCACGTGGGACCGATGTTCATCATGTCTAGCAGAAAACGGAACTGACATATTGAGAAGATCACAAGGACGATCTTGACGGAACAAACTATTTTCTGGTTCTTGATGCAATGCATGATTGTGAGAGCCAAAATGCAAACCATAACTCTCAGACCCGTGAGGCAAGCCGGATTGATGTACTAGAGCCAATCCAGATTCTTGAGGTCTCTGGGTGAAACCATTATCATAAAGCCTATGCCCCGAGTTTTGCATCACCGGATACAGAAAAGACCTATCACCTGTAAAGGAGCTTGAAGAGAGTACATTACCAGAAGCATTAACAAAATATTTGTTAGTATTCAACTCCGGCCCTGGCAGCTCAAATTGTCCACTGGAATCCATATCATTAACAGACAATATTGCATGACTTTCACGTTGACTTGTATGCATGTTAGATGCAAACTGTTGTTGATCAGATTGGTTTATATCAGGTATAGTGCTCCGATTCTCATCGTAAGGTTCAGTGACAGGCCTTACAGCCTGTTGTTCAACAACATTTGACTCAGCACGCTGCCTTTTGCCCTTAGGTTGCTCGTCTGCTTTCTCTTTGATCTGAAGCTTTGGGCCCTTATTTTGAGAAGGAACAGCTGGTTCCACGGTCAACTGCTGACCTCTACTTCCATCCTTAGATGAAACGGAGCGTACACAATCTGCAACACCATCAACATCATAGTCGCTATCACTACTGTCAGACGATCTGTTCCTCTGACCACGACCACCTGAGACTGACTCAGTGATTGCAGATCCCCCATTTTCACTACTAAGCTGGTGGACAAGGTGTTAGGTCCAAAGTGTTGTAGGGGGGGGGGGGGGGTGAATACAACTGTTTACAATTTATGAGAGAATAAACAATGTGCAAGTAATAAATGATGACTCAGAATTTCAAGAATATATCATTATATTCATTGATGGATTTGCTACAACATTCATAAAAGCATCATGATCAGTTGAACAATAAATACAGCAATTAAAGCTAGATTCAACTGATCCTCTCTCTCTCACTTTTTGTTTTACAGTAAATCAGAGATACAAGTTTCTTACTAAAAATAAAAACAAAGTGCTGCTTTTATAATGTCATGTAGTCTTGATCTTGTCCTTTTTGTGTACGTGGCCCAATCAGGACTTCGACAACAAAAAGTACTTTCCCAACAACTCTGGATCAACCGTTCACAATAAGCCACTTGTCCCTTGAACATTAAATGTTACATTTCTACCCGCATCTCGATCTTCGCCTGGACCCATCTCGATCTCGATCTGTGAAAATCTCGATCTCGATCTGGGAGAATCTCGATCTCGATCTATGAGGATCTCGATCTCGATCTGTGAAAATCTCGATCTCGATCTGGGAGAATCTCGATCTCGATCTATGAGGATCTCGATCTCGATCTGTGAAAATCTCGATCTCGATCTGGGAGAATCTCGATCTCGATCTATGAGGATCTCGATCTCGATCTATCGCCTGGATCGAGATTTGCCTTTGCAGAGTTTTACTTCACTTGTAAATCTCGATCCGCATCTCGATCTGCTGTGGATCGACATTTGCCTTGGCAAATATGCACACATCCAATGTTGACCTTCTTTAGTGACTAATTGAGAATTAACCTTTGTGAGCAAGTTTCCTTAGCTTCTTCAATTTCTTTTCCTCACTCAATTCAAATGAGATCTTCTATTACTGACACGAACTTGCCTCCAATGTCCTGACACTTGATGCAATGGTCTGGTTCATAAGTGACTAGTCTTGTAGGGGTTCTTGCTTCTGAATGTCAGTTCTCATTTGTTGATTAACCTTTACATTATCCAGATGTTGATATACATTACATGAAATCACTTTGGCCTTCTTGATACTTCCTTGACATTAATTTGATTCTCCATTAGATAAGTTAGGGCATGAGCAATACTCAGATTGAACTTCTTCTCACTTATGCATCCTTGATTAACCAAATTAGTTACTTGTAGTTACCAAGTATCATTACCATTTCTTCAGTTGATTGATTCCATGTGCTTCTTCAGTTTCTCTTGTTTTGCTGTTGTTTTATCTTTTACTTAGTTGAGTTACAAAATAATTAAGTGTTACAAGTTAGTACACCTATGCCTTTCAATCTCCCCCTATTTGATTGTCTAACAATGACAACCAAATTCACAATGAGGATAACTCAACTAAACAGGGACTGAAAAAGATAAAATAACATTCATAAAAGATCATGTCAACTTGCATAATGCTTGGCTTGATTAATTAACTTCATGTCTATTACTGATACTTCAAGTGCCAAAATTGGACACCTGTTGGCTCGATTAAATGGCTTCATGCTCTTCTAGAGATTTTCTCTAAGTACTTTAAGAGCACGGTCCACTCAATCATCAATTATCCTTCTGAAGTCCTTTTAGCAGTATTACCACCGCCGAACTTCGCGAAATAATTGATGCCTAATATAAACCAGTTTCAAGACACTTAGCTAACTAACTTCTACCTTACACTACACAAGAAAACAGATAATATATTTTTACAATGCAGGAAAACAAGAAAACAAATTACAACGCAAAGAAACATTACAAGCATGATACTTTAAAACTTTTATTTCTTGCGCTCCTCTTCCTCACGAGCTTTCTTCTTGGCTGCTTTTTCTTTCTTCATGAACTCGGGGTTGCAGACTTCATCCATTCTTTTCTTGAGAAGATTAAGTCCTTCTGCTTCCACATGATTTCTGATCTTGTAATTTCGAAACAACCTCAACCACCTTTCAACCATGCTGCGAGTGGTAAGCTTCGTGGGAATGTCTTCAAACCTCAGCTTTGTGACTTTGTCAGGGTACCCCTTTTCCCCTTTCTTCCGTATGACCAGCTGCTTAGGGTATCCAATGACAATAGCGGTGGTGCATTGCTGTAGCCTCTGAATATCAAGTTGTTGTCTTCTCTTACAGAAGTTATCAAACGTGACCCTCAGATAATCCTGATCAAACTCGTCAATATCATCCATCTCCTCAATCAATTCTCTTATACTACACAGTGTTTCATGACTGTGTTCTGCAAAGATGTCGTACTTGATTTCAATGATGGTTTCCACCTTATGCTTGTCTGTATAGATCAGCAGATCATTCTCATTCTCAGCTTTGCTCTTGACAAACTTGACATTTGCACTAACCACTGCACTAGCTTCCTTTCTTATTTCCCCTTCTTCTGGAATGTCTATCCTTGGATCTCCGTATCTTTGCACATGCTCTCTTATTGCCTCGTTTTGCAGCTCGAATGCATAGTCTTCAGGTTCCTTCTTAACCACTGGTAGTGTAGCTTCAGGCAACTTGTATCTAGAATCTTGCCTTCTTATCAGCTTCTCCAAGTCCTTAGCCACCAGCTTCTTTTCCTTTGTTAGAAAACCCTTAGAGAGAACTAGCTTTGCAACTGCCTTCAGCACATTTCCGCTCGGAGTTAGTTTCGAATCATGCAGATTTACGATCCTCAAGACCTTGTCATGGACATATCTGATCTGGTAGGGATTTAGAATGATGTCAACCCCTCTGTCTTCAGCCATCTTCAACAATTTCTCCTTAAACAGCACTCCAGTCTTGACAGAGGTGTCTACCTTGTGAGCGAATTCTACCAGTTCACTTGCACCCCTTTCATGGAAGAAAGCTTCATCGACCATACACGGCCCGATTTTTGTTATGGGTGTCCAAGTGATCATCAGATTCCATGCCTTCTCCTTGAATATGACTTGTACGGAGGTGCATCCCTGTCTTATGCAATTTAGATAATTCAGCAGCCCAGGGTTTAGATTTTCTAGCTTATGAAGAAGAAAGCTCAATCTTCCTGAGTCATGAGCATAGGCTCTTGGTCCAGCTAAGGCTTCTCTAGCCTTGTCCCACTCGGGACCTTCTCTCCTTATGTCAGCCTGGACCTTAGAATCATTGATCTTTTTCATTTCAAACTCATGCTGAGTTTTCTGAGCCGCTCTCTTCTCCTTTGCCATTAGTTCTTTTTCAACTATCCCTTGTAGAATTTCTTCATTTACTCTTTCTCTGGCTTCCCTGAAAATCTCTCCTTGCATCTCCGCTTCATCAACTTCTTCTTCTGGAACATGCTCGTCAGCAACCGAGTGGTCTCCTGCATCACCTGCAACTCCTGCGCCAGATCCGCCAGGATTTAGACCTCTTTCTTGTTCCCATTCTCTTGCTCGTTGCTCGAGTCTCGACCTCCTTGCCACTAAGGCTTCTACATCCATCTCGTCATCATCAGAATCTTCAATAAAGTCTCCCATAAATGTATCAACAAGAGGTGTTTCTTTCTCAGCTTCTTCTTCAGCTACCATCTTCTGCTTGCCTTTGTCCTTAAGAGCCGGTTGAGCCTCCTCCACCTTTTCACCAGATTTGTTTGAGGACTCGATCACCGGACCCTTACTAGTCAGCTTTTTCAGACCCTGATCCTCTTTCTCCCCCTTAGGTGTGTTATCCTCATCAGGAGCATCATCATCATTATTATCGTCACCACCACCACCAGTTGAAGGACCAGGTCCATCCTTGTTACGTCCAAAGACAGCATCAAGTAGTTCATGCAGTTTCGTCCAAACCTGAGACATGCCATAAGTGACATCATCTACTGACCTCCCGACCTCCACCTGTGCCAATCCGAGATTGTTTATCTTGTCAATCATCTGATTTTGGACGGCAATCAGGTTCTCCATGAACTGAGCTCCAACCTCCAATCTTCCAGAGTGAGAAGAGACAGCAGCAGTAACACCGGCAACTCCAGCCTCCAAAGCCTCCACTTTCTTCACTAGATCCTGCAATTTGGGGGACGGTGTTTGGCTTGGGTTAGACTGTTTACTCTCGCCGGGTTCTGTTTCACTCAAGATCCCTAAAAAGAAGGGATCTACTCTCCCTGTCTCTCCCTCGTGTTTAGAGCCTAACAGTACTAGAGCCTCATCCACTAATCGCTGGGGACTAGCGGTGAGTTGGTCGGCGATATCGGTCAGTGAGACTGAGCCTTTAAGCGCTGTGTCTACGACAGGAGATGACGTTATGACCATGTCATCCCCTTGTTCACTTAGAACCTTTTCTGGTTCGCTGGGCTGTTCTGGAGGCGTAGACCCACCAGTCACCAGATGTCGTTGCTCTGTAAGCAACTTGTTTTCTGATTTAGATGAGGAAGCGTCATCCGTACTGGATTCGACAGACTCTTCCTCATTAAAACTGCCTGAGATACTAGTATCAGAAGTGCTAGTCTCAGTTTGCCATTCCCCTTCCGAGAAATTGCTCAAAGAGCCCTGAGCGGACAACTCAGGGAAGGTAGGGCCAGCTCCTATTGGCTGTTGAGCTGGACCCCCTTCTTGACTCTCACCAACATGCCTAGGCGAGTGCGAATGTGTTGAAATGATTTGGAGAGGAGAGCCACCAGCGTGAGGTGTGGTGGCTGTGAGAGGTGAACTAGCCTTAACAGGTTGTGCAGTTGCCACTGGGTTTGAATCCACCTTTTGCTTCTTTGAAGGTGGCATAGCTGCTGAAGTGACTACTCTCTCAACTCCTACACTCCCTCCACTCGAATCACTCGACTCAGATAAGCTTGCCTTCCTTTTATCACCAGTTTTAGGGCTGGCTGAACGTTTATGAACAGAAGGGCTTGCAGCCTGGGATAGAGCCTGGGGGTTTTCAGGCCCACGGCTGTAGAAAACAGGTTGAATTGATGATTGATCAAGATTAGCAAGAATAGGTACCTGACTAAGAAGATCGTCATCCTTGTCAGCGCCAGCTTCTGCAACATTTGCCTCGGCCATATCAACATCCATTCTTGCTTGTTCCAAAGTTCTAGGCACTGGATCTCCACCTTCAGCTTCGTTACCGCTACTCTCAGCTTCTACTGCAGTAAACTGAGAAACATGCCTCCTAGCATACTCATCTTGCAGATCCTGGAAGTACGGAGTCAGGCGCAACTCAAAAAGTCTTGACTTTTGCTGGGTTTCCATGGTGGAGATACTCTTTAGAGTCATATCAAAACATGCCATCCTTTCAGAGCCTTGAAATATTCTTCTGTGTTCCTCTGAAAGGACGTCATCCAGAACAATCTGAAGAAATCTTGGCATCCAGCATTTGACTGGACCATCTTCTGGATTCCTTGAGGCATTTTTCTCCAATGCCCACCTCTCATGTAACTGAATCAACAGATGTTTGCCCACATTCACTCTCCTGTTGTTTGCCACTCCATATAGTATTACCCGGCAGCTGTTGTTCATTGGCCTGTAGTCTTTGTCTTTTGGGAACATGCAGCGCTGAATGGCCTGAACTACATAATCCCACTCAGCTGGTAGCATACCGGTGTTAACCTTTGTTACCTTGATAGGACCCGTGGGAGGGCGACAACCTATCTCCGTGAATAATTGCAACATATCCTCCATAGTGGGTTCCGGAGCATAATCTTCTGTAGGAAGCCCGAGTAACTCATTGAACTTCCGCAGACTGACTTCATATTTGACACCACCAATAGTAAAGGATAGTCCTGTTGGATTGGCTTTTCCACCCTGAATCTCTAGTGTAGAGTAAGCAGCTTGAAGGGCTTCGACATTCAGGATGGGAGAGGCGGTTAACGCGTGACTTATGATTGATGTGTTGTTGAGGGATTCAATCCAGAACTGATAGTGAATAAATCTACCAGTTGCTCGATCAGCAGAGAGATTAACAAAGTTGGTCTTGGGAATTGTGAAATTTGGGTTTGCCATTTTAAAGTTGTGTTTGAGAAAAGAAATGTTCTGAAATGGTTTGGCAATGG
Organism: Oenanthe sinensis; assembly: GCA_028671895.1. NCBI lineage: Eukaryota > Viridiplantae > Streptophyta > Magnoliopsida > Apiales > Apiaceae > Oenanthe > Oenanthe sinensis. The sequence continues at coordinate 11,013,426 of CM053814.1, forward strand.
AAATTTTTAGAGAACAAGTTCTAAATTTAAACAACAAAAAAAAAAAAACGTACACGAACCCCACTAATTACCCCACGTAATTAGTGACACAAATTAAAACAAATTAACTGCCCACTAATGACCACTTAACTCCCCACTAATGATTGACGGTTGAGTTTTCGAAAATTAAAGTGAACAGCCGTTACAAAATAAATTATTTTTCCCGAAAAACCACAAACACGGCGGTAAAGTTGCACTTTAAGGATTAACCAGTAGTACTCACAACTATTTTGCTCAAGAACACAAAAGTACTTAAGAATAAGAAAGCACGAAACAAAAACCAAACTCACTCGAATGAAGAAGAAAACTAAAGAACTAATTACAAGAACAGTAATAACGATAAAAACAACGCAAGAAGTTCAACAGTTGTAAACAAAATTTTAGCAGAGTTTCGTTTTAGTTATTGATGCTTTTAAGTAACAGTTAGTGATTTTTGTTTAAGAAAATCACAAGAAAACTTGATGTAATGTATGTATACGCGAGTGTATATGAAGAGCTTAAGCTTTTGGAGAGAAAGAAAGTTAATGTAAATAATGAACAGCCTTTTTAATGCTATAATATATATCTGCACGCCAAAAAAAATGACTGAAAAGACACGTCACATCTCGATCTCGAGATCCGCATCTCGATCCTCATCTAGATGTCGATCTAGATGTCGATCTCGATCCGCATCTCGATCTACATCTCGATGTCGATCTGGATGTCGATCTCGATCCGCATCTCGATCTACATCTCGATGTCGATCTTGATGTGGATAGATCGAGATTTGCCATAGAAAATTTCTCATTACTTCATTTAGACACTAACCATAATGATATACAGATCAGCACAAGACTAATGTCATGAAACTTTCTAACTCCTTATGATATGCAACACATACATTTATGAAGTTAAGTACACATTATTAATTATGAATATTCATGAATAACAATAATATGTACACAAGCTGAATTATAACAGATAGGTAGCAAAACTAACAGGTGTTAAGCATCCCTAATTCACCAACCAATCTAGAAAATGTTGATTCGTCTAGGGGTTTAGTGAATATATCTGCTATTTGACGTTCAGTAGACACAAAATGCAACTCTACAGTTCCATTTTCTACATGCTCTCTAATAAAATGATACCTTATGTCAATATGCTTGGTCCTTGAGTGATCCACAGGATTGTTGGTCATTGCAATAGCACTTGTGTTGTCACACATGATAGGAATCTTAGATACTTCCACACCGTAGTCCTTGAGTTGGTTCTTCATCCACAGTATCTGGGCCACACAGCTTCCAGCAGCAATATATTCTGCTTCAGCTGTCGAGGTAGATACTGTGTGTTGTTTCTTGCTTTGCCAAGACACCAACCTTCTTCCAAGGAACTGACAGCTTCCTGAAGTACTCTTCCTATCTATTCTACAACCTGCGTAATCTGAATCCGAATAGCCAACAAGATTAAACCCTGTATCTCTTGGGTACCAAATCCCGAGATTTGATGTTCCCTTGAGATACCTAAAAATGCGCTTTACGGCTATGAGATGTGACTCTCTAGGATCCGCTTGGAACCTTGCACATAAGCATGTAGAGAACATAATATCAGGTCTACTAGCAGTTAAATACAAAAGTGAGCCGATCATACCTCGATAGCTTGAGATGTCTACAGGTTTACCCGATTTGTCCTCGTCAAGTTTCGTGGCTGTTGCCATAGGAGTCTTTGCTTGTGATACATCTTGGAGACCATACTTCTTCAATAGATCATGAATGTACTTGGTCTGGCAGATAAATATTCCGTCCTTCTTCTGACTAACTTGAATGCCCAGAAAGAACGTCAGCTCTCCCATCATGCTCATCTCATACCTTGATTGCATTAACTTAGCGAATTTAGCACACAGCTTCTCATTTGCAGACCCAAAGATAATGTCATCCACATATACTTGCACCATTATTAGATCATCTTTGCATTTCTTGTAGAAAAGCGTCTTGTCGATTACTCCTCTTGTAAAACCACTTTCTAGTAAGAAGTCTGACAGAGTTTCATACCACTTCCGCGGAGACTGCTTAAGGCCATATACTGATTTGAAGAGTCGATAAACATAATCACAATATTTGATATCGATAAACCCGGGAGGTTGCTCGACATACACCTCTTCATCCAGTTCACCGTTTAAGAATGCACTCTTGACATCCATTTGATAGACTTTAAAACCATGATGTGCTGCGAATGCCAAGAACATCCTTACTGCCTCTAGCCTTGCTACTGGTGCATAGGTTTCATCATAATCAATTCCTTCTCTTTGAGTATAACCCTTAGCAACCAGGCGAGCTTTATTTCGTGTTACACGTCCGTCTTCATCCAGCTTGTTCCTGAATACCCATTTTGTCCCAACGACAGATCTATTCTTTGGTCTGGGTACCAGCTTCCACACCTTCTGCCTTTCAAACTGATTGAGTTCCTCTTGCATAGCAATCACCCAATCAGCGTCATCTAGAGCTTCTTCCACCACTTTAGGTTCTATCTGGGAAAGGAACACTGAATATAGACATTCATTCTCAGTGGCAATTTCAGCTCTAGCTTTTCCTCTAGTAGTCACTCCGGCCTCTGGATCACCAATAATTAGCTCGAACGGATGGTCCTTGTTCCAAGTGCGATCCCTAGCAAATGTTCTTGATGATTCAGCTTGATCTTGTAAGTGAAGATGACTTAGTCTAGAAGCACTTTCACTAGCTTCCCTTGAGCTAGTACTGACTCCACCTGAGTGAGCTGCTCCCCCTGAGTGCATACTGACTCCCCCTGAGTTAGTACCAGGTCTGACGGAAGGTGATCCCTCAGTCCTAGTGTTTTGAGTTTGCGAAACACTAGACTCTTGATTAATTTCATTATTTATAGTTGGATCACTACCCTGCACTACTGACTCAGGAACTGTATCCACTTCATCAACATCCATATTTTCAAATCTTAGGGAAGTGGGCTCACTATCTTCTTTTTGTATAGAAGGGAGCCTTGAGTCGTCGAATGTGACATTAAGGCTTTCAACCACCTTGCGATCATTAAGCACAAACACCCTGTACGCTGCTACTACTTCAAGAGAATATCCAATGAAAAACCCTTCATCTGCTTTGGCATCAAACTTTCCAAGTTGTGCACTGTCTTTTAACACAAAGCATTTGGCACCAAATACGTGAAAGTACTTGATAGATGGTTTTCGTTTATTCATCATGTAATACGGCGTCTCATTATGGTCCTTTATAATCAGGGTTCTGTTCTGTGTATAACAAGCCGTGTTAACTGCTTCAGCCCAAAAATATAAAGGAAGTTTTGACTCATACAGCATTGTCCTAGCTGCTTCAACCAGTGTCCTGTTCTTCCTTTCTACCACCCCATTTTGCTGTGGTGTTCTCGGTGCTGAATACTGTCGTCTGATCCCTTTAGATATGCAGAAATCCATTAACACTGAGTTCTTGAATTCTGTCCCATTGTCGGATCGGATAGTCTTCACAGTCAGACTTGCTACGTTTTCAATTACCAGTACATGTCTAATGATCTCATGTGGCACTTCATCTTTCGATGTCACAAACTTCACCCATGTGTATTTGGAAAAGTCATCGACAATTACCAGCGCATATCTTTTCTTTGACATTGACATAACATTAACAGGTCCAAACAAATCCATGTGAAGGAGTTGTAGGGGCTCGGTAATGCTATTCACTTGTTTATCCTTATGCGAGGCTCTTTTTGATTTTCCCATCTCACATGCTTCGCAGAGTCCATCTGGAGTGAACTCCATCTGCGGCAGCCCTCTCACCAATTCTCTTCTTACGAGATTATTCATTGCTTTAAAGTTCAGGTGAGATAATCTTTTATGCCATAGCCAACTTTCATCAGCAGAAGCCTTGCTGTAGAAACACGTGACTTCAGACTGATCAGCAGAATTCATGTCAGCTATGAACAAATTTGACTTCCTTACTCCTTTGAGAGCAAGGCTTCCATCCTTTTTGCTTCGAATCGAACAATCATGCTTCCCAAAGTTGACGTCAAAACCCTTGTCGGTGAACTGACTAACGCTGAGAAGATTATGTCGCAATCCTTCCACAAAAGATACATCCTCAATGATAACATTTCCACAAACGATCTTGCCATATCCCCTGGTGTAACCTTTGCTGTTATCTCCAAAAGTAACCACGGAGCCGGCTCTCAACACCAAATCTGTTAGCAGGGACTTATTGCCGGTCATATGCCTCGATGCTCCACTGTCCAGCACCCATATGACTTTACTCTTTTCCTGTACACTGCCCTGCAAATCCAGAAAGGTTAGGTGTTCTTCGGAACCCAATGATGTTTGGGCCCGGCATCAATAATTTCCTTTTTCTTTTCAGATACAGAAGGCTTTGCCTTGATGCCATCAGGGGCATTCATTTTGACTTTGTCTTTTCCCTTGTTAACCTTGACTGGTTTGTCATGTTTGGAAGTAGACTGGTCACTCCTAACTTTAGGAGGACTTGAAGTCTTAGTTTTTGACCCCACATGCTTTTTCTTACCACTACTAGATGTATGTTCAACAGATGCACTAGCAGTATTCATTAAATTAAAATAAGCATGCATGATGTTTACAGCACATGGCATACAATTAGGATGATTGCATTTAGCATGATTTGCATGCATGTTAGGCAAAGCAGTAGTTGCAGGCATGGTATTACAACCAACAGATTTTTCTTCCTCTACATAGAACGGGCAATAGTAAGACAAATGATCAGTTTGATTACAGATATAGCATGCTTTTCTAGCTCGTGTAGATGTAGATACAGATGCAGGTTCAGTTTTAACTGCCTTTACAGGTGCTTTCATTTGGTCTGACCCTGCTACCCATTGTTTATATGACACCGTCTTAGCCTCCTTGGTTCCTACACCTCTCTTAGCATAAGCAATCTTACTAGCTCTTTTAGAAGTTGTAGGTTCTACTACTTTTTCTTCTGAATCTCTTTCACTTTTAATCTCATGTTCAATTTCAGTAGCAACAGGATCTATGGTCCTAGGCTCAAACTGTTTAAAGATAGGTTTTCTAACATCCATTAAAACCTCAGGCACATTTTCTTTGACTAACACTGGCTCTAACAACTCAGCAGCCCTATTTTTCTTTTTCTGTGTGTAGTCAAGTCCTATGTTAACTTTTTCATTTTTGCTCTTGCCTGCCAGTTTCATGTACATGTCCCTTTCTACGAAAACTTTATTAGCGGCTTCTTCAAAAGATTTACATGTTACTTTAAGCTCAGCTAATTCATTTTTAAGTTCTTCGTTAAGGTCTTCCCTAATCTTAAGCTTGTGTTCTAAAACATCTACCTGATTCATTAACTGCCTTTCCTTACTTTCTCCTGATTCTAATTCCTCTACCCTGGCCTCGAGAAGTCTATTCTTAAGGGAGAGTTTAGCATTTTCCTCATTAACAGCAATTAGATTAAGTTGGAGATTGTACATATCTTTAGTCATGGCAGCTAATTCATTTTGGTACTCAGGAATAGACATTTCATTTACGGTTAGAATTGGTACCTCTGATTGTTCTGAAGATTTTGCCATTAAAGCAAAGTTGCATAGCTCCTGATCTTCATCTTCATCAGACTCGTCCCAACCCTTCCCTTCAGTCACAACATACGCCCGGCTTCCCTTCTGTTGCTTGCTAACCAAGGCATCATATTTCTTTTTCAAATTAGCATAGGATTCCTTGGGATGAACGTACTTGGGCTTCTTGCACTCTGTTGCGAAGTGCCCCAATTCATTGCAGTTGTAGCATCTGAACTTGTTCTTGTCTACCAGGTTAGGTCTGTAGCCACTACCAGATGTGCTACTCCGACCGCTGTAACTTCCACTACCACTTACACTACTGCCTCTCCTGCCTCTTCGGCTGAAAGAACTACCAAATCGTCCTTTACCACTTCTTTGCTTCCTGAAGCTGATATGAGCAAATTCTCGAGCAATACAAGCATATGACTTGTCTTCTAAGTTGTCCAGCTCTTCAAGGGTATAGTATTCATCCTCACTTTCTTCGGATGGATCTTCAATGTCTAATACCACCCTTTCAGGATTAGCATTTTTCAATGAGACAGCTGCAAGTGCCTTTACAGCAGATTCTTCAGCTACAAGTCCAGACTCACTTACCGCTTTGTTTTCTCCACTATTGTAGGATCTTCTTCTGTCATTTTGTTCCTGCTCCAGCTCGTAGGTCTTCAAAACACCATACAGCTTTTCCAGAGAAGTATTTTTCAAGTCTCTTGACTCTCGAATGGCAGTGATCCTGTGTTCCAGATGTTTAGGCAAATTCAAGAGAAACTTGATATTTGAATCTGCTAGTGGATAGACTTTATCTCTTATACTCAGCTCTATAAGCAATTTACTGTAACGTTTGTAAACATCTGCTACGCTTTCTCCTCGTTCGCATCTGAACGATTCATATTCAGATATCAGAATGCGTTTGTGATTATCTCTAACTTCCTCGGTCCCCTCCATCACCACAGCCAGTTTATCCCACATGGCTTTAGCTGTTTTTAATCCCTTTATTTGAACATAGTACTCTGAGTTTAGGGATTCAATTATGACGTTGCGTAATGACGCATCCATACCAACCAATTCCTTATCTGCGTCTGAAAACTCCATTTCCTCTTTAGGAACAGACCGGGATGGAATTAGTATCCCTCCTTCCATTCGCTCTGGCTCAATTCTCATGGGTATGTATGGACCGTTTTCCAATATTCTCAAGTATACCTTGTTTATTGATTCAAGGTAAGCTTTCATCCTTCCGGTCCATTCGTCATAATGTTGTGCATCAAACGGAGGTATCTTAAATCTGTGTGCGGCGGCCATTTTAATAAAGTTTAAAATTAAGATAATACACTTTTCAAATTACAATAAATTGTATTTACTTGAAAAATTAATTATCTCACTTTAAATGTCCAACAATTAATATCCAACGGATTCTGCACTTAAGATTCAAGCAAGTTAGTTTTAATCACAGGAACAGTAGCAGGGTCCACAATTTTTCAAGTCCAAACAAAAAGGTGTCCACTTTCTAGTTGACAGAAGTTCGAAATTGTCCTTTATGTTTAGCCAATCAGTTGATTCCAGCTTTGACCACAAGAAAATCCACAAAGCTCTAAAGTACAATATTTTGGAATTTTGTACAAATATTCCTTACACCATTACTTAGAACTTTTTAGATCTATGACTTTTCCAGGAAGAGACAAACAAAAACTTTCGGCACAAACTTCAAGAAAAAAATGGATCTGGGATTTTCAAGAACCAACTCAACCAACACAATAGGATCTCTGTTAGATGTGTTTAACAGAGGCTTTGATACCAATTGTTAGGTCCAAAGTGTTGTAGAGGGGGGGGGGGTGAATACAACTGTTTACAATTTATGAGAGAATAAACAATGTGCAAGTAATAAATGATGACTCAGAATTTCAAGAATATATCATTATATTCATTGATGGATTTGCTACAACATTCATAAAAGCATCATGATCAGTTGAACAATAAATACAGCAATTAAAGCTAGATTCAACTGATCCTCTCTCTCTCACTTTTTGTTTTACAGTAAATCAGAGATACAAGTTTCTTACTAAAAATAAAAACAAAGTGCTGCTTTTATAATGTCATGTAGTCTTGATCTTGTCCTTTTTGTGTACGTGGCCCAATCAGGACTTCGACAACAAAAAGTACTTTCCCAACAACTCTGGATCAACCGTTCACAATAAGCCACTTGTCCCTTGAACATTAAATGTTACATTTCTACCCGCATCTCGATCTTCGCCTGGACCCATCTCGATCTCGATCTGTGAAAATCTCGATCTCGATCTGGGAGAATCTCGATCTCGATCTATGAGGATCTCGATCTCGATCTGTGAAAATCTCGATCTCGATCTGGGAGAATCTCGATCTCGATCTATGAGGATCTCGATCTCGATCTGTGAAAATCTCGATCTCGATCTGGGAGAATCTCGATCTCGATCTATGAGGATCTCGATCTCGATCTATCGCCTGGATCGAGATTTGCCTTTGCAGAGTTTTACTTCACTTGTAAATCTCGATCCGCATCTCGATCTGCTGTGGATCGACATTTGCCTTGGCAAATATGCACACATCCAATGTTGACCTTCTTTAGTGACTAATTGAGAATTAACCTTTGTGAGCAAGTTTCCTTAGCTTCTTCAATTTCTTTTCCTCACTCAATTCAAATGAGATCTTCTATTACTGACACGAACTTGCCTCCAATGTCCTGACACTTGATGCAATGGTCTGGTTCATAAGTGACTAGTCTTGTAGGGGTTCTTGCTTCTGAATGTCAGTTCTCATTTGTTGATTAACCTTTACATTATCCAGATGTTGATATACATTACATGAAATCACTTTGGCCTTCTTGATACTTCCTTGACATTAATTTGATTCTCCATTAGATAAGTTAGGGCATGAGCAATACTCAGATTGAACTTCTTCTCACTTATGCATCCTTGATTAACCAAATTAGTTACTTGTAGTTACCAAGTATCATTACCATTTCTTCAGTTGATTGATTCCATGTGCTTCTTCAGTTTCTCTTGTTTTGCTGTTGTTTTATCTTTTACTTAGTTGAGTTACAAAATAATTAAGTGTTACAAGTTAGTACACCTATGCCTTTCACAAGGGCTTCCTCTCTACCCAACACCCCCAACCAAATCGAGCTCTCCTTCGCAGTCATCTTATCTTGCAAACATTTTGACTGCCTGATCAGCCTTCTGATCTTGGCAAAATTAGGTGACATATGCTTTATCACAGAAGTGAGCACTGCCACTTTCCACATCTTTTTCAAATCATGTGGCTTCTTGTATGGGGGACTCTGACCCTTCGACAGTCCTAATCTTAGCCACCAGTCTTCATTTCCAGATGGCCACCACGGTGGGGGAATGCCCTTCTCTAGCGGGTACTTTCTCTGAGGTGGATCACAATGCTGCATCAAAGAAGATAAAAGAGAACCCAAAGTTGCATCTTGCAAGTCTTTCAAAGAACTTTTATTTTTTCCATTTGGACAGTCTATACCCTCACCTTTTGCAAAACACTCTGCTTCATACTTCACTATAGCAGCTGGCCCATTCTTATCAAACTTGACCTTTTCTTTCCACCAAGCCCTAATATTATCGGATGCCCCACTGACAGCCTTACCCTTCTCAGGTATGATCCCATACACAAACCCACGAGCTTTGCAAACTTCCATAAGCTTTAACATATACTTCAAAATCCCATCTTGAGCTCTTGCCATCTTCTTCCGTCGAGCCTGATCAGTAATCTGCTTATTCTTTTGCTGCTCCACTGCCCGTAGAGCTGCAATTCTCTGTCTTTCTTTAATCCTCTGAAGCTTAATCCGGTCTTTCCACATACGCTTCTCCAACTCTTCTGCTTCAATCTCTTCATCGCTAACATCTTTATCCGCTATATCCACACCCCTCAAATCATCTCCTTCAACATCCCAACTGTCCCCCAACACATTCCCATAAACCATCAAATTTCAATCAAATTACAAACTTTATAAAAATTCAACTCTATCTCAATATCTATCAAATCAAAAACCCATCTTTCAATCAACAAGAACAATCTTGAAAATCTCAAACACCCACAAAATACTCTAAACACACACACACACATATTCAAACCTAAAACTAGAGTAAACTAAAAAACAAAAAAACCCAACTCGCATATACACAATTACACACACAGAGACATATATATAATAAAGAACAATCATCAAGAACTCATAAAATAAACAAAAAAAAATCAAAAAGTTGTCAATAAAAAAAGGGGGGCTAATATAATTGATGGGTTTTAAGTATAAACCTGATATCTGCACCAGTATCTTCTTCCATCATGAAATCAATTGACCCCCTTTATCACTTTTTGTTCTTCAGCAGCACCCAAGAAGATGAAAATAGTAAAGTAAAATATATTGGAATTTGTGACAGCATGAATGATATATGCATAAAATATGTACGTATATGGATGTACAAGAGAGAGAGAGAGAGAGAGAGAGAGAGAGAGAGAGAGAGAGAGAGAGAGAGAGAGAGAGAGAGAATGGGGGTCCGAAAAGAATAAGAGATACTCGTGAAAAAGAAAAATTAAGAAAAGGGGGAGATGGTGTTCAATTGTGATTTTGACTTTTGTAATTATTATGCCTGCGGCTGCCTATTTGCTACTATTCAACTTTTTTAAGCACACGTACAATAACATATCTTCTCAATTTTCCTCCTTTTTTAAAAAAAATCATATATATTTTGCAGTTCAAATTCGAAAAATTAACAATTTTTATAATCACATTTTTTTTATTTTTCATTAAAAATTAATAATTCATTAAATTTATTTACAGAATAATGTATTTTTATTGAAATATTTAATTGTTATATCATGTATAAATTAATAATAACTACATCTTATATAAAATTGAGCCGAGGGTTCTCCCCTGCCTGTTTATAAAACCCCAAAACAGCTAGCTAATCAAACTGATGAAATTTTAGAGAATGGCGTGGAGGCGATTTGCACCAAAACTACTCGTTCCTCCCTCTAATTTCCCATCTGGGTTCGCTTCATTTTCCTCCAAATCTTCCCCTTATCTTGGTAAAATCAAAAACTCTATCCTCCCCTCTTCATTATTTATACTTCTGTATGTATATGTTAATGTAAGTGTTGTTGCAGTTAAAGTTGGGATACCTGAATTTTTGAAGGGGGTGGGAAAAGGGGTTGAAACCCATGTTCAGAAGCTTGAGAATGAGATTGGTGACTTGCAGAAACTTCTCGAAACTCGCACTCTTAAGCTCAAGAAACTTGAGATCCCATGCAAACCTGTAATTTTATTTATACCCTTTTACTTGATTATTGTTTCTCTATATATTTTTTGGTGATTTTTGTTTTATTTTATTTTTGGTGACATGGGCTGCTTTTGTTTACATGTTTGGATTTGTATAATTGTGGGGTGTTTATTCTTGTGTGTTCTATTTACTTGTGTCGCGTTATGTTTTGGGGGTTTTTGATGTGTTTGTGGTCGTGTTGTTTATTTCTTTCTAGGGAGGGAGGGTTTAGGAGCTTTTAGGGTTTAAAATTTTGACCAAGAATAATGATATGATTTTATGGTTGTATGTGAATTTCTGATTCAGTTGGATCATTCGATTGTGATTACTATGGGGTTTGTGTGTAACGACTTTAGGATCTATCTTCCGATATTGTTAGTGTAATGGTAAACTTACTAGGATTATAGCAATTTGCTGTCAAGTGAACAATGGAGGTTCTAGCATTTGATATTAAAAGTAGAATAAAGTTGGCCTGGCGCAATTGCCTGTTATAGACTCTAGAATGCTTTCTGCATGCCCCTCTTTTTATGGGTGTAGGAGCCATCATTGTCTTACCGGCACTACATGAGAATTTCTGCTTGCGAGTAGATGTGTGCTCCTGTGCTTTAAAATGATACCTTTAATTTTAAAGGGATCCGGTATTAATGGTTGAGTTGGGTCAGGTTGCTTGAGGGAGCTCTATTGGTTATGCCTATCAAGGACAATGTAATTTCTTATTCTTTCACATTTTAAGTTCACTACAATAAAATATTTGGTGACATTAGGAAAGGTGGAATAGTAGAGTATTCCTCGGTATACTGAGGGTGAAGAAGTTTGCTGTTGACTTCCAATGAAGTCATTGTTACAGGATTTGGTAGTTCTATTGGGAAATTGTAGCATTTGCTATTTCTAATAACAACAGAGCATTTGCGGTCAAGGGCTAGTGAATAATTATGCTAGGAGAGGTCCTTTTATTCTCTCTGATTCTCTCTCACACTAACTCTATCTCTAGCATGCCAATCACTAACCAGTACACTATTTTTCTTTTGTACAAGGTCAACTACCTTCTTGCTCTCATGATCCAGCATCCCTATCCCACCCTATATTGTTGGCTTCCTCTTTCATAGTGTTTTTTTATCATCAGAGATGGGTACTTTCTTTGATAGCGTACACGCTTGTGCTTTGCTTTTGTTTATTTAATTCTGGGTCCATCCCAGTAAAGTTTTGGTTGCTAGTGGTTGATCTCTTGAGTTTTTTTGAGGTACCTCAAGTATATTCTTACTGAGATATTGTCTCTTCTGCCTCCTGGATCCTTTGCTGGAATTTCATTCATAGGCTTGAGCTCCTTAGAGGTTCTTCCCTGGGGCATATCAGATCTCTTTTGATAATGTGTTGGAATCTAGGTTTTTCTACCTTCTTGAGTTCCATATTTATATGTAAAATTTGAGATCGTTTTTTTGTTGTTGTTGACTTGATTGAACTTTTTTGGTCCTTGCTTTCTAGGCTAATTCCTTAAGGTCTGGTATATGTCTTATTTGTAAATTGTAATAGTCTTCTCATCCTGTCCATGGTAGAATGAGTTATTTCTGAATAGCTTAAGCTCAAAAGAAAGTTGGAATAACAGAACGAATAGTCTACCTGATTATATTCAGAACCAGATAATTATAATTTCGATATTTACTATGTATTATAATAGTTTATTAATTCTTGAAGCAAATAATTATATAAGGACAATTCCTTCCTAATAATTAATAGTCTTCATGATAAATAACATAGATGACTATCTTGTTTATGTCAACTTAGAAGGATAACTTAAAAAGAACCTCTAAAATGGCAGAAATAAAATTAAGACAAAGAAGATTCTGTTCAATGCTGCTGCATCACAACATAGGTTATCCCAAGTGTGCAATGGTGCTAGAATAGAACATCTTGATGCAATGTATAAAAGAATTATTGGAAGCTGAAACTGAGAGCTGTCATGACTCATGGCTCATAAGAGAGAATCTATCAAAGTAATAGGATGGTATTTCAATCATGCTGTGACACCGTAAGTTGTATCGACTCTGTCAAGCAATTGATACTGATGCATGGGGAGTTGTCAAAATTTATTAAGTGCTTTTTTTTTAACTGTAAAAAGTAGACGTGAATCTGACCGATCTATTCTTCAAGTCTGTACAACATAGTGGACAAGAAAAGTAATAAGTCTCTTATGTTTACTCTTGGAGTATAGAACTCCAGACCTTGATTAAAGTGGAATATATGTAGGTATATTTCTTCTATTTATGTCCATATAAATTATAATTAATCCGGACTGGTTTGTTGGTTTGGAATTCTAATTTATTCTGTTGGTCTTACTCTTTTTGCCCAGTTTTGTTTTTGCTTAGCTTGTTAAATATGCTATTATAAACATCGAAAATGCCCTCTCTTGTAGAAAGTCTCGACATTTTAATTTACTAAATGAAAAATGCACCTGATACAATGCTAGTCAAAGGTATATCATGTAACTGGATCTGGTATGTATTCAGTTTGCATTAATGGAATCGGAAAATAATGGATTGAATCGTTTACGCTAGTTGCTTGACTTTTAAGTTTAAAGCATAATTTTTAGTGCTCCACTAGTTGAATCATTCATGTACCCAAATTTAAGCAAGTAAATTCATTCCTGCCCTTTGTGCATGGGTTTGCTCATTTTCACTTCATATCCTTTATGCATTTGATCTTCTTCCTACTCTCACATCACCCTTCAATTCCAATCCGGCCAACCCACCAGTGGCAAAGGTATAATTTACTATCAGGGTTGCCAACAAATGTATTCATAGTAAAGACCTGATATAAAACCCCTAAATAAACTAACCATCTCTATTTACTATGAAAGTGATACATCTATGTTGTATATTGTTGTATCTAGGCTACTCCCAAAAACAAGATAAGGAATTAGGAGTTGAACAAAGGACCTGCATATCACATCAACAACACAAATCCCCCTCAGCAATCAGAAGTTTGTTATTATCTAAAACATATAATTTGTAAATGATTTGTCAGTTTTGTGCCCCACCACCCCTGCAACCAACCACACTACTGAGTATGATTGGCACATGTATTAGCTCTAATCTTGTATATGATTTCCTCAAATAATTTTTCTCTTAATTAATTTACTCTTCTGTGTGTTGATTAACATAGTGCTTTGCTGTTTACAGAGGAAGCTGATTTTGAAATATGCACACAAGTACAGGCTAGGACTTTGGAGGCCTCGAGCTGAGCCAGTGAAAAACGCTTGAGGACTTCTTGATTTTCTTGAAATAAAATACTCTCAAAGTCTTTGAGTATTCCCCAATTTTCATTTCAGTGATGGCTTAGCTCTCTGGTGGAGATGATCATCTACTTGATTGAAATATTCGATGCATGATGATTTAATATAGTTGGGCGTTCTGTCAGAAATTTCTACTAGCAGCTGGGAATTATGGTCATTGCTATTTCTAGTTTGTTTTTAATGTTTAGTATTATAAGTTATCATCTTTTGTCACTTGATTGGTTTGACACTGAGAATCCTGAATATCTGGGTGACAATGATGACAGAACATCCGATCATATGTACCGGTATATGTTATCCTGTTCGAGCACAAAACCGGATCTTACGTACCAGTAGCGTTTGGGGCAGTAGAATGTATGCAGATTTTACTTCTATCACTAAAAATAGAGTTGGGAGGGTAAAACGTAGAGAGGATGCTTATGTTGATACCAAAATTTTGTCAATGATAAGGTAAATGACCGTGTGAAATGCAGCGATAAAATAAGGGAAAATAAATTTATTCGTCACTAAACTATTGGTGTTTTATTGTTTTAGTCCTTGAACTAAAGATTCCAATATGCGAGTCCTTCAACTTTTGAATTTTTCTGATTGAAGTTCTTCCGTCCAAAAAAACTAACGGACGTTAAAATCTTGATGACGTGTCACTGATGTGACATAAGAATTTTTGGTTTAGGTCCCTGAACTTTTCCATTTCCTGGTTTAGGTCCTTAAACATAAAATTTTGAAAATAATTAAATATTTATAAATTTTAAACATAAAAATCTGAACATAAATTTTTTTATGTTTATCGTTTATTTTAAAAATAAAATTTTAAAATCATACACAACTCTAAACATCTAAATTTACGGTTATCAAGCCACTTTTAATGTCAATTACAATTAGTATGTCAAAAGGTACGGGGGTAAGATTTTTCTGGGTGTAACTCTAGTTTTGAGATTTTGCGGATATCCCTTTACTCATGTATCAGATCATTTTACTTTTATCGCGTTTACATTGTGTTTCATCGAATATGAGTCAAATATAATCCACTAACATTAAGTATTATTTTTTTGAACTATATAAATAACTATTTCATCTAAGAATAAAACAAATCTGATATGTGTATCATATGTTCGAGCCGGATACAAACCAAGTTGACGAATAGTCCGAATCAATTTACAGCCCTAGTCATGCCAAGCCGAAAAGCTTCATACAATAAAAATTTAAAAATAATTGAATATTTTTAAATTTTAAACATAAAAATCTTAACATAATTTTTTTATGTTATCGTTTATTTTTATTTTAAAAATAACATTTTAAAATTAAACATGATTATCGTTAAAATTTATAAATATTTAATTATTTTCAAAATTTTATGTTTAAGGACCTAAACCAGGAAATGGAAAAGTTCAGGGACCTAAACCAGAAATTCTTATGTTACATTAGTGACACGTCATCAGGATTTTAACGTCCGTTAGTTTTTTTGGACGGAAGGACTTCAATCAGAAAAATTCAAAAGTTGAAGGACTCGCATATTGGAATATTTAGTTCAAGGACTAAAACAATAAAACACCAATAATTTAGTGACGAATGAATTTATTTTCCCGATAAAATAAATATTCGTGTAACACGAGAACATGTTGTAAAGGTGGCAATCATGACATAATTGATTACCTAAACGAATTCTAGAAATGTACCCACAAGCAAAATTTATAACCGCTAGTAGGTTAAAATCTATGTTCCTATTTAAGAAATACCATGACAATAACTTCAGGAAACATTGAGAATATAGCTGATGAAAAGCTTAATGATCCCTTTTGTTTTGCCAAGTTAATGATTCTTTTTGTTTATCCTTTTATTCATTATAGTAGGCTAGTAGCTGCGAAGTGAAAAACTTGACAATTTGGAACATAAGAACATGATTCGTATCTAATTTTATCTGTGAATTAACAATATTACTTTACTAGAAATCTTTTTTGTTTTCAGGACCAAGTACATTGATCGACTCGTATGACATTTGGAAATGCTTTTTCCTCATTGATAAACAAACTGATTACCAAAACTTTTGGAAAATTCTAGTTTACTCCATTCAGCTTTGCAAATGATGGCAAACAATATATGAAACACAGTGCTATAATTTAGTTGCCATCCCTTTCAAGAGACCTTTATTAAGAGCTTAGTATTCATCATCACAAAGAAAAAAAGCATCCTCACCTCCTCTAGTTGTATCATTTACAGATGGCACTCAAGTGCCAAATACATTCTCATTCGATATCTAAATTCGTTTCACTTCGATTGCAGCTCCTTGCTTTATCCCAGACTCTAGCATTGCCTCGAGAATAGCAATATCCCTGGCACCTTCAAGGAATGAGCTACGTGGTTCAGCTTCGTAACTTTCTTTCTGCAGTGGAATAGAAAATGAATAAATAAGTGGCCTGAAATATATTATAAGCATCGGGGTCGGTCGGTTTTTTTCCCCTTTCTATAGAGTCACCGTGTTATCAAGATTTAACTCCTGGCAAAAGAAATGACATCTTACTAAGCCCGGGGTTCCAGAAACTGATGACAAAAAATTCATATACCAGTGTTCCATGCGATTTGAGATAGGATATGGCACAGTAGCATGGGCTCTAATAAGTTATTGTGTCATGCATATGTAGTAATTTAGGAGACAAAGGTAGATCTACTTAAACCCTAGGTTACGAGAAACTAAACAACATTGTTTGTGATATTTCAAAATATGCTGTTATAACGTAGAAAGACGGGCGAGTTAAGGTGGCAATGCCTTCTTGGGCATTCTAGAGATGCTGGAGATCGGCTTTCGGAAGACATCAACCCACTGCCAGTCAACCTGGCTGGACTGGTCGTTTGCAGAACAATAATTACTGTACTTATAAGCCAGATGAATGAATACTACCTTAAGGGTGGCCTGAGACATGTCATGAATGAATGTCTTTAACTCTTCAGTCACCCCACTGAAAGGGTAAAATGTGATCTTGCTTTGACCATCAGTAGTATAAAGGGATACCTGTGGTAGCATTATAATTATTAATTAAAAGTTTGTTACTCACTACAGACTAAGATGAAAATAATGTAGATTAATTAGGTACGAGGAGAATTTTTATAAATATATGTTTTCGTAGCTTCATCAGGTTCTAAAATTACGAGGAAAATTATGAGTAATCCAACATAAAATTCACCAGATATCCATGCATTCCATCTCTATTTCCGCGCTCAACCTGCAGAGTCCCATTCAAGCCAACAATCCTCCATAGTACCTATAGAACAGTAGAGTTTGAGTAGGGGTAATTTCAATGAAGTTGTGGTCTAGGTTAATTAAACGACTTAACCATTGCACATGCCTTGGGGGATCTTGAGGATACAACCA
Source organism: Oenanthe sinensis (assembly GCA_028671895.1). Lineage (NCBI taxonomy): Eukaryota > Viridiplantae > Streptophyta > Magnoliopsida > Apiales > Apiaceae > Oenanthe > Oenanthe sinensis. The sequence goes on from CM053814.1 coordinate 11,030,965, forward strand.
TTACAAAAACTCCGGAGCATCCATTTTCCAATTGACTACATGGAAGGAAACAATGGACTTTAATTTAGTCGGGAAATTAAAATTAAACTAAAATTAATAATAAGTATTCACACTCACAACAAAGAGGAGATGCTATCTGGTGGAGGGAGGCTCATATCGACATGAGATGTTGTAGCGGACACTGAGGTTATCTCACATCCTACAAGCTGTCAAAATAATTAGATGAAAAATCATATTAGAACAGAAGTCATGGCGGTAATAATAAGTTGATAGACTTCAAGAGGATCAAGAGATTTGTAAACTTATGACATCTGGAGAAGGTAAACTAATCAGATTTAGTTTTACAGCGAAATAGGTTAAAATCTCACCATCCTCAAGCCTGCAATGAAATGTACACCCATATCTAAAACAAACCCTCCCTGTCAAAACATAAAAAAATGATAGCAGTGTCAGAATAATATAAGAAGGTGACTTGTATTGAAGGAACTTTAGAATATATTTTAACTTCGCAGATAAATATTCTAAATAAGACCTACCAAGCCAAAATAAAAAATTGTTTAAAATAACCAGTTCAGGAAGATCATACTAGCACTTCAAGAGGAGGAAGAAGATTAATAAATATTTTTGAACAGTAAAGCAGTGAACCAGCATTTATACTATCATATCAAACTAGTACTTTGTCACTCATAAGTGCATCCTTTTGTGCAAGTGGAACAAAATTATTTACTAGAGTATGAAAATGCACGCTGTGTGCTCCTTGTGTTCTAACGACATTAAGGAAGCAGCTGTAGACATACATTAAAGTTGCGTCTCCATATGCTTGAGAAGTAAGGATTTGAACTGTTCATTGATCCTTCGATAATAACTTGGATGCTCATCATATCACCAATTTCACCCATTAACTTTTTGCTCTGTACCATGAATAAGTATTAGCTTGACAAGCTACCACAGAAAATCCTATGCCAAATGTTACAGCTGGAACATATACCTCAACAAAAGCAGGTTCAAACCGATAATTTTCTGCAACAGCCCATATTGGCTGGCCAGAAACATCAGTGTTTATAGAATTATAGCATGCAAGTGCAGTTTCTGCTTCCTTGACAGCTGCATAAATTAGACAACGTTGATCTTAAAATTTTATTCCTTAATACAAGATGATTCATCCTCAAGTCCTATCTCTAACACGGCTTGTTTAGAGGCAGCATATAGTTATCGGATATTTATATTGTACATTTACTCCCAAGACAACCTATAATGTAGCACCGTTTCACCAGAGGATGCCCGTGTTAAATACGAAAATGATCACTGAACATATATAACAGTTAAATTATGTACTACTTATATTTTAATATTTATATAATAGAAAGCTACAAAGCAAGGAAAAAGTAATTCTATTGTAGATAGATCACTTACAAACTGCAGCTGGTTTCTCTATTGATCCACAGTTTCCACCAAGCAACGAGTAAGGCATGCACACACAGAGTAACTTTAGCTCAATGTGCAAGAAAATATATGTAAACAAATAATTTATGATGTATATATTGCAGCAGTGTCAAGTTACATATGATACAATGCAAAATTGCATAATGTCACAGATTGAAATTTTTAGTTAATGTAATTTACCTTGAAGTACATGTTTCCCTGCCTTCAGCAGCTTCAATGACATGTCCACCTGTGTGATTTGGTTCGAATTTTAATAAAATGTTAATATTATACAGTTTAAAAAAATAATAAGATACGTTCAATATATATATTTTTTCCTTCTCATTTACTAAAATATATATGACGTTCGTGAGTAAAGGACTGCAATATTAGAGCTGCTAATTTGAGCTGGTGTGTGCAAGTAGAAAGGACCAGGAACTAAACATAGTTAATCGATTATCTACATGTAATTTTTTTTGTATTCTCTTATACACTGTTTCTGATACACTTAATAGAACTTCATATTATTGAACAAACCCAAATAACACCTGTGTGATACACTTCACTGATCATGTCATCCTGCATCAATTTATTCTACTCCAACCTTTTTCATTTTTATTTCCCTGTTCACACAAATCTACTCAAGAGTTCGATTCTATTGAATTATAGAAGAGCATAAACTACACCAAAGCACTAAGGTAAATAAAACCCATACCCCAGAATAATGAACCTTGGAATTCATATTTGAACAAAGTTTTATGCATCCATTTTAATCTTTACTAAAAGAAAAGGATTTCATTGAGTTGACTCCTTAAATCTCGACGATTGAGTATGAATAGGCTATTATGAATTCGAACAAGCTCAGACATGGCAATGGTCTCCAAAAAAATAATGTCCAACACTAAGAGTACTTATCAAGCGATTAAGGATGCTGAAGAGGACAAGTTACAGTACAGTCACTGCAATGGAAAATGTCATACCCAGGATACACTTGTTTCTAAATCAAAGTCTATCCTGATTTGTTCATTGAAAGCAAAAAAAAAATCTATTTTTTATTTATGTTTATATGTTCTTATGCTAATTACTGAATGACTACATTAGCAACATTTTCTACATGATACGTTGCCGCATAATAATATAGAATATTTATATTTTTGTGATCATCATTTATCATATATTTAAGTTATTGGAGTAAACTAACCAAATTTAACAGAGGAGTAAACTAGCCTTTCTGTTAATGTATTAAGAGTGCAATACCTGATATTCTAAGTCATGTTTTGAGCCTCTCCGATGGTAATCAAACATAAGGATTATATTTTTTTTGTTTAAGTATACAAATTGAAAATAAGTTATACTTATAAAATATTTTTATCGATCAAGATTCTAAGTGTGTTAGATTTCGCTGTTCATCAATTATAAAATTAACTATAAAAACAAAGGACCATGATTATTAAAATTTAATATGTACAATAAAAAGTAAAATGAAGATACAGTTAGGACATAATACCTGAGTTTGTCCAGCAAGAACAACCGCAACACCAACAATGGAGGAATCCTTAATAATATCATCAAGCCCGGCATCACCCCACTTGGATACAACCTCCGGAAAATATTTATCTGCCATTTTAACCGCCTCTTTCGCAGATGCCTGTATGAATATATGATACATTGTAAATGTAATTATTATAATAAACCATCTGAATCATATCGAAAAATTCTACAAATATATAAAAATGCAAATTTGATAGTTACCTCGGACCGGCTCCAAATGGCTTTAACAACAACAAGGTCAGAGATCTCAGATAATCTGGGAATGTATTGCGATCTAACAAAAATCCCAGCGCCAATTATGGCAATTTTAGGAGGCTGATCACCCATAATTTGATAATTTGTATAGGCAGATTTTGTAGTTGGATTAAATTTATGTATCTATGTTATTGATCGAATCTAGAAATGCATGTTAGATACGTTTTGCTTGTTTGGAAATCATGTGAAATAAGAAAATTGTTTATGAACAAAAGAAAGTCATGCATTTATACTCTGTTATTTAAACAAATCAAATACAGTAATAAAAAAGAAAGAGAAAAGCAGTTGCAATGTTTTCATGTGACACGTTCAACATCATATATGTGCTTGATACATACAATTATAATTACAGTACTTATTTAATTTCCTATGGTAAATAAAAATTTAATATTATTATTACACCCATTATTGTATTTTGTTTCTTAATATTTTACATTAGTACACTTAATTTTGAAGAGTAGGCATCAAAGATTCAGAGACATACATATCATGGGCTACTTGTGGCTAAACCATAAATTTGAGAGATCCTGAAATTTTTTAAGAAAATATTAAATGTTTATAGTGAATTATAAATCCTAAATATAAATACCTATCATTTTTTAAATTTTTTCTGACATGCATAATTGTTTTTAGAACTTCTTTTTCCTGGTTATGCCAGCAGGTTTTGCGGCAGCAGCATGAGCAGCTGATTCTTTATCGTAAGCATGGTTGAGGTATGCATGCAATCATTTATAGCCTTCCATGATGGCTAATAATCGGATCACTAGGAGCATAACCGGCAACAGAATTATCATCAACATCGTTCAAATTAGCAGAGCCAGGCCAGTCCAGGTGTCATGGTGATGAAAACAATCACTGGCTGACATGGACAGAATTTCAAGCATGAAACAAGAAACTAGGAGTCATTGACTTCCAAATTGCAACAACGTCTTGTTGCCTTCCCCGGAAATCATAAGATTTCTCCGAATCCTGTACCAGAGTGGCTAAGGACTCCATGTAGCATTCTACTGGCTTCTTTGATCTTTTCTAGAAAACAAGAAAAAATTGGCTTGTTTCTTGTGTGCTTCCATTGGCTGTAAATGTAGCTGACCATGCTGAAAAAGCCCAAATGAGACTACCCCAGGCTGCTACACACACCTATCTAGCTTCTTAAACTAAAATTTTGCAAAACTACAGTTGTTACGAATTGTTGGAACTATAAAAGTTTGTTGTTACCAGTACTTCGAATTTGGGCTTAGTACGTAGTTGGCACTCTAGTTTAACGTATCATTTCTTCTGGACCAGGTGAGTGTAGTGAGGACCAATCATCTCCCCTCACTGGCACTAGAACCTTGTCCACAAGGTTTATAAATCTTTTGTGCCATGTTGGACTGTCCTCTCATGTGGCGTGCAATGACAAGCCGGTCCACTTGACCAAATTTTCATTGATAACACGTCTACCTTTGCAAATATGTCCAGTATTCAAAATTGACTCTACACATATGCATCCAATCGGGGTACTTGATCTGGGAAATGACTCGTGCACTGTCAACATGTATTTTTGTAAAACGGGAGCAGGAAAAATAGAGTGAGTGTGAGATGAAACTAGAAGATTTAATCCATATGGAACAGGACCCACACATTCAGAAACTTGGTATGGCCCATAAAACTTGCAGGCAACTTTCTGATATGCACGATGAACACATTTTGTTATTAGACAAGTGTGGAGGGGAACACATTTTTTTAGTAGGTAAGTGTGGAGGAAGAGAATTACACATAATCACCAACATCAAACACCACATCACTCTGATATATATGTGCTAACTGCTTCATGTGATTAGTAGCAGCACACAACGTCAACTAAAATTTGTGAAGAATCTCATCTCTAGTACGTAAGGTCTGATCGACTTCATTATCAATAAAATCACTTGATTATAGCATGGAATTGAAAGCGAAAATAGACCACAGAGTGCTTAGAATGATGTCATGCCAATTGAGCAGTTGAAAGTGGAATTGCACCAGTACTCTGCCCACGCTAAGAAAGACAACCAAGAGTGAGGCTTCTGAAAGGCAAAACACTGCAGTACTGTTCAATTATGTAATTCACTACCTCTGTTTATCCGTCCAATTGCAGGTGGTCTGCTTAGCTTACTTGAAATTTAAAGCTAGACATCTTAAAATCTCTTTCGAAAAATGGCTGATGTTGAACCATGGTTACTGATTCTGAAACGGTGCATACTATGCAATGTAAGAGAAAGTGGCATGTTATTGACTTGGCAGTGAACGAAAGTGCAAGACGTAAATATCAGCATACTTGCTCAGGCCATCCACTAGACCACAACAACAATGATATAACTTTTTCTGGATGTGAAGAACATGTCGAACATGCACATGTGATATGGTCATTGTTTCCCGATTGGATTATCTTGAATTTAGATATTTTTATTAAATTTTGTGGTATTTTAGTCATTATTTTATAAATTAATGATTTAGAGCACTACATAGAAACTATACATCTATCATTATATTTAATTTTATACTACAGTGAACCAAAACCTAAATATAATATCAAAACACTCCTTTATATTTCAAAATTATTAAAATCATAAAACACATAATCAAGTCCCAATGAAGACATCATCAGTACTCAAAATCATAAATTTGAACAGAATAGAACAGAACACACTGTAAAGCAAAAACTTTATAATCCTTTAAATGGAAATGAACCCAAATTCAAGGTTTAAAGGAAGAAACTCAAATCAACCCTGTCAGAAATGTTGTGGTGGGGGAGGAGGTGGAGGAGGATCTTGATCATAGTACGGCACGACGGTGTAGATTGTCTGAATAATTGTGAGGGCGAATAGTAAGAAAGCCGCAAAAACAGACAAAATAGCCCATGGACTCCTAAAGTAAGTATGTATAAGATTCGCTCGCCATTCATTCCAGGGTTTCTTGCAGTAGTGGTGAACACTCTTGTGCACAATATCCAAACTTCTATTAGGATCAAGTGTTATATCCTTAGAAAGCGAGTTGAATAATTTGGCCACAGCTTTATCACTTCCAATGGCATTTTGAATAATACCTTGCAAGTGCAAAAGATTAACATCTTTTGCATTGTCAATGATGTTGTCCATAAAGAAAACATATGCTGTCACCTCATTTCCTGCGCCAACATGGAATCTTTCAAAAGCAATTAGGTTGAGAAACATTGCTTCTGTTGTGTCATCCACCACGATACGTGGGAGTCTTAGAACGCCACTGTGGAATGAAATATCTTTGAGGCTAGTGGTTTTACTTGTTTTGAATCTGATTCCTGCTTCGTGAAGCTCCATCGCAGAACGTATTATCTCTTCGTTAATATTATAAGGCCTAGGGTGTCGAAATTTATGAGGGTGGTGATCAAAAAGAAGGCTCTTCCTGTATACATCTAGTAAATGCAGGCATCCCCCAAGGTTCGGGACGGGTATATCTGGAGAGTAAAACTTGACCATATGGTAGTTCAAAAACTCCTCATGCTGCCACATTACATAGTTTCATATGCAACCACCAGTTAGTATAATCACAATTCATAATCTAAGATAAGTAAAATTTAAGAGGCTATCACACACACTGAAAATATCATGAATTGCAACATATCGTGTCATTTTAATTTGCCGAGAAGTGTCATTTTAGAAATGCACTTGTGTATTGACCTTATATTTTGCAAATTTGTGATATATGCATACTAACTATTATTATATACAAATAGCTAATTTACCATAGGTATGTCACTTTGAATAGCCAGGAGGTTTTGAAGCAGCAGCATGGGCAGCTGATTTTCTAGCATAAGCATGTCACGCTTGATGTATGGCATGATATATAGCTTCCCATGATTGCTGAAAATCGGATCATTAGGAGCATAATCGGCGACAAAACTATCATCGTCATCATACAAATTAGCAGAGCTGGTGCCAGTCCAGGTGTGATGTGGATAAAATCCATCAGTACTGGCTGACATGCGCAAAATTTCAAGCATGAAACAGCCATCAAGGATCATTAACTTCAAAAATTCGTCGGTGTCTTCTTGTCTGTCAAGGAAATCATAAGATCTCTTCAAATCCTCCACCACAGGGGCTAAAGACTTTATGAAGTATTCCACAGGCTTATTTGACCTTTTCAGAAATATAAGAAAAGCACGGTGCTTGTGTGATTCCATTGGCTGTAAATGTTGCTGGCCATGATGAAAAGGCCCGAAGGAGACAACCTGAGGCTTGTATGCATGCCTATTTAGCTCTGTAATGGATGCTGGCAAACGATAGATCGACCGTTTCCTCCAGTGCTGCTCAATCTCTTCAATCGAACTATGTTTCATTTGATCAAGTTCATCTTTTACTTTTACCACCCAAGCATCGTTTACTAATTTTTCCATTGATTTATCTTTCAGTTGTTCACAATAAGTTTATCCCAGTCATCTTCTTAGATTAAGTGCACATCTATTAATAGAATCAAAAGTGTACGATACGCCTTCGAATTCCTGCCCCAATCAAAATGAGTTACTATTTATTTATTGTTTCTTTTTTTCTGCAGTGAAAGTTTTCTTGTGTCCATTGTTCTAAAAATCGGTGATTAATGCACATCTATTAATAGAATCAAAAGTGTACGATACGCCTTCGAATTCCTGCCCCAATCAAAATGAGTTACTATTTATTTATTGTTTCTTTTTTCTGCAGTGAAAGTTTTCTTGTGTCCATTGTTCTAAAAATCGGTGATTAATCATGATTAATCACCGATTAATCCCTGTTCATTAGCTCACCGAAATGATTAAATTTCCGATTATTCAATTAATCATTCTCATTAATGTCCGATTCATCCGATTAATTCATGTTTCGTGACTTCACCGTCTAGTGTCGATTTCCGTTTTTTCAACGCTGCTTGTGTCTAACAACTTGGTATATGTAAGCTTTTAAATGAAGTAAAGAACTCCCAGGTAGATTGTGACTTGGGCTAGAAAATATTCCTCTCGTTTTAGAGTAACAGATCTGATCTTCAAACTTTACTTTCACCATATTTTTAGTTTTAACAAAACTTTTTTAATTACATGTAGAGGAAAACGATTCAAAAAAATATCAGCGGATGTAGATTTAATATTAACTAGCTTATAAAACGTGCAAAGCAGGGGCTAAGTTAGTATCAGGATCAATTGTTACATTCTTAGAAAATGATTGGAATAGTGTAGCCACATCTTCATCACTTCCCATGGCATTTTGAATAAAACCTTGCAAATGCAAAAGATTAACATCTCATGCACTGCGAATAATGTTGTCAATAAAGAAAATATATGCAGTAACCTCATTTCCAGCACCAACATGGAATCTCTCGAAAGCAATTAGGTTAAGAATCACTACTACTGTTTCTCATCCACTGCGATACATGGGCGTCTTAGAACCCCACTGTGGAATGAGATGTCTTTAAGGCTTCTGATATAACTTTTCTTGAATCTGATTCCTGCTTCATAAATCTCCATCGCAGAATGTATAATCTCATCCCCGCCTCCATACATATTATAAAGCCCGGGACGACGAATTATATGATGGCATCGATCAAAAAGTAGGTACTTCCTGTACACAACTACTAAATGCAAGCATTTCCCAAGCTTCGGGACTGGCTGACCTGGAGAGTAGAACTCGACCATATTGTAGTTCAGAAACTCCTCCTGCTGAACTATATAGTTCTTTTTTTTTTTTTCTGATTGGAGAACCATTATATAGTTACAAGTTATGTATGCAACAGTAGTTATTAATATCTACTGTGTATTCAAACTCTGAAGTTGATAAAATTCATAATTGGTTGTCACACTTCTACTGAAATTGTAATATATTATATATTAGTACCATCTGAATTGACCCAGTCTAATATTAGAAAAGCAACAAATTTCATGGACTTGCTGTTCAGCGAATTTGTGACATCTAAATAATGAGTATAAATAATTACTAACATTTATGAATACTTAGTGTTACTGTAGTTTTATCATTTTGAAGTGCACACATGTTTTCAAGTAGTAGCATTGGCAGCTGGTTTTTAAGCATTAGCATGTCCTGCTTGAAGTATGACATGATATTTAGCCTTCGATGATTGCTAAAAATTGGATCATTAAGAGCATAATCAGGCAACTATACTGTGATCTTCATCATACAATTTAGCAGGGCTAGTGCCAGGCTAGGGGTGACTGGCTGACACATGCAGAATTTCAAGCACGAAACAACCATCGTGAATCATTCACTTCAATATGTCGTTGGCATCTTCTTGCTTCTTTAGGGAATCATAAGATTCCTTTAAATCCTGTGCAAGTGGGGCTAAGGACTCCTCCTAGTTTTGCACAAGCTTATTTGATCTTTTCAGTAAAATAACGAAAGCACGGTGCTTGGGCAATTCCATGGGCAGTAAATGTGGCTGACCATTATAAAGAGGCCCAAAGAAGACCATATGAGGATTGTATGCACGCCTATTTAGCTCCGTAATGGATGGTGGTAATCGATATATGGACTGTTTCTTCCAGTGTTGCTCTATCTCTTTCAATGAATCATCTGTCATTTGATTAAGTTCATTTTTTACTTTAACCCAATCATCTCACTAAATTTTCCATTAATCAATCTTTTCAGTTGATCATATAAAAGTTTATCATTCGTCATTCCCTTGTATAATCTTGCGCACAATTTACCAAGTACCATTTTTTTCCATATATTAATCTAAGTACCATTTTTTTTTCTGCAATGACAAATTTGATGGCTCTAACAACTTGGTATATATAAGATTTCAAACGAATGAAAAAACTTCAAGGTAGATGTTGACTTGTGGCTTGGGCAATGATAATATTCCTCTGGTTTCAGAGGTTCATATATGATCTTCAAGCATCATTTTCACCATATCTTTTTAGTTGGAATTTAACCCCTCATTATAATTACATATCAAGGGAATCGCCAAATAATATAATAGAGGATGTACATGTAATATTACTCCACCGAAAGGTGGCATTTGGCAACATACTTTGGATAAATTTGATTAATTGTACGACATCAGTAGAGAAACAAGGGAGGATTTAAGTGCAAGGGAATGAACTGCTCTTCTTGTCCACTCAAAAACATGTTTGCTTTTCTCTTGAGCAAGATCGTATCTGGATTAAATAAATGGTCAGATTGAACTTTTTGACTTGCAGCACTTGAGTAACTCAGTCAATTAAAATATGCAATCTGAATTCTGATAGTTAAAATCTGATGTATTTTTCACATATGTCGAAGGACTCTTACTTCGGGCAGAGTATCGAAAATAAACCTCGAAATCAGTTAGACACGTAAAATGTGTATTGTACTTTAATGGTAATCAATCAAGAACACTTGTACTTGAATAACAAAAGCAATTGAAACAAACAACTGGATAACTAAATGTGAAATGATTTTCACTTGCATAAATTCTTCATAAATTTCCTTTTTTAAAGGGCATCAAGTCCTTGGTCTTTGTAACAAACAAACATAGTCTAATTTTTTTCACTCAACCCCTTGCAAAAATCTTTACAAACACCTAATATTCGTATTACAGTCTTTACAGAACTCGTTGAAAACTCTAACCTGTCTTCTTTATTTCTAAATTTGTATTGTATTACCTCTTTAACATGTTTCCACGGATTGAAACTTGCTTATTTGAAACATGCAGAATCAAAATAGAGTCGTTCCCGAAGGGGATCAAGATAAGAAGCTACTGGCAATGATATTACAACTTTATAGTCAAAATTCATGCATATTATTGTTAAACATATCCAATAGCTCAAGAATACAAGGTAAGATATTTTAAACGATATATTAAACGATCTTAAGTAACAATTGTTTTGCAATTAAGGGGTATAGAAGCAACCAAAGAGTAAGAATTTCGGTTTCTACCATTCACACTTCCTAGCATATGAACTCCAGGACAGAATTCCAATGATTTAAATTGATTTATGAAGAAAAATATCGTAAACAACAAAACTTTATTACATGAACACATAACTGGAAGATAAAATTACACTGATAATAGTATCATTTAATATTAGCAAGTTCAATTTTGTAATGCAGAAATCGGCGGACTTGGAAATATTAAAGATCATAACTACAATTAAAAAATCTTAAAAACTTAAGAGTAGCTAACTTGATCAGCTGCGAATTATAGAGAATGGAGATGGACATGGGGGCTTAGCAACATCAACAACTCTTTCAAGCAATATGATAACCTGTTTCATGCTTGGTCTTAAAGATGGATCCTCTTGAATGCACCATATCGCAACCTTCACAAACCTCTCTAGCTCCTCCCAGTCATCTATCATATCCTCCTTATTTTCTACTATCTTCTCCAGTTTCCCTTCCTCAAAACAATCCCAAACCCAATATGTTAAAATGGCTAATTCTCCATTTTCTGAATCCTCAACACTTCTTCGACCACAAATGATCTCCAGCAGTAAAACACCAAAACTATATACATCAACTTTTACAGTGACAGGTGTGTTTCTGAACCATTCAGGGGCAACATACCCTTTTGTGCCCCTGATTCCAGTATTTGTTCTACTCTGGTCCATCATCAAGAGTTTGGCCAGCCCAAAATCAGATATTCGAGCATTGTAATATTCGTCCAAAAGAATGTTCTGTGGCTTTATATCACAGTGGATTATCTGTTTGCTGCATTCGTCATGGAGATATGCCAGTCCCCTTGCGATTCCAAAGGCTATGTTCTTCTTTTGTGCCCAACTAGGCTTTACATCTCCGAAAATGAAGCTTGCTAAAGTACCATTAACCATGTACTCATAAATGAGTAGACGATTTTCTCCATCATCACAATATCCAAGCAACCGCACTAAATTCTTTTGATGAGTTTGAGCAATCACATTAACTTCAGTTTTGAATTCCTTGTCACCATCTTGAACTACCCTATCTAACCTTTTCACTGCAATTAACATATTTGAAGACGCCATCTGAACTACCCCTTTGTAAACTATTGCAAAAGCACCCCTTCCCAGCTCTTCCTTGAATCCATTTGTGGCTTGTTCGAGCTCTTTATAAGTGAAAATGCGCATATTGCTTATGACACTATTATCACCTGGTTGGAACTCTTTAGTCTTCCTCCTGTATACGCAGAAGTACCCGAAGCAACCAGCTGCAACTAATACAAAATTTATAAAAACTGAACTGCCTAATAGAACTGAACCAGCAGTGGATAACGTACTTTCATCCTTCTTACGGCTATCTGGACAATTTCGAGGCGAAAGATTATCTTTTCTTCTTTTTATAAAAGCCGTTCCAATAACATTTGGTTCAGATCTATTATTCCTCCCATTTGACAGAGGCAGTTTCTTTTTCCAACAACTATTGCCTCTGTAAATTGCAACCGCACAGAGACAATCGTTTAGGCAATACTTTTTACAATCTGTTTGAGAAAGAGGCTTTAGTTGCTCATAATCAGATGTTGGCCAATCAGTATCATTAAGCTCCACAAAATCATATAACTCTTCTTTAGAACTTGGCCCATCATCCTCACAGCTCTCAATGAAACTGGGTTTGCAGCTACCATACTTATCAGTTGGATCAATTAAGGAATAGCTCTCTGGGCATTCACAGGTTGGCCTTCCAGAATTTCCAAGTCTGCAAATACTGTTAAATCCACAAGCCCCGCTACCTTGACCTCCTCCAAGGTTCATACAAATATTTTCCGGCTGAGACCAGATAGCAGTCCAGTTTGGGCTTCCAGTAAATACCTTTGGGTGAGAATATAGAACAAAAACTCCATCAAAATCCAAAGTAGCTCTATAATAGGACCCTGAATCTGGAACTAAATTTGTATTGAGATCAAATAATCCACCATTTCTCCGCGCAATATACATATTCCCTGTCTGATTAAACCTCACCTGAACACCGGAATTATTGGTAGGATTATTAGTTCCACTTATATAGTAAGCATCATATGCATTATTTGAAGGTATATCTCTTGTATTCAGGACAAGATTTCCATCTAGAAGCAACCGTAACTGAAACCTTCCTTTGGAAAAATTCGACTCGCTACGCTTTGAATAAATCACACCTCCATTGTCCATAATCTGTGTAGGCAAAAGGGTATCACTTGGATTTCTGAAACTATCCCATATCCTGGTCGAATCACTACTGCGAATCATAAAATTGCCTGTATCATTCAGAACACCACTAGAAGCCCTACCAGAAGCTAAGGCAGACCTCCATAACTCTTTGCCTTGAGGATCACTGAGGACTAATCCGAGGTCAGCATCGAGTTGCACTTTGGAACCAGCAGTGACAGTAATTCCATCATTGACAAACCAGACCATGGTCTTGTCAGGAATTTTGTCATACCAGATGGACAGCAAAAACTGGTCATTTTCTTGAACTTTCCGAAACCCAAATGCAAAATCACCAGAAGGCGAATACCATGAGGCCGCTTCGTCTGCAGCTGTGAGAGACGAGCCTACAGAAACTGTGCCGTTGCCTTGAGCAAATGCTGAATAAGGCAAAACAAATAAAAACATGCAGAGTATATATGATAAGGAACAAGCCATTGTTGAGATGATTTAGAAGTAGCAATGTGTGTGTTATATTCTTGTAAAATGTAAGATAAATGAAACTTTATATTCCAAGTTAATTCGAGCGTCAACCTAAAAGTTGTATAATAGTCTCTGCCACAAAAATGGGGTAATGACCAAACTCTTGAATTTGAAGTTTTGAACAAGTCTGCAATTTAACTCCACAAAGGAAAACATAATAAATTAAACATCATATTCAGTGTAGTTGAGTTATTTTAGCAACTGTTTTAAGTCATAATTAAAAATTGTATATATATAAATAGTAGTATATAATTGCATTGAAGTCAAGGTGGTTGTACTTTCACTTTCACGGAGGTGTGACCAATACGATAGCACCACAAAAGTATTCTCATTATTTTACTAACAAAAATATGTTTTCTCATCTATCCTATTATGGGCCTGTTTGGCAAACTGCTACTTATGGAAATAAGCCCTTATTTCCGGAAAAAAGTAGGGATGTATGTACTTTTCAGAAATAAGCCCTTATTTCCAGAAATAATTAAGTTCATATTTGGTTTTAAAATTCTAAAACAAATATTTATCTTTAAAAAAAATATGAAAATATGTAAAAATAAATAAATAAAATAAGCTACTTATTTTAAGTTTAAGGAACCCCAAACACCCCCTATATCCTATATATAATAAGAGTAAGAGGGATTTTAAGTTAAAAATTCTATTCTTAACAACTACATAATATTATATATATTAACTATTTATAAGTTATAATTATTATTAAAATTCCTAACAACTATAATTTTTCTTACCTCGCTTTAAATTATAACTCAAACTCTATTAGATATCTTAGTAATATATAAATTTGTACTTAAAAGAGCTATTTTGGAATTAAATTAAAAAAAATCATAATTAATGTGTTACTTACATTGTTTGAGCCATATTTTGAGTTTTAGAAGTCAGAATTGAACGATTTTACAGCACATGCGAAACTTACAAAATTATCTTTAATTTTGAGGTAGTCCAACATCCAAAATCCAACTTGAGCAGCCCGTAATCTAGACAAAAAGGTTTCTCGTGTAAGGTATGAATAAATTCTAAAAATTCAATTAAAATTATAGATTTTATTTAAATATATTGTTCTTTAGGATTTATAGTGAGTCATATAATTTGATTATCGGAAAATGTCTTTAATTTTTCGAAAATAGAGGCGGGTTCCGTTACTCAAATAGGTCTAAAAATGCAATTAGTGATACATATTTGTCCTAGTACATGCATATTTGAATCTTGCACAAAAGAATAAAATTAAGCATTTGAAAATTATTTTTTTTAAAATAACAAAATTATCGAGAATACATGTGATCAATTCAGTATCTCCCAATCAAGTGATATGATATATACTCCAATCTTCCTATAATATATATTCCAATTTTACTATAATGTCCAATTTTACTATAATGGTGTAAAGAAAGATATAACTTCAGATTGTGAATATATAGCAAAAAGTGTAGTAAATTAGTAATTGTTGAACTGGACCGTCAGCAGCCCCATTGATGTTTAACCTGCATAAGAAATTTACCAGAACTTAATTTTCATCTCAAATATATAATATATAAATGGACTAAGAATTAATATAAAAAACTTTATCATATTAATCGTATGGTATATATATGGAGTATAATTTAGTGTGAACATAAATTTTTGTAATTTATTTGCCTCTAATATATCATCAAATTTTTAGCATTGCCTAATAATTTGTGAAGAACATAGCAATTATTTATATAAAGTAAGCATCTCAATAGTATGATGCATATTAATTGAATGAAATTGTTGTTAGAAAATGAAAAGTTTAAATCATATTTTATATATGTTTGTGATGTAATTTTCATAAACTAACTAATGGAGTTGTTCCTTACTATGAGGACTTAAACTTTCGTATTTGGATCTAAGATATTTTCTTAGTGGAATCCATAAAAAAATTGAGTTGAAGTTACTTGTTTAAAATGGACCTCAGTTCTCGTCAACTTGTCACTCAACTTTCCATCACTGCTTTGTAAAAAAATTATTGGTTGTGCTTGTGGGATTGTTTGTATTCGTACTAGTATGATCGATGGCTCTAAATTGTACCTTTGGAACCCTGCTACTAACCAAATAACCAATCCAAATACATTTGTCCTCCCTCCTCTTCTTGTCATGATGAAGCTTTAGGGTTCGGTTTTGATGAAATTAATAATGATTTTAAGATTGTTAGGCTTGCGTGGCGAGTGAAGCCGACTTGTGTGCATATGATGTATACTGGTCCCTATGCTAAAAACTGTCAAGAGATTTTTGTAGAGGTCTATTCTTGTAATAGCAATGCTTGGCGAAGGCTTCCGGGTAAGCCTACTGATATTCCTTACAAGTACAGTAAATTTGATGTTTACGTCGACACAGGGATTTTGTGTGCTGCGAGATATTATGGTATCACTGCTTTCGATTTACGGACCGAGGTGCTTACTTGTGCTGCTATAAAATACCCCGTTCCTACTTTTGATGGTATCATCAGCTTCCATGGTTTCGATGCTCAGGCTCTCATCTCAAACTTCAAGGATTCTATTGCTGTGTTTATCTATAAGCATGTTAATAATACAATTACGGATTTGGATCGGGTTTTAGATTTCGGATCGGGTTCCGATATGAAATATTTGATATCCAAATCCAAATTAATTCGGGTTTAAAAAATAAATTCAAATCCAAAATTCCGGGTTTGGTAAAATCCAATCGGATCGGGTATCCGTCCGATCAAATTTTTTTGTCATCCTTACGTTTAACTAGTCTTTTGACGAATGTTGATTCTATTATTTTCTTAAAAAAATTCGGCGATCCAACCGTACGGATGTTAATATCTAACTATTTTAGTGGTGTAGAAATTTATAAAATAATTCCAGATTTATTCGGTGTGATTTTATAGTAGTCAAAGCGGTCAAACTATGTTTTTCCTTTAACTAGTCTTGTGATTAATGCTAATTCTATTTTTTTAAAGTTTTTTCCGATGATCTAATCATTCGGATGTTAATATCTAGCTATTTTAGTGGTGTGTAAATATTTTAAATAAATTCCATATTTATTCAGTGTAATTTTATAGTAGTCAAAGCGGTCAAACTATGTCTTCCCTTTAACCTAGTCTTGTGATGAATGCTGATTCTATTTTTTTGAAATTATTTTTCAACGATCCAACGTACGGATGTTAATATCTAACTATTTTAGTGGTGTGAAAATTTATAAAAAAAAATTCAGATTTATTTGGTGTGATTTTATAGTAGTCAAAGTGAATTGGTCTTGTGACGAATATTGATTCTATTTTTTAACAGTTTTTTTCAACGATCCAACCGTACAGATATTAATATCTAACGATTTTAGTGGTGTGAAAAGTTTTAAAAATAATTCCAGATTTATTCGCTGTGATTTTATAGTAGTCAAAACGGTCAAACTATGTCTTCCCTTTAAATAGTCTTGTGACGAATGCTGAATCTATTTTTTTATAAAAAATTCGAAAATCCAACCGTACGGATGTTAATATCTAACTATTTTAGTGGTGTAAATTTTTTTTAAAAAAATTCCAGATTTAGGGATGGTAAATTTTTTTATTATCAACAAAAATACAAGGGAATTTGTATAATGTCTCAAATTAATGTGGTAGTTTATGAATATGTCCCGTTTTATTCGATAATTATAAATATGTCCCATGGTTAACTTTTAACCCATATTTAAATCATCTAAATATAATTAAGTTATAAATATTAATATTTGTTTATTAAATATGACTAGAATACCCCTGGTACAATACATAATTAGGTTTCCAATTCTAATTTTATAAAATACAACATATTATTAATATTTATTCCATTGTTTGAAGATTGAAGGATTTATATCAAGACACAATATGAGTATCATTATCAGGATTCATGGCAAATGCCAAAAAAGAAATGAGAAGGCCAACTGTTAGAAATAAGACATACTGAGGACCCTTTATAGATTCAGATAGTGGCTTAGAGATAGATCAAGGGTGGTAGCACTAGTTAGACATTCTTCAGTTAAGTTTTGATATGAAGAACATAAGATGCTTTCTATGAAGAACATAAACTGCTTTTAAACAAGACCCTTCTTAATTTTGTAACAGGTGAATATGTGAATCTTAATCATGTTGTATTGTTCGAAATAATAGTTTAACATCGAGGGTTTCTAGATTTGAATTTAGGATATATTTATAAATATAATTATAAATGAGATATATTAATAAATTAATTTTTAAAATGGGACATATTAGAAAAAATCCTTTACTTTATTCATTTGTCAGGTGGAAAGGTTATATATGTCATTTAAAAATAATAAACTAGTGAATTTAATCATTATTACTTTAAAATTGGTAATATTTTGAATTTAGGATATATTTATAAATATACAATTATAAATGGGACATATCTGTAAATCAGTTTTTAAAATGGGATTTATTAGGAAAAAAACCCTATTTTAAACTCGACACATCATCGTGAAACTTGGCTTGCAGCTACCTTACTTATAACTTATAAGTTGGATAAATTAGTGAATAACTCTTGGACATTCACATGTAGGCCTTCTAGAATCTTAAAGTCTGCAAACACTATTAAATGCACAAGCCCCAGTACTCTTTACCTCCCACAAATTTAACACAAATATTATCCGGCTGAGACCACACAGGAGGCCGATTGAACTTCCAGTAAATGTTTTAGGGTAAGAATATTCCATAAAAATGCCATCGAAATTAGAGTACCTCTATAATAGAATCCTGAACCTGGAACTACTTTTGTATTTAAAACATATATACAGGTGTTTCAATGGTCATTAGTCCCACTAAGATAAACGCATCATAAGCATAATTTGAAGGTATATCTCTTGTATTCAGAACAAGATTTCCATCTTCGAGCAGTTGTAGCTGAAAGTTTCCTCTGAAAAAAATCTGACCCCAGCACTTTCCATCATCTGTGTAGGCCAAAGTGTATCACATGGGTTGCTAATGCTATCCAATAATGTTGTGGAATCATTACTGAGTATTACAACATTTCCTCATCAAGAATATCAGGAGTTCCTATACTAGAATATGAAACGGATCTCCATAACTCGTCTCCTTGAGAATCATTGAGGACTGATCCGCGGTCGGCAGTGAGCTGCATTTTGGATCATTGAGGACAGTAGTACCATCATTTACAAACTAGACCAGTTGGGACAATAGTATGGTACGTAGTGGGGGGAAACGCGCTAGTGATTTATAGTAGTAATATTAATACTATTAAAATTTTAATTAAATAATTATTTAATTGTACATGCATTGAAATTTAATTATTGATACAAATTGTAGCTTTTTATACTCTTTAATATTTATTGTAAATATACTTGCAAAATATTATCTCATCGGGTAACAACACTGATTGCATATATTTTGATATAGTACGTCATAATTGAGAGATAAAATGGTATAACAGTAGTGTTTGTTATGCTAAAATTTTGACATGAGTTATTCTTGATGGACCGGTATTTATTTGGTTGAATTATATTTGTCTTGGCAGAGGCCTACTTTTTACTATCACTTGCTTATAGGAAAGGATTTTTAATTCGAAGATTATTGTTGTTGTTATTTGAAGACCTTTACTATGTATTCTAGTGGGTTTTTCTCATCGGGAGTATGGGATATTACTCCTTAGCTTGAGAGACCCTTTCTCGGTATTCAAGCGGGTTCTCCTCGTTTGACAGCTTAGGCCGCGTATGTGAATCGTTGTTTTTCCCTGCAACTATGTGTCTCAAGGAAATAGCTATAGTGGTTTGAATTTGAAATTTTCAGGTCAAAGTCGGATTCATGAAGTCTTGGGTCATAGTTGAGCCTTGAGGCCTTTATATGACTAGGGGGAGAGCTTCTCTCTAAGAACTAGGTAGGCTTGCTCCCCTATAAATAGGGTACGTAAACACATTCTTAGGGGTTGAAAGTTGAGAGCCCTAGAGACTAATTAAAAATCCTAACAATCTCAGTCCTAATATTCATCAACCACCACACTCTCGCAACCTTGAAGACAAAGAACCACCATCCTAGATCTTGATTGCAACGATGAACCTCAAATCTTGTTGTTACCAAATTCTCCATCAACAGTGTCCATCAACAGTGTTCATAAGATGATATGAACCATTTAGATATTATATGTAGCCAGTGTTGTTGAGTGAAATTCATCGATGATGGTTAGATTCACTAATATATATATATAGACATTTTTGACATTGTTTAATTACACATATTTTTATTTTCATTATATTACACATGCGTGTTTATATTATAATGACAGTAAGGACACACAAAAATAGAATAGTTTTATTCTAGTCTAATAATTATTTGATTAAAGTGAGAAAACTATTATTTAAGAGTTCTTCATTTATCTTCGGATCAACTTTTGTTGAACCCTTTCAATGAACATCACAAAACGTAAAGGCTTTAAAGTTGTGAAAACAATGTATCCTATGGACAATCCGCAAATCAATCCACTTCCATACCCTATTAGTATCATTTGCCAATTAAACCAATCAACGTCAACCTCACCAACTTCGCATGGTGACAATTCATCATCTTTGCATTTTTTTGTCAGAGGGACTCCACACAAGTCCAAGTTGTGAAGAAAAGAATTATTGCTGAATGTGTCAAATTGGCTTCCATGTGGAATAGGTCCAGAAAGAAGGTTTTCGGAAAGGTTCAAGGTTGAAAGAAATGTCAGACTAGTCAATTGCCAAGAAATATTACCACTCAGCTGGTTTGAAGACAAATCTAAAGATTCAAGGAGGCTCATGTTTCTCAGAGATGGTATATGGCCCGTAAGGCTGTTATGAGATAAGTTGAGCAGTCGTAGTGATTTCAGTTCGCCGATGAACTCTGGGACTTCTCCTTCAAACTTGTTGCTTGATAAATCTACACTTGAATAAATATTCAGGATTTTTTTCACTTCAACCTCCTGTCCTTTAACGGTTAACGAAACAGAAGCTTCGTAGTATAAATCCTCATACTCTGTATTCATATAGAACTTTTTGTCTGCATTCACCATATATTTGAAATTGTTGAAAAAATTGATTGGCAGGTTGCCACTGAATTGATTGTGAGAGAGATCCATGATTCGCAAATTGGGGAATGGATGTTCTTTCATGCCACTAAGACTTATTTTACCATGAAGTCTATTTGATCGCAAGACGAGGATTTGTAGTTCTGAAAGGGTAACTAACCACGGTGGAAATGTGCCACTTATTTTGTTATTTCCAAGATCGAGAATCTTTAACTGCGTACAGTTAGCCAAGGCTAGGGGTATCGATCCTTCCATGTGATTGTTGTTCATGTTAAAAGTAATTAGTTTGAAGTTCTTTGTGAAGATTGGCGGTATTTCCCTTTGAAATTGATTCTCATGAAGATCCAATACAGAAAGATTGATCAGATCTCCCAAACAGTGTGGAATTGTGCCACTTAAGATGTTACTTGACAAGTCGAGAATCTCAAGGGATGTCGCTGTGCAAAGCATGGTTGATAATTTCCCTTGAAATTGATTCTTACTAAGATTTATTGCATAAAGAGTAATGGTAAGATTTCCTAAACAATGTGGAATTGTACCACTTAAGTTGTTACTTGACAAGTCAAGAACACTTAGGAATGTCGATTTACAAAGTGTTGTGGGAATTTCTCCTGTTAAGCATAAAAGAGATTAATAAATTTGTTAAGATAAAATCAGGAATGAAAATTAAAGGAGGACTGTGAAATCAATAAAGAAGATGGGAGTTATTACATTTATTTATTATTCTGACACCGTTCAAAACCACACAATCCACAACCAAAGATTTGTACTCCCTCTGTTTAGAAATAATTAATGTTTGACTTTTTTGACACACATCTTTAAGAGTTTTGACTATATAGTTAGAATTATTTATTTTAAAATTTTCTTTTTATGAATAAAAATTTTAGTTTAATATTTTTATTCATAGAAAACAAAATTTAAAATATTAATTTTAGGTATGTAGTCAAAACTACTAGGAATGTGTATTAAAAAATCAAACGTCAATTATTTTCAAACAGAGGAAGAATTAGCTCAATTTCGGTGTCCATAGAACTTAACCATTTGTGCGTTTATCTCATGTCCATTCTCTCACTACTACGGAGTATTTTTATTTCAGTTTTTTTCCCATGAAAACAACAGATCTTCGCAAAACTGATTAAGGCTGCAACAATTAAACCCCCCCACATAATACTCACAATTAAACTTCTATACTCACAATTAGATGTAGAATGAAGTTGTAATTGACACTGAAGAATAGTGCAAACTAAGATGGAAATGATAAAAGTTTCTCATTAAAATGCCTTAAAAAACTTACCTGAAAGGTTGTTCTTTGATAAATCAACCGAATCCAAGTAGAGAGTATACTTCCCAAAGTCCCTGGGAATGCTGCCAGAAAACTTATTAGACTTGAGGAAAATTCTGGTCAAGTACCTTAAATCAGAAATGCAATCAGGCAGCTCTCCATTCAATTGATTATTGTTGAGAAGTAGATCTACCAGCTGTGTTAAGTTCCCAATCTTGGATGGAATGGTTCCACTAAGATTATTGGAGTACAAATATAAGAAATATAAATTGGTGAGCTTCCAAATCTCAGGAGGAATAGTTCCACTAAGATTATTGGAGTACAAAGATAACCTTTCCAAATTGCTGAGGTTCCCAATTGTTGCTGGAATTGAACTTGCTAAATAGTTTCCTGACAGGTCTAAGCTTTGAAGCTCTTTCAACTTTCCAACCTCTCCTGGAATTGGTCCTGAGAGGGTATTAGAACTCAGATCGAGGTCTGTAAGATTTGTCAACATACCAATTTCGCGAGGAATGTTACCACTGAAGGTATTGTCTGAAATGGCCAGTGTTATTAACTCTGTCCAGTTGCTGATCAGATGAGACGAGAGCTCACCAGAGAATTGATTAAATGATAGATGTAGTTCAGAAATCTGTGTAAGATTTGACAAGGACAAAGGAAGAGGCCCACTAAGAGAATTCCCAGATAGACTCAACCTAGTGAGCTTGGTACACAATCCAAGCTCGGGAGGAATAGAGGAGTTCAAATGATTACCACTGAGACTAAGTTTTTGAAGCTCTCTAAGTTCACCTATAGAAGAAGGAATACTTCCTTCAAATGAATTTCTATACAAATTGAGAACTTGAAGATCACGTAAAAGACCTATTTCACCGGGAATGGGCCCTGAGAAGTTGTTTTGTCCTAGATTAAGTTCTTTTAGTGGCAATGAAGAGAAACTGAAGTGAGCAAGTGATCCAGTGAGTCCTAGACCTGATAAGTCGAGGATAGAAACTGTTCGTTCAGTATTGCAGGTAATGCCAATCCAGTTGCAAAGGTTTTGGAGATTGTTTAGGGACCAATCATTGAGTGAATGAGATGGTAATAAAGTATTCTTCCATTTGACAAGAGCTTCTGCTTGGGTTGTTGGTGATGATGTTATAGTGAGTGGAAGTATATACATCAAAACAACAACATGAAATAGTAGTACAACAAGAAGTGGCTTGTGAAATATAGACATTTCTTTATATGTTTAGCTGCTATTGTTTCTTAGTAAGGATCTAGTAAAATATATAATGTGATTCATTGGAGTCAAGTCAACGTTGAGTGAAGCAGATGATGATATTAACGTGTTGTTCCAATTGAAAAGAGCTTCTGCTCTTGGTGTTGGTGATGATGTTATACAGTTATAGTGAGACGTGAGTGGAAGTATTACTATATATGTTTAGCTATGCTATAGTTCTTGGGGATCTATTAAAATATATAATTGGAGAATGGAGACCTATATTTTCTAGGGGTCCCGGTCCTGATAATGCATGAACTATCTATTCATGTTTTTTCTATGGATATTATAAACACGTGAAATTTTTGTGAATTCGGGGCATCTATCCGCGCTTCTGCAGGAATATGGTTTTTTTCTATGCGCGGGAAAAAATGGTGAATAGATAGTTGCTCAACTATCCTTCTTGTGAACCAAAACCCATTTTCTATTTACAATATATTGTAAATAATATATGATATAAGATTTGCTAACAAAAAAATATGATATAAGATTTATAAGTCTTTAATTAGTATTTTATTTAAATATAATTCATTAAAAAAATATTTGGAAATATCTAAAATTACGTATATGACTCGTGTGTTTCTTCATTGTGAAACACGTTAAACACAAAACATGTTATGTTAGTCGCTCTCTGTTTCTTTCGTGTGACATTTTACCAAACATGTTAAACGCAACCAATACATGTTTAAATAGTAATCGGCAGATCCAATATTAACAAAGCTAACCTATATTAAATTATAAATAAGGTTCAGATCGATACTACTAACCGTACTTTGGTTCCGGGAGTGGTGTATGTGGTTTGAAATTGAATGACGGGTCATATTCATGTGTGTTTGGTAATTAGGGGTGAAATGAATGTTTGATTTAAAATATTTTAGAGTTATTAATTTAATTAATTATATATATATATATATATATATATATGAAAACGTATTTGTTTATATTTTTTTATTATTAATAATGATTGTAATTGTTTGAATATAATTATTTTTATTTATTTTATTTTATTATAAAAATATAACTCATTTTGTGTTGGTACATTACACCCCTGCTGAGGTTGCAGCAGACTACACAAGCTTTATGCTTCCAATTTTACTACCCTCACTTGCATTGAAATCTTCCTTTATTTTGGCACTAAAAGTACCCAAATAAAGCAGCAGCAACTAAAATAAAATTTATAAACACTGAACTGCCTAGTAGAATTGAACTAGCACTCCAGCAGTGATCAAGGCACTTTGATCCTTCTTACGATAATTGGGAAACTTTTGAGGAAGATCATTTTTCCTATATTTTTTTAAAAGCCATTCCTTTAACTGGTATTACAGATCCATTATTCCTCCCATTTGATATAAGTAGCTTCGTTTTTCAACACCCACAGCCTCTGTAAGTTGCAACTGCACCAGGACAGCCGTTTACGCAATTTCTCTTGCAATCTATTTTATTACCAGGAGTTAATTAGTTGGCCAAACAGTATTCGAAGCTCCAAAAAATTATATAACTCTTCTACAGAACTTTGCTTAAAGGTCATGATTTCTTTAAAACACATCAATTACCTTTACCTTACATTGTACATCCATCAGTCCACAGCAAATATTTCTTCTGAGATGTTCAATGATGTGACCTTACTTTCTACTTCCCCTAAAAACAAAAGCATTTGTTATTTTTTCCTTCTCATTCTTCGCCTCAAAGATGGACCTTCCTGGATACACCAAATCCTAATCATCACAAACTTTTCTACCTTCTCCCATTCATAATAATACATGTCCTTAATTTCTACTAGTTTCTGAAAATTTCCTTCCTCGGAACAATGCAAAACCCAGTATGTTACATTGGCTGCTTCTCCATACTCTAAATGTACCGTCAATGCTTCTTCGAAAACAAATGATCTCCAGCAGTAAAACACCAAAACTGTATTGATCAACCTTTACGGTGACGAGAGTTTCTGAATCATTTAGGTGATAATAAAAAATTTTGTTCCCCTAATTCCAGTATTTGTTCTATTCTAGTTGATAATAAAAAAAAATTGCCATCCCAAAATCAGAAATGGAGCACTGTAATATTCATCCAGGTGAATATTTTAAGATTTTATGATGTTGACATGTTCATATATCTTAGAAAAGCCATTCAATTAACAACCCTACCATTCCTCCCATTCGATAGAGGCATCTTCTTTTTCCAACAGTTGTCGCCTCTGTAAATAGCAACCGGAAAAAGACGATCATTTAGGCAATATGTCTTGCTATCTAGCTACAAGACAGGCACTAATTTCTCATAATCAGATGTTGGCCAATCAGTATCAATAAGCTCCCAGAAATCATATAACTCTTATTTTAAACTCAGGTTAAATGGCTTATTCATAATCAAACTCGCACTCACCTTGCAAGTGGGTCACTGAACTCAAAAAACTTGCATTTACATAACTTCGTAGTATGTATCCTCACTTCCTGCATTCATATAGAACTTTTCATCTGCATTCACCATAACTTTGAAATTGTTGAAAAAATTGATTGGCAGGTTGCCACTGAATTGATTGTGAGAGAGATCCATAATTCGCAAATTGGGGAACGGATTTTCTTTCTTGCCACCAAGACTTATTTTACCATAAAGTCTATTTGATCGCAAGAGGAGGATTTGTAGTTTTGAAAGGGTAATTAACCACGGTGGAAATGTGCCTCTTATTTTGTTATTTCCAAGATCGAGAATCTTTAACTGCGTACAGTTAGCGAATGCTAGGGGTATCGATCCTTCCATGTGATTGTTGTTCATGTTAAAAGTCATTAGTTCAGAGCTCTGTGCAAAAGTTGGCGGTAATTGACCCGTGAAACTGATTCTCATGAAGATCCAGTACAGAAAGATTGGCCAGATCTCCCAAACAGTGTGGAATTGTACCACTTAAGAATGTCGCTTGGCAAAGCGTGGTTGGTAATTTTCCTTGAAATTGATTCTTACTAAGATTTATTGCTAAGAAAGCAGTGGTAAGATTTCCTAAACAATGTGGAAGTGTACCACTTAAGCTGTTACTTGACAAATCAAGAACATATAGGGATGTCGATTTGCAAAGTGTTGCAGGAATTCCTCCTGTCAAGCATAAAGCAAATAGATAAATTTGTTAAGATAAAACCATGCATGAAAATTCACAACCAAATTAAAAGACGTATTAGCTCAATTTTAATACTAAAATAGAGATATAAATGTGTGTGCATACAACTTAACCTTTTTTTGGTTTATCTTGTATCCATTCTCTCAGTACTATCTTTATTTCAGTCTTCACAAAACTGATTAAGGCCACATATGCCAATAAATTTGGTTGTAACATACTAATAATAATAAATAAATAAATAAACTACCAAAACCAGTGACGATAATTTGGGATTCAAATAACCATAATAAATGATAAGGTTTCTCGTTAAAATGCCTCTGAAAGCTTACCTGAAAGGTTGTTCTTTGATAAATCAACATATCTCAACTCGAGAGTATACTTCCCAAAGTCCTTGGGAATGCTGCCAGAAAACCTATAGGACTTGAGGAAAAGTGTCGTCAAGTTCCTTAAATTAGAAATGAAGTCAGGCAGCTCTCCATTCAACTGGTTATTGTGGAGATGGACATTTCTCAGCAGTGTTACGTTCCCAATCTCAGGTGGAATAGTTCCATTAAGATTATTGGAGTCCAAAGCTAAGACTATCAGATTGGCGAGCTTCCCAATCTCAGGTGGAATAGTTTCACTAAGATTATTGGAGGACAAAAGTAAGCCCATCAAATTGGTGAGCTTCCCAATCTCAGGTAGAATAGTTCCACTACGATTATTGGAGTCTAAAAATAAGGCTTTCAAATTGCTAAGGTTGCCAATTGTTACTGGAATTGGTCCTAGGAGATTATTACTAGACAGAGAGAGGCTTTTAAGATTTGTCAACGTAGCAATTTCAGAGGGAATACTACCGATGAAAGTGTTGTCTCCAATGTCCAGATATATTAATTCAGTCCAGTTGCCGAGCAGATAAGGTGAGAGCTCACCGGAAAGATAATTATCATATAGGTATAGCTCAGAAATCTGTGTAAGATTTGACAAGGACAAAGGAAGAGGCCCAGTAAGAGAATTCTCAGCTAGATTAATTCTGTTGAGCTTGGTACACAATCCAAGCTCCGGAGAAATAGTGGAAACATCCTAGTTCAAGTGTCTGAAGCTCTCTAATTTGACCTATAGAAGTAGGAATGCTTCCTTCAAATGAATTATAAGACAAGTCGAGAACTTGAAGATCATGTAAAAGGCCTATTTCATGGGGAATAGACCCTGACAAGTTGTTTCTTGCTAGAATAAGTTCTTCAACTGGCAATGAAGAGAAATTGAAGTGAGCAAGTGATACTTTGAGTCCTCGACGTGATAAGTCGAGGATAGAAACTGTTCGTGCAGTATTGCAGGTAATGCCAGTCCAGTTACAAAGGTTTTGGATATTGTGTAGGGACCAATCATTGAATGAAGCAGATGGTAATAAAGTATTCTTCCATTTGACAAGAGCTTTTGTTTGGGTTGTTGGTGATGATGTTATAGTCAGTGGAAGTATATACATCAAAACAACATGAAATAGTATAACAACAAGAGGCTTGTGCAATATAGACATTTCTTCTTTATATGTTTAGCTGCTATTGTGTCTTAGGGATCTGGTAGAATATATAATGAGCTAGAGAGATGTCGGAGTCGATACACCTCTCTCAAAAAAAACAAAGTTCTAAGTCAACGTTGTCCCGTAAAGATACGCTCAGACATGTTGGTGTAACTGTAAGCAATTAATAGGCAGTTGGGCTTGGGCACTAATGGCATGTACCGTAACTGTGATTTTAGACACCAAAACAGACATTTATATTGTGATGGGAAATTGAGTATTGTTTTGTGATTACTGACCATTGTGTGTATAAACTATAAAGCATATATAAGGTTTGTAAAAAAAAAACATATATGGTCGAATAAAATTAAAAATAATAAATTAGTTCAAATTTTTTTAACCGAACA
The DNA here is from genome assembly GCA_028671895.1 of Oenanthe sinensis. Taxonomy (NCBI): domain Eukaryota; kingdom Viridiplantae; phylum Streptophyta; class Magnoliopsida; order Apiales; family Apiaceae; genus Oenanthe; species Oenanthe sinensis. The sequence goes on from CM053814.1 coordinate 11,059,366, forward strand.
AAATTGAATAGGATTTTTTTCAAACTGAATTTTTCAAAAAAAAATTCGAATCGAATCTGACATTTCAAATTTTTTTTCTTCACAAATTTCAATTTTTTTTAACATATCTAATACCTACATAGTGGGGGTAGAATAGTACTAAAAGCAAATTAATAGGCAGTTGAGCACGAGTTGGCCACTTGTGATATAAAAGATTAGCAAACTCGACTAGCTTCGATTTTTCATGCTCAATAATTGCTTAATGATTTAGAATAAAATATTCACACGGTAAAACGAGTGAATATTAGGACAATAATTTATTTGGAAAAAACTAGTCTAATTAGTAACAAAATAATTTTAATATTGTGTTACCAAGTTTTTTTTTATTAAATAAGAGACTAAGAATAGAAGAAAAAAGAAGGGAACGGAAAAAAATGTAAAAAAAAAAAAAATTAACATGCTGCCTAGTTTGTGTAGAAAATGAGAGAAAATTTTAAAAGAAAAAGATATGGAGAAAACTTTTTTGAAAAATATGTGAGAGTTTTCTCTAATCATCTTATTTTTGGGAAAAATAACTTTTGAGAAATATTTTTCAATCTTTTCTCTTCTCTTCTCAAAAAATTGAGAAAATAATTTCAAAAAAAAATTTCCCATTTTCTTCTCTACTAATTTTAACTCGAGAGTACAATGCAAAAGAGAACAAATACATGATCCAAATATAAGAACTAGTAACTCGTATTCTCAATTTTGTGGCCTAACGTTTCGATTAAACTCTATAAGCTGTGGAAGTTAAATGAAATAACATCAGATTAGTTGATAATTACTAGTTAGCACCGGCAAACACATCAGAACTTTTAACTTGAGGCAAACACATGCTAAGATTACTTTAACTTGGAGTTTATCGAACATCATTTATTTAAACCACAAAGTTGCAGAATATTATCAATTGCTCTCTGCTACAAATCTGAGGACAGTTAACATATTTCCTAAAGAGTCACAATTACAATTGAATGATCCCCGTATAAATATAAAGAATTTGTGCATTCTTCTTTTACGAACACATACCTCTAAACCTCAAACCTCTAGTAACCTTCCTCCAATGGCAGTACACATACGATTGGGGTTTATACAGAAAGAGGATATCAAATCATTATAGAACTACCGAAGTTGATTTCAATTCTCTGGTTATGAAATGACTATGATGTTGATCCATTGTCTTTCCATTCTACACTATCAAAGTTAAATAACTGTGCAAAAGAATAAATTAATTGCTTCTCAATTACTTCTTCAGTTGGAAGCTCGGTGTTTGCTTCTCTTCTCAGAGATGTGACTTCTTTATCTGCAATTCCACAAGGCACAATATGTTTAAAATAATTTAGATCAGGATTGATGTTGAATGCCAAACCATGAGAGGTGATTCCGGAAGAAATTCTAACACCGATTGCTCCAATTTTTCTCTCCCCAACCCAAACCCCAGTCTCACATTTTCGTCCTGGACGAGCTTGAACACCATACATAGAAGCCAAATTAATCATAGTTAACTCAAGTTTCTCCACATAATTTCTAGCACCAAGTCCAATATCCCGCAAGGAAATAATGGGATACAAGATGGCTTGGTTAGGACCATGATAGGTAATATCCCCTCCCCTTTGTGTATAGTGAAGTTCTGCACCCATAGTTTTTAGTTCATCCTGGGAAACTAGTAAGTTGTGATCAGTCCGCCGTTTTCCAAGGGTATATGTAGGTGGGTGCTGTAAGGACAACAAAGTATCAGAGATCCTACCGGCCTTTCTATCAGAGGCCAGCTTCTCCTGCAGTTTAAGTGCATGCAAGTAATTCATGGTGCCCATCCTCCACACCTCAAGTTTCCGTGGAATTCTCATTCCCTGCGAATCACGGATTCCAATATAATCATTTGGCAAGAAGTCACATGGCCTACAACTTAGTGTATCTAATTCGGAGATCTAAAGCCCGGTAAAAGAAAGAAAAGGCAGACACGTGCAAAGATCTTTATAATGACAAAAGATCAATAATTAGTATTGGACTTCCATACTCACAATTAGACAAAGTACACTGAAGTTGCAATATTACCCATTTTTAGAAGGATGTAAATGACACTGAAGGATAATGCAAACTAAAGTTTACTCCTAACAGTTAGTCAAGGATAAAGTTTCTCGTGTATGCCTTGGAAAGCTTAACTGAAAGGTTGTTCTTTGATAAATCAACATATCCCAAGTTGGGAGTATACTTCCCAAAATCCTTGGGAATGCTGCCAGAAAACCTGTTGGACTTGAGGAAAAGTCCTCGCAAGTAACTTAAATCTGAAATGGAATCAGGCAGCTCTCCGTTGAAATGGTTTTTGCTGAGATCCAGATTATTCAGCTGCGTTGAGTTCCCAATCTCAGGTGGAATAGTTTCACTAAGATTATTGGAGGACAAAGATAAGCCTTTCAAATTAGTGAGCTTCCAAATCTCTCCTGGAATTGGTCCTGAGAGAGTATTATAACTCAGATAGAGGTATGTAAGATTCGTCAACATACCAATTTCAGGAGGGATGTTACCAATTAAGGTATTGTTTGAAATGTCCATTGTTATTAACTCAGTCCAGTTGCTGATCAGATGAGGAGAGAGCTCACCGGAAAGATGATTATCAGCTAGATTCAGTTCAGAAATCTGTGGAAGATTTGACAAGGACAAAGGAAGAGGCCCAGTAAGAAAATTCCTAAATACCTTCAAATGATTACGTCCTAGTTCAAGTGTTTGAAGCTCTCTAAGTTGACCTACAGAAGAAGGAATACTTCCCTCAAATGAATTATGAGACCAGTCGAGAAATTGAATATCACATAAAAGACCTATTTCATCGGGAATCGACCCTGAGAAGTTGTTTGCCCATAAAACAAAAGATTTTAGTAGCAATGAAGAGAAGTTGAAGTGAGCAAGTGATCCGGTGAGTCCCCGCTCTGTTAAATCGAGGATAGAAACTGTTCCAGCAGTACTGCAGGTAATGCCAGTCCAGTTACAAAGGTTTTGGACATTGTTTAGGGACCAATCATTGAGTGAAACATATGGTAATAAAGTATTCTTCCATTTGACAAGAGCTTCTACTTGGGTTGTTGGTGATGATGTTATAATAAGTGGAAGTATATACATCAAAACAACATGAAATATTATAAAAAGAGGCTTGTGAAATATAGACATTTCTTTATATGTTTAGCTGCTATTGCTTCTTAGTAGGGATCTAGTAAAATATATAATGAGATTCATTGGAGTCAAGTCAATGTTGTCCCATAAAGATACAGTCAGACATATTGATGTAAGCAAATTAATAGGCAATTAGGCACTAATGGCATGTAACTTTGATATTTCTTGCTCAGTCTTTCTTTAATGGTTTAGAAGAAAACATTCCATATACATAGTCTTAACTTTCAATGGCTAAAAATAGAGTTATTTTATTTATAGACTAGTAGCGTATATATATCATGCAATATATGGTACATTTTTTTAATATATTTATTATTTATTATTTATATTTTAATATTTTTAATGTATATATTTATCTATACTATTTTTGTACTATTAATTGCTAATTATATCCTATATATAATTGGAATAAGGGAGTTAGCATGGTTTGGTCGTCAGGGGTAAAAGCGTAAATTCTTAAGTATTATTAATTAATCCTTCCATCTCACCCAATTGTTTACAATTGGGTTGGACACGGAGGTTAATAAAATATATATGATAATGGTGAAAAGTGAGGATAGTGGATGAAGTGGTGGGACCAAATAATATTTAATGTATAAAGTGAGTATAGTGGAGGAAAGTAGTGGATGTAATTGATTTTTATATTATAAAATTTTACTATTTTTAGTAAGTTTTGAAATGTAAAGAATTGGGAGGGACATCTCAAAAAGGGAAGTGTAAAGAAATGGATGGGACAGAGGGAGTATTAATTAAATAATTATGATTTAATCCACGAATAAAAGAATTAACTTTATAATATTTTAAATATTATTTATTAATATATATAACTAAAATTAGAATTATTTTAAAAATATATATTAAATATTAATATTAAAATTGAATAAATATAAATTTTTTAAAATTAAAAATTTTATTATAAAATTATTATAAATTATTTTTAAAAATAAAACCCATGCATTGCATGGACTCTAAGCTAATATGGAGATAGTATGGTAGGGTTGTCAGGGGTATGGATGTAAATTCCTAAATATTATTAATTAATTAATTATTTGATTCAGGTTCGATTTCCCGCGAGTACAAAAGTTAACTTAATAATATTTTTAAATTTATTTGTTAATAAAATGATTAAGGTTTGATTATCAACCAATATCAATAATTAACTTAATATTATTTTAGAAGAAAATATATTAAAATTGAATAAATATAAATTTTCAAAAATTTAAAATTTTAATTATAAAATCATTATTAAAAGAAAATTCATGCATCGCATGGGGTATAAGCTAGTTTTATTTAATTATAATATATGTCATTTTAAAGGTTATTTATATTTATATTTTAAAATGCATGCACATTTGTCATGTCTTCCAAGATTTTACAATATTTTAAAATGTATTGCAAATGCATTTTAAATATTTTTTAAATGCATGCACATTTGTCATGCTACCCAAATGATTTTTATAGACTCTAAACAGACGTGATTTTTTATTACTGTGTATGTATATATATTTAGTTTAAGTTGAATACACTCTTGATTAGATATATATATATATATACATATATATATATATTAATATTTTATTAATTGTTGAATCCCCCGCACCCGAATCCCCATATTTTTAAAATTGCCGAGTCCTCGTATCCCTGCACTGCGCACCCGTACTCCCCGCACCCGTACTTCTTAGTGTAAAATTGTTATCTAAATTTTCGTAGTTAGATTTGTTTTATTATAATTTCATGGAAACTTGAGGTGTGCCCATCCTCCACACCTCAAGTTTCCGTGAAATTCTCATTCCCTGCATATCATGGATTCCAATACAATCATTTGGGTAGCAGACATGTGCAAACTCATCTATGAAAAAAGCATTACTACTGTTAGTAGTTAATTAAGTAGGCAAAGATAGTCCAGAAGAGTGATCAATTAACGTACATAGACTTTCCATCTCTATAATTCCCCTGTAATTATCTCCATTGTTCTCTAAATACCCCATCCCAATACTTATATACTTATCTACATACGCTTTTACTCGACGAAAAAACCCTCGCTTACATTTCAATTCCCAATGTAAAAACACTACAATTGGGCTCCCAAGTTTCTTGTCCAAGCTTCAATAATTGTTACCTATTTTCATCATATATAAACATAGATATATATATATTCGTGTATGAGTCATAACTACACACAAAACTATAACAAATGAACATGTAATTAGCTACTACCCAAGAAAGAGTAGAGAATACCCATTATATTACACAGCATATACATGTAAATCAATGTTAGTTACTATCTGTTTCTTCATTGTGACATTTGATCAAACATATTAAACACAAAAACAATACATGTTTGAATAACAATTAGCATATCGAATGTTAACAAGGCTACACTAGATTAGACTATAAACAAGGTTGAGATGGTACCTGACAGCCAACAATATAATCGAGTACTAGACAGCTGCAACTATTTATTTGTCCCCGGTCTGTTTTTAAATTAAAAAGATAGCCTCCGCATATGATATGATACGATCTGTTATCCCTTGAGTTTGTCCTTTGACTTTTTAGTCCGCCCACTGTAATAACAGATAGGTGAGATTTTAAAATATTTAAAAAGAAAATTTAACATAATTTTCTCAAAATCCATCAATATTAATAAGTGTTAAAACCCTAAATTTTAATGAGTTAATGACCAAATTATCTCAAAATGAATAAATAAGGCCTTGTATACCTTTTTAGCGGAGCAGTGGCCCTGAACACCTATAGACCACGCATTATGGATAATCTCATTTTATGTCATTATATTATTTGATCTTGATTGTATCATGAATCCAATTGAAATTCAAAATAACATAGTGTATAGTATAACTATATAACATAACAAACATGTATATGGGACTATGTATATATAAATTATATACCTGAGTGCAGCAGATTTGAATAATATTTATTTCAATATATACACATTTAAATGTTGTGTATGGTAAAAATGATGGCATTTTCTACGCATCTTTAGAGTGCGTATATGGTATTAAAAAAAATTACGCATGTTAAACATGCGTATACTAAAATACACATACTCTACATGCCTCGTAATAGAGAGGCGGATCTTCGTTATCGGGAGTAAGTTAGTGTAAAGCTTCCGCATAATTTCCTTCGGATTTATTTTGATTTTGAGTTTCCGTTTTTACATAAATGATAAGCAGAAAAGCAGTAGGCGTATGGTTACCACCTAAGGCGACTCTATACTTTCCACCCAGGAACCTGAGATCCGATGCGAACAATCAGTTGAAGGAGCGGCGTTGTGATTTGATCTTTCTTTCCTTTCTAGATCTATAGGGTACCAGAGAAATCTTAATTTGAATCGCCTTTTTTTTACTAATAGAGTAATATAAGGCTCATCTCTATAGCAGCTCATTTTTCTAGTGTTTTGCAAATATAGAAGCCCAGTGGTATCGTATAATAAGAGAGAGTTCTATAGAGTTCATTAATATCCGAGCTCATTAGTTTACCCCCGTCTATCTGAACGATCGCGTCGACCTGCTTCTATTTGTCTAGACGTGATCCAAGCAGGTTCAAGTGCCTGAAGAGAGTTCGAAAGGTTTTTTATTGACGAGCTACAGCAATCGCACCTATTAACGCAACTAAAACAAGACCGAAAAGATTGAAAAACAAGTCATTCACAACCACTGATGAAGGATTCCTCGAAAAGTTAAGGATTAGTAATCTTTTTTAGAAATCGAATGGAGCTTCTAATGTCGAATCAGGATCAACTAGGACAGAAATAAAGCATTGGGTCGAACTCTTCTTTGGTGTCAAGGGTTTTACCTATATAATTTTTAGCATACGCTGAGCTAGGCTTGGAGATGAACATCTTCAGTTTTTCTATTTTCTATAAAAAAAATTTATAAAATTTTTTATTTAGTTTCTCGTAAGATTGAGAGCAATAAAAAAAGATTTTCTTTAAGCGAACCAGCCTATCCTCTGCGATAAAATGCAGGACATAAGAGTCTAGTGTGTTTCGTATCCGTATCAAGCCTACCATCTCTTCTCACGAAAGCCTTTCTAAAAAAGAAAGAGGTCTGATGTGTCACTAGCCGATTTCAAGCATCAAACAGAAGGAGAAAGAAGAAAGCTTAATAGTAGCACAATTCGCGAGGTTTTTTAAATCCACCAGTGAGATCGGTTTCGGCTTATTCTGTTGAGGTGGGAAAGAAAGATAATAAAATTTTGAGTTGCAATTTCATTGAAGTTACAGATTATAATAACGAAAAATTATTTTATTTAATTCTCATCCAAAGAAGAAAAAAAAAGATCGAATAACCATTCTCTGATGAAAAAACAGAGTGATGTCTCTTTCCCTTTCAAGTTTACCTACCCTTTTTTGATAGAATCGTGGTAATGGCTAAAGATCGAGTTCACGATTTTGGGCTTGTTTCGGATTTGTCGATATTGGGTTTAGGATGGGCTTACAATAGAAAACTAAAGAAAGGTATTTTTTGTTTTACGTCCCGTAACTATTCCTCAACCTGGCTGGGGCAGAATAGTAGAGTTCTTAATGTTAATTGAGTGCCGGGCTCTGCGGGTATTAAGGGCCATAATCTCCGCCTAAGGGTATTTTGATAAATTAAATTTAAAAAATGGGTATTTATGTCTCTCATCCAATTTTAATTGATTAAAAATAATTTAAATTGAATACTACAAGACTTTAAATCATTATTTAAAATCCAAATTAAATACCCTTGATTTTAAAACATTATCTAAAATCCTAATTAAATACCCCTAAATTTTAACGAATATTTTTCAATTCAAGTTGAATACCCTCAGATTTTTAAAATTCAAAAAAATACTGCACAATCTCAATTGAATACACCCCCCTAAGTGAAAGTGTAAATTTTTTTGTTAAGTTTTTTCAAGAAAAAAGAAAATATTATGTGTGTGATATTGTAAATTCTATCATAAATAGTAGGTAAGAAGTAATCATAACAGTTGCGATAAATAAATGATTACATTTTATCAATTTTATAAGTGTCAAGATTTTGGGTGACATTCTAATAAAATAAGAAAAACATTCTTCATTTTCTCTTATATCTATCATAAAAACTTATAAAACCATTCTTAAAATATCCTTCGATAGTGAAAATTGTAAAACATATCACATATTTGTAAATACCTTGAAAAAGTTGACATTTTAATATATCCCAGTCGGAGGATCTGTCATAATACCCCCAGCATATACAATTGTCCAACGAGTAGCAAAAAGTCGAGAAGCAGAAACTTTGGAAAAGTCACAAGCCGCATAATTTAGAAAATATACTAGTACCCCATTTGCCACAGAAAACATGCCCAAGTTCCAGACTTCTACCTTAAACAGCACCTCTCAAGTTCTCACAATAGCTCAAAGCATAGTTATAAACGGTAAACCACTGGCCAGGAAACTACTATTTGCCTTGTCGGTTCAGCAACAAAAACAGAATCCGGACAAACTTGACTTCATCAGCAAGAGTCAATGCATCTTTAGATTTCCAAAAGATGTGATCCAAAGGTGGGGGTAACACAAATGTTCATTGTAAAACTATGACTCACATTCAACAAGATTACACATCAATGCTTTTGGAACACATTCCTTAACAAGTCTTTAATAAGTGCATCTGAAATATAAGAGTTATCTCTTCTTTTTGCCCCCCTTCCCAGATTTTGAAGGTCCAGCATTAGAGCAGCCTCCCGTTTCTTAGTCCGTCCTGGGTGTCTAGGGACCAGCTCAGCTACATGAAGCATCAGCTTCTTCTCTTCTTCTCTGCAACATTTACATACTAAGCATATCATGATTAATAAACTGCATTGAATTGCAAAAGCATGCACTACTAACACACTTTAAGCATAGGTCATACTTCAGAACTATTACAATCTGCTACATAAAATGCCATTTTCAATTTATTATCTTCCCATAAAGAATGGAGTACTCCATCTTGATCTGATAGATATGGGTGCAGAAAAGACGAGCTAAAACAATGATCATAAAACATGGCCGTTAAAATCGTCTTTACAAAGAGGTCGATATTATCAACAGAACAAGGGACCAGATTATATAATGAGAAAATCAGACAAATAGCACTATTTCACTGCTTAATCATAGTTTATAAATACAACCGGATTGCTAATTCTTCTGCAGTATCAGTGTATCACTTTCAGAAAAGATGACCAGTCAGTCACAAACTCAAAACATTAGGCATACACACAAACAGAGATGCACAAGGGTACAGATGGACAGGGAAAATATCAGTTCCTGTTTCCTTACCAGCTCATCAACATTCTAAAGTCCAAAAGACAACCTAAACTTCTTACCTATTGCGTGAAGATGATGACACTTTCATATATTAGGAACCAAATTAGAATAATCTTGTGGAAAGTATCAAGACTAAATCAGATAATTTAAACTGGTCCCAAAATACAGGTACTGAAACATGTCGTCCAAAGCTTAAACATTTATAAGACGAAAAGGGATGACCCTCATCCTTATAGATATATGCATTAGTTACGAATTTACATAGAAGTTTCAATTAGTAGAAATTGACTTGACACTATAATATAAGGAGCAAGACTTCTGTGCAGATTGGCAAACTAGTCATGAAAAAATGTAGAAAAGCACATCACACTTTACAATTATCACCAAGCCTAAGGGCCTACGAAGATTCTTATTGTTAACAATGTGATGGAAGTATCCTGCCCAGGATTTAACAGTGTCAACGGAATTGAACTCCCATAAAGCAAAAGGGGATTAAGATGAAGAAAAGAATGAGGCAATATAATATTGGGAGTACAAGACTAGCTTGACCTGTACCAATGATATATAGATACAAATATACATACATATATATATATATATTAAAAATTGATAAAAACAATATTTTTAATCATTAAATTATCAATAACAAATTTACTACATATTTCTAAAGTTAATCAACTTAAAAATGGTAAATTAATACTATTAGTCATTTTTTATTTAAGTTCCTGAACTAAAAATGTAAATTTATAGATAATCAAACTTATAAATTTTTCTCATCGTGTCCTTCCGTCAAACTTCATTAAACTTTTGTTATTTTTTCCTGACATGACATCTAAAATAAAATAAAAAAGTAAAGGTAAATTTATTCTAATGTCCCTAAACTATTAACCATTTTTTATCTAAGCTCCTGAACTAAAAATGTAAATTTAAATCTCACCGGTCCTCCGACTATTCATAGTTGGAACCGTCGCCGTCTCCCTCTCGTGTCACAGCTAGCTCTCTCTCTCTCTCCAATTTCTCCGGCCTTCTTCCATCTCCTTCTCTCTCCCTCTTACCCCGTCGCTCTCCTCCATCTCTTTCTCTCTCTCTCTCCGGCAACACACAACATGAAGATTCATAGATTTAAAAACGTTTTGTGGGTATCAATAAAAGAAATTGGGATGGAGCTTCATGCTTTAACATGCTTTAAAACATGAAGGAAACAAGATGCACAAGAGTACAGATGGACAGGGAAAATATCAGTTCCTGTTTCCTTACCAGCTCATCAACATTCTAAAGTTCAAAAGACAACCTAAACTTCTTACCTGTTGCGTGAAGATGATGACACTTTCATATATTAGGAACCAAATTAGAATAATATTGTGGAAAGTATCAAGACTAAATCACATAATTTAAACTTGTCCCAAAATACAGGTACTGAAACATGTCGTCCAAAGCTTAAACATTTATAAGACGAAAAGGGATGACCCTCATCCTTATAGATATATGCATTAGTTACGAATTTACATAGAAGTTTCAATTAGTAGAAACTGACTTGACACTATACTATAAGGAGCAAGACTTCTGTGCAGATTGGCAAACTAGTCATGAAAAAACGTAGAAAAGAACATCACACTTTACAATTATCACCAAGCCTGAAGGCCTACGAAGATTCTTATTGCTAACAATGTGATGGAAGTATCCTGCCCTGGATTTAACAGTGTCAAGGGAATTGAACTCCCATAAGGCAAAAGGGGATTAAGATGAAGAAAAGAATGAGGCAATATAATATTGGGAGTACAAGACTAGCTTGACCTGTACCAACCAAGAAAGGGCATATTAATGAAAGAAATCCTCATAAGTCTTGTTTAGCTGGTCAGCGAACCACACAAATAATACATTTACAAACTTTATGTTCAAGTCAACATTCTTACAAAATGTGGGAACAAAACATATGGGACATATTATTGACCGGAACTTCTCATTTGGTATTCAAAGGAAACACTATCAATTTATCAGGTCAAGTGGTGTACTAATTCCATTTACGAAATGGTACTTTACAATATGTTGTAAACATAAACAAATTTAACCTGGGGAAACAAAAACTTACTTGAAGAGATTGCAGGATTGTACAATGTTCCATCATCCCTTTTCAGTGAAAACCTCACTCTCCCTAATTGCATGTAATCGCAGGGATAGGCCTTATCAAGCTTCACCAAATTGAGAATGCTACTTTAATCACATATTCCTAACATGACCAATAACAAGTGAATGGATTCAATAAAATATATATTAACAGATGTACCTCAACTGCATTAGGGATTTTAAAGTGATTGCAGCAATCTGCAATCTCAACGCAAGTGGGGTTTTCACATGCTTTAGCAGCACTAATTCGTCGACCTTGAGCAATTGTCTTGTTTGTATTTATATAAACTGGGTATAACATATTCCATTTCTTTATATTAGAAATATGGACATCCATTTCTCGACAAACCTGCTCCGACCAAAATCGTGGACACCAAAAATTCAAATAGGAATCTTCGCATGGAAAAAAGTAAAGCAATTAAATTATAAAAGTAGTGACTGGAATTGGGTTATAATGAACAATGACGATTTTACAAGCGAAATCATCTCCAAGCTAGTGTGTGTCTGTGTGTGTTACAAACGGAGGAGAGATCAAATTCATGAAACGAAACCTTAGATTGTAAAATAAAGCAGCAATTCAAAAAATAAAGACATATATAGACACAGTGACATATAATTAAAGAGACAGAACATAAGTAGAAATTTTTTTTTTCGACAGAGAACACAAGTAGAATTGAGAATGATAATAGTTACAACTTACAAGTCAGTTACAAGTTAGTTATATTCAATATTGAAGCATAAAATAATAGTAGATATGTCTCTACTGATCTGATACTATAAACTAGGGCTAAGTGTATCAGAGTGTTCGTGGATCGGGTTTAATAACTTAATTAATTTTGACATCAAAAAAATAACTTAATTAATTTAGTTTATAAATTTCAGTTTCTTTTAGTTAAAAATATCATACAATTAATCAATAACAAATTTACTACATATTTCTAAAGTTAATCAACTTAAAAAGGCTAAATTAATTCTAACATACTTAAACTATTAGCCATTTTTTATCTAAGCTCCTTAACCATTTTTTATCTAAACTCCTGGACTAAAAATGTGAATTTAAATATCATTAATCCTCCGGTCCTCCGACTATTCACATTTGGAACCATCACTGTCTCCCTCTCGCGTCACAGCTAGCTCTCTCTCTCCAATTTTTCCGGCCTTCTTCCATCTCCTTCTCTCTCCCTCTTATCCCGTCTCTCTCCTCTAGGGGAGAGCAAACATCGGTTCGGTTTTTGAATTAAATCGGAACCGAAACCGCAGATTTTCGGTTTTTAAAATCGATAACCGCAACCGAACTATCGGTTTCAGTTTTAGAAGCCTCGGTTTAATTTTTATCGGATTGGTTTCGGTTTTAAAATTGCTTAAATAAAAAATATTATAAATTCAAATAAATTTATATAAAAAAGGTTAGACAAGTTAAGCTCTAATAAATTTAGAAAGTGAAAAAATTGTTTATATAAAGTCATTGATGACAAGTTTTCACGGGCTAATAATACCACAACATGCAATGTAAATCTGCAAAATTGATGGTGAGAAAATTCTAATCAAACATTATATAGGTCAGACTGTCAGTAAATGATTAAATGAAAATGTTAAATGTAGTCATATAGAGAGAAACATGGCTATGACTTAAATCAGAGAGGATGAGCACCTCTCAAAACAGTCATTAAACGGCATCTCTTTGGAGTCATAAAAATTACAGATTTAATATCTTATTCATACCGAGTCAAAAACTACTCAGCTATGTATTACAGAGCTGTATGTTTAAATCCAGAAAGATTATAGAAAATAGTAGTGTCAGTCCAAAATGTCCAAAATATTAGGTCTAAAGTAATTTACTTATATATACTTATATATATATATATATATATATATATATATATTAGTTTAAAAAATTATATAAATTATATATAATAAATTTATTTATTTTAATAATTATTTCGGTTCAATTTTTTTTCGGTTCAATTTTCACCTAAAACCGGAACCAAAACCCATCGAACGGTTCGATTTTTAATTTTTCAGTTTCGATTTTTAGCGGATCAATTTTTATTGATTTTTTGCTCAGCCCTACTCTCCTCCGTCTATTTCTCTCTCCCTCTCCGGCAACACACAACATGAAGATTCTTAGATTTAAAAACGTTTTGTGGGTATCAATAAAAGAAATTGGGATGGAGCTCATGCTTTAAAACATGAAGGAAACAAGATCCATTAACATGTATATATGTAATCCAATAAAAGCTATAAAAAAGAATATATCGCTATCTATGGCATTTCTATCTATAACAAATCATATCTAATACAAAGGAAACATCAGATTTACATAATATTAAGTGCACCTGTTTGCCATTAAGGAACAAAAAAACTGAATAAGAATAACCAAAAAAAGAAGCCATGGGCAAGGTTACACACTAGTATACACAACTAGTATACGTTGAAATCTCCAGAAATCCATGTATGTAGAAGACTGATAAAGAATAAATCAGTCAACTTATGATGAACAGGAGAGCATGCATACACCCGGGCGGTATGCCCAAGCTGGAGGGAGCCGAGCGTATATTTCCATTCCTGGTTGCTCATCAAACGGTCTTTCCATAACCTTGAGCAGCCTTCGAACTTCTCCAAAATCTCCCGACTCAGCTACATCAATTGCACTTTGACACAGATAGTTTCGAAGGATATACTTGGGATTTATAGAATTCATTGAAGCTTTTCTCTGCTCATCTGATACACCACTTTCAACAAGCTGAAAATGCCAAAAGAGGAACGAAAATTAATTAAGAGATGCATTCTGTAAAATGAAATTTCACAAGTAAGAACAATGAAAACTTTTGTAATGCTCCTCGCCTATCTAAAACTAGAGATAATTAGATAGTAGAATCTACAAAGTAGATACACAAATAAACCCATTTAATTATCTATCTGAAACTATTGATAGCTGAACGAGTTTTAGTACTAAAAGTTTCCAGTCTAATATCAAGTGGTTTACCTCATATCATATCATGCTTCACGTGTTACGTAAATTCAAACACCAAAAATTTCAATGTACTCGGATGTTCTCCCACAGCGGTGGCACAATGACACAGGTAAACTTTCATAACAATTAAAAATCTGGGTACATTAATTAATTTCTTGATTTAAAATACGCCCAACTCGGTGAGCGTTATTTACTTATTTCCTCTTTCTGCTCAAGGGGAAATAGAAAATTATTCATTTAAAGTTAGCTTACTTATATAAGCTGCTTCATATGGACACTATGCCTAGGATACCATTCTCATGCCATGTCTTATTAAGTACGTTCGAGCCCTAAGTATTTTCTATCCTATCATTACCATAACAAACAATTAAAAAGATTGCAAGTGTTGGTACCTCTTCAATGTATGTTTGCACCCAGCTAGTCCAAGCCTCCTTCCTCTCCTTGCCAATATCCAATAAAACAGCCTTCAAAGGAACCAACAATTCCTCTTCTGGAATATTAAGATCAGCTTTGATATTGGAAAGTATACGAAAGAAATTCGTGTAATCAACTTTGTCAACAGCCATATTATTCAGGAGTTTACTGATTAACTGTTTATTGTACTTCGGAAGGCCTAGCTTTTTGGTCATAATGGCCTGATATTCATCCATGAATTTGGTTCCATATCTGTAATAAAGGACACATGAATATTTCTATATTAAACAGAAAACCAGTCAACTTGCTTAACAAAGATCCACAAATTATAAATACCTTTCCATTGCGTAATTTGCTTCTTTGTCATTGATCAGGTGGGCAGCTGATATTGTTGATGCAAACTGTGCAATATTCCATAATCCGATATCAGGCTGATTTGCAAAACAGTACCTTCTACCTGGAAGATCTGTAGTATTTGGAGTGTAACTGGGATCAAAAGCATCCAGGAAGCCAAATGGACCATAATCAATTGTGAGACCCAACACACTCATATTATCAGTGTTAAGAACTCCATGTGTGAAACCAACACCCTGCCAGCTTGCAACCAAAGAAGCAGTTCGCTCAGCAACTTCCACTGTCCAAGCTGTTACAAACAGAAGGCAGGAAGTATATAAGAAACTAGAAAATGAGGCTTTGATCTCCACCTGAAACTTGGAAGTCCTAAATTTTCACCAAGACATTGAAATATAGCAATAGATAACATATCAACCCATATTCTCCGGTTTCACCATGAAATACTAGTTTCTGTGATGCTTTTCAGTTGAGAATGCAATTAATGGCATACATCAATATGCAACTGGTACTGGTACCCAAACACATAAAAAACAAAAAAAAAACCGATCATTAATAGAAATATTATATTGCAATTACGCTTCTAAACACCTTCAAACCTCTCTATAATGCCCCCCATTCACAATATTTTATTAATTCCTTGCTGGGCAATTGTCAGATACCAATGAACAAAGTTGCAGCAAAGCACTCCCTGATTGAGTCATAACTCAGAAATTCACAACAGAACTTGTACCGATCTACAATATAATTGATTGATCATACTAGCTGGTAGCACGTAATACAAGTGAGCTATACTTAAGAAGTTAACCGCCTACCTATATCTGTCTACATGCACTATTACATAATAGACTAAATAGGTGCAATGCCTAACACTTGACATCTGATATCCTTTTATGTCATCTAAAAAGGCTACAATGGCATATCCAGAAGGAGAGGAACTGAAAGCGAAATCCTTTCTGAAGAATGGGCAAAAATGAAAGAATTGCATAGGAAAATTCTGTCTGAATTAAGGGGAACAAAAGCCTGCCTAGATATTTTCTTCGAATCCTTATTAATTATTATCGCAGATCTTGCTTGAGATACACAATGTAATTGCACAAACTAATAGTGTTTCATACACTGGACACTTTACAATAAACATGAATTTGAAAGATACTAATTCTACAGATTCAGACATGTAAAACATACACAATCAAATTATGATAACAAAGGCCAGCAGCGATTATTAAAATGGACAAAGATGAACAAGCATTTGGACAACTAGCATTATAATATTCAAAAATATATGGAGAAAATCTTGAATATTTTTTAACCATGGGACCTCATCCAAATATAGATGTTCAAGATGTTCGCACAATTTTGATTAAAAAAGTTATCTTGTCAGGAATGTGAGAGGCATGCTACAAGTCTACAACACTCTAAAGAAGTTTGCTTGTGGTCTACAATGTCGTTAAACTTTGACATGGCATGTACATTATGAATATACAAAAATACAAATAAAAGATTATCTTGTTTAAAGCCAATTAATAACCCACTAAAGATTTACAAAGTCTTCAAATTTAATAAGGTTTCATGTACCCACTCCAGATCAAAATAATCACCTGCATACTTGTTTGAAGTCAGATCCACGACATCATTATCTTCTTTTCCAGTACTGAATGATAAACTCTCACTTTTACTCATGTTCTCTATATGAGGAAAGTGATGCCTAATAGTGTAGTCTGCCAAAGTACGAACAATATCCAGGTCCTCCTTTCCTCTAGATGTGTGTAGTTGGAATGAACCAAAACGCAGAAAGGACTGAGCAGCTCTACAAACTACTGCACCAGGTTCATCCTTTGGATTTCCACTGCAAGCACATGGGTAGTTAGAAAGCAGATACCCAATTGAATAACAAAACACATGCCACAACTGCATCAGTTTAGTAATGCCAAATTTCAAAACAAACCACACAACTCTTAGGTCATGTCATGACATTATCTATCTCGTTATTTGCATTTCATGCTATCTAATTTAGAAGATCTTGGCTTGCTTTTTTAGCTGGAAAATAAATCGTAGCAATGAGAAGAAATATATAGATTACAATGCATCTGTTTAACAAATATTTCAACCAGCACGAGAAAATGAGATCTTCATGGAATTTATCATACTCCAGTTTTTAAACAACATAAATAGCAGTGGCAGGATTAGACCCAACTCCAACCCCCGGACCAAAAAAGAACATCATTGAGAAGAAACACAAATACTTAATACGTGGGAAATAACAAAATCAGTTTTAATAAAAAGCACTATTATCTGTATGTCGCAAAGAAATGCAGCTTACATGCCTGTGAGCTAAAAAGGACTGCTAATCTTACTATCAGGTGAGCTCCTCTTATTCTCTACAAGCCCTATGCTGTTACCATAGTTAATCAATTGTGTGCCCGGCAGGACAAGTAAGGCATAGACCAGTGCTCAATAACAAGCAATGAGTTGGTTTAGATATGAACTCTAGTGCTAGTGTAGAAAATCTTTGTTAACAAATGCCTTCCCATTCTCATATATCAGATACTTAAGTGCCCGGAACCTATATGTAAGACCTTCCCCAGAAAATAGTAATAAGGAGTTAGAATACTAGTAATTAAGTTGATGTAATTGAGAGATGAGAACTTTCTAGCTCCCTGACTTTTCTTACCTTTATACACCAAATGTAAGAGAGAAGATAAAGGACTAAAAGAGGTAGCTAAGGACAGTAAGAGAAAAGATAAGAATTCCCCAAGGCAGCCTCCAAGTCTTTTCTTCATTTTCTTCTAGCTCTTTCAGCTTTTATAACATGGCTAAGGTGTCACTACATTAGCTTCTTCAGTATCTAGTAGGTAATTTTGAACTTATAAGGTTAGACAAGCAGACACATAATAGATAACCCTCAATACAGATACAACTCCCCAACTAGCCATTCAATAAAGCACCCTCCAAACAAGGCCCTGGAACAAAATAATCCTAGAACATCATCTCCACCTAGACTGCACTAAGATAAATTAAAACCTATCCTGGGAACGGCCAAAACAATGGTCAGTGCCTATTTAAAACATTACATTCCCTCTCAGAAAAATAAAAAAGCATCAATAGTGAACTGGAGATAAAATATTGATTTGTTACTTGAGTACAGTAATGTAATATAGAGTATCTATTTTCGAGTTGAATAGGGTTGCACAAGCACAAAACCAAACAGATTATGGTTAAACTTTAAGAGATATACATATGTAATATGCCATCCATAATTAAACATTTAATATAATATTTTGTCGGACATACTCGTAAAACATGTCACGGCTAACATTTTTCCCAGTTGTCACAAGACAAAGTGCACGCGTTGTTGGGATCCCTAAACTCTTCATTGCTTCACTGCAAAGGAATTCACGAATGCTACTACGAAGAACTGCAAGACCATCGGCAAACCGGCTGTATGGTGTTTTTCCAGCACCCTTAAGCTGTAACTCCCACCTTTCAGACTTAGAATTTAAAATCTCCCCAAGCGTTATTGCACGACCATCGCCCAACTGACCAGCCCACATCCCAAACTGATGCCCTCCATAGCATTGAGCATAGGACATTCTGAAAAAGTATACATAGTCAATAGAGATGAATGAGAAAATGAAGCTGTATATCAAGACCTAATCGGAGTTGTAAGAGAATGATGATGCTTACCCTCCTGCCAACGGAGATGCTCCAGAGAATTTGTGTGCAAAATCAGGTCTTTCAAATCTGAAATACTCATATGTTAGTAGCCTAGATAATGAAATAGTGTACGGCAACGAGAGAGTAAAAGTTACACAGCAATACAGCATAGTGAATATAATTGCAAGTAGACAGAGATGATCCATGCCATAAAGAATATTGAAATAAATGCCCAATTGCAATTATACTAAATAGCTCCATGTGGAAACTGGCTAACTGGGTGACAAACAGTAGCCCTGATTGTCTTCAATGAAGCTCATTCCAAGACAAACAGTTAATCCAATATCAATTCAAGTAGGTCTTAGTTACTACAACTGCCACTGATTAAATCACAAGTCAACTGATTATGGAGAAAATCCACTTGATATACTCAGTAGTCAGTAGTCAGTAGTCAGTAGTCAGTAGTGGTAGAAAACTAGACATGTCAAACGGGGTTATCTAACAAATTTATCCTCATCTCTCACAGATAGATTCCCAAAAATTAGAAAGAAGACCTCACAGCGGAGATGAGTTCCATCCGTACTTTTTTACTGCTAGTATTTCAAGTTATACATACAGAAGAAAGAAAAAACTGCACATAATAATGAGTAGCATTCATATACAAGAAACTTGAGAAAGGTGGTTATTTAAATTTTTCTTTGCTACACTGAATGATGTACTTAATCATCTTCTAGGAGGAAACGGGCCAAAAGGCATTTCTTCAATAACTAGCAAAGCTCAGTCATGCTATAGATATATCATTTTCTCCAGAGGAGAAAACACTTATCATATTGGATGTAATACAAATAAATTATTACAGTATTTGCAATCTGTATAAGGTTATATATTTTATTAAAGTAACATGCCTAATACGTACCAATAATTAGGATTTTATTTGTTTTCCTATAATTTAGGCAATAATATCTTTTAAAATTTAATTGGATTAGGGAAGTAGACAAGTAGTTCAGGTTTATTATATATAGGATTTTATCCTAGGTGACTTAAATTTTTATTACTATTTGGGAATTAATATCGCATTAAAATGAGATTCTAAACATACTTACAAACCCCATTCCCCTTTCCTTTCCCATCATACACCAATAAGATAGGACACTTCAAACCAGTTAACATAAAGCACCTGACATTTTGAAAAGTTTTCGGGATAAGGACAGACCCCATGTATCAGACACAATCTTCCTTGTCCATATGATCGTTATTAATATTCGTCTTGTTAAAATTTTAGCATATAGTATTACTCGTATCTAAAATAATAAGCATCAACAAGAAGTAACTTACTCTCCAAGATCCAAATCAATCAACTCAGCGACTGACTCTGACCATGCGACAAGCTGTGGGTTCTCCACCTCAACTGACGGAGAGACTTTTGTATAACAAGCATGCAGAACCTACACAATGAACAAAACAAACTCAATAAAAAAAATTCAGTCAAAACTGTGTAAGATAGAATACTTTGTACTTGTATACAATTATTATACTTTATAGTGCGCTTTTACTTGATTTATAAATGGAGGATGTTTATTATAGAAAACTATAACAAGAGGCACATGTAAAGAAAAGATAAATCTGTCAAAAATTTTGTTCAGTTGATAGAAAAATATATACAAAAAATCAGGTCAAATGTAAGTAGAATTTGATATTACATGTGCACACAAGACCCACCACTTATATATTATCACTCCCTAAAGAAACTTATCTTGAAAAACATTAGATGGTGCAAGTAGGTCTTGTTTTCTTCCAAAATATATACTTCAAATATTTTTAAAGAAACTGACTCGATAAAATTAACATTTTCACAATCAATTACTGAGCTTAAGCCTTAAGGTCGAAAAATACAAGTCACGTAGTTTTTCTTTTTCAGTTGACTATTTTATTTCTATAAATTTGCAAGCTAACATACATTATTCCAATCTCTATCTTTCTCTCTGTGTGCACTTCTCTCTATAACATTATCCCGTAGGTCTTAGTAATATAGATATTGCCTTCAAGTTAGACTTGACATATGCTGACTGAACCTTACTATGTTGAATTGGACACATTCAACCTCATAAAATTTCCATCATCAAAATAACCAACATACATATTGACACCTTTCAATAATATCAAACATATTTAGCACATAGCTTGATACACTTCAATTCCAATTTTTAAAAGAAGGGTATTAGTTAGCAGTTAGCACCACATATAATCGTTTCTAAAAGAAGGGTAATTCTTTTTATAAACAACCAAAATGTATCCGTTGGCTTATAGAGCATATACCCCTGGCTTTTTGGAATTAAGAGGTTTAGGTTAGAGTACCAATGGCATGGGTGTGTGGGTATTTAAATTCCTGCAGTAGGTTTTAAAAAAAAACTGCAGTTAATCATCCATTTAAACAATAAAAATGTTTCAAAATTCCAGTAGTTAATCATCTGCTTAAACAGTAATCATTTAAAGAGTGATTGGTGAAGCACAAACATGTTTCAAAATGGATGGTTGATATACGGCTAATTATATATGCATAAACATGTTTGTGTGTGTGGGAGAGGGACTCCATATTTTTTTCTGCGAAATATTTTTTATGGTAACACAAAAACAATTTAATAGTACTTACGAGTGGTTGTTGAAATATTGTAAACTTCCAAAAGCTTCTAGAATTATTGAGAAGATAATCATATGCATTCATAAGTTCATGTATTCGCATTTATTAGAAGTACTATGTATCTATCCAGGCGTATCACATAGGCTTATCATCTAGAATATTCCAAACCTACCATATAATGTACCCTGCATATTGTGGCAAATCATATTTTAGAATTCAGAATATATTCTAAGTAATATCCCAATTCTCTTCTGTTTGTTACAAACAGTAGGTGTGTGTTTTGTGCGTGATTCTGCCCAGTTTGTTAATTCTGATCTTGGGCCCGTAGTTAGTGTTTCTAGCTGCAGTTTAGAGAGTGTCCATAATTCTCTCAACTGTGGTAACAAATTAGAAGGGAAAAATTTGCCAAAAAAATCTTTCTAATGAATGAGGCACTTAAAAAGGTATAATATTTTACTAATGTAGTAATAATTACCACACACTTAAATGCATCTATAAGGTTTGACTGGATTAAGAATGAAACTAGTTTTTAAAAGAAAGGACATAGAAAAAATTAAAATATATAATCAAATAAACATTTGGTTTAAAGATTAAGGAGTTGAATATATAAAGAAGATTCAATTAGATCCTGCACATTACACAATAATGTATCTAATTAGTGTGTGTTAAAAGTGTTGATAAGAAAAGGGTAGGAACGGGTGACAGGGAACTTACATCATATTTCTATGCAAGATATATTTAATAGACCCCTTTTAACATTATATCGCCAAGGGATAAGTGCCCGCTCTCACCATTAAATATAATCACCTGGACCCACTCATCCGCATTAGTTAGCAACACATACAATTGTTTTTTAAGGAAGGGTAATTCTTTTTATGAACGACCAAAATGTATTCATTGCCTTATAGAGCGTATACCCCAAGGCTTTTTGGAATTAAGAGCTTTTGGGTTAGAGTATCAATGGAGGCATGGGTGTGTGGGTATTTAAATTCTTGCAGTTGGTTTCAGAAAAGAAATTCCTGCAGTTAATCGTTAATAAAAAAAAATCAACACGCAATGCAGCATGAGTACAGTAATCATTTAAAGAGTGATTGGTGAAGCACAAATATGTTTCAAAATGGCTGGTTGATATAAGGCTAATTATATATACATAAAACATAAATATATGTGTGTGGGAGAGGGACTCCATTTTTCTTTCTGTGCAATAATTTCCATGGTAACACAAACAATATTTAATAATTAATAGTACTTGTGGTAACAAATAAGAAGGGAAAAAAGTTGCTAAAAAGATCTTTTTAATGAATGGGGCACTTAAAAAGGCACATCATTTTACTAATGTAGGAATAATTACCAAACACTTAAATGCATCTATAAGGTTTGACGGGATTAATAATGAAACTAGTTTTCAAAAAAATTATGTAGAAAACATTAAAATATATATAATTAAACACACATTTAGTTTAAAGATTAAGGAGTTGAATATATGAAGAAGATTCAATTAGATACTGCACAATAATGGATCTAAATAGTGTATCTTAAAAGTGTTGATAAGAAAAGGGTAGGAACGGGTGACAGGGAACTTGAGTCATATTTTTAAGCAATATATATTTAATAGACCCATCCACATTATATCGCCAAGGGATAACTGCCCGCTCTCGCCATTAAATTAAATTAAATAACATAATAATGGAGTATGTAATACATAATATTTTTTATTACCGTTTTAATAGTATATACTCACATTATACGCTAATAACTAAGGATACTCAGATATTAACTATAGGTATATGTTGTTTACTTAACATAATGATCATTCATACTAGCAATCAAGTTTAAACTTGCAATTTCTTAGGGTTCACCTAACAGCTGGAATTGGGACTCATTTAGTACTTGGCCTCGATTCATTCAGACTCGGCCAAAGCATTTCTTCATGAACACTTGAATTGATGCTAAAGCATCCACTAGTCTTAGTATGTCTCACAAAGAACCGCTATATACTTCAACCTTGTTCCTTAAAAGCGGACCAAACCCTCAAAATATTAGAGTAACAAGACCTGATCTATTCTTCAATTGTCTAATTAAACAAATGAAATTAATAAGTCCCGCAAAACTCCACAGTAATAACATCAAATGCCACACAAACTTTCTCTCTCTCTCTCTCTCTCTCTCTCTCTATATATATATATATATATATATATATATATCACATTCCCACATAAAAAACTGCCATCACATCACAAGCTACCACAAAAATACAAAAGTTGCAATCTTTACACTAGAACCCAAAAATCAAGATTCACTAAACCAAACAAAAAATCATTTTAAAGCAAGCAAATTCCAATAAAAAAACTTTAAATTATCACAATTCACAACCCCACATCACAAAAACTCCTAAACAACACAAAAAACCAAGAATCTTCCACACACATACACCCACAACATACATATATAACCATACCTCACGGGGAATTATATCAGTTCTTGGATCACCAGGCAGCTCACGAACAAAAGAATGGTCCCAACTAAGATCTTCAAGCTTCAACTTAGCTCCACCCAAGCTCTGCTTATTCAAATCATCAGCTACAGATTCAATAGCCAATTCAGGGTTGTCCATTTTTGAGGATTGGAGAGATGGGGTTCGAGAGAGATTAGAAGGGCTAATATGAAAAATACGAAAAAGGGGTTTAGAGAGAGATGGTGGGAGAGAGAGAGGACGGAGATGGTGGGAGAGAGACGACAAGGCGGTGGTGGTGGAGAGAGAGTGAGAAACTAAAGAGGGGAAATGGGAAAGCATGTTTTTTGTGTATGTATAGTTTACACAAACATACACTATTGCACGCAAGTTACAAATATTGTGGATTTTTACATTTTTTCTATGGGTTTTTAATTTATTTATTTATTTATTTTTAAAATATTTATAATATGGGAATTAATGGAGTTTAATTAATTTTAAATAAAAGATTAATTTAGGCAAAAAAATTATGCAAAACCTTAAAGAAATACTAAACACAGACCATCTGTATCATATTTTGTTTATAATATATCTCAGAATATAATAAAATATATATATATATATATATATGTCTCACATTTGTACTTCTCCGATCAATTTAATCTATTATGATCTACTATTATTAATATAATTGAGTGACAATTGGTATGATTTTATAAAATATTTTAATATATAATTTTGACATATTTAATTAAAAGTATTCTTAATTAAAAATTTTATTTGCAATTTAATGTTGGTGTCAAGAAATCTGTATTTAGTTGATATCCAAAAGTTTAAATTTATCCATGTCGATTTTTCTGGTGAAAAGGAAGAAAAGAGTGTCAAGAAGTCCAATTAAAGCATCATATTGAAAAGTCCATTACAGTTGTATATCAAAAAGTCCTTATGTTGAGAAGTACGTTGATTGAAGATATCGAGAAATCTAGACTCTGATGAAGATGTCGGGAAGTTTAGAAATGTACATATGAAGAAGTTAATACAAAAGCGATATCGAGAAGTCCATATATGCATTTGTATTGAGATGTTGAGAAGTGCAGAATTAACAAATTCAAATGGAGTTCGTGACATGGCAATATTCATGGAAGTTTAGAGGAGTAATAGACAAGTAACAGAAGTATATGTCACTCTCAGTATAAGTCAAACACTGAGTATGAAAGGTGACAAGTTTACAACAGAAATCTTGCAGAGAGAACATGACAAAAATGACAGTGAAAGGTGAAAAACATTATATATATAATATGTATTTGACTCCATTGTAATGAAATGATTTGAAATATCTATTCCTTATTTTCTCTACAAAAAAACTGAAATTCACACTTGAATTTCAGGTTTGTAGCAATTTTCAATCTAAAACAATATTAGTTGAAAACTTAATATTTGTGCATAAATAATTGTAGTCATCTATTCACATAAATAATCAAACAAATATGTGTTCCTTGTTAATCAAGTTTGTTAAACCAAAAATATTGAAAAAGGGACATTTATACATTTACCCCTTTGTATAAGTTTTTCATTGAACTCATTACTAACAAGTGGTATTAGAGTTGGACTATTGATATACAAACATTAAAGATCAAGAAAATGAGTTCACAAAAACTTAGTAGTATCAAGATTCCTCATTTTATTAGGATTGTGTATTAGTAAATCATGTAATAAATCATTAATCTAACTTAGACTGAAAAAGATTAAGTGAAACATTTTGTCAATAACAGTATTTCAAAGAATATTGTCTATGATAAAAGAATAAAAAGATAGGTTGTAGAAGTTCATGTATTTGATTAGGCACAGTTCTATTTTGATCCTTGATAGCATTCTCAAGAGATACTATCTCAAGTCTATGACAACATCTCTAAGTGAAAATAATATTCATGAAGCATATGACATCAATTCTCAGTGACAGCAAACTTGGCACACAGAAGTTTGTTGAAGACAGCAAGTTTGGTGACAGTAAGATTAGTGGAAGTTGACAACAAGATTAGTGCATCTGTGACACAGACTTCCAACAGCAACTTTCATTGACAGCATCATTGGCGGGGTCAACATACTATCATGAGCAATGAAACTAAAGGTTAACACCAATTTTAAGAAGCTTATAATCTATTTCAAGTAGCAGGGATGAACTGTATATTACATGGAATGTTCTGAACACTACTTCAACCTTCTTAAGTCTACTACTGGAATTTGAGAGAGCATGATGATAAAGATAAAGAATTCAAGTAAGTCAAGACCAAATCAGAGCAAATCAAGAGATCACTTAACACTTTATCTACAAATAGAATACATCTAAATCAATTTTAGAAAAACATGTTTCTATTTTTAGTTATATTCTAGGATAACACATAAAGCGGACATGTAAGTGAGAAAGGTATGTCATTTTAAACATCTTTTATCACAGCACTTTACTAATATTTTTTTAAACTGAATCTCAAATTCCCTCTCAAACACTTGTAACAATAACAATCTCAAAGCTATTGAAATAAAAGAGGTGGAATTAATTTTCAATCAGTTATAACACAAAATTAATAATATATTAATTTTAGAAATAACTGTTTTTGTTGTTTGCATTCTCATACATTTGCATACACTATATTCTTTACTTGTGTTTGTTGTTTGTACTTGTTGTTTTTCGAAGAAAGTGTAGTGTTGCATTCAACCCCCTCCTTCTACAACACTCAGTGGACCTAACAACTGGTATTAGAGCAGAAGGTTTACTTTCAAGCCTTAAAGATCAAAAAGATGAATGCATAGAAGCTTACCAGAATAAAGATTCATGTCTTTGACAAGGAAAACTATAATTTGAGGAAAATAAAGATGATGTTGTTCATAAAGACTGTCAATCCAATTTATCAAGGTACTCTTGAAAATGGACTTTTTGTTCCTCAAACTTATATTCCTGAAAGCATAGTAGATGTAATGATCGGGAAATTTACGATTATGAAATAATGATAATTATGTGTTAAATATGAGTAGACACAGTTTAATTCAGTTCTGATGCATTTTTATTCGTAAAATTATTTTATTAATTAAAATAAGTACTTATTATAGGTTATGTGACTTTCTGTAGCATATTATATTTTATTTATATAATGTTATGTATGGTTTGTGACCCCCAAATCTAGATGCCGGATTTGGAGGGCGTCACAATAGATAGTGAAACAATATCAGTCTACTGGTTTTCTAAAAAGGTCATGGAATACACTGACATTGAAAAGGAAAATGTGACTTTGGACGATTGTCTACAGTTAATTATAATATAATCCCTTAAATGACAACCTAAGGCAAATATTAGTGTCTCAGTAAGAAGGGAGTGATTGTTTGTGTTTGACACCCTGCTCAAAGTGTTCACCTAAAAAAATAGGGTGGGATCAAATTAGTTACATTGCATAGATGATAACCTACTCCCTAGCTCATGGATAACACCTCAATGTAGGCAAGTTCATTCTCAAAGGGTTTGTCACCAGAGTTAGAAAATCTCCAAACAACAGAAGTAATGAAATATTTTTTCAGTGACTTATTCAATCAGTTTTAAGTTATAAGAATACAAATTTGATTGAATTGCCTAGAATAAATAAATAAAGAATTGGCTACAACAAAACAATGTCCAAAATTCTATTTAGCACATTAGATGCTAGAAATCAAATTGATTTACCTGTAGGAGTTACTCCTCACATGATGAGTATCTTTGAGAAATATGAACTTGATTAGCTTATATATACTAGTATTTCTGTATAAAGTGACTCCAAGGTGGCTGAAGTACAAAATGCACCTACCTAGGAGTCTCTAGCCCATCTACTAACCTTTCTTTTATGCTAATAGTTAGGTGAACCAACCTTCACATTCTCCCAAAAGACTATGGTTGAAAAGAAAAGAAAGACAAAATCCAATGTTGCAAGTCAAGTGTTGAATGATATGGACACTGTAGTATAAGGTGAGGAACTTGAGTCACATGTGACCTCCCTAACTAGAAAAAAAAGAAAAGGAAAGGACCACACATCTACCCACTATGCGCTCTCTCAAAAGGATGCAGAGGTAAATGAGGGGCACACTGCACTGCTAGATGCATCCTCCCAACACGATGTATCTATTGAAACAATGAGTCTCTTCACTCCATTTTGTACAGAGTCTACACCATTACAAGAACTCACTCATGTTCACGAGAGAAGTAATGTTTAAGTGCATACACAAAGTGGAGAGCACATAGGGCAAAATCTTGAAACTTTCCCATCTTTTCAGGGGGGATTCCAACACTCAACTATATTATCATTTCTTCTAATGCTTCTCTTACTTCTCTGGAGCAAATTGTGCAATCAAATGCACAAGAAGTTGTTGATCATCAAGAATTTAATTCCCTTGATGAGCCAAAATCAAGTGACATTGTTAGATATGAATTCAGTGAAACATATCTTTATGACACCATTACAAACATAAGGGTTCTAGAAATTTTTAATTTAGACAGGTAGATGCAACACCACCCACATGTCTCATTACCTCATTTTTTTTAGATTTTTAGATTGATCCTAAGGTAAAACAACAATATCAAAAAAATTATATTTTAAAATAAAAACAAATATTCTTTATAATATTAGTTTAATATTTTAGTTTACAATTTTCGTAAAATTATTATATTTTTTTATATATGTTTAATTTAACTCACATTTCTCTAACTCATCTCCGCTATGAGTATAAGGTCATAAATAATTTTTAGTATATTAAACTTTATTTATAGCAATTACAACGGATAATATTTAAACATTTAGATTGTATCATTATAGTAGTTAAATTGTGATGGAAAAAGGCAGGGGGTATTTATTGCACTTTCTAGCTTTCCAATGATAACAAACTTATTCACTCTTGTTATTATTAAAACTTGAATTATTCGAATTTGTATTCGAGTTCGAACTCGAACTCGAATGATCTAATTTTTAAAACACACACCTACTTTCATTAACATCCATTTTAAATATGAGAATATATTTGTGTGTTGACTAATAAGTGAATGAAAGATTGGATTTTGGAGTGTTGATTGAGATTAATTGCGTAAATTGGACGTGATCATATATTTGAAATGGATGTGTAGGTATGTAAGGGTTTGGATTGAGAAATTGGTATTTTAATAAAAATTAAGTCTTTGATACGTGTTAAATTTTTATTAATAGATATAATTTTTTAGAATTAAGTCTTTAATACGTATTAAATTTTTATTTAACAAAAAATATAAATTAATTTTCATAAAATATTTAATCTTTTATGAATATATATATATAGACTTAATTAGAAAATCAAAAACATAACTTAAATATTTGATAAGAATATACATAGATAAATTTTTATGTTTTTATTTATAGGATAGATTAGCATAGTAGAGGTATATTAAATATTTTTAAGTAAAACATGAAAATATTTAATTATTTATTTCGTCTAGATGTTGAAAAATCAAAATAAAGAAGAAACACAAACTTGTCTTCTCCGACGTCGTTTTGGGTCTAGAATCGTAATCTGAAAATCTTTAATCAATTTTTTGCTTCTCTCTCATCTTCGCCGCTCATCTCTCTCTCTCTCCTCAACCACCGTGAAACGCTGTTACATACACTCCGGTACGAAAACACGCACACACACAATATTTATTTAATTGGTTAATTAGTTGTCTATTTGAACCCTAATTTAGAATTATTTGATTTACAGGTTTGCTTAATTGTGTAAGGTGAATAAGAATATCGATGATTGAAGAATTATGAATTACCCACATTCTGATAGTAGTGGTAGGTTATAAAGATCCTATCTTTTTACAATTTTATGTCTTGTATGTATGTTGGTTGTGTAAAGATCACTGCTTTTTTGCTTTTTAGGGCTTTTTTATGTGCCCTTTTCTTGGGTTGTGTTTGTTTGATATGGTAGATTGAAAATTTGATGTTTTTTGTGTTGCTATTGAATTCTTGAGCTGAGGGGTTTTGGTTGTGTACTTGTGTGTGTGTGTTTGATTGTGTGGATTTCAGTTATTGATTGTTTATGTGGAATGCCCTTTTACCCCTTTTTCTGGATGTTGTTTCGTATGATGAATTGGCTTTTTGAGGGTTTATGAAGGTAGATTGGAACTTTGGTCGTAGGGTTTATATGTTTCTGTGTTTGTTTGTTGACTGTCCTTGGGTTTATACTCGGAATACAATTAATAAGTTTGTGCTTGCTAGAGAGGATGGTATAGGACAAGGAATGGAAAGAAATGATTGTGGATTAGAAACTAAAAACGGTTAAACTTGGGTGAATGATGTGTCAAAAATCTTAATGATTTTTAATCTGTATAAGGAAGAAAACATAATGGATTATATAGCCCATTAAAGACAGAAGAATCTCGATTTCAACATCTGTCAAAATCTATGTTAATGACTATTCGGCGGATTACATCACCTGTATAGACTAACCCTGATGAAATTAACCTAATGGACATAGGCCCGTGAACATTTGGGCTTAATAAAAATTGTCTAAATGAACGAAATTATATATATCTATATAGCTAGACATCACATATAAGTTAAGTAAATAAATACAATTCTGTAAAATCTACCCTAAATATAATTGGATTATTTAAAAAAAATCATAAATATTCCCTTTTTTACAAAGCTTAAAGTAGACTACATAAGTCAGAGGGACAATTACTTTTCTCACTGTATGTCAATTTCTCCACAAGTTCTGGCTTGACTTGGATATCAGACCATTGATTTAGGATGGATTGGAAAAAATGTGACCTTTAGAAGTATGGAGTGACGTCTAATTGTCAACTGTCCAAGTTCTTCTCTCTACTAAAATTAAAATACTATTTCATCATGTTAAATTTATTTTCTTTCGGCCCTAGTGACAGAGGAGACTGACTAAAAAATCTTTATCTAAGTTCATTAAGTAATATTGTGAAATGAGCATAGGAGTTCGTACGAGTTCT
Source organism: Oenanthe sinensis (assembly GCA_028671895.1). Lineage (NCBI taxonomy): Eukaryota > Viridiplantae > Streptophyta > Magnoliopsida > Apiales > Apiaceae > Oenanthe > Oenanthe sinensis. The sequence goes on from CM053814.1 coordinate 11,090,421, forward strand.
AGGTCACATAAAGACCTATAGCAGGCAGTATTGTAGATATGAAACTGTGTGCAAGACTGCAAGAATATTATATTTTTACCTTATTATTCTTGAAGCATAACTCTGCACTTCTAAAGATTCAGCACGAAGTGAAGTATGCCACTTGATCAGGTGTTTGAAGTTTCATATATAAGACGTTGTGCTTCTGTGTCTGAGCTTGTTTTTTATTTTATTTTTTCTTGCCTGCTAAGAGGCTTCACTTGTAGCAACTAACAAATATAGAGTATTCCATTTCAGGGTTTCACATGATTTATATCTTTACACTTGTCGTTTTCCATTCTAGCCATTTTTCCTGATGAAATTGTTTGTTTACCGTAAAGGGGGTGAGGAGACAATTTAGGCTCACCGAGCAGCTTCTTTCTTATTTTGAGTAATCATATTATTTTCTTGTTGTCTACCTAGCCATTCATATGAATATCTTTGATCACTCCTTTCACTAATTTTATCCAACGTCTGTAGAAATTCTGTCATAACGTTTTTTTGTCATCTTGTACTCTCATACGAAGACACTACTGTGATTCTGAATGGTATAACTCATTTTTGTGTATTGAGGTAGTCAGATTGTGAGAAATTAGTCACCTGTTTGACTCTTATAAAATATGAAATTCATTAGTTCTCTCTTCGTGGATGGATTATTTGGGTTTGAATGTCTAGCACCTGTATTTATCATGTCTTGTGATTATTCAGGTTACTTTACTATTTGAGAGTAGATTGCAAATTGAAAGTAGCCAGGGTATGTTGCAGTCGGGTTCCAGTTGTAGTAAATATTCTAGTAATGTTGAACATACATTTTATACGTGTAACAAGTGGTAGCTGAAGTTTTTAAGGATCTATGACAAGAATATTACTTTTATCCTATTAATTTATATGTGCAAGGTTTGTTATATCTAAATTTATAGATGCACCTCTCTTCAGTTAAATTCTAATCCCCAGGGATTGTTTGGCTATAAGTTGCACTTGCACCTGATTAAAACTTAAAAGCAACTTGCTGTTATTTAAAACTAAAAAAAAGGATGTAGTAGCTACTTTTCTGATTTTGACTTTTGAGATATATCTATTTTTGGCCAAACACATAAAAGGATAAGTTCGTAAGAGTTTAAACTGGAAAGTTATTTTTTGATCAGCTGAAAGTTACATAAACACTCAACTGAATGGAGCCTAGTTTTTCTAGACAGATAGTCTTTTCCTAGGCCATTTGTCAGGCATACTTTTTGTTTTCTTGCTAGACATGGATGGAGCAGGATGTTCTATGATTGACTTTGGTAGTGCTGGAATGCAGTATTCAACTCTAAGCTGTCTATTACATTTTGTATGCAAATGTGATCCCGTGGACAACATCACCCTTTTATAGGTCCTGCCAGATTTTAAAAAAGAATTGTTGGCCATTCCACCTGTTGTACCTGTTATTTTTTTGCCAAAAACCAATTTAGAGGTGTTCCATTAAAGAAAAGATAAAAAACAATAAAAAGTACTAACAATATGAGGCACCGGATAATATTAGATGATCAAAGTCATAGCTGTGACATAAGCTGAGAATTTTTTGTTTCCATCTTTCATTGAAATTTGTAGTTATATTATCAATCTCTCCCTCTTTTGATGGCTTCAATATTTAAATGATAAAAGCCCTTTCATTTGTTAAGCAATTATTGCTTGAGTTCTTGCAATGACCCAAAACCTGATATTAATTTCAATCAGATTTAATACTCTTCCCACTTAGTTAAATTTATTTATTTTCTTGTCATATATGTTTTTTCTTGGCGTAATTCAGGAACAGATGATGACATTCCTCCTTCACACCAAAACAGATATGCTAATGTTGGTCGAGCTTCTGCTAATGGTAGATCAGCAGTTGTTGGAGTTGCTTCATTAGGAACAGCTCCATTCCCTCCTATTCATAGTGATATGGAGGCACAGATTCACCAGATTGAGCAGGAGGCCTATAGTTCAGTTCTTCGTGCATTTAAAGCTCAGTCCGATGCTATTACATGGGTATGTATATTTGGTCATTTCTAGTAGGGATGGTCATCGGGTTACTTTGGGGCCACGCGTCCCCCATCCCCGAATCCCAACCCAATCTCCGAACCTACCACGATCCCCGAACAATGATTTTTCTCCCTGCTCTCCACCCCAAACGGGGAACGAGGATCCCCACAGGAAATCAGGAATTCTTCTTATTTCTTAAAAAATAAATTTATATTCCATCATACATTTTCAAACAAAAATAATCTGATAAGTTAAAATATTTAATATTTGTTTTTAATTTCATACCACATTTTAAGTATCAATTTTAATTAACATTTATTTATAATATAAATAAAGGACATATATATAATTATTATAAGAAAATGATATTATAATTTGAAAATTTTAGATTAATGAAATAGATTAAAAAATTAATAGTATAACAATACACACAAATTGCGTTTATCTTTAACATTTGATTTAATATACATATATAAATATATTATTTTTACTAAATATGGGGATCGAGAAGGGAGGATCGAGCTGGGGACTAGGGAGACCAATCCCCGTCCCCTCTCCGATACCCTAACTTTTTATAAAATTTCCCCCGTTCCTCGCCCCATACTCGAAAAATCTCCTAATCTCGGAATCTCAGCCCAGATTGGATCAGGGTGGGGCGGGGCCCAGGAGGATGTCTATCCCTACTTTCTAATATGCCGATGTCTAATGGAGTTGCCCTTTTAAAGGCCTGATTTGATGTTTTACTAATTGTAAAATTTTCACGGGATGCTGTAGGAAAAGGAAAGTTTAATTACAGAACTCAGAAAAGAGCTGAGAGTATCTGACGAGGAACACAGAGAACTTTTATCGAGGGTCAATGCTGATGACATCATCTGGAGAATAAGGTCAGATCATTTACTTTCCCCCCTCTTTGCAGAGACCCTTTTCCCCCTAGGTTGTGTGTTATAATAAGACTGTGAACAGGGAGTGGAGGGCAAGTGGGCTCCAAACTACCATGCGCAGTAGTGGTCCTGCTCGTGACCCTTTACCAAGTCCAACTGTTTCAGCGTCACGTAAAAAACAGAAAGCATCTCATTCTGTTGCTCCCTTATCAATGGGAGCACCATCTCCAGCACTCCATCCTTCAATGCAGCCATCATCGTCAGCTATAAGACGAGGCCCTGTCCCAGGAGCGAGGGGAAAGAAACCTAAATCGGTAAGATTTCATTTTTCTGTTGCAAAATTTTTGAGGAAAATTTAGTGATACCCCCTTGCACTTTCATTGTCTTTCCATTATTAAGGTTTTAACCTTATTTCCTATATATTTCACGGTCTATGCAGTATAGTACTACAAGTTTCAATGGTAGGGGTCCTGTTCATGTTTCTGGTCAAGGTTCTGCCTTTGGAGCTATTGAAACTGCTGAGGTGGGGAACTCCGATCCATTAGTTGGAAAGAAAGTTTGGACTAGATGGCCTGAAGACAACAGTTTTTATGAGGCTGTTATAACCGACTATAATCATGTTGAGGTAGTTCTTAAATGCCTACCACATAATATTCCTTTTGTTTGCTCATCTCAATGTAACCATCTTCTGCAATCATCTCCAGGGTCGTCATGCTCTTGTTTATGATATTAATACGGCAGATGAAACTTGGGAATGGGTTAATCTTAAAGAGGTAACCTTGTCTCCATTTTTTTTACTAAATCATGTGTGTTTTTGTGATTCTGTCGTTTGTGCTACGTTGTGTTTAATTGTCATTCTATTTATCTTATGAGCCTCATGGTGTATTTTTAGTCTTGGATATTCTTTGTATGTTCAAAATGCTTTTTTCTTGTAAGAAGTTATTGGTAAGAAGTTATTGGAAAATATTATGGTCTTGATGGTTCCTTCAGGGGCCCAGGTCACCCAGGTCATCTATGTTGGGGGATAAGGGTATTTTTTTGTAACTTCTTGAAATCTTGTGCACATTTTTTTCTTTTTAAAATTGTTGGAAGGCAGTAAACTAAAGAACTAAACTGAAACTAAAATGCAAAGTTGCAAACTCATAAATATGCAAAAGTCTTGGCATTTAAGCATGAAAACTATTGTTTTTACTTGAATTGGTATATATATCATTATTCTAATAATATATTTTGAGTAAAATCATAAGATGCCTAACTAATTTAGATATTTATAAATCATTAATTTACACCTTAATATGCATTACATATTTACTAATTTGCCATTACATTCAGTAAAAATGAGAAATGGTCTTTCGTTTTCCTTTTTAATAGATGACACCCTTGGTTTGTGCTAGTTAGTTAATAATGTTTGTTACAAGCTCGAATATAGTTTTATTATCTTTTCGATCATATAGATATACGAAACAAACTACTTATGCAGTGATGACATATTAAGCTCTGGGGTTCTGATTTGTAAGAAAATTACAAATTCAAATTGTATTAAGATCCCTCCTCTGAATGGACTTTTAAAGGATAGTGCATCTAAATCAAAAGTGGCAATTAATAGTTTTGTCATTTGATGCTTGGATTGCAATTATTTGTGACTTGTTTTCCGGTTTGTTTAAACCACGAAACATAATAGTAATTAGTAACACACTCAAATGTGTTTGTTATTAAGTTGGGGGTGACGTGGCTAGATATGTATTGGGACATATTGGAATTTGTATTGTATTAAGTTTACATATAAAAACTCCTGGGCATGATTTTCCAACTTGATAGTAAATGCTTTGCCTCTTGTATAAGTAGAGTCAGATTTACACTGCCACATTAATTCTATGCTTCTTGTGCGTATAATTGCGTTCATGATTGTTCAAATTCGCATTTTAATTTCAGTGTAAATAAAATTAAATGCCTTATTTTCCTTGTTCCTTTCAGACATTTTCTAAGTAGAAAAATCCAAAACTTACAAACAAGATTTTGAGGTGTTTGTGTGGTTGTTTGGCTAAACTATTGTTGGAGGGTTTAGTATGTTTTTGGATATTTGAAACATATAAAGTTCTTGTTAGTTTGCGAGCGTCTAACCATCTATTTCAAAAGCAACCTAGTGAATTCACAACTGCAGGAATCCCATCTCACTGATGTTCATAACTACAAAAAGATTTTTTAAACACACAAGGCAAATGACAAACCAAGAGCTCATGCCTAATACAAAATAATCTTCGAGTTAATTATATTGCCATATTTATATTTCATCTACAATTGCTAGATCTCTCCTGAAGACTTAAGGTGGGAAGGGGAAGATCCTGGAATTGCTCATAGAGGGGGTCGTTCTGGATCAGGTCGTGGATTTAAAAACTCTATATCTCGTGGTGGTTCTTTTGCTGGCGGAAGGGGTAGAGGGATAGTAAGGAATCAGTCCAAGAGAAGTTTCCCTCCATCACAAAACGGTGTCAATAAGAAAATACTGGGCGACATTGAAATACTTGACACAGACACTTTGGTTAAAGAGGTAAACCGACAATCTTGTGTTTGTGCATTGTAATGATATAAATGGTTGCAACAGTCATCTAAACTAATATACATGTTACAGGTGGAGAAAGTATTTGGTGCAAGCCATCTAGATTCTATGGAGATTGAGAAAGCAAAGAATGTACTCAAGGTAGTAATTACTTCCTCGCTTGGATTTATGTACCAAACCAAGTTTTTTTAAAATAGGGGTGAACAGTTTTGCATATGGTTTTGTTAATGCAGGACCATGAACAAGCGCTTATGGATGCAATTGCAAGATTGGAAGATGCATCAGATGGCGAGAGTGGTAAAAAATGACTACATATTACCATGTCATATAATTATATAAAATAAATGAAGACAAATAGTTATTTTTTGTTTCCTAAATTTAAATTTTCTTATCCTCCTTGTCCTTTTCTTTTCAAACTAGCAAATATTTGAGTAGACTATAAAAAATGGGGGGCATGGCAAGCATATTCAATTATGTTATATGTTCCCTTCATAATAACCCTGTAAATATTACATGACTTTTGCGTGGATTTTTAGGTTTTTGCTACAAAAAGGTTTTTCGTTTAAATTATCAAAAAAAGAAAAAGAAAAGGTTTTTCATTTAGTTTTTGTTCATTTGTATGGGTTTAATTCCAGGGAATTAGATTTTTAGCCTTTTATAATCGTCCTTTGTTTCCATCAAGAACTCTGTAATAGTTCATTGCTTGGAGTTCAAATTTATTTGTCTCATTATATCCAAATAGGTGGATAACTTCTATTTTTGGTAATTATCTCATAAATATCAGTTTAGGTCTGTGACTGAACTAATTTCCAAACTTACCCCTTCTATTGTGATGCAATTAGAAACACTACTACATTTGAAATTGATCACAAATTTATTTATACGTCATGAGCAGACAATACCCTTTAATTTCTTTTTCTTTCAATTACTGTTGTTGAGCAGATAAAAGAGAGCCCCGTTTCTCCGGTGATCCAGAAAAGGGGATGGCAGAAACGACATTATGATTAAAGCAGCTGTGTAGAGAAGGTAGAATAGTTAAAGTTCGAGTTTTCAGTTGCCACACAAACAAAAAATGCTAAAAGCATCCAGCAACTTTGGATGAAGGTGACATGTAATATTTGTAGGCTTTTAGAAATAACAATACCTTGATGTAATGTATCTTTTACCGAGTTTCATGGTTAACTATGTCACACTTGCACTAGCTTCTTCTACTACCATTGTATCGTAACACCTTTCGGGCTTTCTGGAAGGCATGAAAACTAGTGCAAGTTTATGTAAGAATGATGAGGTTTGGTCATCAAAATGTTATTTATTTTTATGTTGTTTGACATCTCTCAGTTGTTATCTCTTGTCTTTTCATTTTTTACTACATTTTGATGTGCAGGCACAACTAACAAATTGTACATAAATATTTTGAAGCTATCCTAGACTATGTATATATTACACGCACATTTACACCGCGGAAAAATATCAACGTCAGTTTTTTACCTTATTTAAATGATACTACCTCCGCCCCACTCAATTGTTATTCTTTCGGAGAGAAGGTCCGGCACGCATTTTAAGGCGCATATAAAGTATAGTTCCATAACTTATTTTTAATTTTTTTTCTGAATAAAAATTTAAACATTAAATTTTTAAAGAATAAGTCTGTTAGGCTTGTTAAAGTTTTGTGGAGAAATCCTCGAGTTGAGGAATCCACCTGGGAACTTGAGAGTGAAATGCTCGAAAAGTATCCTTATTTGTTTACTTAGGCTGATTCTGGGGACAGAATCTTTTTAAGGGGGGGAGAATGTAACGATCGAGATAATTAAATCTATTTGAATAATATGAGGTATATGATTTACGTGTTTTAATGTGTTAAGATATGATACGTGGTCTTTTTATATGTCTAGTTGACTGCCTGTTTGACCGCATTATGCTTAAGTGTTTTAATTAAGTGATTAATTGATTTTCCATGCTTAATTAAGTAACTGTTTGATTTTTATAAAATTATTGGTGTGTCCAATAATTATGAAATTTTATATGTAGCTTCTATGTGATTTTAGAGACTTTCTAAAAATGGTGATGTATTTAATTCTAGTCCCAGTGATTTTATATAAATATTTCATTTCTGTTTTATTCTAGAGATATTACTCTTCTAAATTCCATATTTAATTATTGGAATGTCCAAAAATCATGAAATCTTTTCCAAAATGATCCTTATATATTCTGAGACTTTTGAAAAATAAAATTTTATTTTATTTGAGCCCCAAAATATTTTTAAAGATTTTCTACTCCTATTTCTATTTAAAGTGCCTAAACTTCCCCGATTTTTAATTAAATATTTATTCATCCGAAAAATATTTCAAAAATATGTGTGAGCTTCTAAAATCATATTCTTTATTTTAAAAATATAAAACTTATTTTTACACTCACTTCCCATCAAAATTCGAATTGTTAATGGTTTTAATCCAGAGACTAGCAGCTGTGAAATTACCAAACTGCCCTTGCTTTATACAAAACCAGCAGAACCCATTTCTTCTCCCCTGCTCTGTAGTTTTTGTTTTGTCCAGGTCGATTTTTCTCCTCCTTCAAGCGATTCTTCTCATTTTTTTTTGATTTCAAGAGATTTGCTAGTGTCCTTCAAATTATACTAGTAATCATGCTTCCTTGTAGTTCATATTGTTGCTTGTGAAGTTGTATGTATATATATGTGCCGTGTGTATGTGTGTATGTAAAAGTGACATGCAACTGATTTTAAGGCCATGGTTAAGCTTGTAGTGACTTGTCAAGGCTGTACTAGAAGCTATAAGGGGATTGGAGCAGTTGGGAACCCAAATCGAGTCCAAGCTCTCAAACTCCGTCGCCGGCAATGAGCTCCGGCGAGCCGGCGACATAGCTTCGATATAGCATGATTAATGTATATATTTGTGGTGCTATTAACTGATTGTATGGTTATTTAGCTTTGCATGCTAGAGTTTTAGTTTTTCCGGCTATAGGCGCAATTTTCCGATCGAAGCTTTTGTATTATCTCGGTTATTCTCGAATGGAGTGTAGCATATTACAGTTAGGCTATGCTATGGACTTGATTAATTAGCTGTCTAGACTTGTATGTCAAAAATCTGAATTTTTCGGCCATAGCTTGTAAGGTGTTTGATCGGCAAGTTGGAGTACATATGTATGTATGTGTGTGTTGAACATTTCAAGTATATACATGATTTGGGTTTCTTTTTTTTTTTTATGATGTTGTTTATATGAATCGAAGCTTTACTGCATGTTCTTATTTTTCATTATTTTCCGGTTTGAAATTCATGAAAGGCTTCGGTTGTTCCTAGTTGCATTGCAATCGATCTTGGTAAAGCTATTTTATGAACTAAGATTGATTGTTTGAAGTCTCGATGATTGCATGTTGGTCCTTAGTTCTTGTTTGAAGATTTTTAAATAATATGATTCTTAATTATTCGAAAATTTACTATATATATATAAGCTAGTACATGGCTTGCGATTTAGTTAGAGTTAATTGTTAAATTGTTTGGAGTTATTTGGATGATATATGTATTTGATTGGGCAAATTGTTTGTAATGAGCAGTTGTATTAGTTTGGGTCGGTTGTATTCCGACGGATAGCTCCACTTACAAAGGAGATGCTGCCGAAATTTTTTCAAAATTAATAAGCTTTGAAAGACTAATGGCACATCCTCCTTGTGTAGAAAAGCTATTAGTTGAGAATAGTATGATATGGTGTAATTGACTAAGTGATTCTTTTGGTATTATTAAGGTTTGACATGAGATACATGAATTGTCAGCTAATGGATATGTGAATAGATGTACAAGATGGACGGAGTTATGTTAAGTGATATATGCTTATTAATGTATACTTGTTATGTGATATATATTATTATTATACTGGTCGAGGGATTATAATAACGAAGGGATAGATTAGAGTAGACGTTATAGAGGACGTCGAGAGTTTATAAGATACTGAAATAGTATTATTTATGTGTAGCTACGAAGGACGTTGAGGTGAAGGACAAAGGGAAAGCTAAAGTAGAGAGTTAGTATTGGTGTAGAAGATCTACCTGTTCAGCAGCTGTAGCATTCCTTTTTAAGGCAAGTAACTACTGCCTGATCTTTTCAATTAAGCACTGTTTTATAAACTGTTCTATAACTGTTTTATAAACTGCTTTATAAACTGTCAAGACCCTGCAACTATGTTACCTTGTTTCCAACTGTTTTGAGCTATATCCTGTCTTACCTTAACTGTTTTACTTAAACTGCAACTTAGACTAATTGCTCTTTAAACTCTTCAATCCTTGAACTACTATTGACGACTTATCAACTAGTTTTAAAAATCTTAAACCATTAACCTGGAATTATGACTTATGTCTTTACCATTTTCTTTAACTATGTTCACTTAAACTTTAACCCTGAAAGTACCCTGTTATTATTGTCTAACTACTGTCCTGATTAAATGCTTTACAACTGTTTTCAAAAACAACTGTTATGCTTTTGAGAATCATGGTCTGTATTAAGCAGACTGCCAGGAAGAATATGTCTTTCATGAACTATGCTAGGCTGGCTGAGATTGAACAGGTAGGATCGAGGCAGAATTGGAAGGAAAAGACTTTGTTTAGTCTTGTATTTTGTTATTAGATTTTGAGATGTTGCAGGAGTTGTAATAATATTATTTTGTTGCTGTAAATGTAAATATAAATGAATGTAGTTGTGTGCTTGTTTCATACCATTACCTTGAAAGGTCCAGGCTAGTAGTCGGGGTCATATTTATGCGTATTTTCTATTATTATTATTTAGGATGCATGCATATAGAGTGGTAGTGACTCCCCGATCTAGACCTCGGGTCGGGAGGGCGCCACAGGTACTTTAATGCCTTCTTTGCTGAGAACATGACCTAAGAATTGTACTTCCTTCAGCCAAAATTCACATTTTGAAAACTTCGCATACAGCTTTTCCTTTCTTAAAGTCTCTAAAGCAATTCTCAAGTGATCTGCATGCTCTTCTTCTGACTTGGAATATATCAGGATGTCGTCGATGAAAACAATCACAAACTTGTCTAAATACTTCTTAAAGACTCTGTTCATCAGATCCATAAACGCTGCTGGGGCATTTGTCAATCCAAAAGCCATAACCAAAAATTCATAGTGTCCGTACCTTGTTCTGAATGCTGTTTTAGATACATCTTCAGGTTTGATCTTGAGTTGATGGTATCCGGACCTTAAGTCAATTTTTGAGAAACATTCGGCTCCTTTCAGCTGGTCAAAAAGATCATCGATCCTCGGCAACGGGTACTTGTTCTTGATGGTTAGCTTGTTTAATTCTCGGTAATCTATGCACAATCTCATGCTTCCATCTTTCTTCTTTACAAACAATACTGGTGCTCCCCAGGGGGACACACTAGGCCTTATAATTCCTTTATCCAAGAGATCTTGTATTTGACTCGCCAACTCTTTCATCTCAACTGGCGCCATCCTATATGGAGCTTTGGAAACTGGCTCAGTGCCTGGAGCTAAATCAATAGAGAATTCTATTTCCCTATCGGAAGGTAAACCTGGCAATTCATCTGGAAACACGTCGGGAAATTCATTGACTATAGGAACATCTTCTAATTGAACTGGCTCCTTCTCAGTGTCTACAACATAGGCTAGGTAAGCCTCACATCCTTGACGCAGAAATCTCTTTGCCTGAACGATATTCAAAAACTTCTTGACTTGCCGGGTGCCTCGAAATTCAACTTCTTCTCCTTCTAGGGTTTTCACCTTTATGTATATGTATGTGTATGTATTTGTATGTATATGTATGTATGTGTATGTGTATGTATGTATGTGTATGTATATGTATGTGTATGTATATGTATATGTATGTATATGTATGTGTATGTATATGTATGTGTATGTATATGTATGTATGTGTATATGTATGTGTATGTATATGTATGTGTATGTATATGTATGTGTATGTATATGTATCTGTATGTATGTGTATGTATCTGTATGTATGTGTATGTATGTGTATGTGTCTGTATCTGTATGTGTATGTATGTGTATGTGTATGTGTATGTATGTGTGTGTGTATGTGTGTGTGTGTGTGTGTGTGTGTGTCTGTGTGTGTGTGTCTGTATCTCTCTCTGTATGTAGTATACTATATGTATATGTATATATGTGTGCGTGCGTGTGTGAGTGTGCGCGCGCGCGCGTTTTTACTGATGTGTAGTGTTTTGAGTTGAAAAGTTCAATTGTGTGAGTTGTATTATATGTTTTTGTACTCATATGTACTTCAATCTATCTTCAATTTATAGTATATGTTCTGTAAACTTGGAAATTAATTTTCAAATAAAACAAAAAACTCAACCACACATATCGAAATTAATCTGGGAAAACCGTGGTATTATTTTGAAATAAATCTGGGAAAATTTTGGAATATGAGAAAGAAGAGAGAGAGAAGCAATCTAAATGCCTTTGAATTTATCCTTTAGCTACGAATAGGAGATACAGTAATAGTTATACATGCTTACCAGAGGGACTGTAAAATGGTGCCGCTGGCCAAGACATTATATTTTAGGTTACGAGCACCTAACACTACAAAAAGCACTCTGCACTTTAGGAGCTTGGAGCTGTGAAGTGCTTGTAACTGATATAGCTATTGCTCATACTTTGGAATATCAAGATCTTTAAATATGGGGCTATCAACTCCGACGCCCATTGTATTTAGACCATTGTCTACGTATATAACAGCACCAGTTATTGCTGAAGCCAGTGGTGAAGCCAAGAAAGCAGCAGTGTTTCCCACTTCCTCTGTTCATTGTTTCTTGGGCTTAGTAATTACCTAGGGTAAACATTCATATATTTGCAAAAATATAATTAAGGTTTGTAATATCCAAGTGATTCACCTGCAGATAGTTCTTTCTGAAGAGGTGCATTTTCCAGGGAATAGTCGATCATCATATCTATGAATCCAATTGCTTTTGCAGCACGGCTTCTCAAGGGGCCTGGAAAAATTGTTCTTTGGTAAGATGCAGACCAGTACAACAGGTTTATGCTAAAATTTAAAGACAAATATTAAGGTTGAATCCTAAGATGCAATCAAGCTGAGGAGTTACTTATAACATAAAGGTGTCCTCTAAGATAAGCAATATTAGGCCCCCTACCAGTACAAAGTGATAAAGAATATCAACTATCTTACATTTTCTTCTTTTTCCCTATCTTGTTTACTGAAATTTGTACAGATCATTTAGTCCAGGACTACAGACAGATTAATGTCGGAATATGGCAGATTGTATATGGCCTCCATGTCTGGGAATACATCTGACCTATTACACTACAACAATTCAAAGACTACCATTGCTTGAGGGTTCCCAGTACGATTCTCCTTGAGAATGGTACAACCAGAAGAGTATAGCTGGTGAAAAGCTGCAGATGTTTGCGTACATGCTTTATTTAAATTCAATTCATAACTGAACCACGGAACAAACTTTAAAGCAAGCATGCTATGTCTGATGAATGACATCTTTCAGATACATGAGGGTCATAGAGGGAATCAGAAAGTTGAAAAGACAAAAGTACCAGCAGATATTGTGTTGACCCTGATTTTATGTTTTCTTCCTGCTTCAAAAGCAAGCACCTGAAAATGAGGTTACAGTTAGCACCAGGAAGATTATAAAAATAATCTTAACATCAAGACATTGATCATCTTAGATTAGTATTACTCTTGTGTCACTTTCTAGCGCTGCTTTAGCTGAACTCATGCCGCCACCATAGCTGCATATTACATAGCGTTAATTATGCTTCCCATTAAAGTTGTTTCAGTCAAGAAATCAAAGATGCAACCAATTAGAAGGCAGAAATACCCAGGTATTATTCTCTCAGAAGCAATATATGTCAGGGAAATTGAAGAACCACCTGCAGAACAACAGCTACTCAAAGGTACAGAATATGCATAGCCAAAATTAAATCGGTGACCAAAACAACAGGACAACTAGTTATAATGAACTCACATATGTAAAGAAAGCTTGGATTAGAAAACAAAATAGAGTTCATACCCGGATTCATTATTGGGATAAAATTCTTTAACAAGGAAATATAGGAATAACTTGACGTAGATATTGCTGCAAGATACCCTTTCCTTGATGTCTCTAGCAAAGGTTTTGTTACCTGATAAAATATCAATAGATGTCACCATTAAGTAAATGTATAAACTGCGATATGATTATTGGGGAAAAGCACCTCTGGCCCGTTAGCAAGCGAGTGCACAAGGATATCAATGCTGCCAAAGTCCTCTTTCACTGATTCTGCAACTTCCTGAGAATTTGATAAAATGCTAAGATAAATAGCCTGTCTAATATATTTGACAACTAGACCAATAAGGATGTTTAGATACCCAAATATATGCTGAATTCAGTCAAATACTTTACTCAATGTAGGAATAAGTTTAAAAATAGTTAGACCAACTGATAACAGAAGATTGCAAATACTCTACAAACATGCACATTGAAATGCTCATCTATTTATCTTGGTTTTCTCGCAAGATGCATCAAATGTGTTTCAGTTATGTTGCTAGGAAAATATGTATCATACCAATAACACAATGTAAATACACCGTGGTTCACCAACTCAACCACAGTTCCGAATGATAGAGCATCACATATTAAGTTTTGACAGAGCATAACCAGCTTTCGCTAACCGTTAGTAACAAAATGTAGATTCTTCTCATATTTTTTATTGCTGGAAAAGATAGTTTAGTTATAATCGTTCATGTGACATAATGGAAAGTGATTCTAGTGAAAATGTACCTGAACAGTCCATTTAGAAGATCCAGCATAACGTTTATTCGCTTTTATCTGCATGATGGATGCCCTATTAATTAATCAAATGAATGTAAGTATGTTCAAATAGCATCTAAATATTCTACGTTACATTACATCTTCAGGTACATCCTCAAGGTTGTCAAATACAGCATCTAAGGGATATACTTTAGTAATTTCCATCAAAGAACCATCTGGCAACCTGAAATGTAAGACTATGTAAAAATGTGCAACCCACAGTAACTGCATAATCCATCGATACAAATTTATGCTCAAAAACATATAGAAAAGGACTGGACATAGAAACACAAGTTTACTCTTACACGCGTGATTCATCAAACTTTCCACGCCGTAGGCTAGTTTCAAATATATTTAGAGCCTACAGGAGAGAGGTAAATACATTAGGCAAAAACAATACAAAGAACAGAAAGCTATAAATGTGATATAAGTAAAATAGGGGTTAAAAGGGGTTTTACTTACGGGAACCCATGTACCAACAAGAATTTCAGCACCTGCAGCTGCGAGAGATTTTGCTATAGCCCAACCATATCCGTTATCATCAGCTACACCAGCAATGAATGCCCGTTTACCTGCGCATCAAAATTTATATTAAGTTGAAGAAGAATGTTACTTAATTGGCACTTAAACTCAGTTCTTTCTTTCGATTATGTGGATACTTCATGCTGGCATTTAAAAAACCATTGCACCAAAAAATTCAATATAATTATAAAACTAATAAAATGCAGACATGACAACTACCTACAACATCCCTTGAATGCACTGAATGCTTATACACCAACACTTATGCCTTCAATTGGCCGGTATAAGGAGCTAACCAAGAAATTAAAGATTTCAGTAGAATCTGATAAAGTTTTGATTTCAATTAGTAGTGCATTAGATATCATACAATGCCAATTTTTTATCTTAGAGATTATGGTATTACAAAGATCTATTAATTAGATATTACTTATTAACCAGTCATCACACCCAGTACCACCAAAAATCATAGTTTTGTTTTTTTAATTCAACATAAGACAAACTTATATAGTGAAGAAACAAAGGGATCTACCTGTCAAATCTATAGGTAATACTGATACAGGCTTTCCTTCACTTGATTCAGAGTTTGCCTTCGTGGCATATTTTCTAGCTGACGTTAACTTTAAATTTTGATGAAAAGGCTGCAAACTTGATACACAACATGAACTGGAACGCTTTACTGATGAGGATCCATTAGAACTATTAAAAACAGTTGCTACAGCTGACTTCAAAATCCTATGGGTAAAGAAAATGGAAGGTCTAGTTGCGGTGATTTGCAGGCCAGATGCAGCAAGTCCCACCATCTACAATACGACAGCTGCAGAAATATAGAGTGTCAAAGTGTCAACATATTCATTACCGGTTTGCTAATGATATTATGATATTACTATAGAAAATTTCACTTACTCGGATATTTCATACAAAATCTTTACATTCAACATAAATTTCAGAAACAGGCAGTAGATTATTAAATTTAGATGCACATAAGCTATTCAGCATTGACTTTTTTAGTTTTTTATAGATCCCCTAAGTTATAGGGCTACACAACGTTGGACATGAAGAAAAAACAGAATATTAAGTATATCAGAAAGACAGTTGGGATGGAATTGAGAAAAGATGTAATTAAACAATTGAGATGGATTTATTATATGCAACCCCTGCATACTAAAAAAGACAAACATCGACATCTGACTATGGAGAAGATAGAAGGGCTGGAAATTTACTTAGAGAAGCGGTAAGATGTGATTTGGAGGAGTAAGTGAGTAACCATACTAGAAGTACCACATTTTAGTTGACTGATAAAATATGCATATGCTTGGCAAAATAGATTGCTACACCTTTAAATCTTATTATTAATCTACTTTCTTATATCCCAAATTGTCTACTTCCCTATTTCCATCCAATTTCACCATATCATTTTTAATGCTACACATTTATATACATGTCTATGGCTCTATGCAATTATTTAATAATATAAATATATCTCTTCAAAATTCCAAATAGTTTGAGATTAAAGCCAATTTCAAACTTGCAGTTTTGCTGTTACTCAGATC
This sequence comes from Oenanthe sinensis, assembly GCA_028671895.1. Taxonomy (NCBI): domain Eukaryota; kingdom Viridiplantae; phylum Streptophyta; class Magnoliopsida; order Apiales; family Apiaceae; genus Oenanthe; species Oenanthe sinensis. Next base: position 11,106,764 of record CM053814.1, read on the forward strand.
CTAGTGTACTACAGATTGAAAATTCAAGCCTTGGTAGAGGCATTATCCTTTGTATTTAAAATTCATGCAACCATTATAAACTACCTATAGGCGAACAAGGCTCGTGTCTAGGGCCCTGTAGCTTGAGTGCCCCAATTTTCCGAGTTCTTTATATATAAATAACCGAAATATGCAGCATATATATACATTAGGGCCCCGAAAACATATTTTAACTAGGGTCTCGTATACTTCAACTTCAAGCACGAAACTTGGACCATTATTCAACAAGGGGTTGTTACTTAATATACATTCTTCGTCTATCATAACAAATGCTACTTAGCTACTCAAATGGGCCATAAATTTCAAGAAATCTTCAATTACACTTAAGCCATGTTTGTTTTATAGGATTAAATAGGGGATAGGACTATAATCCTTTAAATTTTTTAATCATGTGTTTGTTTTGTAAAAAATTATTTGGGATTAGATAAAGGATTATAATCCTTTGAAATATTAATCTCTTGTTTGTTTTCATCGGATAAGGGATAGGATTATAATCCTCTCTAATACTTGGTTGGAGGAGGTATTATTTAATCATCTCTAACAAGTCATTTTTTAAAGAATTATAATCCCTTCATTATAATCCAATGTCAAACAAACAAAGGATTAGAAAATTTAAAGAATAATAGTCCAATCCATATGTTAATCCCTCAAAACAAACATAGAATTATAATTTAATCTAATCCCCAACTTAATAGTATTGGATAATTTAAAGGATTATAATGCTTAGGGATAATATTGAAGGATTATAATGAATGGATACTAATCCCGGGAGTATAATCTCACGAAACAAACATGGCATTAGATTAAAATCAACCAACAAGTCATAATACAAGTATACTTAAGAGCAACTAAATTATATTGACAACTTTGTAGCACTATATGCATTGTATAATGTAAAAAGAATCAACAAGAAAATTAAAATAAAAAATCACCTTGAAAGCCCAGAAAGGATGAGGTTTTGTAAAGGTTTTATTTTACACACTGTTTCTTGCTCCTGCTGCTGCTTTAATTATTGATTTAAAACAGTTGGGCTCGGGTCATGGGCTCCATACACGGCCCTGTTCCTAATTTTTTTTGTAACATACTGTATTTATTTAGTTCCTTATATTTTTATCAAAAATGTTAGAACTGACAAATTTTATTAATTTATTTATATTATTAATTAATTGAGATAAAATATGTATTATTGTTATTATGTTATGATCAAAAAATTGTATTCATTGTGAGTTATTAATTTATTGATTATTAATTAATCAAGATTTTACTGTACTTAGTGTTCGGTTCAAAATTTTAAATTTTAAAATTAATATCTTAAATTCATAAGTTATGAATTATAGATATGAGAAATCAAATTAAAACTTAATATTTTTATCTTTATTTGTAAAATTAAATATTAATTTTTAAAATAAAAAATTTATAATAATATTATTTAACGCTTGATAAATAATATAGTAGTGATTTATTTTCATATTAACTCCTTATATGATTTATTTATTTATTAAAAAAATAAATTAATAAATTCATTCTACCATTTAACAAAATAAATGATACGAAGAATAATAATCATCATTGTACCACGTTAACTCATTTCCTGATTTCAATATGATATCATTTCTTGAATTAAACAACCTCTTAGCCTTGTGCTGGATTGGATTATATATTATTTACATGTGTCTCAGTTTTAGATATCATATAAAAATTAATGTACACAAATCAAATTTTTTTCATTTTTATTCAAAAAAAATTATATGAATTTTAATAAATGGGATTTTGACCCTTCATGTTACAATTTATATATTAAATTATCAAAATATCATAGTTTAGGTAAATGGATTTTTCTGTCATAGAAAAGCGTAACTAAAGTAGTGTTTTTAGAAAACACAAATTTGAAAAAGAGTTTAATTGTAATACCCCAATCCCACATCGAATAGATTGAAATAATTTGTTCAGTATATAAGTAAAAGTACTACTACTAAGGGCAATAACAAATCATTGATCTTTTAGGGGGCAGTGATGGACTTGTGGATTACTCAAGTTGTTGCATTTAAACCAGTTTACTTTGGCTTATTTCAGATTCGGAAGTCGAGACTTGACCCAATTTTCGAAAAAGAATCGGGATTTGACTCGGGTTGTCACATTAATGTTCCTAAAATTACCTTTAGATAACTATCTAAAGTTAACATTTATTATACGATATCAAGGTTATTTTTGTAAATACAAGAGGACAGATTTTATTATTACAAAAATGATATCCACTTTTTATACTCAAAATACTAATAATTTTAGGTAAGTTATCTAAATTTAACTTTACATACTTTTTTTCCTTTAAAAAATGTTACTTTTTTTACATGAAAAATATTTTCACCGTGTTTTTTATATAAAAAAAGCAAAACAAAAATGCAAGTTTAACATGTGTGTATTCAAAAATGTAATTTTATTGTCGGTTTATTTTTTCTAATTAGATTTTATTATAGTCTTGAAAAACGCATGTTGCATAAAGAAGTTATGTTTTACGCAATGTTATAAAAATCACTGGGCATGTCAGGACGGTCAGGTACTTTCTAGCGATTAATCAGTAAATCGGAAATTAATCGGAAAGACTAATCGGGACATTAATCAGATGTATTTAAATATTATTTTTAATTTTTGTAATTATATTAATTATAAAATATAATTTTTTAAAATCACTTACATATATATTAATAATAGAAAATTACTGTTAATATTATAAATAATAATTAAAAAGCCGATTGTTCAAGATGTTTTGTTATGGATTGGACGGTTGTGTAAGAGGCCAGTAGTTGCGGTGCTAGTCCAGCGTTGTTATATATTAGGCCAATATGTGCCTGGGTACCCGATATGATTTGTGAGCTTATGCGAATGGGCATATGTCCGTATTATATCCTTAATGATCAGGGGGTATAGGACATAGATGGTTCGTGTCCAATCTAGTTTATTGTGTTCGCCAATATGACCTTCCTTTTTCGAGATATTGTTATTGTCGTTTTGATTGTTTACCAGTACTCACTCATTTATTTATTATTGTTGAGATTTATTGTAGTTGTTGAGCATATTTTTGATTCACCCTTGCGTTATCATCTTTTACCTCTCGAGCTAGGATTGAAGATGGTTCGTCTTCTACGCATCGCTAGGAAGCGTATTCACAGAGCCCCGACAGCTAGGGCACCAGTACCCGCGCATGTATTTGGTTTTACCGTACCAGGACAATAGTAGCCTGACGTTTTGTAATAAACTAGAATTAGATGTTATAACTTATCTAGATATTTGTTATTAGTATGACTTCTTACAGGGTTATGCTAGTAACCTTTTGTTGGCTTGTAATAATGTGTGTGTTTTGAATTTTTGTTTCACACTATAACTTATTGTCGGTCCTTAATTGATAAAGGGGGTCAGTTGTGCATTTATATTTATTAATCAGTATTAACATAGTTAAGTTTGGGTTAGTGACTCTCAAATCTAGATCCCAGATTTGAAAGGCATCACATTATACAGTGTGTATCACATAAAAAATATATATTCTGCCCGGATACTCAAAAGGTAAGATGAAGTCTTGATAGCATTCATATGTGAAAAGGTCATTGCAATATATAACAAGTCTGGTACGAAGCACAAATGGATGTAATTTTAAAATATAATCAAAATGACCCTAATAATGATGTCTTCCCATAAAGTAAACTTTAATTGTGCACGAAGACTCAACAAAATAATAAATTCGTAAAATCTTTATAGAAAAAGAAATAACATTAATTTTTATTTTTTACAAAGATTAACTAAACATAGTCATTAGTATACGACTATGTTGTATTCTCAATATAATAATGTATTATAACTTAAATGCAATTCTTAAAATTCAATTTTTTGGATTAACATAGATACCTCTAGCTTCTAGAATTTCATTACCAAAATGTCGGCTGAAATAACTTGATAAATTTTTTTTAACCACTTCATACATAAGGGATTGGTAAAACGGCTAAAAAGATTTGTTGGATCATGATCATCTATACAAAAGGTCATCCATGCAGTATGATCGCCCTCTTCAATATTGATTCATGATCATCTTTAAGACATGTTGCATCATGATCATCTTCATTTTGATTTATTGGAACAACTTGATCCATGACTCTGCTATCTCATCGAAACATCAGACAGAACGAGCACCACGACGGCCTCCTCCATGGCCTCCCCATTTAGAACGATGTCCAGCAACCTATCTCCCCTCTCTTTCCTTATCTCGAAGGTCATCCAATGGAAAAACCTTAAACAACTCATATAAAAAGTGATCTTGAATGTGATGCCACCCCTACTCAATAACTAAATAACACACAACTGGTAGAACTAATCGAGGGTGTTTCGGTATAATGTTTAATAAATTTTCGAAAATATAAAATCAAAAGATACGTTAATAAACAACTATTACTTGCTACACATGCATGCAACATATGTCAAAAAAAAATACACTTAGACTTACATTGATAACATATATATCTATACTACTGTATTCTTAGAAGCGAACATGAGTTTGGTTTGGTTGGTTTAACGCCTTCCAAAAAAAATTATGATTGGTTCAATGCCTTTCAAAAAAACTAAACACCTACAAAAAATAATTAAATGCATATAATTTAGTATGATATTATATATCTAACACAACTATATCAATTTTATTATCACTTAACTTCTTTAAATAATTAGATATCTAACAAAACTATATCAGTTTCATTATCATTCAACTTCTTTAAATATTTAATTGATAATTATAAATGATTTATAAAGTAAAAATACATATATTAGTATTTTAAATAAATACATATTAGTATTTTAAATAAATATAATTGATACAAAAATAATATAAACATGGGTTTATTTGATAGTTTGGTTGGTTAAATGCCTTCCAAAAAAATTACAAGTGCTTTCTAAAAAAAATTAAATTAAATATATATAATTTATTTTATTTATAATATAATAACATAGTAGTTTAGATCAAACACACATTACTCTTCTAACTAAAATACATCTCTATACAAAATACAAAAACATTATCATATTAAAATATAAATATAAATAAATTATATAAAACTATATTCATAGAATATTAAAAAAATTAAGTTATTACTATATAAATAACAATAAATTCAAGTCATATTAAAAATATTAAAAATTAAAAAAAATTATCCGGTGCATGACACAAGATATAAGCTTGTATTTAAGTAATTTAGGAAAATAGTAGACAACTAATACTTACTATGTAGCTAGGCATGAAGCGCACCCATTCATGAATAAAATCTCCGTATCCTCTCAACATACCAACCATGATACTCAAGTATTGTACCATTACCAACAATCAACTCCGACTTGAAAATGTGATCCAAACAAGAATTCCAAATATTGATATTTGGTTGATGTGTCTGCACTAAATTAACATTAGTATTTCCATGCGATGTCAACATATGTTAGTCATTCTAATAACCTCAAAACTCTGTCTGACACATATATAAGGATTCCCAATGAATATACAAATGATAAAATAAGATGGTGAAAGCTCATCTACAATCGTTGGATAGACGGATAGAGTACATTAAAATACATTTATTAAAGCAGTTTTAAAATATTAGAGGCATAATGAATCAACGCTTGTAAATTGAAAATAAAAATATATTACCTCATGTTTATCCATAACAATATCAGACACCCAGCAACTTCCTCTCTCTATCTATCATGTGCGCTTTGCACAACATCCTATATGAAAAGGCAAGTACTGCATCATCTCAATCAAATCTTCTATAATTAAGCATCTACGTCTTGAAAATATGATTTTCAAATACAATGAATCAATCAGTCAATGAATAAACATCCAACAATCAACTCATCTTTGGAATAATATCTAATAACAATGTCGACAATATTTCACCATCAAGATGGAGAGATAAATCAAGCCAATAAAAAATATTAAATCATGAGGCGTAGTTCTTATGATCTCCAAATCCGGCCACTATAAAAAAATATTAAAGAGATTTCATGTTTTCATGTTATCACTGGGATTTATGAAAATTCATCTCAATATTTCTACATTCAATAAAATTAATATATTGTTAAATAAATAGAATAAAATGTTAATTATGCATATTAGTTGCTACTGACTTCGTAAAAAGTATTCCAATTATAAAAATTTAATTCTTAAATATATATTTATTTCTATTTTTAAATAAATTTAAAAATAATCTTTCAAAATTATTGTTGTATTTGTTATTTTTAAAATTTGTCTCTTTTATGTTGTGTTTGGTTGGAGAAATTTGAATGGAATGGAATGAAATGAGTAAAAAGATAAGAAAATAATTGAGGTACAACGAGAGATTTGAAAAAAGATTATTGAATGCAAAATTTCTATGTTAGAGAATTAGCAACAAAATGAGTAAGAAGGAAAATGAAGTATTTAATCTCAAAATGGAGAATTTGGGTTTTATTGTAGGTTAATGGGAATGGAATGGGAAAAAATGAAAATTTTGAAAATTCACTCAATATTAGTTCAAATCTCATTTCATTCCATTGCATTACAATTAGAATTTAATTGAATTTTTATTTTTCAAAATAATTATTAGAAATATTCACAAAAAATTATTCAACTAGCCATTTATTAATATGTATAATTTTAAAAATATTCAAAATGGATTTTTTTATAAACAGATACTCGTGTATTTGGTTGGTTTTAAACTTTTTTCTTTTGAACCGTAGTTTAAAACTTAATTATTTTAAAAGAAAACTACTGTATAAAGTATAAACGCAAAGATGTAGCAGTTGCATGTTAACCCCCGAGTCGTCGTCACATTAAACACTGTATAAATCTCAAATATTCACGTTGCATTGCGTATTTGCATGCATTCCACCTGTCTATCTCACTTTTCCAACAACTCAGCACACGTGGGTCCCACCCACCTCCTCTTGCTTGAAACTTTCAAACTCTACCATGAGTCGTTTCCGTTTCTTTTGTGAATATTGAGCTCATCAACCGGCCAATAAATTAAAATACAAACACAACATTTTATATATATAAATAATATCTTAAGAAAAGTGAGTATTAGGGCTCTTGAGCTGTAAAAATATATATCAAGGGTTTAATTATTAATTTTCGATTATAAGATACATAAAAATAAATTCGAGGAAGGTTGAGGCACAATTAAAAAATTTTAATTTTTGCCGTAAATGACAACAAGTGATCTTGAATATTTTGATAGTTTTCCGGCGAGTCAACTGATTTTCCGGCCATTTATTGTTGTGGATACACTTGCTTCTCCTTCACTGGAATCGGAGTACTTATCATCGAGATTTAGTGCTGTTGTCCCCCGTTTTAAGTTTAGAAAAAGGTAACATTTTACCTATTTAATTTATTCCTAATTTGAGTTCTTTTTATTGATTTTATGATATTGGGGTGCATTTATGTTTTCTTGAGTTCTTTATTTTAAAGTAAAAAAATGTGTGAATGTTTGTGATTGAGGAATCATGATGTGAAAATGTGTGCATGATTTTAAGGCTATTGATATCTTTGGCTGTTTTTCAAGTAATATTCGTTAAATATGTATGAATGACATGGTACAATTACTTGGCCATACTAACTTACTTTCGGAGCTGGCAATGTAGTCACTTATCTGATTGTAGATGTGAGGAGGGTAGGAATAAAGGATGCAGGCAGCTTTATCTCTACTTAGTATTAGTATAAATGGGGTTATATGTTATTTCGACTTGGTACAGATGTCGGTGTACGTACTCCCTCTCGTCAATGTTTGAGGGGGATGATGTAGGCAGGCTGTTATGGAGATCGATCACTCTAAATATTCTAAATAATAGTACATGATTTGGTAGCATAGGGCTGAATATAGAAAAATTAATTAGTGATGATATACGCTTGGGAACTCCATCCCATGTGAGTCGTCACACCCTTGTAATGTTTTGCACTTCTTGTCATTTTGGAGTATAGTTGCAACTTTTTTTTTGAAGTCTCTGTTATTATTGACATCAATATAATGAAATGGAGGGGGGGGGGGTCTCTGAACCAGAGTTTAGCCAACTATTGAATGGTATCTAAACACATGTCTCCTGTTGGAATACTAATCAGGCAATTAACTAAGAGTGCTGCGTTGATTGATAAGTAGAGATTCACAATCCATTCATGCTTTGTTAACTGCATTATAATACTCATTCCTTTTTTGTGGATCCATTAGTTGAGCATACAGTAGTTAAATTTTGATGAATGGCTCTCCTATAGAATTCTTTTCCTCCGAAGATAAAATAGAGACAAATTTAACGAAGTCGATCTTTGCCCTTTAGTAATTTTAAGCACATAATTGTGCTTTTGCATGATTATGTTCTTGCGGTTTATTGTGTGATAAAAGTGAACATATGTTCAATAAATAAGCAAATTTATACGATATATATTTTTAACTCATCAAAAAAGTTTAATGATGTATGCTACAGTATGACCTAACAAAGAAATTGACAGATTATTTGACCAATTACATATCCAGCATTGTTGTAATGTACAGAACCTACCAAAGTGTTTCAGTACTGTTTGTCGTTACACATTCTTTCGATGTAATGGATATGAACAAATTATTTCAATTTGAATACATAGGCCGGTGATAATAAGAATGGCTTATCAGGTTGAAGAAATTTCACATATAGAGCAATACTATGATTTTCGTGGTTTGCACTCTTTCAGGTGTGTCTATCAGTCCATTCCTGCACACAAGTAATATTCCTGTGACTCTGTGAAATATATAATAGTGTCAAACAGTATTTTCCTTAAAATTTAAAAGACAATTAGTTAACTATAATTAAATTAATCTTGTACAATTCCTGATGCTATATATTTACTCATCTTTTGCACAATGCTTCTCATTCCTCATCTACACATCTTAACAACCTAAATACCAAAAATTCTTAAATTTAAAATATTTCCTTGTACTCTGTAAGTTTTTGTGTCGGTATATATACACTATTTATTTCCTCTGGGTAAGAATGTGCTGACAGCTTTCAGAAATCAGCTGCATATATGGTTCTGTATTCCAAGCAAATTGCAAGCATAATCAATAACCAGTGCCTTTTGTTTTTCTTTGCGTCATACACTAATTAACATTACTACTAAACAATAATATTTGAAATCTTATTCTGATCAGTATATATGGTTGCTGATTAATTCTAATTATACACTGAAAATATTTTGTTGCCATTATATATGTGTGTGTGTGTGTGTGTGTCACAATGTTTACTTATATTTTCTGATCTTTATATACTCACATTCATTTTAATTAACAGAGAAAACCTTGAACGAGTGCAATGGACTCAAGTAGCATCATCAAGGAGATCCCCTTAAATGTAAGGAAATGATCTAGTTTTATGAATACCTTATAAATGCATACACCGATGTTGCACGTGCACTTATTTATGTATTATCGGGAAGTAAAGATTATCGAGTTTAGTTAGGTTCTGAATTAGATGCAACTAAAAGATTTTCTGAACTGGTAGGCATGCACATCAGTCATCGTGTTCTATATATTTCTTTAGTTTTCTCATACTTTAACTTATATAATAACTAATTACGTTCATCTATTCACCAAGACTTTTTGTCCTTCCTCACGTTCTTTGTGTGAGCAAAAACTACCTAAGTCATTTATAATGTATGTAGCATTGCATGATCTTTTGTTTCAGTGATTTGTACATTTTTCTTCCTATATTCCTTAAGCGAAAAAAAAAAGAGTGTTCATCATTGCATTGTAATTATTTTTATACAACTAAATGAACAGGAAAGGGAGGGAACTAGTTGTGTAGGTGCAACCAGTGAGAACTGCAACATTAATAACGAAGAGAATGCTATATGTGACCGAAGCATTGAAGTCGGCAAAAAGAGTGCAGGTGGCTGGGGACCGGCATTTCTCCTCCTAGGTACATGCCCGACAAGAACTTACCATAGACATATATTCACAAAATACATATGGTTGTATATACTATAATATCCACTGGTCCGATTGATTTTCAATCAATTAATTAGCCATATATAGTCTCATAATCTCATTAATGTTGAATATTTTATATGCACGTCCATGGAACAGCTAATCAAGGTCTAGCAACACTAGCCTTTTTTGGGGTTGCTGTGAACTTGGTTTTATTCTTGACCAGGGTTCTCGGTCAAGATACTGCTTCTGCAGCCAATAATGTTAGCAAGTGGACTGGAACAGTTTATATGTGCTCGTTGATTGGAGCCTTTCTTAGTGACTCATACTGGGGACGATATATGACTTCTGCAATCTTTCAGCTGATACTTGTACTGGTAATTTTTCTACTGTACTCTTTTGTATGGTCTATATGTATATGTATAATTTAGGCTTATGGATCAAATATATGAAATCTGACGGCGTGAATTTTTCATGACTACATTTATAGTTGCATTCTGATAATTATACTTGCTTTGTATATTAATTTCTTTATGTTAGGGTCTGATGCTGTTATCACTCTCTTCATGGCTTTTTTTGGTAAAACCTAGTGGTTGCGGTGATGGAAAAAAATCTTGTACGCTGACCTCATCAGTTGGCATTAGATTATTTTACCTAGCAATTTACTTGGTGGCCTTTGGCTATGGTGGCCATCAGCCTAGTCTAGCTACCTTTGGAGCAGATCAATTTGATGAAAGAAACCCCAAGCAGCAAAAGTCTAAAGCAGTTTTCTTCTGTTACTTCTACTTTGCACTAAATGTTGGATCACTTTTCTCAAACACAATTCTTGTGTATTTCGAAGATATTGGTATGTGGACACTAGGGTTTTGGGTTTCCACAGCTTCTGCTGTTATAGCATTAATATCATATTTGATGGGATCCAAGTGTTACAGATATATTGAACCGAGTGGAAACCCGTTGCCGCGTGTTGCTCAAGTATTTGTTGCTGCTGTTCGGAAAAGGGAACTTCTATTGTCAGATGGCACTGAGCTGTATGAGGTTGATGGATCAGAGTCTGCAATCAAAGGAAGCAGAAAAATTCTTCACAGTGAGGGGTTTAAGTGAGTGAAACTTACCCTCCCATTTAATGTATAGTATTTTACCTAAAATATTTGATTTGAAAAATCCCGTCAAAATTGAAGCTAAAGAAATGTCATTTAGTATCATAGCATTGAACGTGATTTACCAATATGGTCAAATTTGTAGCTAACCATGTACAGATGTAATATAGTGATGTCAAATGCATCATTTTCATTTTGATCTCAATTTCTGCACGTACTGTAAATGTAACTTTCCTATAATGAATCTACAAACATAGTCAGCACATTTGATCTTCTATGTGTCTGCTTTTCGTGATTATATTTCAACTCGATTTTGTTTCTTGTCTTTGTTACCTCTCTTTTAGGTGTTTGGATAAAGCAGCAGTAATAGTAGAAGAAGATCAAAACAGTGTGATTGTTAATCCATGGAGGCTATGCACTGTCACTCAAGTTGAAGAAGCCAAATGTGTGATCAGAATGTTGCCCATCTGGCTGTGCACTATAATATATTCAGTTGTATTCACACAAATGGCATCTCTCTTTGTTGAACAAGGCGAGGTCATGAAATTAGAATTTGGAAATTTCCGCATCCCAGCAGCTAGTATATCATCTTTCGATATATGCAGTGTCCTTGTCTGCACAGGAATTTACCGCCAGATTTTAGTTCCATTGGCAGGAAGATTGAGTGGTAACCCAAAGGGGTTAACAGAACTTCAAAGAATGGGAATCGGGCTGATTATTGGAATGCTAGCTATGATTGCAGCTGGAATCACAGAGTTAGAAAGGCTCAGAAGGGTTCCCCCTGGAAAAGACTCTAGTACACTGAGTGTATTTTGGCAAATTCCACAATATGTACTTGTTGGTGCATCTGAGGTATTTATGTACGTCGGGCAGCTGGAGTTTTTCAACGGACAAGCCCCAGATGGAATAAAGAGCTTCGGAAGCTCACTATGCATGGCTTCAATTTCTCTAGGAAACTACGTTAGCAGTATGCTCGTAATTATGGTAATGGAAATCACTGCTAAAGGTAGTAAGCCTGGATGGATTCCGGAGGATCTTAATAGTGGTCACCTCGACAGATTTCACTTCCTCATTGCGGGATTAACTGTCGTTGATTTTGTGATCTATGTGTATTTTGCTAAGTGGTACAAAGGTACTGACTGGGAAGGAAGCCAGAATGTGTTACACAAGGATGGACAAGTAGAAGATGGAGCTGTTGCAGAATAAAAAGCTGCTGCGGATGATCATTAGCAGTTGTTTTGGAAGGGGCAGGTCTATCTGGATAATCATGATCAATATAAATTAGAAAGTTTGAACATTAACGTATCAGCTGAAAGATTGGCCATATACGGATATATGCTTCCTTTTAATATGTATCTACTATTGCTATGAATCATAAATGTATGATATAAATGGTTAGGTAACACATTTACATACCTTTTTTTTAAATAAGTATAAGTATTTATTTTTGAAAAATAAAATAAGGACTAATTTATTTTTGAGAAATAAGTACTTAATCACCGAAGAAAAAGTACACTTTTATATACTTTTTTTAAATTTTGAAAATAAGTACTTATTTTTAGAATTTAAACTTAATCAAATTTCCATTGAAATTGATTTTATAAATTATGTAATTTTGACATAAAATAATGTTAAATAATACTCCCTCCGTCCCAACCAATTCTTTACACTTTCCTTTTTGGGACGTCCCACCCAATTCTTTACATTACTAAAAATAGTAACTTTTAACAATAAAATACATTATTACATCCACTACTTCACTCCACTTTTTCAACACTTTACACTATTACACCCACTACTTCATTTATTTTACAATAAAATCACTATTACACCCACTACTTCATTTATTTTAACAATACTACACCCACTATCCTTGGTCTCCGTGCCCGGACCAAATGTAAACAATTGGCCGGGACGGAGGGAGTACTATTTTAGTGTCATCATGGTGTTCAAATTACACACCCAATTTTTTTATAATGTTATATCTATATAATAATAAAACCCCTCACTCTAATATAATAATGTTATAAAGCTGTATAAAAAATAATTTTTGATGTTAGGGTAAGACTTCTAATCTAATATATAGTTTTGAAATAATTAGATTTAAATTTATTTATTTTTTAATCACTTAGTTTTTAAATACGTACTCTTTGTTATTATTGATTAATTATTTATTTATCTCTATTTTTCATTGCATGTTTATTTGACAACTATAATAATATTTATATATGATTTTATATTTGACACCAAATATAATAGTATGATATTTTGCATCATGTTTAATATTGAATTAGAGTGATATATTTAATATTAGGTGTCATATTATAGATATAATATTATTTATAACTTTCGAATTATTATTTTCATTCTAGAATTTAAATAACATTTTCCTAGCATCATTTTAGGCGAGCCTTCTACCCAAATCATCTTGCAATCCCAAAATAATAATTTCAAAAATTAATCGTATGCTTAAACACTTCAGGGAATATTTTAGAAGAATGATAGATGTGAATTAATAAAACTTCATTATATATATTAATTGAACCTCATATTTTTATAATAATTCTGAAAGATGTAATCTAAATAAATGATATAGACATTCATATATTTTGCATATAATATATTTTGATACAATAAATAAATTTTATAATAATGAAATGGATTCCCTAGTCCGTAAATATTATATTTGAATTGGGTTATTAACAAATTATAATTTGCTATTTTATCTCCTTATAATTAATTAATGATAAAAATATGAATTTTAATAAATAATAATCACTCAATTTCTTAAAATGAATTTGATAATAATAAAAAATTAATAAATATAGACTATATCCATAAAATAGTTAATTATGTTCTTATATATGAAAATAATTGATCTCATTCTTATTAAATAAAAATGATTAGAGTCATGTATACTATACATCAGATATTAGTCATTCAAAGAGGTATTATAAATTAAATGTCTTGTTATATTTTTATTAAATACGAAAATCCGGATAAAATGTTGTAAAAATGCATGTATATTAATATTAATGTATTCTATTAATCTTGTCTTTAACAATATTAATGTCGTTATACTCTCTGGATAAAAAAAATTAAATTAATGTATAATCAATCACATTGAGATATTAAATAAAAAATATATTGAAATTAAATTTTGAATTAAAATTTTAACGAATTGAATTGATTTTATATAAATTTATATCCAAAATTATAAACTCTAAGAAGGGATGATCTGGTCCATTGACAAAACTATATCCGAAAACTCATTATGGAGGCTCAATATGGGCCCCCACTAGCCCAGTAGAATAAAGGCCCAAACAAAAATCACACAGACCAAAAAGTGTATACAACACGTGAATAGATAGATGGTCCTAGTCACCGCTACCTATACATACAGTTTACATATCATATATATCATCAGCCACATCTATGAAAACCTAATTTTCATATCATCTATACATACAATCCTTGTATCTATCAAATACCCATTTGAAATCTTGATTAGGGCATGGATTTTGGTGGTGCTAGAAAGAGGGGAAGGCCTGAAGTTTCTGCCTTTAATGGGAATGGTGGTTTCAAGAAGTCCAAACAAGGTTTCACCTTTTTTCTTGTATATATATAGATATAAGTTATTTGTATGTATAGTAGTTTGTGTTTATGAATTTGATGTTTGTATGTGTATGCAATTTTTGTGTGTAATTGAGTAGTTTAGGTGTTTGGGATTGTTGATGTGGTTACTGGATTTGCAGGGGTGTGCTTTGGTTTTTCGATGAATTTATCAATTTCGTGTAATGGGTTTGCTTTGTTGTTTGTTAGTGTGTATATGTTTGTGTGTTCGGATTTGTGTACTTTGTGTATAATCTTGTGTAGAGGCGTAGGAAATGAAAATTATTTAATGGTGTAAAGATAATAAATAAATGGAGGAAATTTTTTGTCTTTGGTATAAGTTTGAATTTAAATGTGTTAATTTTTAATATAAATGAAGGTATACATATTATTTTTAAAGAGGTAGTTAATCCCCTGATCTTGTAGTACATGTATGTTGATTGATACCTTCGTATGAAACAATAGATTTTGTATTTGTACTCAGATTACGTGTTCGAGAAGGCAACTCTTATGCTAAAGATTGTTCTTTAATTGTTTTTATATGTTTGATTTCGTGTTCGAGAAGGAAAATCTTATGCTAAAGATTCTGCTTTAATTTTTTGTATATGTTTTGTGGTTTGTGTTATTGTGTATACTTAAGGCTCTTTTATTTATTTTCCTGCTCTTACTTACTGGGTTTTCCCTTGGTTCCAATTTGTGTTCACCAGTTTCAAATTGCTGTTGTACGCAGAACTGAGGATATATTAATAGTTACCACTGTAAATAATTATATGTAAAAGATTCCTGGCTCTTATATGTTATATTCTAGTACATGTCTAGGGTCTTAAATCTGTGAGTGGCAGGATATTTTATATAGTACAGTAAAATAAATCTAATTGATGCATTAAACTTTATTTGGTAAATGCTATATTAAGAACTCTACCAATAATACCCGTGGATGAAAATATGCGAGGTTAATATATTATTATTATTTCCTCCATATTCTACAGTTTAGTGCCCTACTCGGTGAAATGGAAGACAATTGAATTTGAAGGCGTCATCGATTTTTAAGCTATATATGGCATTTTTGTTTGTCATATTAATGATGTTCCGATCTTTTTTAGGAAAACTTTATCTAGGGAGAGTTGCTTCTAAACTCAATTTTAATGATAAAGTTCAAAAATTAAATTTAAATATTTTATGCGAAAGAGTCAAAAGAATCAATGTTCAATTGATACCCTTTAAATATACTCCCTGACAAAGTTTTCCTGGAACTATATAAAACTGTTGTAAGTTGCTTTTTTAAAACAACTCTAATGAATGTATCATCTATATTCTATATATATTTATTATAAATCATATTTTTCTTATCTAATGGCTATATTTTTGGTGAATGACAATGAAATCTTATCCAATCATCGAAGATTAGTAATTCACCGAAATTTAACTGAGATAAATAATTAATGTTCTGTAACAGAAATGGAGTCCTTTACAACTGGTATAGGAAGCAAATCGAAGCCATGCACAAAGTTTTTCAGGTTCTAATTCTAAACTATGTAAAATGAATCATGCAAGCATAATTTTATCTTTTTCTTTTGAGCTGTAAGTAATTTATGTATTCAGTGGTGTAAAATAAAAACAATATGATTTGGACTAATGAATTGGTCATTTAAAGTTGTGTTACAGGTAATATACCATTTTTAATCACAAATAACAAGGCTTGTTGTCCAGAAATCTGAGTTGCGAATGGGCTGTTGAATTAATCACTCGAGGCTATTGAACCTTGAAAGTCGAAACAATTCAGTTGGTTGCAAATTTGCGGCTGTTAATAATGACGATGCATATATATTACTTATATTTATAAGTGTCAACTGTGGAAAATTTCTAATATATAGTCATCTAAAGCTTTCACAGGTTATTGATTTGTAGTTGCATTAAGTTATATTCTTATATGGGTTGATCTTACTATTCATCGATTCAGTTTGGTGATTGGTAAACTCGCGGCTGCATTTATTTCCTTTACTTAAGCAGGCTCAGCAACTGGTACAAAATATTAACAATAACATGGTCATTGTTTGATAATCCTTATTGCAGGAATAGGTGTATATGTATTGCTTCATGGAAAATTTCTGTATATATGTGTTACTCATCATCACCTGTCATGAATATTATTAGCTTGGTGTCTAAGGATAAATTTCTCAAACTAATGCAACTCTAATGGTGGTTTGTTTATATGTATAATGGATAGTGTTAATTATCTCAGGCAAAATTCTTCCAAATCTATGATCAAGGTAGATGACTTATATGACTTTTATGCTGTGTTCCCGAGTTCAGGAAAGAAAAGAGAGCAGAGAAAATGAGTTATTTTCTTCTCTCCAAATCTTTCCAGAAGTAGAAAGAAATTTTTTGGGACAAATATATAGGGAATTTCTTCTCAAATCTATAGATTTCTTTTCATTTCCTTCTAAAGATATCATTCGGGAACAGGTCAAAGAAAATAAATCTTACTCTTCTTTTCTTTAAAAAAAAATCTCAGGAACACAGTATTAAGGATGAAAAAAGATATTGAAGTTTATATTATAACATTATGTTTGTTTACGTTTATTTGAATTGTCGAGTCCTTGATGTCTATGAACTTGAAAGCATTGCCAATGTGTTTGTGTCTGGACCTGATGTCATCATCAGGCCTTGCTACTTTGTCTTGGTGGTTATTTGTGTTACTGCTGATTGTTTTATAAATCACATCATTTGTGACTGATCCATCTATTTTTGTGGTTTACAGCACTGCAGGGTGTCCATTTGGTGAGGGATGTCATTTCTTACATTACGTTCCCGGTGGCATCAAAGCCGTGGCCCAGTTAACCGGAAACAACACAGTTCATGCAGCTCCTGCTAGAAATTATGGACCATCATTTGGACAAACTTCATTTCCGGATGGTTCGTCCCCCCCGGCAGTCAAATCCCGTTTATGCAACAAATACAACTCTGCTGAAGGTTGCAAATTTGGTGACAAGTGTCACTTCGCACATGGTGAATGGGAGCTGGGCAAACCAACAGCTCCATATCATGAAGACCCTCGTGGCATGGGACCAATGCCTGGTAGCAGGTTTGGTAGTCGCATGGAGCCAACCCCTCCAAGCCATGGAACTGGGACAAGCTTTGGGGCTAATGCCACAGCGAAAATTAGTGTTGATGCATCACTTGCTGGAGCCATAATTGGTAAAAATGGTGTTAACTCTAAGCAAATTTGTCGCCATACGGGGGCAAAGCTTTCCATTAGAGACCACGAGTCTGATTCGAATCTGAGAAACATTGAGCTTGAGGGTACTTTTGATCAGATCAAACAAGCTAGTCAAATGGTTCAGGAGCTTATTGTGAGCATTGGATCAGCCTCTGGACAACCCCCAAAAAGCCATGCAATGTCTGGAACCGGTCCTGCAAACAATTTCAAGACAAAACTTTGTGAGAATTTTGCCAAAGGATCCTGCACTTTTGGAGATAGGTGTCACTTTGCACATGGTGCAGAAGAGTTGCGCAAGTCGGGTATTTGAGCAATCCTGCTGAAAATCACCCCTCTCCAGTTGACATCTCCGCTGTTACAATAGTTGGTTTGTTGAATTTAGTTTCTGTTTTCGTTTTGTGGAGTAATTGAAATTTTAGACAGGATTAAGGGATGGGTTATTGTAGTTTTTGATAATTTAGATGCTGCTCCTTTCAACTTAGATTTTCTTGCCTGGCATGATTTGAAATTGTGTTTTGCTGCTTTCTTTAGACCTGGTTTGGATATTGATATGTTTTGAGGTGTTTCCTGACTCAGTGACAACATCTTGAATAAGTTTGGACACAGCTTTTTTGATGTGTTAATTTTTAATGGGTTTGATTTTTAAATATGCGGAAAGAGAGTGATGATTCGAGTCTCGACCTTAGGGGGTAAGAGAAGGGGCTTGCAGCTATCAATGAATGTTTATTCAACCTTGTTCTTACTTTCTTTCTTTAATTTAATAACTATGGCAGCAAGCATGATTCTAGCTGAATCATGCAAGGCTTTTAAGTTTTATCTTATAAGAAACTTGTGAAGATGAAAAATTTACGTATTTTACGAGTTATAAGTTGCTTATAAAAAAACCTGAAACGGGGGATTTAAGACTGCTGCAAGTGTCTTCACTTGAGCTTCTTACCCTCTTGTCACCTTAATTCAACTTTGTTCGATAAATTGAACAGAATATACCATGTTGTGGGTCAGTTTGCTATCAGCCCGCCACAGCACGCCAGACTTGACCACCACCAATACCACTACAGTAGCTTCACATTATTTTATTGTTTTTCCTAATTGCTTGTTCGTTTTCTAAATCTAATTATTTGCATATTTCATCGTCACAATCCATTAAAAAAGTTTTTTTTTAATTCTACATTTTGCTCATCCGGTCCCAAAAAAATTCCAGTTTTACAACTGGAAAAAATCTAAAAAAGACCCTATACGATTTGATCCATCCGACATAATTTATTAATTGATAGTATTTTTATCCGAAAGGCGGCCTTTAAAAGATACTAAAAAATTTCTTAGTCGAATATGGTGTGAAAAACTATGAAACAAATAAAATACTACAAGTTACTATCTCTTTCAGTTTCAACTTACCCTAACAAGTACAATAAAGTCTCAAATGATTCATCATTTTCTAAGAAATAAAACTATGGAGAGTCAAGTTTGAGCTGCTTGAATATAATATACATGCATATATAAATGTGTAATGTGTGGCAAAGATATAAAGGATCCTAGTTGTTTATTTGAATAAATACAGGGCCTAGATGCTCTGTTAAGAACAAAGCTCTGCTGCATAGTTACTCCAACAGGTTCTCTTCTTTGCTGTATTATTTCATTTTATTCATCTATCATCTTTATGTGTGCATGATAATTATGTTTTTTATTTAACTTGAACTTGATTTCTTGTTAATTATATGTACTTAGAACTAATAACTGAGGGGGATTTTATGTAATCTTTTTGGGTTGGACAATTATATGTTTGTGCACGTGCTTGTTAGTGTGATATTTCAAGTGGATACATAGATTCATAGTGACCTTCCATGAATTCTCCATAGAAAGCCAGCAAGTACATTTATGTATAGAGGCCTAAAGGAGGAAGGAGGGTTATAACATTAATTTGTTGCTTGGTTTGGACTAGTGGTTTATTGATTTTGTTAAATGTTGCGTTTTATTCCAAAATCTTAATGGATCTTATGCACTTAATCCCCTCCCATTTGTGCCCCGGTGCGATCAAAACCTCAAGAATAAATTGAATGGATCGAATGGGTCTTGCACACAATTCTATTAAAGTCTATTGAAGGGCACAATCGAAAGTTTCCGCTATTTGATATTATAATATTTGAGGTAGGAAAGATCAAATTCAAGACACATCCCGAACACGATACCATGTTACATGACCAACCACCTCAACAAAAACTTAAGATGTCGGTATAAACTATTAAATGGGTTTTATATCTTTAACATATATGATATTTGGCTTTATGGAATGCAATAATGCCTGGGGGATGTTTCTGTTTGAGCTCGAGTGTTCTCTGGGATCTATTTTGTACAATTGCTTATGGTGTCATAGAAGAACCATGACAACAAGATTTCTCGATCTTATAAACCAATCACGTTCTGGGGGGGGAAATTAATTAATTAAAATCAATATCGTATTAGTTGTTATTTTACATGTTCAAGCTCTTTACAAATTAATTTTTTAGTAAACTCTTGGCAACATTAGTAAACAAGAAGTCAGATTGGTTAGGACTTGGATATTTTCGTGACATCTTTATAAGGTTTTGTCTTCTCTGTGCAATATTATGTACTTAAAGACTATCCTCCTCACAGTCTAGATCTATAAGTTGTTGCTGCAGTTTTTTCTTGCACAAATAAGCAGATTTGTCCATGAAATGTAGAATCGTACTAGCTGAGCATATTTTAACTTTCTTCAACTATTTGCCTTCGTACATCTCTTCTATGAGTTAGAAATGAAAATAAGCAGATTGTATTTAATACTCTGCAAATTGTATTAGATAATTTCAATAGCCATCGAGCAGATCTTATAGTAATTTTGCAATCCGGATTTCTCATTTCTTCTTAATATTCTCAAACTAGATGGATGCCTTGTATATTGGAATACTGAAAACCAATTTCCAGGTCTTAAAATGCTTCACTTTGGGTTGCAAATCCAACATTATTGAAATCTTTTGTTCACACTTTTCAGGTCAGACATTATGGGTGCGGGAGGAAAAATGACTGTTCCAGCCACTAATGGTGAAATACCAAGTAAACACAATAGAGCCCCTCATGCAAAGCCTCCTTTCACCCTTAGTGAGATCAAGAAAGTGGTCCCTCCACACTGCTTTAAAAGATCCCTAGTTCGATCATTCTCTTATGTAGTTGCTGATGTTTTCTTGATCTTTCTCTTCTACTACATTGCCAGCTCTTACTTTCACCTTATTCCTAAGCCTTTGTCATACTTTTCCTGGCCCGTCTATTGGTATTTTCAAGGATGTGTTATCACCGGAATATGGGTTCTTGCTCATGAGTGTGGTCACCATGCATTTAGTGACTACCCATGGCTCGATGATACAGTTGGTTTTATCCTCCACTCTGCAATTGTAGTTCCTTACTTTTCGTGGAAATATAGTCATAGGCGCCACCACTCCAACACTAACTCTATTGAACGGGATGAAGTGTTTGTTCCAAAGCCTAAAACTACCATTCCATGGTATTACACCTACATAGACAATCCACCAGGTAGAGTCATGATACTTGCTGTCACACTTCTTCTCGGATGGCCCTTGTACTTAGCTTGCAATGTTGCTGGCAGGCCTTATGACCGCTACGCATCCCACTTTGATCCATACAGCCCCATATACAGTAACCGTGAAAGACTTCAGATTTTCATGTCTGATGCAGGAGTTCTCGCAATGTCATATGTTCTCTATCGTATTGCTTTAGTTGAAGGATTCTCCTGGATCATATGCTATTTCACAATGCCTTTACTTGTTACAAATGCATTCCTTGTCTCAATCACATACCTGCAGCATACTCATCCTTCACTCCCACATTATGATTCTTCGGAATGGGAGTGGCTTAAGGGAGCTCTGGCAACTGTTGATAGAGATTATGGAATTTTGAACAAGGTGTTCCATCACATTACTGACACGCATGTAGCTCATCATCTCTTTTCGAATATGCCACATTATCATGCGTCAGAGGCAACAGAAGCTATCAAGCCAATGCTCGGGGAATATTACCAAGCTGACAGCCTTCCTTTCTATAAAGCTTTGTGGAGGGAAGGAAAAGAGTGTCTCTATGTTCAGGAAGATGAGGATACTCCAGAGAAAGGGGTGTATTGGTACAAGAACAAGTATTAGTACTTGTTGGTCAAGTCAATATGCAGAAATTTGTATCAGTAGGTACAAGTGTTGTTACTTGGTTTTATGGAGAAAAAATAAATCTTCCTTCCAACAAATAGGTGCCGCCCTCTGATTACCTTTTGTTCTTCTCTTTCAAGAAACTCGTCATTCTACTAAAGCGTGTATATAAGACATTTTGCTGCTTTAATTACATCTATAAAGGTTATAATAGTAGCTGTAGATGTACATGTAAGCTTCTTATTGCTCCTTTGTCACCCTAAAGAGTACGGGGATGCAGTAGCATTACACTAAGGTTGTGTTCACTTGGTGAGAATGGAACAAGGAAAGAATGGAATGAAAATTTATAAACAAATTGTACGAAGAAAAAAGAATGTATGAGTGAAATTTTAAATGAACATGAGGAGTCTAAATTTTGTATTTGAATAAATGGAATGGAGCATTCCTTTTAAAATACGTGGGTTAGAATTTTGGTATAAATAATTTAGAATGAAATGAAATAAAGAATGAAAATTATAAACATTTTCTCTAATCTCACCCAAATAAGAGTATAAATTTCATTTCATTTTCCCCCCATTCCATTCAACAAGTGAAGTGAACACAGCGTTACGCTGTGTTCACTTGATGGGAATGGAATGGGGAAGAAATAAAACGAAAAATTATATACAAACTTTATTAAGAAAGAAGAATATATTAGTGAAATTATGAAAACATATAAGGTAATCTAAATTTTCAATGATGAGGATTGTAAGAAAATTGATGTAGAAATGGAATGAGAATTCTTTCCAAAACATGTGGGTTAAAAATTAAAATTCTAATTCAAATAGTTTGGAATAGAATGGAAGATATGAAAATTTTAAGCATTTTCCTTAACTCACCCAAATAAAAGTTCAAATTTCATTCCATTCCCCACTCATTCCATTCCATCAAAGTGAACACAATCTAATAAAATTCAGATATTTGGACTAGTATTACTTGAAAATCTCCAAACAAACAATTGGAACTAATCCTGCTTTGTTCTTGTACAATTGCCTAAATTTAATAACCAAAATTTGGAATATATTACTCTTATTTTTCAGCTGCTCTTATTTTTTTTTTTCTCTTTTGGTTATATTGGGACCGAAATCACTAGATCTACCACCCTATCCTGTATATGAACTCATACATAGGCACAGCTTATAAACAAATGTATGCAATTAACCAAAAGTGAGTTGAACATTAAAAATACAACATGTATGCACAATTTCATACTCTCTTTCAGTCAGGCTTACAATCCAAGACTAGAATTCCTTAATTTTCTAAATAAACCAGGAACTATAGCAAGGCGAATTTAAGATAGTCTGAGTGTCACAATGATCAGGTACATGTGTGGTAGTACAAAGCATAGAGAAAGGTCATCTACTATGTACAAGTGCAAACCAAAGGTTGATGCAGCCAGCCGAAAATATGTAAAGCAGTCTATCCTTTCCAATCAAACTAAAGACCTTTCACTGAAAAGTGTGGTGTAAAGCTTCTCTGCTGTCCATGTGACTTCTGCAAGGTTCCGAAGAGGGAATTCCAGCTCCTGTGCAGTTGCTAGTAACTGAATCCTGCAATCTGTAGCCATGAAAAAATTACGCAAGTTGATTAGTTAAGTCATCAACATAATTAAGTACTTTACATGTGGTTTGAAATGCTCTTGTAGGAGTAATATGTAGTACTGGCATCACATGAAGAATGCTGTTCTAGGTTGCAATAAATGCATGTATAGGGGTCTATAATTCCCATAGCATTTCCGAACATAAATAATAATTAGTATAAAAAAGAACCAGATAGGGAGATACTTAGGGGGTGTTTGGGGGAGCTTATTCTCCTCTGCCAAACCAAACAGAGGTAAACTTCTATATAAGAAATGGCTAAAGGTTCCAAGAAACTTAAATAAAGCCAACTCTATCTACACTAAAATATTCAATCATTCTATAGAAATATCCTATTTATTGGCATATATAATTGATGAGATTATGAACTCCATTTACACCCTTGGTAACGGAGACTAAAGCTACATATGCGGGAGATACCTGGCATGCATTGTCTATAGATCAAGCCAGAGAACTTGGTTGGTGGTTAATGCTTATGCAGTGCTCGATTGCTAAACATCCATCATATAAACAGATACTCTATTCCTTTTTCGAGTAAGAACATATGTATAAAAAAATTGCTAACCTCGTACTGTGCTAAAATTTAGCAGAGACATTGAAGCAAGTACTTTGTGTTCAACCCTCTCACTGTTTTCCAAAAACCCTTTAAGCTGAGATGTGAGAGGCAAGAAGGCAGATCGCCTAAAGTCAGGCAATGAAGCAATTGAGCAGCTCAACCATGCTACTGTGGTCAGACATGTCCTCACCAAATCCAACTGTCCAGAACCCAAACAAGTAGATATTGTCTCTAAAAACAATTTCCTTCCATCGAGAAATGAAGCTGACAAGATCCTCAACCACTCTTCATTGGCCTCATCTTCATCAGTATCCTATAGATAAGAGACCCACTTTAGAAATGTTGAGACACATATATACATTAAATCAATGATGCACAACTTTTGTTATTTTCTGTATTGCATGTTGAAATTTCCTTTGCATTGAAGCTACGATAGTGAGTAGTGAGTAGTGAGTAGTGAGTAGTGAGTAGTGAGTAGTGAGTAGTGAGTAGTGAGTAGTGAGTAGTGAGTAGTGAATCCATGCAACACATATTAGATCTGTACATAGTTGTTAATAATAATGTCTTCAATTAGTTTTAGTGCATACATGATACATTCATTGGAATCATATGCCTACTTGCAGACAATGAGTAAAAACACAACAGATAACACCACGGACCAAGATACAATAATGGTAAAAGTCAAAGCGGATTATAGAATTCATTTTCTGTAATCATCAGTCATCATCAATGAAAGGCTTTCACGAACCAGAGTTGCTGACGCCGTCATGACATTGAGTCATTCAACCCCAAATCTACTACATAAAACAACTTTATGAAAACAGGAATATAAACAGATTCTTAAAGGAATGATCATTTATGTTGTCATTGTCTATAGTGAACAATGCTATCCGCCATCATCTGTGTGGCATCTGTTATTCCTTCTGGGAGGTTGTTAATATCAGAAAAGTGAAAATTATCAACCATAGAACATTTTAATGTTACAATGATGTTATGCATCACCTTTATGGAGGTTAAGGGAACCCAGCAGGATAGGCCCAAACTTACAAAAGGTATGTTGCTTGTGTTTGAAAATAAATGAGGATGACTCAAAGATTAAGTGCAAGGATAGCAAGCTTGCACAAACTTCAGGACAATTGTATTATGCAGAAATAGTGCATATGGAAGTTCCTAGTTTGTTTCAGCCTTGAGAAAAAAATGGGGGGGGGAAAATCAGCTAGTACAGTAATTCTTTGGATAAATATAACTAGCAACTATCTTTTGGTGAAAAGAAAGATGGATAAATAGAATCGCAATAAGCTGTACATGCAAACATCTATATGTTGTCATACCATGTATAGATAGACATAGAGACAGTGCTTACACGCAAAACTTGATCAGATATATACGTACTACAAGAGAAGTACCAGTTTGTTTCATCAGATTGTTGTATTGGTTCTTGGGTAATTATGTCAGAGATATTGATATAAAAGCCCAAATACTTGTGATGTAGTTGAATGTACTCAAACCAGGTATAAAGAAGTTGATCCATGTACAGATGTACTTATATAGAACAAGGTGGGTTAAATACAGCATACAATAAAAGCAAAAGCACTGCCTAAGAGAATGAACATACCGATGGGGTGCAGTTAGCTGGTAGTATGTCTTCTTTGGAATCAAGGAGTTCAGGTTCATGACAATCAATAAAACCAGCTTTCTTTAGGATCCAATCCTCTATCATTACCTTCCCACTTAAAGAGAAACGCCCTCCCAGGACAAGGAGCGCATTGCAGCATTTTTCTCTAATCTTATCATCTGTTAAGCTGCTCTCTAGAGCCACTGCTATGGCATCTACAGCTTCTTCCCGATATATGCTGTACTTTTTGGGAGCTATCTACATGTTGAAAAACGTAGGATAGCTTAAGCGCGAGTAATAAGTTTGCATTAGATTAATAGGTATTTTTACCTATGAAAATAATCTGGAAGCAAAAAACAGGTTCATATTTCATAAAAAAAGTTTGAATGACATGTTATACAAGGTTTATATGTCATAAATCATATAATAAATTAAAAAACATAAAAATGCGAGATACATGATTTACAATTTAGGTTGAGATTTAATTTTTAGTTATCACGCATTATGGTCCCCAACAGATCAATATCATGACTGAAAAAACAAAAATCAATATAAATGCAATATAAATGAGATGGGAGCTGGAAAAGGGCAAGTATCAGCACAAGATTAATCTATTGTTTGATAGTTGGGAGTAGGGACGCTGCGTTTATTTCTTGTTATAGATCTATTATCGTAAAAACCGTGTAACCAGGTCTACCATAGCTGAATGAATATACTTTTGACAAGTAATGTGTAATGTTGGCAAAAAGTAGCAATGGTGCACACATGTAAATAACACCTAATTTTACCAATGCAATTTTGCGACCAGCTTGAGCCATTTTTCACTGCTCAACCCTAGGTCCAAGTGCAGTGGATTGTAAGCACGGACAAATATATATTTACATAAATATACTAATAAATAATTTATAGTATAACTAGAAAGACATAGGATATCTGAAACTTTCATCAATTAATCATATCACACTAATATGTGATATGTCATATATCATGCAAGGCCCATTTAAGGTGTGAGGTGCAAAGGTCTCCATCTCCCATGGGACACCAGGTACAAGGCATACTTCTTATCTAACTGTGGCACATAACTTGCAAAAGATCAAAGCAAATATAGTTATATATAGATATATATATACACACATATATACTTACACACACGCAGAGGGAGGGAGGGAGGGAGGGGGGAGAGGGAGAGATTTGAAATTTAACATTTTTTTCAATGTTCTAAGTTCAGAATTTGAGTCAAATAACAATGACATGGAGTTCAAGCAAATTTTAAATGAATATACAAGTGTATGCAAGAAATTAGTACATGCTTTACAATAGTATATTTTAATACACTATGCATATTCCAGCAACAATTTTAATGTCATGCTCGAATAATCCACAAAATGTTTGTAATATGTATTTGGAATCTATTGGTTCTTGCATAAGCTCTTATATTAGGATGTTAGGATATGTAAAATAATATAGATATGCTAAAGAATAACAGAAGATATAAGTTGTATACAGAGTCAAAGCACTTTAGTTACAGAATATCAACAGCACAAAAGCACGAGGAATACAATAAGCTTTTAATTAAAAAAGTCCACTTAAGTACCAACAGTAAAAAAAACAACTGCATATTCACTTCATATTTTATACATGAAATTTAATATTTTTCGGCAAGAGTATAGACACTAGATATATAATATATATCAATCGACTCATTGTAGACCACAATCCATTTCGTTGAAGAGCTTACCAGAAGGTCTAGGTGTAAGAGGAGAACTGCAACCGAAGGCCTTTGATCAGAGGGACAACTCTGGAGATAAATAAGTAAAACATGCATCGTGTTCACCATTTCCTTGTTTTCTAAGCCGCTTAGGAAAGAGCAAACATCTCTCCTCCTGAAATTTATCTATCAATACTTTATATTCTAAAGTAAATCCAATCAGAGACCTTGAATACCACACAAGTATAGCAGAACAAAGTAAATGTACTCCCTTAAGACCCTGTCTACCCTAGCTGATTGCACATATATTCCAAGCATCTATTGTATTGCAATGAAAACAAACACCTAGAATGGTTTCTGCCCAATATGCGACCTCAATAACAATGCGATAATATACTGCTTCTGGGTCTATGGGGGCTATATCATGCATAGTTACTAATTTAGTTTAAATTGTTTAAGTCAATAGACACCACACACAAATGCAGTGAAGTTTTTTTTTAAAAGGATCAGGGGCGGGATGTGCCGTGCTCACGATTCCACTCCAGAAAGTATTCTACAAAAAATTGTGCATGGAAACTGAGACAATTCCTTACTGTGATTTCTCTGATTACGTGGCTGGGTGACCATGTGATGTAAATTATAGGCAGAAGAAGCACCACTATAATAAACTTCTTATTCTCTTCTCTCTTGAATGATAATAATTGTAATAATAAATACACAAGGAGGAATGGTAATGTGGAATTTCAGGCAACCCCTTGTGGATACCCCCTTCCTAACTTGCAAAACTCCTAAAATAAGCATCTAACTCAAATACATGGCATGAGCGCACGTCCTACCACATGGAAAGGTGCCCAGAGTAACACAAAAAAGTCAAACAGAGAGAGAAAGAGTACCTATTCAAGCAAATTAGTTCTATCAATAGTGAGACGGCATTTGCTATTGACTTAGCCTGCTTGCAGTGAAGAAGCTCAACAAAAGACATTTTTTCAATATTTCTAGCTACATGATTTCTGCAACCAGAGTCTGCTTCGATACAGTGACACAACAATGATGCAGTTATTGTTTTCTCTTTCAAGTTTCCAGATCCAAACCTTTGTATAAGAAACTGCAGTCCACCAAGAGAGATAAGGAGCTTGGCTTTTTCAATTCTTTCCTCTCTGCTAGAAAAAGTAAGCAGATGCTCAAAAAGGGAAACAGCTGCTTCATCCTTGAACTTGTTATCCCTTACATTACCTGCTAGCTGGGAAGCAAAACCCAATAGAGTTCTGCAGTGCTCAAATTTCCATGTCTCAACAACACATTTCAAGATGAAGTTTGTGAGGGGCACAGCTTGATACTCTAGGGTAACTCCTGAAATTGGACATGTCCTGTGTCCTTTATCAAACCATTGTCGAAGTGCTTCGGTCTCAAAAGTTTGGCCTGTCTCTAAAGTGACGGGTTCCTCAAAACAAAGTCCGCTTAGAGGGCATATAAAGTCCTCAGGGATACTCAAGAAAGAAGGCCATTGAACATAGTCCGAGTTTTCACTCCAACCTGCACGGTGAAACATTAATAGGAGAAATACACAAATATGCAATAGAAAGGAAAATGCTTCCTAAGTTTTCGCTCCACCTACCTTGATAGAATAGCATTGAACGATTTGCCTGCACCTCATATTCGGAAAACACATTATCAGAAAAAGCAAATATTAATTATTAAAATGATTACCATGGTAGTTAAAAAACAAGTTAAATTACCAAGGGCCTAAAATAATGTGCATCTTTATCAGGCAACAGAGAAGTATTGATGTCATTAAGAGATTCCTCAGTCTGTGGGAAACCGAAGACAGCTTTCGCAAGTTTCTTTATTGTAAGCTCATTCACTTTTGTACAAGGAAGTTCTTTAAGCACGTCGACATTTTCTTTAACTTGCAGCTGATAGGCATCATCGAACTTGTCAATGAAATATATCTCACCAGAACCAGTTTTGTGACATGCTGTTATTCCATCTTCCTAAAGGTTGTTAAAAATTGTACAAGTGCAGAAGTCATCGATATATGAATGACGCTAAAACATGTCAAAGTAATATTAAAGTGCATTTACAGCCTTAAACCTCACTTATACTGGCTTTACTAAAGATTTATATTATCCAAGTAATCTGTAGCAATTTCCGGACTGATTTGTACGCTCGACTCTCTCTTTAAACAGATTAGCATGCCTGTATACAGATATGGGTTTAAAAGTAAAAGAATATTATCTGAGCAGATACATGCAGTCTAAATCTAAAAAAAAAACAGTATAGAGATGTACGGTTTCAAGATGGTAGAATACAGTCAGGATGGAGCTACACGTGGTAATGGTCAGCGCCAGTGGTCGCCACCCCAGAGCTCGGAACTCTTACATAAAATGGAGTACTATATGTCCTGCAATATCCTAAGAGTACTCCACTGAACTTATTACTATATATATATATATATATATATAGGCCATTGTTTCAAAATGAACACTCTTCTATAAATAACTAAAAAGAACAAACATAGAATCTAGAATAAAATCTCAATTAGATTATACATTTATAAAATAAGTACACTTTTTGTATGCACAAAATCAAAAGTTAGCATGAGACTAACAAAAAGTTGGGTGTAAATATAACATGATTACTAGTACCTTACCCATGCTATGCACCGGTGTAAACTATACTTTTAATAATAATTAGAATTAATTATTAATTATACATTTAATAAATTAAGTTGTTTATATTTTGATTTTAATTAGAATTTTCAATTTATTAGTGAAATTTGTTAACTTAATTATATATTATAATTTATTTGATAATTGTTATATTATATTAGAAGCATTTCGAATTTGTCACTGAAAAATCTTGTATTTTCACCAGCCAAATGAAAGTATACAATGGAAATAAATTCTTCAGTAACTCTAAAGAAAACTACTAAAGTGAAAATAAAAAGGGAACAATTAAAAAAAATATAAAATAAAATTGTCATTATTGACACAAAGTAACATACACAGATGCAATTTTTAAGAATCAAGTTGTAAAAAAACTTGGCCAGATACTTTGTTCCTCCTTTTGTTTCCAGGTCCTTGCTACTTTCAGATTTTCCTCATTTGGAATATGGTAACCTTATGGAGAAGTGATCCTTGCAATCGCAACGTTCGGTTGCCGGTTGCCCGTGTGAAAGTTGGCTTAGACAAATAAAAATCAACCTTCTCAAATAAGTGTTCTTCACTTCTATTAGTAGTCATGGCTAAACAAACAGTTTGTCTCCTTGTGATATTTTTGTTATTAAGTTGTTTGGTATATAAAATCTTTCTATGCACACATATACTTATATACAATCTTAGTTATCCCGTATATCATGACTACAACTGTAAATTTATTCTTGTGATATGTTTGTCTATATCTCGGAATTTTGAAATTTGAAAATTTATTAAAAGTATTTAGTATACTTGTATGTCTAATATTCTAATATATATTCCAAATAATAGAAAAATACAAATTGATAAACAAATCTTTTAATTGTACAATTTAATGTAGTTGATTATTTACATAGCTACTATAAAATAAAGTTTATATTTATTATTTGTATAACAGTACAATAATAACTATTTACTTATATTATGGATTTTTGTTATATATAATTTTCATTTTTAAAAATTTGTGAATAACTTACATATATATCATAGAATTTTTAATTTAACTTTTATAATAAGAATGTACAATTTAGAATAATTGAATATTGTATATGTTGCTATTTTTTGTGTTTTTTATTGAAATTAAATTAAATAAAGTATATACCTATAGAAATGATATGCAAGCATATAATAATACTATTAGATATGTTGTATTTGATTGACTGCAGAAGACTCAAACTGTACATAGTAGGATTTTATAGTAAGAATGTACAACGTAGAATAACTAAATATTGTCTTGTTGCTATTTTTTTGTGTTTCTTATTGAAATTAAATTAGATAAATTATATACCTATAGAAATGACATGCAAGCATATAATAATACTATTAGATATATTTTCTCTGATTGACTGGAATTCCCTGCCTTGCCTTCTGATTGGCTGCGGAGAACTCAAACTATATATAGTAGGATATGTAGAAACTCATTATGACAAAAAACTTGTATAAGATTCTATGATTCTATGCTAGATTCGATAACATTTGATTTTTGAAATGTATAGGAGATTTTACATTAGATTCAATATATTAAATTTAGTTGTTAAACTTTGTTATTCTAATCTTAACCATCCTGTTTTATAAAAAAAACAAAGGATGATGATGGTGTTCTTTCTAGAATGCAACCCTATATAAATATATTTTGTAACAATCTTACAAGGAACGGGAGACATGCCAGAGAATCTTGAACGATGCGATTCCGACCAGATCGCCACGGGTTCGCGCTCCGGTTCATCAATTCTGGCGACCCACATTAACTCCGGCATCCTCGTTTTCTTAAGAAGAAAAGGAAAGAAGAGAAGTACAGTAGACTTGAAACTTCATAGAGCGGAAGGAAAGATACAATAGAGTAATGAAAATGCAAAGGTAAAAGGGGATTGCAGAGATAAAGGAGCAGAAGAAGAAGATGATGCCTCATAAATATCTAATATGTAAACAGACAGCATCTTTCCTACCTGGATAGGAGTTACACGTTGAATATTAAATCACATATTGTTTTTGTATACTAGTCCTTGTAAGCATAAAAAATGAAAATTTTTACATGGAAACACTTACATGGTGTCCAATTTCTTGTCGGATTACTAATTCCTTATGATCAGCAGCGTCAGAAGAATATCTTAATGTTTTCTTATCTTCTACTATAGAAGCAGTCGAGCTTTTTCTGCTTATATCAAAGTTTTCTACTTCTTCCAAGTCTACCACTTGATCTTCCCCAGACTTGTTGAAACTACCTAGATCTGAATGATATAGTTTTAGACTGAGCATTGGCTGAGAAGAGAAAGGAATAAGAGGATTGCCCAGATCCGTGTAGTTGCTGTTTAATACTCCCCCATCAACTCCTTGGATTGATGCGGAAGGAATACAGATAGAGGGAATAGTAGGAGCTTCAACACCCTGTGTCAGCCAGTCCTTATAATAAGCTGCAAACTGGTAAGTACCAGAGTCCATTATTTCATTGTAAACTTTCTCAAGTATTTTTATTTTTATTTCCTTGCTTGGTGCATCAGCTAGAGAATCTGCCTCATGATTGTACCATGCCTTTATATGTGAAAGATGAGGAAGAAATATATCATTCCATAACTCAGGCAATAAACTTGTTCGAGCTGGGAATGGCGAATCACAGAACACTTGTAGAAGATGCTTTGCGGCAATCCTGTCTTTCTTCTGAAGCTTATAAATCACAGACAAATAGAGATGGGCACATGCTGACAACTTAGAATTCGGAATGCCAGAAGTAAATTCATCTTTTAAATCATTCGCGTTTAGGCCAGTAATGACACTAAGATGCAAAGACGCCTTTTTCAGCTCCGTTGCAGTTGCAGATTCTTCAGCAGCTCTTTCAACAGTTTCTATCGCTTGTTCGAGATTGTCAATGATTTTACTTTCAGTATTGATGCCTTCTTCCAGCCCAACAAAATTAAGGGAAGCAAAACAATTGTGACGAAGTGATGCCTTGAAGTCCCCGTCTACAAAAAAACGTTTAATATACCCCGTTAAGATAGATATCATGGCTCGGACAGCAATTTCATCAAGAGCCGGTTCTACTGGAGCCTCTTCAATCTCTGGTTGCCTACGGTGTTTACTTTCATTGAAGCTTTTGCTGTTCTGTGAATCTCCCTCTGGTCTGTAGTTAGAAACCTTAGTTTCTTTAATGCTTTTACGGTTATTAAGTCTGGAACTCACGTGCCCGAGCAGATTTTGGTTGGAATTGTTACCACGCCTTTTGTATTCTTGTAAATTCTTCCCTGACATATTCCTTGCTGTCACAATTCCTCCACTTCCATTTGAAACCTTACCTGTACTTCCAGAAGGACTATACACTTCATTTGAATATATATCTGCATATCTTTCATCATGTTGCAACTCAGTTTCAAACCCGTAATGATCTAGATCGGCGTCAACTATCTCATTGTCTGGTAAAACTGCTGACAACCTAATGCCAAAGCTCTTACTACCCCTGAAATCCAAAGAATTTTTTCTCTTAAGTTTCATCATGGCTTCATTCTTCAAATTCCCATCTAAAACCTCCCTTCTAAAAAGATCATCCCTGGGTACTTCTCGCATATCCATGATTTTATCACTTTGAAGCTGTGGTATATCGGATTTTGTCTTTTCTGTTCTCCTTACACGAGTTGACAGACCACTCTTATTTTGATCATATTTTGAGAAAAGAGGTCTACTTGATGGTTCTGATGCAGTAGAAGTTCTAGAAATTGACTTCAGTTTCCTACTTTTAAAACCTTCCTTGGCAAGAAGATCCTCCAATGACATTGCCATTAAGACTTACTTTAAAAAACCTTCTGGAACCGAATCCTGTTAAATTAATAAAACTATCCATCAAACACTGTCTTTACAGTATTTTTGTGATGAAACTCTACATTTAGAACTAAAAGGAAATTTCTTATATAATATTTTGCAAGCTCTCATCCCTGATTACTTCCCACCAAGACTAGAGATGGCAAAGTCAGACACGGGACCAGACTCGATTTTACAGAGACAACGGAAAAATGATTCATCTATAAAACTATAAAGATTCTATAAAAAAAAACTACTTTGCTTACATAATCATCAAATTTAACCAGGACTTAAAACAACACGAAGTTTTCACGTATACAAACAAGATCAGAAACCCGAATTCGTCACCCCAATTTAAGATACAGAAATTCATTGGATAGACATTTAACAGCATCACTTTATGTTTTGTTGGTTGGAAAGAATGAAATGGAATTGAAATCTGTACTAATTTGTGGAGAGGTATTTGTATTTTCCATCGCTCCCTCCACTCTATTCTAACAAAATTGAACTAGACTTCAAACCCACCAACCTGAGAATTAATGCTTCAGTCTCCTACCCCTCATTTTATTCACAAACCTCGTCATAGAAAATTTGAACTCCTTCCCACTCATTTTATTCACAAACCTCGCCATAGAAAATTTAAACTCCTTCGTTAGTTTCACTCTTCCCTCCTTTGTTCATTACTTTCCATAACATTCCCCCCAACCAAACGAAGTTACGAATGACATTTCCTCAATCATTTAGCTTCATCACATCATATTTTCTGTCAGAACCTATAATCTAATGTCGAAATACTCTTAAACCATAACAGTACAAACATTCACCTCTATGCATAACTGAACTAAACCAGTTTATTCAATCATTTGGGTCCATCACATCATATTTTCTGTCGGAACCTATAATCTGAAATCGAAACATTCTTAAACTATAACAGTACAAACATTCAACTCTAAGCATAACTAAACTAAACAAGAAACTACAAAATTTACTACTGTATCATAAAGCAAAAAATTCAAACTTTACAAAACATACCAATGAACATATTAAAAATAGGCATCAAAACAAGCTTAAAGTGAAATCAAGAACCAACCCAGAAGATTAAAAGGCAAAAAGAA
This sequence comes from Oenanthe sinensis, assembly GCA_028671895.1. Classification (NCBI taxonomy): domain Eukaryota; kingdom Viridiplantae; phylum Streptophyta; class Magnoliopsida; order Apiales; family Apiaceae; genus Oenanthe; species Oenanthe sinensis. Next base: position 11,141,970 of record CM053814.1, read on the forward strand.
CATACCCTTTTGAGCTTCTTTGTAAATACAACTAAATCAACCTGCACCCAACACAAGAAACAACAATATGTATTGAATAATTAAGTAAAAAAATGACATGGGGTTTGTATAATATTGAAAAATAAACAACAAGATTATTAAATGGGGTTTGAAAGAGACTGATTCTTCAGTTGTTGAGTAAGCAAGTTGCATTATCTGTTAATTTTTTATAAGAGTAACCAAGAGAAAGGAGAGGGATTTGAGTAGGCAAATGGGAGCAAAGAATATGATGGACAGAGTAATTAGGACAGATAGAATCTATAACTTGTAAGTATTACTCGCTTATAATGCGTGTTTAATAATCAGGTTAAATGTTTGGATTTTAATCAGGAAATTAGTCTTAAAAAATTACGTCCAAATATCGACCAAAGACACCAAACTTTTAATTTTTCTGTGTGAAAGAATACAGTAAGGATATGCAAGTGTATGTCAGCTCCATCTGCAGGCCTGGACCGATGCCGCCAAGGTGTTGGCCTTCTTTCTTAATTATATTTTTCCAATAATTTATTTCCAAGATATGCATTTAAGTTAACCCAAAATAATTTTTATGGGATAAAATTATAAAAATTTTATTTTTAAATAATTATATAAAAATTTCTCAAAAATTATAAATTTTTCAAAAATAATAAAATAATTTTTTTTGGAAAATATATGAAATTATAAAATAAAATTATTAAAAAACAGAGTTTCGAAACCGGGCACAGGCCGATAAGTTTAAATCAGAATTTCGTTAAAATTTGAGGTCATGTTTGACCTTAGTGTTGCACAACGAGTAGTTTTTGGGCTGATCACTCGAGATTTATTTGGGGGGGGGGGGGGGGGAATATTCTCTATCGTCGAAATTTTATTAAAAACATTTATGGAGAATTTCTTTTCTTTTCTCTTTTCGGATGAAATCCCTACTAGTGCTACTAGTTATTTGCTAAATATAGGTTGCATAAATCGAGGGTTCAAAATTTCTAAAAAAATTCTTTATTGTTATTTCTAAATAAATCTAGTTATTTCTAACATTTATTGTTACTTGCTGAGCATTTATCCATCCACTGTTAAAATTTTATTTACAGCTAGTAAAGAGGTAAACTCCAAATTCGGTGAGAGAAAGAATGGAATCATCTTAAGGAACTTGGTCTGAAACTATTTTTGGTGACTATTTTGGCAAGAGCTAGAAGGTTAGAGTTCTATGTTTTTACTTGTATTTATTCGAGAGTATCTCCAACAGATCTCTTATACTGCTCTCTTATCTAAAATTTAATTTTTTTGGAGAAGATGGAGCTCCAACAGTGTATCAATGACTCCTTAAAAAGTTAGCATTCACCTCTCATTCTTAATTTTAAGTGACGGTTAGCTCTTCTTTATCTTTTTTTATGAACTAATTATTCATTTCAATATCTCTTCTTTTCCCTTTTTTTTCATTTCCCTCCTTTACAAAATATAAGTGAAATTTGAATTTATTATAATAATAATAATAATAGGGAACAACAAATAAGAAATGTTGTTGGAGTTGTCATACAATGTAATGTCTTAAATTATCAGGATTTAATTTAATAATATCATTTTTAAGTAACCCATTAAGAGACTGTTGGAGAGGGCTGCTTATGAGTTCTAAAAACCGACCAAACCGGACCAAACCGAACCAACCCAACCCTTATTTAGGCCGAACCAACCAAACCCGAATTATGAATGCGTTATTTCTTTGTCAGGCTGAATAAGTTGGGTTGAACTAGAGTTTAATAAATTTTAACTCTAACTCAACCCAACCCAACCCGTTTACATATAATGCATTTTAATTAAATATTTTATGTAGATTTTGTCCGGTTTTATACATTTTTATAGAAAATATTTTATGCATTACATAAATCTATGTAGATTCTGTCCAATTTTATGCATTTTATGCATATTTTTGCAGATTTTATTCACATTTTTTGCAATAATTATTTTAAACCGACTCAACCCTAAATCAACCCGAACTAATTGAATTGAGTCGAAATTGAGTTATATATATATATTTTCAATTAATGAGTTGAGTTTTTATAAAACCGAACTAATTGGTTGAGTCGGAGTTGGGTCAAAAACCGACCCAATCCTATCCATGTGCAGCCCTAGTTGGAGTTGCTCTTAGCTTGTGAAAATTTTGGTTAAGCCTGCAACTCGAATTCTAGTTCTAATACATTTTGAGTTCTTAGCTGTAAAAACATGTATCGGGAATGTTACACAACATTTATAGAAAATAGTTATAAATTTTACTATCAAATCTCTTAAATATATTTTTTAAAACATATAAAAATAAGAAAAAAATTAATGAATAATAATTTAATTTTTTTTATCACAGTGCGACAATTCTAAAAAATAATACCAAATGAACAAATTAAATTCTGTGAATTCAATCGATCTTAGAGAAAAATATAAAAATGGTAATTCTGAGTATTGGAAGTCTTGCAATAAAATCGTGGAGCCCACCTGACCTATTGACGTACCAATCTCTAATAAAAAGAAAGAAAAAAAGGCGATAAAAAGTGAAATTTACAAAAAAAAAAAAAGGGAGCAAGGACATAATCATGTGCGGTAGACTCATGTCTCAAACGTGGGACCCACTACCTATAAATCGAAACTTTAAACAAAATATACTTTCGACAGAAACAAACAAAAATCCCCCACACAATTTTGTCAAAAAAAAAAAAATCCCCCACACAAAAAATATTAGTAAAAGTGTATGTATGTAATATACTCCTTTTGGTCGTAAATAATACTTTTTTGAATTTTTAACACGCACGTCTATGAGTAAAAACTTTATAGCAATAATTAATATTAACTTTTAATTTTTATATTAAATTGAAATTTAAATTCTAAATTTTTTTTTGATATAATTTTTTTAAACTTTTATTAAACATATGTATGTATTTTTACTCCTAATCATACTTACCAAAACGTGAAAAAGGTTATTTTGTACAGAGTTCTGAGAATCGACATCCTTTGCTGAGTTCTCCCGGTGGCCCGGTAGGCAGAGGCCTCGGTTATCGCGCCAACCTTGAAATGACCAAAATGCCACTAGATTGAATTGAATCTTTTGTCAAGTGACTTTAATTAGGCTGTACTATTGAGGGTATAATGGGTAAATGGCGAGGTAGTCTGAAAATCTGAAACGGCCACATACATGTGTTGTCTCTGTTTTGGTGTACCAACGCTTGCGTATTTTTAATTTCATTATTTGTTGACTAGAATGCCCTTGCATTTGCTTTAATTTATGGTATCAAAAATCGAAAAAAATGGGTTTCAGATTGTCCTCACTCTTTTTTAATATAATATTAGAAAGATAAATTTGTAAATGTAATACCATGCCCATGTATTTGTAAAAATATCGCTATTTTTGTATTAAATTTTGTTTTAACCTCGTGTACCAACTTGAGGATTATCAGGACCCACAATCTCATCAAAATTTAACAACTTGATTATTTGTCATTAGTGAGTAAAAGAAATAAATAAGTCATTTTTTACATACATAAGCGTGTACGAAAATTAAATATATCTATATAATTACCGTTCCTTAATTTATTAATAATATTTTTTAAATTTTTTCTCTGACATTTCCTTATATTTAGGTGAACAATACAACTCAAATTACAATGATATATTGATTAAACTGATACTATTGGGTCCAAATTTAATAAAGGTTACGGACGACTACTAAAAATATTTTATCTAATTTTATCACTAGATTTTTTTACAAAATTATCAAAACATTCAATTAAAATTGAAAAAATATGTAAAAGCATCTAAAACAATTTGTCGCAACTCTTAAATTTTTAACTAAATTCCCTTATTAATATTGTATATAAAATAAAATGTATGAAATAAGTTAATACGTATAAATTATTATTTATATAATAAAACAAACCGCACTGGAAGAAGATATTTCATATTTCTTATCAAAATATTTTAGAAACACAATGGTCCAAGTTAAATGTTTGAGAAAAACAATTAGATAATCAAGATAAATTAGAATTTTGATTAAATGAATATTATCATAGGTGTTTGGTAGTTAACGAATTAAAATAATGATTTGTAATTAATCCGTTAATTTTAAAAAAGTTATTTAAAAGAGTTTTTTAATTAAATTATTATTATGTATCTAATTAAAATATAAATAACTAATTTAAATAATTTTATATTAAATAATTTCAGCCAAAATATTTGCTAATCACGCAAAATAATTAATTCAATCCATCAACCAATATCATACGTCTAAACTTCGGAAAACAGTTACCGAGTTAAGATGCATCTATACTATACTATCTATCCTATCTATATCTATATTACATCGGGGTGTTTGACTCCCCGTTTTTTCTGGAAATAAGTCCTTATTTTCATAATAAGTAGGTATGTATATATTTGTTCTGAAAATAAGTAACTTATTTTTTATTTTAAAGATAATATTTGGTTTTAAAATTCTAAAATAAATATTTATCTTTAAAAAAAATAAAAATATGTAAAAAAGATATGAAATAAGTAACTTATTTTAAGTTTAAGAAATCTCAAACGACCAAGTTATTATACCTGAAATATTAAAAGTTTTGGTCGGTCGATATTGAGCCATGAGCCTAAAAAATATATATGTATTAAATATAATTTTACTTATTATAATACAGACTCTAACTATAACATACCTCAAAATTTTCAAGTTCTAACTATGACTTGTATAATAATACAAGTTTATAACTCGTGCTTCGCACGGTTATAAACTTCTATTATTATAGCCCCGAAAGATTTAAAATTTTGGTACGTCGGTTGGTACCTGGTTACGGGCCTAAAAATAAACATGTATTAAATATAATTTTACTTATTATAATACGTGTTCTAACTATATATATATATATGCAACTGCTCAAAAAAAAACTTTTTTTTGAAGAAAACAAGAAACCATAATCTTATCCATTCATTAAAATCTGATCTGATGGTTATCATTCAATCATTTATATATAACTTTTAACTTAAAAAGGGCAAGTGAGTAATTTACATTAGTGTTATATATGGAAATTTTTATAACATTTAATTAATTGATATTACATTAATGAGTTAATTTGTGTAAGTATACATGTAGTTTTTATCTTGTGTATTTCATATATAATGAATTATTTTATATATTCACATTTCATATAATTTTATTAAAATACATAATAGATTATTTTATATTTTGAATTGCGGCATAATTTGTTGCTCGCTTATCTCGTACACCTGTATTTTAATTTATTTGTTATACTTTAAAATCTAGTAAGATTTATGAGTTATTTTGAAAATTAATTTTAAAAATATACGACACTTTGTATTTTAATAAATAGAGTGGTAGTAGAATGCTAATTTTATTAGAATAAAAATAGAATACTTAATAAAATCTTGAAATTATTATTTAATAAAATAAATTATATTCCATCTAATTTTAAAAACATCGATGATGTGAAATATTTAGTAGAATACTTAGTTAAATAGTTATTAGAATACTTAATGAAATCTAGCCAAAAAACACTTAATGGAATCTTGATTAAAAAATATATTAAATTTTATTTTGAAATATTTAATAAAATAATTAGTAGAATACTTAATAGAATCTTGATAAGTGTTTTACTTTTATTAAAATACGTAGTGGAATATATAATATATTATTTTGAATTACTTTTAAAAATATATTGCACTATGTATTTTAATAAGTAGAACTGTAGTAAAATCTTAATGTTATTAAAATAATTAATAGAATAATTAATAGAATTTTAAGATTATTATTTAATAAAATATATTATATTATATTACATTTAAATTTAAAAACATTGATGCGATGACATATATAGTAAAACACTTAATAAAATAGTTATTAAAACAACTAATGGAATCTTGATTAAAAAATATATTAAATTTTATTTTGAAATATTTAATAAAATAATTATTAGAATACTATATATTATAATATTTTTATTCTATCATGTATTCTAAATTTCAAGATTCGGCAAAGTGTTTTATAGACTATTTTATTAGAATATTATGTATTTTTAGTATTCTATTATGTATTCTAATAAAATTTTAAGATTTCGTAGAGTGTTTAATTGACTATTTTAAGATGTTATTATGTCTTTAATCAAATATCAAAATATTAAAATTAAAATAAAATAATAAAACACATAACAGAATCTAAAATTAATATTAATACCATAGTATAATATTTAGTAGAATACATTAGAATATACGTGAATAGTAGAACACATAATAGAATCTTAAAATATTCCATTAGAATACTATGTATTTTTAGTATTCTATTATGTATTCTAATAAAATTTCAAAATTCCGCAGAGTGTTATATTGACTTAATATGCTATTATGTAGTTAATCAAATATTAAAATATTAAAATAACACAACACATAATAGAATCTCAAATTAAAATAAATATTAAATACCTCATATACTTATTAAAATATATGTAAATAGTAGAATACATAATAGAATCTTGAATTAAAATAGAATAAATATTAAATACTACATTAGAATAGTTAATAGAGTACATGAAAATATGTATAATATCTTAATAGAATCTCATTCATATCATATATTGAATATTTAGTCTGATTTATATATTATGTGTTGAATGTTCTTGTCTTGTTATCATAATAAATATTAATTTTATTGTGATTGTAGTTGCCAAATAAAGTAATTGTCTTATTTAACTCCTTATCCTTAACAAAAAGACTTGTAAATTTAAAAATATTACTAAATTACCCTTAATTATTTAGTTTTGAATTTTATTACTTTTATAAAATATCAACGATCTAGATTAAGGTTTCCTAGTTTTCTATCTAAATTGATTTTCCCTAAATCTCTACTCCATATATATATTAACTAAAATTTTTACTTTTTAGACTAAATTATATATTTATTATAATAGAGGTCCAAATTATAATATATTTATATTAAATAGAATAAATTTATATAAAACAAGAGAATATATAATATTAACATAAATTCCTTTTTTTGAATAAATTAATATAAATTCTTAATATTATAAAATTTTATATTAAATATTAATAAAAAAAAATTAATTTACTTAAATATCACTCCACTTATCCGGTACTTCATACGAGTTACTTATAACCTTGTATATTTAATGAAACAGCTATTGAAAACAACAATCGGAGAAAGAGATATGGATACTCAACGGTAAAAAGCAACGAGTTAAACCGAGTATTTGAAAATTGAAACTTAAACTGAAATGGGACCCACCTACTAAATGGCATTTCAGTAGTTTAAACAAACATTCAGTATTGTTTGTGTGTATTTTTGTCCTAGTAAAACCCACATTAGTTGTGCTCTACTTAGCTTAAAGTTGCAGTACTTCTACTACCACCACTACCTTTATCTCTCCCTCTCTGACAGTTCTTTTTATTCTCTCTCATCTCTCTCTCTCTCTCTCAGGGTTCTAATTTATTCTTTCTTGTCTATTTTTCAATCAATTTCTTGGTGTGCTGCTGCATGAGGTAATGAGATGCTCAACTTATACACATATATGTGTTGTATCTATATATTTTTTCAATTCAATTCTTAATCCAGTTTCTACATGTTAGATTAGTACTATTAGCTTCTTTTTCTTCTCATTGTATTTCTATGTATTTATTATTTTATTTTTTATGTTTATATGTGTCTGTGTGTGTGTGTTTGTTGGTGTATCTATGTATATTCAAGATTTGAAGTAAGTATCAGTTTGCTTTATGTGTGTATTTTGAGTATGTTAGTGAGTGATTGTGTATGTGTAGGGCTTTTATTGAGTTGTCTATGTATTTGTTTGAAATATATGCGTGTTTTGTTAATTTTTTCTATGTTAGGGTGTATAAAGTTGCTCCATTTGAGTTTATTTTGTTGTGATTTTGATTAGATAGTTGAGTAGTTGCTTATGTGTAGGGTTTTTTCTTTAGATGGATATATTGATATTTAATGTGGTTTTTTTAAGGTTTTGATATTTGTGAGAATAGAATGCTTTTTCTGTGATTATTTTGTTGTGATTTTGGTGATGTAGTTGAGTAATTGTTTTTGTGTAGGGGATTTTCTTGAGTTGTAAAAATGTCATCTAGAGGAGAAGGGTTTGATCGTCCGCCGCAAAGGCGGTTAGTGCGGACCCAAACGGCAGGGAATTTGGGGGAGTCGATATTTGACAGTGAAGTGGTGCCGTCGTCTCTGGCTGAGATTGCTCACATTCTTCGTGTGGCCAATGAGGTTGAGCCGAGCAATCCAAGAGTTGCTTACTTATGTAAGCTTTTGGTTCTAGTATTTATATATGCTTGCAGTATGTTTGATGATTGTATCACATCTGCCAGAGTATTTGAAGACTCCATTCAAACTTGGTGGAAGGAATTTAAGATAAATTTTCAAATCAAAACCTGGTAGTTTTTTATTACGCAATAAAAGAGGAATAGTGAAATAGATGTCTTTCCCTATATCTAGTTTGTTCCTAACTGTTCACTACTGATTTTTTAAATGTTGTAACGGTCCTAACGGATGAAATAGATGTGTATAACTGATTTTTTAAATTTATCATTATGATTCACTTCTTTATATAATCAGTATAAAAATATGTAAGCACTTTTAGTGCCAAAGATGAAACAATCCTCTTTAACCTTCTTACTTTCACTTGCTGTGCTGGACATAACTTGCAACATATCGACATACTGTATTAAAAGGGGACTTGGTAGCAATGATGGATCACTGTATTCTGTATTAGCTGAACTTAACATCAGGTGTCACGTCACCAAAGTTCCCGTGCTCAGAGAGGAATTTAAGAAAGTAAGTCCAGGAACCAGATGAAAGATGAACTATTCCTTTCTCTGAACCGTATATGCTCTATGGGTGATGTATATGCGATAAGTATTAATAGTCCTCTGATGCTTTTAGGCACGTAATTCGGATATTATAAGGTTGATAGTTACTAGTTTTTACTTCTGACGCCTTACACATTATAGGATTACTTCAATGCACAAGTACTCCAATCTATGAACCGACTTGTCCAGCATTAGGATTATCATGCATCACTTTCAATTTATCAGAGTTTAAAGACTTCTTTGTGTGTTTAAACTTGGAAAATCAGGAGACTTTAATGTACCGCTGCCTCTTATCAAGGTAATTAGTGCTTGTTACTAAGTCTCGGGACTATGAGGAAGAGGTCTGTGTACGTCGTACCCCTATGTGATGTTTGGTTTGGTTATAATGTAAATGGGAGGCCTATCTGTCATATATCTTGTTAATACGTTCTTGTAATATAAATGACGATGTCTCTCAACTACTTGTTTACCTAACTTGCTTGTATGTAATACTAACAAAAATGACGGACGTCGGGAGGGACTACTATGGGCTGTCTCATTTGTTGCATCTGGTTTTTAAATATCAATTCCAATTACAAACATATATGATATATCGTGTACTCTACAGAAAAGTCTAAATTGTAAATAATGAGTTTTATTATGTTGACATTATTGATTATATGGGTAATAGTTTGTAATGTTTTGTTTATCACCCAAAAGAGCTGTTAGAGGTTTGGAATTTAACGAAATTGCAGAAAACTTCTAATTTGCAGCTTGAAGTGAGAAATTTTTAGATTTTGACAAGTGGAGTTTGCAGAGGTTTGTAGTGCTAGGCTGCTGTTAGACACTGTAGGTTTAAATGCTTTATGACAAGGCATTGACCTCATGAAAATGGGTTAGAGGCATAATGGCACATTCTTGGTGCCTGTTTCTGCCATTACGACTTCTTAATCATAAGCTAGTTTTTCTACTAATCCCAATTAATCTTTTTGGATATTTCCCTGAGTTATACTGCAAGTGCTAAGTAGGGGTAGACAATCTGTTTAAATGTTGTGTTTGTCTTTTTTATACCTTGCTTAGCCGATTCAATATATTTATCAGATGCAATGTATCTACTAGAATCATAAGGTGACCACTCTCTTTTCAAGACTCTATATCTCCTTGTTCTTTGCTGTATACAAAATTGTCCATCTAAGTTGAGTAGATATTCGTTTGTAGACATTATCAGGAAAAAAAATTGTTTGCGCTTTGCAGGATAACCTAAGTGCAATTTCGAATTCATTGTAAAACTATTATAAGAACATAATTTAATAGAGGACGAACACACATTTATGTAGAGTTCTGTGTTTTTAAGAGTGTATTGGAATATCAAGGACACAATGAACTGCATTATGGTGGTCTTGTATTCTTTTTTTGAGCTCTGTGCTGGTGTGAACTGCTGCTGGTATTACCTATTGGTTTTCATGCCAAGTCAGGTTTCTTGTTGTATACTTGTATATCTTTTTATGCGGTTGCTTTTGTGGAGCGTGAAACAAATGTAGATATAAAAAACGTGATTAAATGCATCAGAGTAGAGTAATGTTTATTCTATGTTTCCTGCAAGGAGATTTCATATGATGTCGATGAAATGCAATAGAATCTTTAGGAAACCGGTCCATATTTTATGTGGTTTTAAAAATTTTGAATGAAGATATGCTATTCATATAACATGATATATTTGTCTTTGAATTTCAATATGCTTGTTCATCATATAGATTATAGAATTATTATTCCTAATATATTGAAGCTGTATGCTCAGGTCGGTTTTATGCTTTTGAGAAAGCTCACAGATTGGACCCTAATTCAAGTGGACGTGGTGTTCGCCAGTTTAAAACTGCCCTTCTTCAACGTCTTGAAAGGGTAAATACCATGCCTCTTTCATAGCCTTGTTGAATTTGATAATTTCTACAACACCTTAGGTAGCAACACTGAGCAACATTTTTTGGTATTTCTATTCACTTCTATATGTATTAGAAATATTTACCATGTTTGTACCAGACCAAAAATGATTAGTAACTATATTCATATCCCCAAAGGTCTCTTGAGAAAATGATCAAAATTTAAAATCAGTGCCAAAACAGCACATTTTGAATAATATGTCCATTATCGAACACAAATATGAAAGAATGTATGCTATACATGTGCAAGACTTTTGGATGTTGGTTCACCCTTTACGTACATGACACAAGTTTGAGGTGTGTGGGAGAGAGGAAAATAATATTGATAGGACTTGGCTGACAGAAAGGTGGAGTCTAGTTGATTAATGTGATTTCTTTATGAGTAGGTGCAATTGATGTATGCATTGTTGCTTTTAACACAAATAATTTATGCATCATACTTTCTAACCCAATAACTACAGGTGTTCCTCCGACTGATATTGCAAAAAAAAAATCTCTTGTTAACACAATTACGCTATAGTTTTTATGAACTACAAATGTACTGCATGTTTTAAATGTGTTACGAGTACTAAAATGGGTCAACTTTTTATAGTCTGCATTGGTCATTTTAAACACATATCGTGCTAAATAGGGTAAACACCCGACTTTTATCAAATGAGTATTCCAAATGTATCCTTTCCCATCTTATACATAGGCAAACAAGTAATTAGCATAATCACTATTAGGAGCTGGAATAGTTTGTGTTATTTGAATTTTATCACCATTTATTATATTAATACCTTATGTTCTACTTTAATTCGACAATTTCTCCAGGAAAATGATCCTACTCTTATGGGGAGAGTTAAAAAAAGTGATGCACGTGAGATGCAGAGCTTTTATCAGCATTACTACAAAAAGTATATCCAAGCATTGCAAAGTGCTGCTGATAAAGCTGATAGGTGAGTCTTCGAAGCCATGAAACTTGCTTTCGGACACCAACCATCTCGTGCTAAAGCTGCAAATTTGGTTGACCCATAAGTTTCATTATTTGTAGGGCGCAGCTTACAAAAGCATACCAAACTGCCAATGTTCTCTTTGAAGTTTTGAAAGCTGTAAATCAGACACAATCTGTTGAAGTTGACAGAGAGGTTCAAAATAAGAAATACATTCTGATAATTTTTCTGAGATGATATTTACTAGAAATGTTTATTATTGTATATTTTTAATCCGTGTTCTGTATAATAATAAAAAGATTGCAACCATAACTCGCCTCTATAGGAATATAATTTCCATTTTTCACTTACTAATATGGTGATGGATTACACAGATTTTGGAGGCACATGATAAAGTAGCTGAGAAAACAGAGATATATGTCCCTTACAATATTCTTCCACTTGACCCAGATAGTGCAAATCAAGCAATTATGAGATATCCAGAGGTTTGTTTATAACTTCTGACTTGGCTTGGTTCTTGTGTTGTGTTCTAACTTTTCTTGTTATTTTTTTTTTTTTGCTAAAGTGTTGTGTTCTAACTTTGTATGATCTAATTTGCTAAACTTGTGTATCTTGAAACTTAATATGCAGATTCAAGCTGCTGTTTATGCCCTTCGTAATACCAGGGGTCTTCCATGGCCTAGGGACTACAAGAAGAAAAAAGATGAAGATTTACTTGATTGGCTTCAAGCCATGTTTGGGTTTCAGGTAAGTAATGTCATTTCCAGAAGTTGTAGCATGAGAATGAATTTGTTTTGGATCGGAGGAATATGCATTTTGTGTTGTTATTGCAACACTGACAGTTCATCAAATAATCAATTCGCAGAAGGATAGCGTTGCAAATCAAAGGGAGCACCTTATTTTATTGCTTGCAAATGTTCACATTCGACAGTTTCCTACGCCCGATCAACAACCCAAGGTTTGCTTTATTATTCCTTTTGTGCCATGAGCTAGAAGAATTTACTTTGTATTGAAGGGGTATCATCCTCTATAATATATACAATTCATGATTATTTAATAATTTTTTTTGGGCAAAAAACATCATATAAATAATGTTAATACAGTCTGCATCAACTTTGGTGTGTAGAATGTGGAGCGTAATATTATATAATGATAGGTTATATATACGAACTAAAGTCAAATGATATCATCTCCTGGAACTGAGGGAATCAAATTTTTACCAACTTCATTTGAAAACGACAATTAATATATCTTTGTGGGGAACTAGCCATAATGAGTGATCTTTATTGTTTCCGGATGAACCTCATTACTAAGACAGGCCCACTAATTGTCAAAGTGCCATTTTCTCTGACACATCTAGTTTCTGAAATAAAACCATGTTTTTAACGCATCCCCAATTTATAAGTATCCTTTAATAATATTGCAAGCTCTGTCTCTTTAAGAGTAAAGTTTTTGATGAGTTGACTTTGGCGGCGAAGAGACGGCTGTTTAAGATTTCTTTTCTATTCAGTTGCTGTATTTTGTTGCATCACGGCGGAGTTGTTGGAGAAACCGGCAGCACTGCCGTTTTGGGTTCTTCAGCTCAAAAGAAAGTTAAAATCGAAAGAAATTGAGGCATCACTATAGAGTATATATAGTCAGTCGGGAAATGTATGAAATAGAAAATGGGAAAAAGAAAAAAGCTTGACCTTCGGATCTTTTCTTTCCATGATGGCTACAATTTACTTATCTTTCCCTGCACTAGTGAGGAAGGGGTTTGCTCTCCACGTGTATCAAATCATGTCATCTCCGAGTTAATAAAGATAGTTTTATAAACAGAATGTTTTAGTAGTCTTAAAGATTTTGTTACAAAGCTGAGTACATGCCATTTTTATAGATCCATTGCTTCCTTTACTGTTTGTATATGACATTGTCTTCACCTTCTATGTTTCTTGTTTAGCTGGATGAACGAGCACTGAATGAAGTGATGAAGAAGTTGTTCAAAAACTACAAAAAGTGGTGCAAGTTTCTGGATCGCAAAAGTAGTTTGTGGTAAGGATTTTATCATATAAACATTTAATTGTAAAGATAGGTGTTCTTTATCATCACAATTCACAGAAGATCTACTCTCATTTTTTTTGCTAATCATCACATGAACTGTAATAGTTTACTCCACTAAGTCAACACAGGGTTGTTTTGCATTTATAGTTACACAGAAACTGTCCTATATTAGTAGGTACCATCACTGAGCATGACAATTTAGAATGGTGTACTGACAAGTTTTTTCTGGCACCTGAAACAGCTGTAGCTTATATTCCAGCTTTGGTAGGCTAGGATTCAAGTCTAACATAAATGTTTTTATTTTTTATCATTTTTTTTTAAAATTTTCTCTGTAATTAGTATGCCAGTTCTGTATTTGTTTAACTTTTCCAAATATTTCAAAACTCTAGGTTACCAACTATACAGCAGGAAGTCCAGCAAAGGAAATTACTGTACATGGGCCTCTATCTACTTATATGGGGGGAAGCTGCGAACTTAAGATTCATGCCGGAGTGCCTTTGCTATATCTATCATCATGTATGACTCTTTACAGTACTGTATATAAAATTTGCAATTGCACTTGCTTTTGTGAGATAACAGGATTGAGGATTGAAATGTTCTAGTGAATTCTTTGAATTTTTTTATTTTTAAATGAGTTTTGATGTATAAGTAACAATGGGTCCAAAAATCAACTGAAATTCTAGCAGTACATGAAACTCATCCATCTTCATATCTTTTAACTTCCATAGGTTTCTAATGTTATAAAAAGTGGCTTGATAGATTTGAATTGGCCCCTACACCTAATATTGAGTAGTCAATTTTAAAGAACATCTTTCATACCATTTTATGATAAATTTGTTATTTAATATGGTATTTTAAGGCATATCTTTGAGGAAGTGGTGATATCTATCCTACATCCTTTATCTAATTTTTGCATGGGCATTGTACATATTTAAAAGTCAACATATAAAAGAGAGCTTGTTTGACACATACGAGGGAATTGGCATATTGTAGAATCTAGATGCATTTTCTTTGACCGATTAATTGAAGTTTTACTAAAGACACGAAGACGGGAACATATTTAGTACAAGGGTTTAGGTAGGATGCTGGGTTAAGCAATAGGTCCTTGCTCCAAATGAACTTGTAAATAAGTCTATGTACTTAAAGTTAAACTAAATATATGTATAATTACATGGTGCGGAAATGTTTGACAGCTACAGTTAAACTGGCTGCATGAAGTTTCTTTCGCATCCTAATTCTAAATAAATTTATTTTAAAAACTTTGTTGTGTTGCAACTTTTTGGATGAGATTATATATAGAATATATTATGCCTAATATGGTTAATTAGCTTTGTTTGACTGACTACTATGTCTAGTAGCTCTAAGTAGATTATTTTTCCATACATAATATTTGACTTATCGAGTGATCAACTTATGGTAGAGGTAGACTAATCCGTTGCCCAGTCCACCATTACTCTGGCCTGTCCTCCATCGCCTCGACTCAACTTGACTACTTTTCTATGAAGATTTAGGATCACACTATTAAAAAAGGGCACTTAATTACAATTTGAATTTAATGCACTTTGGATCTGCATTTGAACATTTGTCAATTATGTTACTGGTGGTGCTGGAACATCTTTATATAATTTCACAGGTTTCTTCCACAATCTTCTCCTGGGGGTTGCTTAATTTAATATTTATATATGGAATTAAGATGCAAACATTGAGCAGTTGATCGAGTTCTGGTACTTCGATCCTTAATGTTGTTTGTCATTGTTATCATCTGTATCAGATGGCATTCGAGCTATATGGTATGTTAGCTGGCAATGTTAGTCCTATGACGGGGGAGAATGTTAAGCCAGCTTACGGAGGTGAAGAAGAAGCGTTCTTGAGAAAAGTCATCACTCCAATCTATGAAGTGATTGCTAAGGTATTTGCCTATAGCCCTATACCTAATTTGTGTCTGATTTTGTTATCTTTTTACCTATCTTAATTATTGCTCCTTGACATATTATATGCAGGAAGCTGATAGGAGCAAAAGAGGAAAATCCAAGCATTCTCAATGGAGGAACTATGATGATCTAAATGAGTACTTCTGGTACACATTCTATTTTCCCATCCAGCCTGTAGTCCTTTGTCTATATTATCCTGTCAGTAATTATGACTGCTATTTTTTAGGTCCGTGGACTGCTTCCGTTTGAGCTGGCCAATGCGTGCTGATGCTGATTTCTTTTGTTTGCCTGTTGTAGAACAATTACCTTTTGACAAAAGCTTGGTAATTTTTTGCTATGAATTATCTTTCAGTATAATGCGTGGGCCTTAGTGCCCATGTGAATTCATGTAAAGGGTCATTATCTAGCTCCTCAAAGGGGATGAATTCTGCCAGTGAAGGGATTGTTAGAAGAATGCCTGAATCTGTGTATAATTATTTGTACTTTAGGTTTATGCCCTCTAAACATTACAAGGCTATTCACACTTTCATTAAGACAAAAGGTTGTCTATAATTTGTTCGTGTTTTTCCTGGTTTATTTAGGCATTTTCTCGTGCTTAACAGAATCATATTGTGATATCAAATATTAGATGATATTCGTGACTGAAACTTCAACGATTGACTTAACTTTGCAGTTTTGTTTTCTAAAATCATTTAATGCAAGTATCCTAAGGATTTTATGCGAGTCTATTCAGTTGAAAGCAAGTCTCATGCTTAGTTAACCTGTTTATCTCCTGAAGTCAGCATTGCTAACAAATATTAATCATTTCAAATATTCAGGATAGCAAGCCAGCAAATAGAGATCGATGGGTTGGAAAAGTTAATTTTGTTGAGATACGGTCGTACTGGCATGTTTTCAGAAGTTTTGATAGAATGTGGGGTTTCTTTATACTTTGCCTGCAGGTAACTGTCTTCTGTTGAAGTTGGTTTGTATTTGTTGTTACTGTTCTATTTGAATATTTATATATATGTCAACATGTTATGATTCTATGTATGTCAAGGCTATGATAATTGTTGCCTGGAATGGTTCTGGATCCCCGAGCTTAATCTTTAAAGTTAATGTCTTCAAGAAAGTACTGAGTGTCTTTATAACTGCTGCAATACTAAAGCTTGGGCAAGGTAACTCGATTTTTTATTATTTTTGCCCATATACGAATATGTATCAGATAGTGAAAGAATTCCTTTTCCACCTTTTGCATTGTAAATACTCGCCCAGCTTTTTATTTTATTTTAAATTTTATGTTTATAATTGTAGTGAAAGTAGCGCAACATGTGCAATTTATTAACTGTTCACTTTATGGTCGAACTTGACCGATTCTCCAAAATAAAAATGAATTCTTTGAATTTGCAGCTCTGCTTGATGTGGTCCTTAATTGGAAAGCGAGGCAAAGTATGTCGTTTCATGTCAAGCTTAGATTTATATTAAAAGTTGTATCTGCTGCTGCATGGGTGATAATTCTACCAGTTACTTATGCTTATACGTGGGAGAATCCTCCTGGGCTAGCTCAGACCATTAAAAATTGGTTTGGTAATGGCTCAAACTCACCTACAATGTTCATTTTGGCCGTTGTTATCTACCTGTCACCAAATATGCTTGCTGGAATACTATTTCTTTTCCCCATTATCCGCCGATACCTTGAAAGGTCAAACTACAGAATTGTAATGCTCATGATGTGGTGGTCACAGGTGAGAAATGCTTTTCTCTTCCAGTACTCAGATCAGAGCTTAGTTTGATTTATGTTAACATTGCAATATCATGAGTGTCTGTGGTGACTTTGCAGCCTCGACTTTATGTTGGAAGGGGCATGCATGAAAGCGCGTTTTCTCTTTTCAAGTAATATATCTTTTTGATGACATTTCCAAATATTATTATTGACGTCAAGTTAGATTGCTTGAATCTGACAACTGCTGATATAAATTCTCAGGTACACAATGTTTTGGGTGCTTCTTATAGTGACAAAGTTGGCATTCAGTTATTACCTAGAGGTGCATTTCTTTTCCAAGAGTTTAAGCAAATCTGATGTGATGTGATATCTGTAACGAATTCATGTTGCTAGTGGACTTTGGTTTATGTGTGTAGCTCTGCTGTGTTTGTAGGGATCTGTTGTAGTATTTCAGTGAGCAGGTTATACTGTTTGTAGAGTCACGAGTATCAAACTCTCTAAATTGGAAGTAATTCTAGTTTTGTCAGTTTTTTACTAAATTTTTTACTGACCATTGCTTCTAGATATACCAAAAAATTTAGAGGTATAACCATCAACATGTAAATGAGTGTATGTAGTTTTTTCTTTTGTTTTGGTTAGCTGGGGAAAAAGAGAGAGGGAGAGTAGAGAGGGAGAGTAGGGCGGGGGATGGAGAAACTTAGCAATATGGTTGACGGGGGAGGGAGAAACTTAGTTATATGGTTGGTGCTCCGTGCAGTTTCTAGAGAAGGATATTCGGATTCTTCTATCCTCCTGGAATTCTGTTAAATTTTAAATCAGGGTCAACCCAGTGATATCTCATGCGTTACTATTCTTAATTACATACTGCAGATAAAGCCTCTTGTTGGTCCAACAAAAGCTATCATGAACGTACACATATCAACATATCAGTGGCATGAATTTTTTCCTCGCGGTAATAAACATTATTACATTAGTATAAGGAACACTTTTTTCGTAATTTTTTCTTTTTGATTTCTTTTTCTTTATTGGTTTTATATTTTCTTGTGTGTTACCTGCAGCAAAGAGCAATATCGGTGTAGTTATAGCACTATGGGCTCCAATTATTCTTGTATGGGTTTACACAATCATCTCTCTGATATAATTTTATTAGTTTTTTCCCGAAATATTCATTTCATCTAGTCTAATTTAAGTGTAATCTTAAACACGTAAATGTTTTTTCAGGTCTATTTTATGGATACTCAGATATGGTATGCCATATTTTCTACATTGTTCGGAGGTATCTATGGTGCATTCCGACGTCTAGGAGAGGTTAGTTGGGGTTCCTTTTAGTTATACTTGCGTATTGCTTGGGAAACTGTGATGTCTCCACAGCGTCTATGCTAATCATGAAATTGAAACAGTGGTACATGCAAGCTATGAGTTCATGTCATGCATCTAGAATATCTACTGGATAAATTTTTATTCCGTCTTCCTGAAATTATCAAAGACTTTCCAGTGTTAAATGTCCATCTGATGGTATCATATTAGTTTTAACTGCCAGATTTTGAGATGTTTTGTATAATGGCATAATAATTTTTAAAGGTTGCATCTTTCTTTCTTAAACTTTTTACCAGAAACCCCACGCCCCATTCAATTAAAAAGCATAAAACTTTACATTCTTAAATATGGTTTGGCCTCATTCATTAACCTTTAGCAACTAGAACACTTCTGGATGGTCATTAACCTTTACGTATAAATAATAGACTCTTGTCTAATCTAAAACCAAATTGATGAAATAATGGTGATACACTTTGTGCACGATATAATTGCACAACAGCTCTGTGCTCCAGTGAAAAGGGCAATATTAATGTGTTTGTTGTTTCTGCTTTTGTTGTCAAACAACTTCTTACATATGTCTGGTCTCTTGATTCGGACTTAAACTTTACATTCTTAAATACGGTTCGACCTTGCTCATTATTTACAAAACAAGAAAGTCAATCTTTAGCGACTAGAACACTTCTGGATGGGATAATTCTGGATGGTCATTATCCTTCACGTATAATAGACTCTAGTCTAACACCAAATTGATGTAATGGTGGTTATACACAATATGATTGCACAAGAGCTCTGTGTTCCAGTCAAAAGGGTGAGATTTTTGTGTTTGTTGTTTCTTCTTTTGTTGTCAAACAACTTCTTACATGTCTCCTCTCCAGATTCGGACTCTAGGAATGCTAAGATCTCGGTTTCAATCTTTGCCTGGTGCATTTAATGGTTGTTTGATTCCAGAAGAAAAAGGTGAGACAGCCAAGAAGAAGGGACTGAAAGCCACTTTATCGCGCAAATTCGATACGGTTTGTTCCTCTTTCTTTCACAATTTGTATTATCCTTTTCATTGATTCTAATCTCTATTTTAGTTTTTAACTATCCTTTCAATTTTACAAATATGATTGTATCGTGTTGATATAATATATTTGCGCCCTATCCAGATCCCATCTAATAAAGAAAAAGAAGCTGCAAGGTTCGCCCAGTTATGGAACACAATAATTACTAGCTTTAGAGAGGAAGACCTCATTAGTAATAGGTAATACATCTGGGCAACTTCACCAGAAACTGTTGTAGAAAAATTCATTTCTTTTTGTTAATTCCAAGTATGGTTTGATTAAACGTCCTAAACTTATTTCTATTGCCCCTCATAATTTTTTAGTTAATTTCATTTTCAGGGAAATGGACCTTTTGCTTGTTCCATATTGGGCTGATCGCGACTTGGACCTCATACAGTGGCCTCCATTTTTGCTAGCTAGCAAGGTCTTTCTGTTGTCTAGTTTATTTCAGTTTAATCACCATTTCACTAATGTCTTGAAAAATGGGTAGGACAACAGAAAAATTAATATTATTTAGAAACTATTAAAATAAACACAAACATTCAGGCTATGCAAGATACGAATAGTAGGAGAATTATCAGGGTTTTAACTTCCCATCCTGGATGAGATGAAAATTTCCTGGATGAGATGAAAATTTTAAGTAGAGGTTTCAGTGGAATCTGAAGTGACTGACATTCGCACAATTCTTACTTGACTAGAGCGTGCACCATTTTATCAAATCCAATGTAAATACAAACAAGGATATATTAGGTTTGTGTAAAAATCTAGTGTTTTTTTTATTTTTTTTTATAATACTAAATGGCAGTGAGAATAAAGTTGAAACTGTACCTGATTTTGATTTTAAAATTTTAATACTATGGTACCATGTTAACAATAGAGAATAGAGTTATGATTCCCCTCAATTATAGTTAAGGTTAATTGGCATTAATTAATTGACATCTGATTACTGACTTGATTGATCTCATTTACAGTAAAACCTTATGTACCTTCTGGCACAAGCCGTCTACAAATGTGGTGCTGAAACATCAACTGACATCATTATGGCTTGTTTGCAAATTAAGACAGCTAGAACACGCACAGTCCAAAATTACAAATCATTTTAGTATTAGAGAAAACTGGATATCAGATTAATCTTATCTAACTAATTGACTATGTCAGGTTAAACGACATTTAAATGTGATACCAATATGCCAAACGACATAACACATAAGAATATTACAACTGCTTCCTATAACTGCTACATGCTTTTAAATTATTCATTTAACCAACAGCAGTACTATTTGTATATTACGTTATGTAAAATTGTTTTAATATTACGTTTTAAAGATTTTTATATTTTCCTTCAGTTACATATATTAGAATTAGAAATTGTTGTTAAAAAAAGAGAGAGTAGGAACTAGATAACTGTATATATTTTTATTTTATGTATTTTAGTTTTTGCCAATAAAACGAAAGTGTAAATTTATCCTAAAAAGTCTAAATAAATTATAATAATAATTGAAATACATTAAAAATTTATTTTAATAAAATGAAATAATATAAAAATATTGAAAAGAATATTCAAATATATGTACTTTTAGTATCTATCTTTTAAATATATTTAAACCAAAAATAAAAATTTATATCTATTTTAATTTCTTATTAATTATTAGAAATTTCTGAATAAAAAAGTAATATAACTATTTTTGTTATATATAATTAACATGACAGGATATTAATTAAACATATAAACGAATGTGTGTTAATATAAATATAAACTAAAAGGATAAAGTAGTTGTGAAGTTTGGATAAGTGTGTCGTTTAACATGTTTTTTGAATTTAGTGTCATTTTAACCTGAACTTGTTGGATAAGGTTAATCCGATTTCCCGTTTCTTAGTAATATTATGGTAATAACATTTGTAATATAAAAATCAATAGTTCAATTCATGGAAGAAACAAGTTTAGAATAGTTTCCCCTTGGATTTAATAAAGTGTTATTTTTTCATCACTCACTCTCACTCGTATGAGTGGTCAAACAGACAGATTAAGACATATAAATTTACAAAATTGGGGTTTTTTGTGGGGGGGGGTCAAAGGGCTTGAACCCCGGGACCCGTCCCAAAATCAGTGTTCTAGCTGCTATAGGGTGTTAGAAGTAGGCCTCCTTACATTTCTGTTTTTTCTTTGTTTTTATTAAATATTTCTTGAGCTCATATTCATTTTAAACACATGATCCAGATCCCAATAGCTTTGGATATGGCTAAGGACAGCAATGAGAAAGATCGTGAGCTGAAGAAGCGGATTGAATCTGACAATTATATGTCTTGTGCTGTCCGCGAGTGCTATGCTTCATTTCGTAATGTTATTAAGTTTTTGGTTGGTGGTGCTCGTGAAAAAGAGTATGTTTTTGGTTAAACCTGATAATATCTAATATAGGAGAAACAAATTGTTTTTCTATCTTCTTTGGTGCTTCTCGTCTTTATCCTACCTTAGCAATTTGTTTATTTACTTGTTCCAGGGTTATTGAATATATATTTAGCGAAGTTGACAAGCATGTTGAAGCAGGTGATCTTACACGTGATTATAAAATGAGTGCTCTTCCTAGTCTCTATGATCACTTTGTAAAGCTCATTAAATACCTTGTAAGTACTCAAGTCCGATAATACACAGTAAAGTAGTATCAGTTGTTGTTGAGATGGGAGTTAGCAAGGATTAGAAACTTAATTGGTTTGATACCTGCAGCTAGAGAACAAGAAGGAGGACAGGGATCAAGTTGTTATTCTTTTCCAGGACATGTTAGAGGTGGTGACAAGAGACATAATGATGGAGGATCAGATATCCAGGTTAGCTTTGCATGCACAAGACTGCATTTTCAACTTAATTGTTCTGCATAATATATTAATCTAACGTTCGCATCTATAGTCTGGTAGATTCAATTCATG
Organism: Oenanthe sinensis; assembly: GCA_028671895.1. Lineage (NCBI taxonomy): Eukaryota > Viridiplantae > Streptophyta > Magnoliopsida > Apiales > Apiaceae > Oenanthe > Oenanthe sinensis. Next base: position 11,164,659 of record CM053814.1, read on the forward strand.
GTGGTTCAGGCCATGAGGGCATGACCCCGCTTGAGCAACAATATCAGTTATTTGCATCTGCTGGAGCAATTAGATTCCCAACTCCAGAGTCAGAAGCTTGGAAAGAAAAGGTGTGCTAAAAATCTAATTGAGAACAGTTGTTAGGATATTATTTGTTCTGATTACTTAGCTGTTTTTTGTTGCCGTCTACAGATCAAAAGACTTTATCTATTACTAACAGTGACAGAATCCGCGATGGATGTACCATCAAACTTGGAAGCTAGAAGACGGATATCTTTCTTTTCCAATTCATTGTTTATGGACATGCCTTCGGCACCCAAAGTTCGCAACATGCTTTCTTTCTCGTGAGTTTTACATTGTTGAACTTTATTATGGATTAAACCATCTATTTTATACTGTAAATTTATACCCTTTCTCCTGCACATTCACACATTGTATATCTTTAGCAACTTCTGTAGATAACTTGACACACGAGTATTTTACATTAAAGCATGAGTGTGGTACGCCATGCACAATTGTATCATAATTGTCATCATTATTTATGCTGTTGCTAGTCAATATCTTGGTGCCATTAAAAGTGAATATGAATCATCTTTTATTTCTAGTGTTTTGACTCCTTACTATACGGAGGAGGTCCTGTTTTCCTTGCATGATTTGGAAGTTCCCAATGAAGATGGAGTATCAATTCTCTTTTACTTGCAGAAGATTTTTCCAGGTTCCATATAAGGCCTCCCTTTCTTGCTCTCTTTTTGTTTCCCTTAAATTTCAGCCTAGGAATATACTGATTTATATACTTTTAGATGAATGGAACAATTTTCTTGAACGGATGAATTGCACCAGTGAGGAATATTTTAGAGGATTAGATGAAGTACTGGAAGAAAATTTACGACTTTGGGCATCATACAGGGGACAGACTCTGACTAAAACTGGTATGAAATGTCTGTTTTATATTTGTTGCAGCATGTCTCTTGTTAGCCTTCGCAAGTCTGTTGGGAGTTTTAGGGCCTGTTTGGCTTCTGTTAAAAGAAGTTGCTTAGTATCTGATAGTTAATTTAATAAATTACAAGTAGAAATTATTTTTATTTATTTGCAGGTCAGTATCTGTTTGGTATGTTCAATTGATAATGTATAACTTATAATTAAATAACAAATCAATTGACCAAAAAATAATAGAAGTTAAATGAAGCGAGGCTGCGGGAGTAATATTAACTTTTGTCAGGTCAAATTACAAACTTAAATTAAGCCGCATATATGCACATCTTTCCCATTATTTAAATTCAACTATATCTGAGTCCCAAATGGACAAAAATTATTTTCGAATTATTTTAAGTTGCAAGTTACTTTTTATATAGGACCAACCCCTCATAAGTTGGTTTAAAATATGGCCTAGGGCTTGCTTCTGTTTGTCGGCAGACATTTTTTCTTGTATATTTACTTGTTCATTCTTGCTACTCTCAGTAAGAGGTATGATGTACTACCGTAAAGCCTTGGAACTCCAAGCCTTTCTTGATATGGCGAAAGACGAAGGTATCTACTATCTATTAATAATCAGCTGCATCTTCTGTCCTCAAAATTCTTTTTGCACTCATCAATGATACTTAGATAATTTTTCTTGGTGGTGCCAAATGATCAGATCTAATGCAAGGTTACAAGGCAATCGAGTTGAGTGAGGATCATATGAAAGGAGAGAGATCACTATGGACACAATGTCAGGCAGTTGCTGATATGAAGTTTACATATGTGGTTTCATGCCAGAAATATGGAATACACAAACGATCTGGCGATCCTCGTGCACAAGATATTTTAAGGCTTATGTCAGGGTATGCATAATGTGTAGTGCAGATTTTCTGTGTTGACTCATAAGACTTGGTCCTCTTTTATATACTTGATATCCACAGGTACCCATCTCTCCGTGTTGCTTATATTGATGAGGTTGAAGAGCCTAACAAAGATAGAACGAAAAAAGTAAACCAAAAGTCGTATTACTCTGCTTTGGTAAAGGCTGCTATGCCCAAGTCCAATTCTACTGAGCCAGGACAAAACTTGGACCAGGTAAATTTTATTACGTTCATATAGATGAATGGGATGTGGATTTCTTTTGTCTTAGAATTTTCAGTGTAGTTATTTTGGAAATGCTAGCTACAATAAACGTGCTAGAGGAAAAACTCGTCAATGGTTATGGTTCATTGTAATGCTTACCCCTCCGCTGTTTGCACTAACTTAAAAGAGTAGTCTTGTTAAAAAATTTCCGCAGCATATTTTGGCAGGACAAGACAGATTAGTGATTTAAAAAAAATGTGATGCGCATAATATACATTAATTATTCTATATGTTTTTTGCCTAGGGGTAATTAATAATGTTTCTAAATGTTTACTTTAAGCTCAAAGTGATTGTTCCTGGGATTAAACTTAGCAATCGCGATTGTAATTTTACCCGTCTATAAATTTACTTAAAAGAAGCTTTAATTAGAATATTCACAGTTCATTCAGCATTAAAATAGAAGGTAGTTAGGCAGATGTCCACCTTATGTCTGCATAAGATATTCTTTGGTGGGATCTGAAGAATGAATCTATATGTTTCTGAGTCTGCTTGGAGCATTATATTTGCCTCTTGTAAGAGGTAATCTGTACCTATGGAGGTACTTGTTCACACCTCACACTAAAGGTATATACTCTCTCTTGCCAAACAATTTTTATGTTTCGTGAAAGATAAAAGGAGGAAACTGATCGTAATTTACTATCTGGGCTCATACTATTTTACTCCATTAATATGTTCAATTCCCTAATTGTATTATCTTTGTGCCAAATTTGTCAAAAGTATATGTTGTCCCTAATTATATTTAGATATCTTAGGACCTCAGCGCTTACCATTGCACCAAAACCCCGGAGTTGTGGTTAGGTGCTACTTAATTCCCTTAAAGGGAACAGTCAGCGCCACGGTTCGAATAGGAAGATGCTGGATATTCCCAACAATCCCCCCCCAGCATCTGCCAGTACTAACAAGTCCATGTTAAGAGACAATGGCTGTACAGTATGCCTTACGTTGGGACTCGAACACGCGACCTGCTCTGATACCACTTCTTAGGACCTCAGCGCTTACCATTGCACCAAAACCCCGGAGTTGTGGTTAGGTGCTACTTAATTCCCTTAAAGGGAACAGTCAGCGCCACGGTTCGAATAGGAAGATGCTGGATATTCCCAACAAGATATATTAGCTATTAATACAAAATATTAGCTGTCATAACAGATTTGATACAGTAAATATTTACCTTCCATAATTAAAGTATTATAATTGTTGTAAAGGCTGAAAATCTGTACATTAGCTTATTTTCAGGAAAGATTTAAGCTTGTAATATTGATATATAATGAGGACTCTCTAGCAATGGGAGATATACTTTTTCCAAACTTTCTCTTTTAATATTCTTGTCATGGTATCAGAGTCATAATTTCTTCCTCTTGTTTCTGATCAGTTCTTGTTCATTATTCTCGCCTCTTGATAAAATTTCTTGTTCCCGGTTACTCTTGACAGTCATGTCTTTAGACAAGTTTGACACTCTCTTGGTTCGCCTTAATGGCAAAAATTATTCGGCATGGGCATTTCACTTCCAGATCTTTATCAAAGGGAAGGATTTATGGGGTTATGTTAGTGGTAGTACTCTAGCTCCTGACAAAGAAAAAGACAAGGTGGGATATGCTCAGTGGGAGACTAAAGATGCACAGATCATGGGCTGGCTGCTAGGATCCGTTGAGCCCAACATTATTCTGAATTTAAGGCCTTTCAAGACTTCGGCTGAGATGTGGACTTATCTCAAGAAGATTTACAGTCAGCAGAACACTGCTCGTCGTTTTCAATTAGAACATGACATAGGCAAACTTCAACAAGATAACCTCTCAATCTCTGAGTTTTATTCAGCCTTTATGAATTTATGGGTTGAATACACTGATATCGTTTATGCTACTGTTCCTGCTGACGGTCTTAAGTCAGTTCAAGATGTCCATGAAACTACTAAAAGAGATCAATTTCTTATGAAATTGCGATCTGAGTTTGAAGCTACTAGGTCTAATCTTATGAATCGAGATCCTCTTCCCTCTTTGGATACATGTCTCAATGATTTGCTTCGGGAGGAACAACGTCTTCTCACTCAAGACACCTTGAAAGAACAGAAATCTGAGTTAGTTCACGTGGCTTATGCAACACAAGGTAAACCAAGAGGCAGGGAAATGCGTAATGTTCAATGTTTCTCTTGCAAAGGTTTTGGGCATTATGCTTCAAATTGTTCCAAAAAGTTTTGCAATTATTGTAAGAAAGATGGACACATAATCAAGGAATGCCCCATTCGTCCATCAAAGAAATCTGAGACAGCCTACACAGCCTTGGTTGGATCCTCAAGTACTAGCGGCGGTCTGATGAGTACTGAACACTCGACACGAAGTGCCATTGCTCTTGTCCAACCTGTAACCCCTGAAATGATTCAGCAAATGATTATTTCAACATTTTCTACTCTAGGACTTTCTGGTAAATCTAATCTCACATCTCCTACTTGGTACTTTGATTCTGCAGCTTCTAATCATATGACAAATGACACCAATTATCTTACAAATGTAAACAAATATTGTGGAAATCTTGAAATTGGTACTGCAGATGGAAGTCAGTTACCAATTACAGCAACCGGTGATATTTCTTCCTCTCTAACCGATGTCTTTGTCTCTCCTGACCTTACCACTAATCTTATTTCTGTCGGTCAACTGGTTGAAAATAATTGCAAAGTCACATTTTCAAAATCTGGTTGTCTTGTGCAGGATCAGCAGTCAGGGAGGGTGATCACGAGGGGGCCTAAAGTTGAACGTCTTTTTCCTATCCAATTTCCTCCATCTCCATGCCGCTCCTTTCCCATTGTGTCTTGTAATTCTGCCCGTATTGATATCCATGCATGGCATAAGCGTCTAGGACATCCTAATAATAATGTTCTTCGTGGTTTATTGAAATCTGGTGTACTTGGGAATGAAAACTTATCTTCTCTTAGCTCAGTCCAATTTGATTGCAATTCTTGTAAACTTGGAAAAAGCAATGTTTTACCATTTCCCATTCATACATCTAATACAACTCGGGCTTTTGATTTGATACATAGTGATGTTTGGGGTATGTCACCGGTTGTTTCTCATGCTAATTACAAGTACTTTGTCACATTTATTGACGATTATAGTCGTTTTACATGGATTTATTTCCTTCGTTCTAAAGCTGAAGTACTTTCAGCCTTCAAGATCTTTCATGCATATGTTCAAACACAATTCAATACAAATATTAAAATTTTACGGTCAGATAATGGGGGAGAATATACATCTCATTCGTTTCAAGGATTTTTACAAGCCAATGGAATAATCTCTCAACGATCTTGTCCTTCAACTCCTCAACAAAATGGGATAGCCGAAAGAAAAAACCGTCATCTTCTCGATGTTATACGTACCCTTCTGTTGGAATCATTTGTGCCCTCTAGATTCTGGTGTGAAGCACTCTCCACTGCAGTATACCTCATAAATAGGTTACCTTCATCATCATTAAATCATGTTTCACCTTTCTCTCGGTTATTTAGTCGCACTCCGGATTATTCTGGTCTTCGTACTTTTGGGTGTGTATGTTATGTTCATCTTCCATCCACATGAGCGCACAAAACTCACAGCTCAGTCAATAAGATGTGCTTTCTTAAGATATGCTCTACCCTAAAAAGGATTTCTCTGTTATGATCCTAATTTACGACGCATTCGGGTTTCAAGAAATGTAATTTTCTTAGAAAATCAACATTTTTTCTCTACATACAGTGATCATTCCCCTTCATTTTCAGTTGTACCTTTATTTACTAACTCTTCTGCAGACTCCTTATCCACTTCGGTGTCATCAACTTCTGAACCTCCCTCTAAACCACTCTTGGTGTATCAAAGGCGCCCTAATGCCGTGCAAAACCAGAACACCATATCAGAAACTGCAGATGCTGATCCAAATCAAGTTATTCATCATGTTCAAGCTTCCCCACCCCCTCAAACTGATTCCCTTGTTGCTGATCATGTTCAAGAACCTGCACCTACCACCCGTAGACATAGCACTCGGGTTAGTTAGCCTCCTGATGGGTATGGTTTTTCTAATCCTGTATCATTGTCAACCACTGTGTCTGCCATTCCTATTCCAAAATCATATAAACAGGCAATGAAGCATGGGTGTTGGCGGGAAGCTATTGAAACAGAGCTTCTTGCACTTGAAGAAAAACAAACATGGGATGTTGTAGAGCGTCCCTCGTCTGTGAAACCTCTGGGCAACAAGTTTGTGTTCTCCGTAAAACTTCATCCAGATGGCTCGGTTGAGCGGTATAAGGCCCGACTAGTAGTTCTTGGAAACAAACAAGAGTACGGCATAGATTACGAAGAGACATTTGCACCAGTAGCTAAGATGACCATTGTGCGAACCATACTAGTCCTTGCTGCGTCTCAATCATGGAAATTGTCTCAGATGGATGTAAAGAACGCTTTCTTACACGGTGACCTCAAGGAAGAAGTTTATATAACACTTCCCAATGGTATGTCTATATCACCTAATCATGTTTGCAAACTAAAGCGCTCTTAATATGGTTTGAAACAGGCACCTAAAATCTGGTTTGAGAAATTCAAATCCACTCTACTTGGTTTTTCATATAACCAAAGTAAATATGACTCCTCCCTTTTACTGAAAAAGACAAGTAACGGTATAGTTGTGCTTCTTGTCTACGTGGATGATATCCTTGTTACTGGTTCTGATATACATGCCATTGAACATCTCAAAAATTTGTTACGTTCTACTTTCCAAATGAAAGATCTCGGTCAGCTCCATTACTTCTTAGGATTAGAAGTACATCATCGACAACAAGGTATCTTCTTGAACCAACACAAGTATATCCAAGATTTGGTTGAATTAGCTAGACTAAGGGGTGTTGCTCCTGTTGAAACTCCGATGGAAATTAATGTGAAGTATCGCAGAGATGAAGAAGAGCTACTTTCGGATCCTACTTTATATCAAAAGTTGGTTGGCAGCCTTATATATCTCACTATTACTCGACCTGATATCTCTTATGCTGTACATATTGTGAGTAAGTTCATGCAATGTCCTCGGCATTTCCACCTATCAGCAGTCAAACGCATAAACGCATCATTAGATACATCCTTGGAACTCCTAATCGTGGCCTATTCTTCCCAGCTCGTTCTTCACTCAAGCTTCAAGCATTCAAGCATACAGTGATGCTGATTGGGCTGGATGCCCAGATACTAGAAAATCTATCAATGGTTGGTGTATGTTTCTTGGAGATGCACTTATTTCATGGAAATGCAAAAAGCAGAATCGTGTGTCCAAGTCATCCACAGAAGCAGAATACCGTGCCATGTCCGCTGCTTGTTCTGAGATTATCTGGCTACGTGGGCTCCTTGCAGAACTTGGGTACTCTCAAGCCGAACCAACTCCATTACATGCTGATAACACCAGTGCCATTCAGATTGCAGCTAACCCAGTATACCTTGAACGCACAAAACACATAGAGGTTGACTGTCACTCTATTCGAGAAGCCTTTGATAACCTGGTCATTACTCTCCCTCATATCTTTACCACTCTACAGATTGCTGACATTTTCACCAAATCGATGTCATGTCAGCGCCACAACTTTCTTGTTGGCAAATTGATGCTTGTAGATATACCAGCATCATCAATTTGAGGGAGGGTTGTCAAAAGTATATGTTGTCCCTAATTATATTTAGATATATTAGCTATTAATACAGAATATTAGCTGTCATAACAGATTTGATACTGTAAATATTTACCTTCCATAATTAAAGTATTATAATTGTTGTAAAGGCTGAAAATCTGTACATTAGCTTATTTTCAGGAAAGATTTAAGCTTGTAATATTGATATATAATGAGGACTCTCCAGCAATGGGAGATATACTTTTCCCAAACTTTCTCTTTTAATATTCTTGTCAAAAGTAAGCATGGTTTATTTTATAATCTATACACCATGTGAAGTTTCTATCCAGAAAACCTTTTTTTTTCTCATGCAAGTCCTATTTTTGTACTGAATCTCAATACAATCAAAATCACTAATTTTTCATTATTTTTAGAATATTAACACCTTAAGGTTTTAGGAGAATTGGTAACCTAACATCGTTTCAGAGCTGCCCCAATATTTCGCATAATTTAATTTGGACACCACGGCATATTATTACCTCGAAGATTGGCGCCAATGATCCACTCTTCGACCCAAAATTGGGTTTTGAGTGAGGGGGAATGTTAGAATAATAACACCTCGAGGTAATGTTTTAGGAGAACTTTTAATTCGTAAATTATCAGTTACTTTATTCAGCTTGCTAGCCACCTATAAGCTTAAACAAACATGCTTAAAGTGTTTATATTGTTTTTTTGTAATCTTTCTTGAACCTTCACATCCTGGAGTAAATAAGTTTCTGCATCCAATGGTATCCTAGTTCTTTAATAATTTTCTGCATTGTTTTTATTTTTTTTGGGTTTGTCATGGCATGCCATAACTTTACTTGCTAGGATATTTGAAGTTATGCGAAAATGAATTGCGCAGGAAATCATTCTAGGTCGATAAGTATAACCTCTCTCCTAATGGCTATGTTAGTCTACCTTTCAAAAATAACTTTATATGTTTGCCGCATCTTGTTTGCAGGTTGTTTACCGAATAAAGCTTCCAGGGCCTGCTATCTTGGGAGAAGGAAAGCCAGAAAATCAGAATCATGCTATTATCTTTACACGCGGAGAAGGCTTGCAAACTATAGATATGAACCAGGTATAGCTTGTTGATTATTCGTAAGTTACATGGTAATTTCTGCCAACAGTCAGCTTACTTTAATCTCCATCTTATAGGACAACTACATGGAAGAAGCCTTCAAGATGAGGAATTTGCTTCAAGAATTTTTAAAGAAACATGATGGTGTAAGATATCCTACTATTCTTGGTCTTCGGGAGCATATATTTACAGGAAGGTATATTGATGTTTCCATGGTATTTTATTGTTTTAGTTTTTTGTTTAGAATCCTCTCAATATAAGGTTAACATCAACTTGTTATTAATGCAGTGTGTCATCACTTGCATGGTTCATGTCAAATCAGGAGACAAGTTTTGTGACTATTGGCCAGAGATTACTAGCTAATCCTTTGAAGTAAGCTCACTTCTCCTTCTTTTAACAGGGGTTACTAGTGTTCAGCGGATTACATACTGAATCATCAATAATAATAAATATTATATTAGAAATATTATATTTATAAAGTTGAAACTGTTATAACTTTATTACTTTTAAATTATGGACATGCATAAAATAGTGGTATATGATATGATACAAATTTTATATGCATGTATAAAATTATATATATTAATGATCCACTTGAGCACCAGAAGGGGTCTTCACCTGCTTAGTCGCTCAGAGCTTTTCTGCTGCTGTTAAATCAGAAGTATCAACTTTATTCTTTCTCTTTATATAATATTATCTTTTTCTCTTATCAATTAAGCATTCATCTGCCAATAAGAAATGTTCTTTGCCTTCTTTATATGCCAATTTATTTCTGAAGTTACAGCAGAAAATGAAGTGACATTGAGGCATGATATAATACTTTGACAGGTGCAGTTCACATGTTTGTGTATATACAATGAGAGGATAGAGATGAATAGGCAAATATGTGTTTGTGTATGTGTGTGTGTGTTTTTACCCAATCCACTTGGTTGGAAACATACCTCTCTTAGGAATTACTCCCTTTGTCCCTAATTACTTGTCCCATTGATTTTTTGCACGCATTTTAAGTTGCATATAAAAGATATTTAAATTTTTTAGAAAACTAAAATTCAAAATATAATACATGGAGCTATCTTTTATATGTCTTAAAATGCATGCAAAAACTCAAAGGGACAGCTAATTAGGGAAGGAGGAAGTACTTTGGACATACCGAGATCCTACCTTTCTAAATTCTGTATCCTTATTGTCATGCTATGCTGTATTGTTGCCTTGTCTTGAAGCAGTTAAATAAGCACGTAGTGGTTAAAGTCAATGTTTTACTGATATTTTTTTAAAACCTTATATATCCAATTCAATTCAAATTATCCCAGTTCAGCTTTTGTGGCGAATGTTTAGATGTTATTTTTAAATGTAAGAGCTTTTTGTGGACTATAAAATCCTTTATCTTATTTTATTTTTTCAAAGCAAACCTTTTAACTTGGTATTGTTAGATATGAGTTAATATAGTTATTGTTTCTTATATCAAGATGTACATGCATCACAACATGCTTGCTAACTTCCTCATGTTGGTGTACGTGAATCCGTGATGTATTATTTTATCGTTTAAATTATCTTTCTTGTTTTAATTAGTTAATGTCTGGTTATTACTAATTCGAAAGATGTGATTTGATTATAAATATTGTTGAGTGATATGTTTGGATTAAGTTTCTCAAAATATCTGACACTCTAGAATCTATAACATATCTTGCTAAAAACAAAGGGTCCATGGGAAACTAGGTCTTTATTTGGAGGTTAAATCACTATATACATCATTTTGTTACACCGAGTCCCAAATCTTAGACGTCACTTGATCACCCTAATTTACATTGAAGACTAAGAATATTAGCATGTTCACTATTTCATCATCTGTAGAAAACTTATCATTTCGAAACATTTTGTTAAGAGCAACTAGTTTTTGTTGTATTAAATCCACTGAGAACAAGATATAGAAATGATTGGGAAGGAAATTTGATAAAACATTATATATAGAAGATAATAATTAGTAACATAGTTAATTGTTTTGCTCAAGTCATAGTTTCATTGACCTATCATCTTTTTTTATGCGTTTCTTCTTTTTACTATGCAGGGTTCGGTTTCACTATGGCCATCCAGATGTTTTCGATAGGATTTTTCACCTTACTAGAGGTGGTGTCAGCAAAGCTTCCAAGATCATAAACTTAAGCGAGGATATATTTGCCGGTAATTTTAGTCATAGTTATAGACTTATAGCCACATATGACATATTCTTTGTTCTAATATTTGCTTACTCTGTTACTTTTGAACATGGCACTGATTGTAGGCTTTAATTCTACACTTCGCGAAGGCAATGTAACACACCATGAATACATCCAAGTTGGGAAAGGGAGGGATGTGGGTCTCAATCAGATTTCACTATTTGAAGCAAAAATAGCCAACGGGAATGGAGAACAGACATTGAGTCGTGATCTTTACAGGCTTGGGCATCGTTTTGATTTTTTCAGGATGTTGTCATGTTATTTCACCACCATTGGTTTCTACTTTAGTACCTTGGTATGTTTTTATACATACAACATGTTTCTCATACAATTTCTGTGATGTATATTAAATATTTATGTGTTCTATCTTTCTTCTGGCAGATTACTGTGCTTACTGTATATGTATTCCTGTATGGGCGCCTATATCTTGTTCTCAGTGGACTTGAAGAAGGTCTTAGCACTCAACCAGCTATTCGAGATAACAAGCCTCTTCAAGTGGCCCTTGCTTCTCAGTCATTCGTGCAAATTGGATTTCTAATGGCGTTGCCTATGATGATGGAAATCGGTCTGGAAAGAGGTTTCCGTACTGCATTAAGTGAATTTATTCTCATGCAGTTACAGTTAGCACCTGTATTTTTTACATTTTCACTCGGAACTAAGACTCACTATTATGGAAGGACATTACTTCATGGAGGAGCAAAATATAGACCTACTGGTCGCGGATTTGTGGTTTTCCATGCAAAGTTTGCAGAAAACTATCGGCTGTACTCCCGGAGCCATTTTGTGAAGGGACTTGAGCTAATGATTTTACTTGTTGTCTATGAAATTTTTGGTGAATCTTATAGAGGAGCACTTGCCTATATCTTGATCACTGTATCAATATGGTTTATGGTCTGCACCTGGCTCTTTGCTCCCTTCCTCTTCAATCCTTCCGGTTTTGAGTGGCAAAAAATTGTTGATGATTGGACTGATTGGAATAAGTGGATAAGCAATACAGGTGGTATTGGTGTGCCACCTGAGAAAAGTTGGGAATCATGGTGGGAAGAGGAGCAAGAACATCTTCATCATTCTGGAAAGCGTGGAATTATTGCGGAAGTATTGCTGGCTTTACGATTCTTCATCTACCAGTACGGTCTTGTTTATCACTTAAACATCACAAAACATACAAAAAGTATTCTGGTATGTTGTATCCTTCTTCCTGAGCTCACTGTACTACGTTCTCTCTTGAATTAAATACGACTTCTATAACATGTTGTAAAACAGGTGTATGGCATATCATGGCTTGTGATAGTTCTAATGCTGTTTGTGATGAAGGTGAGAATTTCTTTTGAACATATTTACTTCCATTTTAATCTTACTTGTGTATACTGAAAATGTTTGCCATTTATATTTACCTTATTAGGCTGATATTCTTTCAAGTGATAGTTAAACTGAAAACATCAAAAAAATGACATAATTAAAAACATTTTGCCATAATTAAAAAATGACATAATGAAAATGTTGTCCGCATTTCTATTTTTACATGTTTATTGGTTATATTCTCATTCTGAAGATGTCTTCAATTTTCTACAGTATGTTACGTTAGAATTTAAGTTAATATCTTTGCATATATATAATAATCAGCTAGTCTAATGGTTTATCCCATGTCAATTTTATTTTTTCCAGACTATTTCAGTTGGACGGAGAAAATTCAGTGCAAACTTTCAGCTCGTGTTTCGGCTGATTAAAGGATTAATCTTTCTTACATTTATATCCATTCTGGTCACTCTGATCGCACTGCCCCATATGACAGTTCAGGACATAATAGTTTGCATTCTTGCCTTCATGCCAACTGGTTGGGGTTTGCTACTGGTTAGTAATATCATATCTGATTCATGTTTAATCTTTTAATTATTAGTTCATCCAAAGCATATTTAATTTCAATTTCAAATGATAATCCATAACTCGAATAACTGAAATGTTGACTGAATGCTTGCATTAAAAGATGACGGTATCTTGATATGTATCTGCTTCCCACAGATAAACAGATAACACTACTAATGCAAACCCACACGACAACACTTCTACCTGTTTTTGCATTATGAGAATTGTTTTTGCATTATGAGAATCATACATGTCTTGTTTGTTATGTCATTGCCAATCATGTGTTTACTAACTTAAATCTTGATTTTTATCTAATTAAGATATTAGAATCATTTATTAAACAATTTTTAAGTATTTGTTACTCTTCTTTAGATTGCACAGGCTTGCAAGCCTGTTATTCATCGAGCTGGGTTCTGGGGATCAGTTCGAACACTTGCTCGAGGATATGAAATTGCAATGGGCTTGCTACTTTTCACTCCAGTTGCTTTCCTTGCCTGGTTTCCATTTGTTTCTGAATTTCAAACTCGGATGCTATTCAACCAAGCATTCAGCAGGGGTTTACAGATTTCTCGCATCCTTGGTGGGCACAGAAAAGATCGTGCAGCTCGGAACAAAGAATGATATTAAATGCATGGTTATCGCAGTTACTAATCATTTACCCCAGGGCAGTAACAAGTTAAACGAATTTTCTTCGTGACTTGTCATTATTCTTCATTGAAGCTGCTGTTGTAGTTATATGTACATGAGTAGCATTTTGGGTAATTAGTAGAAAACTAGAAATCAGTTTTTTTTTCAGAGCACTTCACATTGCAGCTCTTTTTAATTTTCTGGGCTATGCTTAGGTATTATTTTGTGTGCAGCAAATAGGCGTTCTGCTTGCGTGTTTTACTAATTAGTCTGAAAGAGATTCGACTTTTGCTGCCAAAGTTTTGACCACAGATTGCAGAATTTGAAGAATTATTAAACTGCTTAATGCCTCGCTGATAGATGCATCTCATGTTTCCTGCACTTCTGCTAATGCACAGGGCCTTAAATTCAAAGTGTAGCTGAAATATTTTTAGTGCAAGAGGGGGTACTCTGCCTAGGATACCTTTAGGGGTCGTTTGGTTCGGGAGTTTCTCATACGAGGTATGAGTTTAGAATGGATAAAACACATACTTAGTGTTTGTTTCATTTTTTTTTTAAAATTTCAAACTCATACCTCAAACACACAAGGTATGGGTTTTTGATACCCGTGAGTATGAGGGAAAGGTATGAGTATCAATTTTAATATTATTTTGTTATTGATAATTAACGTTATTAATAATCAAAAAATAATAATATATACAATCAAGCATTATTAATAATAAAAAAATTTATTAATGTAATAAAGTAAATTAATCTAACTACTAATTCAATAATATTTTATAATAAATAATTTCATTCCATGACTAAACTAAATACATGATATTAATAATGAAATTTCATTCCCATATCACCCTAACTTGATTCCTGATACTAAACTTATATCACCACCTGAAGCAAACGACCCTTAGAGTATTTAGAACTTCCCTAAATTCTAAATTTTCCTGAATCATAATAAAAATGAAAATTAAATATTGACGAACATAATTTTGTAGGTATCAATAAAAGATTTATTGAAAACATTAATTTAGTTGTAACAATATACACTTTCTGATTTATACTTGTTTTTATTTTCCGAAAATAGTTTTAGTTTTATCCGTATTTAGCAAAAAATATATTATAACATTGTTATTAAATGTGTTCTGATGTTATTAAATAGAAGTAGTGTATGTATATTAAACTCTTTTATCACTATAAATAATTTTCTACTTTTAACATTTGTTCTTTTACTTCGTGATTTAGCATTTATTTTTTAGCTTCATGGGCATGTCAATAGCGGGTTTAAAGAGCTCTATTCATGTTTTCCGTATTTTTTTGCAAAAAATGTTTATATATATTTTAAATGAGCATCTAGCAGATGCTAAATAATCGAGATTGAAAACTGAATAAAATAAATCGATTTCTAGACGGTAAACTAATTAGGCTTATTATATGCGTTTCAAATAAGTATTTATTTTAACAAATTTAGGGTGAGCGAAAATCGAATTTTGAGCTATCTCATCTAGACTCTAATGATTAATCTCAGTAGTAGTGTATGATCTATCTACATGCAAATTAGTTATTAAGCCTTTTTAGGTCACTAGTTAGCTTACGGATAGAGTATCTCGTATGTAGATATAGCTTACCTATACTTATCTAATCATGTATACTTATCTAAACAACCCGTTTGACTGTTTCTCTCTTCATTTTCCATGCAAATTCTCTTGAGATTTATCTGTTGACACTCGAATGTTTTGATTCATGTCTTGTGATAAAATTAACACTCCTCAAAATCTTCATCATGAAAAAACTTAAAAACTCCTCTCAAACCTCATCCAAACTTGTAGTCTACTCCCTCATTTTCATTAGTTCTATAATTGTAGTTTATGTACTCACTAGTGACCATGGTTCCTCTGCATGTAATCATCAAAACCTTAGAAGAAATCATGTTATACCATCTTCAAAATTCTCCAACATTAACAAGATCATATCGAACACGAAAAGCTCGGTTTCATTACAATCAAACACAATGTATAGTACCTCTAAAACCCTAGACACCAATAAAACCACTCTACATCACATTGCATTTGGCATCGGAGGATCACAAAAATTGTGGGATACAAGGAAGGAGTATATCAAACTATGGTGGAGGCCTAACCAAATGCGAGGATACGTTTGGTTAGACGAACCACTTGATAATGTAGAGGTGGAAGAAGATGATTATAATGATGATTGTCTCCTTCCACCTATAAAAATATCAAGTGATACGTCGAAATTTAAGTACAATAACAGAAAGGGTCATAGATCAGCAATACGAATTTCGCGTATTGTATCGGAGACATTTAGGTTAGGGATGGAAGATGTGAGGTGGTTTGTCATGGGAGATGATGATACAATGTTTTTTGTTGATAATCTTGTTAGGGTTTTGCAAAAATACGATCATAATGAATTTTATTATATTGGGAGTTCATCAGAGAGTCATTTTCAAAACATATTTTTTTCGTATAATATGGCATATGGAGGTGGAGGATTTGCTATAAGTTATCCATTAGCAAAGGCTCTTGAAAAAATTCAAGATGATTGTATCGAAAGATATCCGGGTCTGTACGGGTCGGATGATCGGATTCATGCTTGCATGGCAGAGCTTGGAGTTCCTCTTACTAAAGAGATTGGTTTCCATCAGGTTTATTTTTTAACATTATGCTTATCTCCTTATCTATAGTTTGTTAATTTCATAATTTGTTAGTTTCAAATAGAGTTCTGTTTGTTATTAATGTTGTGTTTTTTTTCCAGCTGGATGTTTATGGCAACATTTTTGGGCTTTTAGCGGCACATCCACTAACACCACTTGTATCACTCCACCATCTTGACATAATCGATCCAATATTCCCCAACATGAAACAAATCGAGGCTCTTGAACGTCTCAAAGCCCCTGAGAAACTCGATTCAGCTGGACTCATGCAACAGTCCATGTGCTATGATAAGTCTCAAAAACTGACTGTTTCGGTCTCGTGGGGCTACATCGTCCAAATCTTTACGGGCTTGGTGTCAGCCCGTGAACTCGAAATGCCAGCTAGAACTTTTTTGAGTTGGTACAGAAAGAGCATTGAAACTGGTTTTTCTTTCAACACTCGTGGAGTTGGAAAAAATGGCTGTGACAGAGCTTCTGTGTATGTATTTACAAATGCTATTTATAATACATTGACAAATGAAACAGCTAGTGAGTATGTTAGGAATGTGGGAAAACACCAATGGAAATGCAAAGAAAAAGTTGTTGATTTGTCTCTTATTCATAGGGTGGTGGTTTATAAACAGCCTGATCCACATTTATGGGACAAGGTAATTTTTTGCTTACGTATACTCTATGTTGTTATATGAAAACCTCGATAAATGAATATTTGATAAGTGAATGAATAATATTTTGCAATTCCAACATAATAAAGACGGTATAATTTTATTCTCGATAAAAGAATAAAATTATTCTCCGGTCCCTATATTTACAGAGGTTTACCCGTATAGTATGTTTTTTTGTTGACTAATATAAGATCTGTTTATTTTGTTATCAACAGGCTCCAAGAAGAAACTGTTGTAGAATTTTGCATTCAAAAAAGCCAAACACAATGGTCATTAATGTTGGAGTTTGCAGAGAAGGTGAAACCTTGGAAAGATAACACTGAAATGATCCAAGAAGATAAATGTTGTATGCTTAGACCATTTTGCTGTAATTTTTTTCTTGTTTTTGTTTATGTAGTTTTTTAGTTGTAGGAGTCATATATGGTTAGAGTACACATTGGGGTGAAGCCAATATATGAATCCACTCTAAGAAAAAGTAGGACCTGTTATGCAGGTTTCCTCTTAGTTTAAGAGATCGAGTAAAGTATATGAATTTGAATTTTATTTATTTAGAATTTTAAATTTTCTATAGTAATTCGTGGTATTCAATCAAAAATTTGTAGTATACTTTTATATGCGTTAGAGACAGTGATATTGAACAAGATGCTCTACTAAAATAGTTTTCTTCTTTGGACAGTGATCAGAGCCTTCTCATAGTATATGTTAAGTCTTACCAAATTATGCAAATTCTGCATATATATGTTCTAGCCTTCTAGGTCTACATTTGATTTTCGTATCTCTTCAAAGTATGTAATGTAGATCTTAGTTCGAGTATTGTGACCATCGGCGCTGATGATTAAGTATTTCTACATTTATATGATGTACTTTTACAGTTTACATAACTAATTTTAAATCGTGTTCATCGTCAAATAAAGGAACTATTTGGGACAGTTAATCTCATACCTGTTGGTGGATTTATCTGCATTTCATATATTGGTTTTTGTCTTGTTTTCTCTCCTCCTTTGTTCTTTTTTTCACTACGGAATGTTAAAATTCTATGTTGGCCTATGAACTTTTAGAAGGTATGTAATCACTCACGTCCTGATTGAGTGAGCACATCAAAAAGAAAGTACCATCCTAATTTTTTAAGTATGATAAATTGGTAGAAATGTTTTACTCTTCCTTGCTCACCTAATATGTAGGTCACCTCCTTACTCCACTTAATTGATCATGCCTGTAAAGTCTAGGCTGATTGTCCCTTACAATTGTACTAAATGCATGATTGTAACATATAGTAGGGCTTCTTGTTATCTCAAGTGATATTTATGTTATATTTCATTCAACATACTGCATACTTTTCTTCACACCACTTGGACCTTATTAAATCGTACTGGCATGTTTTCCAGAAGTTTTGATAGAATGTGGGGTTTCTTTATACTTTGCTTGCAGGTAATATTCTTCTGTTAAAGTTGGTTTGTATTTGTTGCTGTTCTATTTATATATATGTCAACATGTCATGATTCTATGTCTGTCAAGGATATGATAATTGTTGTTGGAATGGTTCTGGATCACCGATCTTAATCTTCAAAGCTAATGTCTTCAAGAAAGTACCAAGTAAGTGTCTTTATAACTGCTGCAATACTAAAGCTTGGGCAAGGTAACTCGATTTTTATTATTTTTGCTCATATATGAATATATATCAGATTCTGAAAAGAATTCCTTTTCCACTTTCTGCATCGAAACAACTCGCCGAGCTTTTTTTTTTTAATTTTTAATTTTATGTTTATTCTTATAGTGCAAGAAGTGTAGTAACTTGTGCAATTTAATAACTGTGCACTAAATGGTCAAACTTGACTAATCCTCCAAATTTAAAATGAATTCTTTGAATTTGCAGCTTTGCTTGATGTGGTCCTTAATTGGAAAGCAAGGCAAGGCATGTCGTTTCATTTCAGGCTTAGATTTATATTGAAGGTTGTCTCTGCTGCTGCATGGGTGATAATTCTACCAGTTACTTAGCATACATGGGAGAATCCTCTTGGGCTAGCTCAAACCATTAAAAATTGGTTTGGCAATGGCTCAAACTCACCTACAATGTTCATTTTCGCCGTTGTTATCTACCTGTCACCAAATATGCTTGCTGGAATACTATTTCTTTTCCCCATTATTTTTGTTGATACCTTAAAAGGTCAAATTACAGAATTGTAATGCTCATGATGTGGTGGTCACAGGTAAGAACTTTGTTTGATTTATTTCAACATTGCAATATCATGAGTGTACGTCTGTGGCGACTTTGCATCCTCGACTCTATGTTGGAAGGGGCATGCATGAAAGCGCGATTTCTCTTTTCAAGTAAGATTCCTTTTTTATGACATTTCCAACTGTTATTATTGACATCAAGTCAGATTGCTTGAATCTGACAACTGCTGATATAAATTCTCAGGTACACAATGTTTTGGGTGCTTCTTATAGTGACAGTTGGCATTCAGTTATTACCTAGAGGTGCATTTCTTGTCCAAAAGTTTAAGCAAATCTGATGTGATGTTATTATCTGTAAAGAATCAATGTTGCTAGTGGACTTTGGTTTATATGTGTGTAGCTCTTATGTGTTTGTAGGGACCTGCTGTGGTATTCAGTGAGCAGGTTATAATGTTTGTAGAGTTAGAGTATCAAACTCACTCAAGTGTCCTGGAATTCTGTTCAAAGTTAAATTAGTGTCAACCCAGTGATATCTCATGCGTTACTATTCTGAATTACATACTGCAGATAAAGCCTCTTGTTGGTTCAACAAAAGCTATCATGAACGTACTCATATCAACATATCAGTGGCATGAATTTTTTCCTCGCGTCAATAAACATTAGTATAAGGAACACATTTTTTTTTTGTAATTTTTTCTTTTGATTCTATATATTCTCTTTTTTTATTAGTTTTATATTTTCATGTGTGTACATACCTGCAGCAAAAAGCAATATCAGTGTTGTTATAGCTCTATGGCTCCAATTATTCTTGTATGTGTTACAATCATCTCTCTGTATAAATTTATTAGTTTTTTTCCGAAATATTAATTTCATATAGTCTATTTTAAGTGTAATCTTAAACACTTAAATTATTTTACAGGTCTATTTTATGGATACTCAGATATGGTATGCCATATTCTCTACATTGTTCGGAGGTATCTGTGGTGCATTCTGACGTCTAGGAGAGGTTAGTTGGGGTTCCTTTTAGTTATACTTGCTTATTGCTTGGAAAATTGAAACAATGGTATATGCAAGCTATGAAAGTTCATTTTATCCATCTAGAATATGTACTTGATAAATAATTAGGTTTTTGAGGCCCCTAAGCAATTTATGGCGTCTTCCTGAAATTATCGAAGACTTTTCATTGTTAAATGTCCATCCGATGATACATATGACTAATTATAAGTTAGTTGGGTCATGAACTTGAAGAAATTAGGCAAAGGGGAATTTTCTGATAAGATTTTTTTATTTATAACTTTTCTGACTTCCTTCAAATGTTGGGATTACAGCCTTTATATAGATAGACATACAAATCTAGATTCTTCCTATCATTAATATGATACATGAATAATTTAGGAGACTCTTGGTTGCACTTGGTTGCACATACATTGAATATGACTTCTGAACGTTAGCCGGTACTAGAAAATTCTGGACTCTTAATTTATGAGAATTACAAATTATCTTTTAACATTCCCTCTTAATTTGTGATTCTCAATTGATCTATGAAATGTGCGTATTTCTCACTTGAGACTGACTTTGTGAATATGTCCGTAACTTGACAATTTGTGCTGACGAAGTCCAGACGAATTTCTTCCTCTTGCACCAAGTCTCGAATGAAATGATAACGAAGTTTAATGTGTTTGGTTCGGCTATAAAAGACAGGATTTTCTGTCATTGCTATGGCTGAATTGTTGTCGCAGTAAATAATAGTTGGATCATTCTGAACTTGCTGTAGATCAAACAAAATTCGTCTTAACCAAACTACTTCACATGATGCTTCAGTTGCTGAAACATATTCAGCTTCTGCGGAAGATAAGGCTGTTGTTTTTTGTTTTTTAGATGCCCAAGAGATAACATTTGGTCCCAGAAAGAACACATATCCTGATGTACTCTTGCCATCATCGAGTGAACCTCCCCAATCACTATCTGTGTATCCAAATAGCCTGCAGTCTTCATTAGGAGTGTACTTGAGACCATGATTTTTTGTACCTTTAAGATAGCGCAAAACACGTTTTGCTACTGCATAGTGTATACGACTTGGATTATGCATGAATCTTGAAAGAAGACTGACTGATTGTTTTATGTTTGGCCGTGTATTTGTGAGATATATGAGCGATCCCACAAGACTTCTATAAAGTCTTTCATCAACCTTTTCTGATCCATCATCAAGTTGTAATTTTTGATTTGCAGCCATCGGAGTTTTCATTGGCTTACAACCTTCCATGTGGAACTTCCTTAACAGGCCATCAACATATCTTTCTTGGGACAAAAATATTTCTCCTTTCATTTGCTTTACTTGAATACCAAGAAAATATTTCATGAGGCCTAGGTCAGTCATCTCAAATTCTTCCTTCATTGAATTCTTAAAATCTTCCACCATGTCAGCATTAGTTCCCATGTAAATTAAGTCATCCACATATAAACACGCAATTAGAAAATCATGTGTACCAGATTTTTTAACATATAAGGATGGCTCGCTTTTGCTTCTGTGGAAACCTTTTTGACGAAAATAACCATCTATCTTGTTGTTCCAAGCACGCGGTGCTTGTTTCAGTCCGTATAACGCTTTAACAAGACGATAAACTCTATCTTCTTTTCCTTTTATTTTATATCCTTCAGGCTGCTCTACGTAAACATCTTCCTTGAGTTCTCCGTTTAGAAATGCTGACTTGACATCGAGTTGATAAACTGGTAGTTGGACTTGAGCTGCCAAGGCAAGAACAATTCTGATTATTTCCATATGAACTACTGGAGAAAATGTTTCCGTGAAATGAACTCCGGGCTGTTGAGTATATCCTTTTGCTACTAACCGAGCTTTGTGCTTTTGTATACTTCCATCCTCATTATACTTTGTTTTGAAAATCCATTTGATTCCAATCACTTCTTTGTTAGTTGGACGATCAACAAGATGCCACGTATTGTTTTTCTCAATTGTTGAAATTTCTTCATCCATCGCACTTCTCCAAGTTGGTTCTTTTGCAGCTTCTTCGTAATATTGTGGCTCGCCAGTAAAAAATGCCACATTACAAGATTCATATACATCATAGATTGAGCGAACTCTCCTAACAGATGTATCTGTGGTGCCTTCAACCAAATCCAAGTCTTCTATAGGACTGGATTCTTCATTAAATTCTGGTACATATAAGGGGACATCACCTGCAGGTGTTTGGGCTAATTTTTCATCAGAAAACCACCTTCCTGTTTCATCAAAAATCACGTCTCTTGAGATAGTAATTTCCCTCGTAGCTGGATTAAAGAGACGATAACCATTTGACTTTTCACTATAGCAGAGAAAAATAAGTTTCTCGCCCTTTTCATCAAACTTTTCTCTTCGCTGGGAGGGAATGTGAGAATAAGCGATGCAACCGAATATTCAGAGTTGTTGTACATCAGGTTTCTTCCTGTACCAGGCTTCACAAGGAGTTTTGTTGAAGACGGCTTTGGTTGGAGATGTATTAAGTATATAGACAGCTGTATTAACAGCCTTGGCCCAAAAATTATTTGAAAGACCTTTACCTTTAATCATGCTTCTCGCCATTTCGACAATTGTCTGATTTTTGCATTCTATGACGCCATTTTGTTGGGGGATGTACCTGACTGTTAGCTGCCTCCGAATGCCTTTTTCTTTGCAATAATCTTGAAAACGATTTGATAAGTATTCTCCGCCATGGTATGTTTTGAGAATTTTGATTTGTTTATTGCTTTGTTTCTCAACTAGTGCCATGAAATGTAGAAAATAGGTGAAGGCTTCAGACTTTTACTTGAGAAAATAGACCCACATCATCCTTGTATAGTTTGATTAGCTTGATTTTTGTTTTGGAACCAGCAATCCTTTTGGGAATGATTTGCAACTTCACAGCGTTTACAATGAAGATTACAATTTCTTGATTCGTGATTTGTTTTGTTGCAGATAATGCATTTAGAATGATTGGTTCTCTGATTAAAATTGTACCTTTTTATTCTTTCTTGTGTTGGCCAATTTTGATTCCTCCCTCTGTTGTTGTAGCTGCTCCTTTTGTTGTTATCATGTTACAAGATTTCCTTTCTATTAGTGATATTGATTTTCGCTTGAAAAGCTTGATCTAGAGGTTGATTTGAAAATCTTTGAATTCTCTCTTGATGTGCTTCAAGAGCACCCATCAGTTCATCGAGAGTTAGTGTTGTCAGATCTTTAGAAACTTCAACGGCCGCTACCACATGCTCGAATTTTGCAGGCAGGCTTCTCAAGACTTTCATCACAATCTTTTTGTCTTCTAAGGTATCACCATAACTTTTAATCTGATTTGTTATGGTTGAAACTTTGGAGAAAAATTCAGAAACGGTTTCACTTTCTTTCATCTGCAAATTATCAAATTATTTCCAAAGTGATTGAAGTTTTACCGATATCACTTTGTCATATCCTTGAAACTGCTTCTTCAGAATCTCCCATGCTTCTTTTGAAGTTTTTGCACTCATGATATGTGGAAAAATAGCTTTGCTGATTCCTTGTTGAATAAAGAGAAGAGCTCTTCCATCCTTCTTTCTTTTATTCCTGAATTCAGTTTGCTTAGCTGCTGTCCAGGACGTTATCTCCTGCCGAGTTGCTGCTGCTTCGTACCCCTCTTCAACTAATTCCCATAAATCATGAGACATAAATAATGTCCTCATTTGAATGCTCCAAAAATCATAACTTTCACCATTGAAAATGGGAATACTGCTTTGAGCATAACTGAATATTGAATCATTACTTG
Organism: Oenanthe sinensis; assembly: GCA_028671895.1. Classification (NCBI taxonomy): domain Eukaryota; kingdom Viridiplantae; phylum Streptophyta; class Magnoliopsida; order Apiales; family Apiaceae; genus Oenanthe; species Oenanthe sinensis. The sequence goes on from CM053814.1 coordinate 11,188,455, forward strand.
TTGCCATGATATTTTATGAGAGGAGTATATGATTTAGGTATTTTAGGAGTGAAATTTGAGTAGCTCTGATACCAAAATTTTTGGGTACAGAACTTGAAGAAATTAGGCAAAGGGGAATTTTCTGATAATTTTTTTTTTTATAACTTTTCTGACTTGCTTTAAAAGATTACAGCCTTTATATAGACAGACATAGAAATCTAGATTCTTCCTATCATTAATATGATACATGAATAATTTAGGAGACTCTTGGTTGCACATACATTGAATATGACTTCTGAACTTTAGCCAGTAATAGAAAATTCTGGACTCTTAATTTATGAGAATTACAAATTGTCTTTTAACAATAACTGCCAGATTTTGTTAGTTCCAGTATGGATTGATTAAACGTCCTAAACTTATTTCTATTGTCCCTCAAAATTTCTTAGTTAATTTCATTTTCAGGGAAATGGACCTTTTGCATGTTCCATATTGGGTTGATCGCGACTTGGACCTCATACAGTGGCCTCGATTTTTTCTAGCTAGCAAGGTCTTTCTGTTGTCTAGTTTATTTCAGTTTAATCACCATTTTGTTAATGTCTTGAAAAATGGGTAGGACAACAGAAAAATTAATATCACTTGGAAACTATTAAAATAAACGCATAAACATTCAGGCTATGCAAGATACGAATAATAGGAGAATTATCAGGGATTTAACTTTCCGTCCTGGATGAGATGAAAATTTTGAGTAGACATTTCAGTGGAATCTGAAGTGACCGACATTTGCACAATTCTTTCCTGACAAGAGCGTGCACCATTTTATCAAATCCAATGTAAATACAAACAAGGATATACTCTTAGGTTTGTGTAGAAATCTAGCGTTTTTAAAAAAAAATTGAATGATACCAATGGCACTGAGAATAAAGTTGAAACTGGACCTGATTTTGATTTTAAAATTTTAATACTATGGTACCATGTTAACAATAGAGAATAGAGTTATGATTCCCCTCAATTATAGTTAAGGTTAATTGTCATTAATTAATTGACATCTGATTAATTGACTTAATTGATCTCTTTTACAGTTCACCCTTATGTACCTTCCGGCACAAGCGGTCTACAAATGTGGTGATGAAACATTAACTGGGTTTTTTTTTTTTTTGGGGGGGGGTTCAAAGAGCTTGAACCCCGGGACCGTCCCAGAATTAGTGCTTTAACTGCTATAAGGTGTTAGAAGTAGGTCTCCTTACAGGTCTGTTTTTTCTTTGTTTTTATTAAATATTTCTTGAGCTCATATTCATTTTAAATACATTAACCAGATCCCAATAGCTTTGGATATGGCTAAGGACAGCAATGGGAAAGATCGTGAGCTGAAGAAGCGGATTGAATCTGAAGATTATATGTCTTGTGCTGTCCGCGAGTGCTATGCTTCATTTCGTAATGTTATTAAGTTTTTGGTTGTTGGTGCTCGTGAAAAAGAGTATGTTTTTGGTTAAACCTGATAATATCTAATATAGGAGAAATTAAATTGTGTTTTATCTTCTTTGGTGCTTCTCATCTTTATCCTATCTTAGCAACTTGTTTATTTACTCGTTCCAGGGTTATTGAATATATATTTAGCGAAGTTGAAAAGCATGTTGAAGCTCATTAAATACCTCGTAAGTACTCAAGTCCGATAATACACAGTAAAGTAGTATCAGTTGTTGTTGAGACGGGAGTTAGCAATGATCAGAAACTTAATTGGTTTGATACCTGCAGCTAGAGAACAAGAAAGGGAGGACAGGGATCAAGTTGTTATTCTTTTCCAGGACATGTTAGAGGTGGTGACAAGAGACATAATGATGGAGGATCAGATATCCAGGTTAGCTGTGCATGCAAAAGACTGCATTTTTAATTTAATTGTTCTGCGTAATATATTAATCTAATGTTCGCATCTACAGTCTGGTAGATTCAATTCATGGTGGTTCAGGCCACGAGGGCATGACCCCGCCTGAGCAACAATATCAGTTATTTGCATCTGCTGGAGCAATTAGATTCCCAAATCCAGAGTCAGAAGCTTGGAAAGAAAAGGTGTGCTAAAAATCTAATTGAGAACAGTTGTTAGGATATTATTCATTTATTTGTTCCGATTACTTAGGTGTTTTTGTTGCCGTCTACAGATCAAAAGACTTTATCTATTACTAAAGGAAGTTCGCAACATGCTTTCTTTCTCGTGAGTTTTACATTGTTGAACTTTATTACCGGATTAAACCATCTATTTTATGAGAAAAGGCCTTATATGGCACTCCTTTTAACTGAAATGCCCAAAATGGCACAAATCGGTTTTTTGGCCCAAAATGACACTCCTACATGCAAGTCTATCTGGCGTGTTGGTTTTTATACATAAACGCTACATCGTGTAGCGTTGTGTTTAAAAATTAAAATATAACCCCCTTTTACAGTTCACCTTCTACTGTTCTCTTTCACTATACAAACAGATACACAGAGGACACATAGTAGAGACGAAACACAAGCTCTCCATATATAATTCTGCGGGTGCTGATTGTCTTGAATGTGTTTTCTTTATTTGTCTTTATGTCCACGTATCAGTGCCTCATGGGTGTATCTATAATTTGCAAGGAGAGGTTGAGGTCTATTAATTATTCAAGATCAAAGTTTTTTACTCATCTGGGGTTGTCTAGTTTGGTCAAGAATTGTACTAGTTTGGTTGAGATTGATTTGTCTAATGCTGAGGATTTGAAAGACTCAAGTTTGGCTGCTTTAGCTGAGGCTAAGAATTTAGAGAAGCCTTGTTTGGCTATGTGTAAATTGATTACAGATATAGGGATTGGATGTGTTTCTGCTGGGTGTAGGGAATGAATTTTTTTTTAAATAATTAAGCCCAGACGTTACATAGTGACGTGCCATAGTGTAGCGTTTAGCTATTTTTTTATATAAAAAAATCCCCTAGACGCTAGACGATCTAGCGTTTGGACCGAACGCTGGATAGTCTAGCGTGGGTGCCATTTCGGGTCAACTTCAACTTTAATACCATTTAGGGCCTTTTGTATATAAAAAGTGCCATACAGGACCAATACCCATTTATGCCGTAAATTTATACCCTTTCTCCTGCACATTAACACATTGTATATCTTTAGCAACTTCTGTAGATAACTTGACACACGAGTATTTTAAATTAAAGCATGAGTGTGGTACGCCATGCACACTTGTATCATAATTGTCATCATTATTTATGCTGTTGCTAGTCAATATCTTGGTGCCCTTAAAAGTTAATATGAATTATCTTTTATTTCTAGTGTTTTGACTCATTATACGGAGGAGGTCCTCTTTTCCTTTGCATTATTTGGAAGTTCCCGATGAAGATGGAGTATCAATTCTCTTTTACTTGCAGAAGATTTTTCCAGGTTCCATATAAAGGCCTCCCTCCCTTTCTTGCTCTCTTTTTGTTTCCCTTAAATTTCGGGTATTGGCCCTATATGTCACAATTTGGGAAAAAAATGCCCTAAATGGCACACCAAAAAAAAATGGCCCTAAATAGCACTCCAAGACGTTACATTGTGTAGAGTTTTGAGGAAAAAAAATTCCCCAAAACGCTACTTTAAGTTGCGTTTTTTAGCCTAGAACCCAAGATAAAGTAGCGTTTTTCAACAAAAAAATTTAAAAAAAAATTCAAAACGCTACACGAAGTAGCGTTTTTCCCCGATTTTTTTTTAAAAAAGTACAAAACGCTACACGAAATAGCGTTTTCACCCCTTTTCCAGCACGCCACACTATGTAGCGTTTTGGAGTGCTATTTATGACCATTATTACGAGTTGTGCCATTTAGGGCATTTTTCTCCCAAATTGTGACATTCAGGACCTTTTCTCTTAAATTTCAGCGTAGGAATATACTGATTTATATGCTTTAATTAGATGAATGGAATGTCAAAAGTATTAGTTGTCCCTAATTAGATGTAGATATATTAGTTATATTAATAATATATTAGCTGTCTTAACAGATTTAATGCTATTGTCCATGTAAATATTTACTTTCCATAATTAGGGAATAACAGCTGTTGTAAAGGCTGAAAATCTGTTCATTAGCTGTATTTTAGGAAAGATTTCAGCTTGTAATATTGATACATAGTAAGGACACTCCAGCAATGGGGGATAGACATTTTTTCCCAAACTCGTTCCCTTTTAATATTCTTGTCATGGTATCAAAGCCATAATTCTGATCTGCCTCTTGTTTTCGCTCAGTTCTTGTTCATTGTTCTTGTTTCTTGATAAAATTTCTTGTTCCTGGTTACTCTTGGAAATCATGTCTTTAGACAAGTTTGACACTCTCTTGGTTCGTCTTAATGGTAAAAATTATTCGGCATGGGCATTTCACTTCCAGATCTTTATCAAAGGGAAAGATTTATGGGGTTATGTTACTGGCAGCACTCTAGCTCCGGACAAAGAAAAAGACAAGGCTGGATATGCTCAGTGGGAGACTAAAGATGCACAGATCATGGGCTGGTTGCTAGGATCCGTTGAGCCCAACATTATACTGAATTTAAGGCCTTTCAAGACTTCAGCTGAGATGTGGGCTTATCTCAAGAAGATTTACAGTCAGCAGAACACTGCTCGTCGTTTTCAACTAGAGCATGACATAGGCAAACTTCAACAAGATAACCTCTCAATATCTGAATTTTATTCTTCCTTCATGAATTTATGGGTTGAATACACTGATATCGTTTATGCTACTGTTCCTGCTGAAGGTCTTAAGTCAGTTCAAGATGTCCATGAAACTACTAAAAGAGATCAATTTCTTATGAAATTGCGATCTGAGTTTGAAGCTACTAGGTCTAATCTTATGAATCGAGATCCTCTTCCCTCTTTGGATACATGTCTCAATGATTTACTTCGGGAGGAACAACGCCTTCTCACTCAAGACACCTTGAAAGAACAGAAATCTGAGTTAGTTCATGTGGCGTATGCAACACAAGGTAAATCTAAAGGCAGGGATATGCGCAATGTTCAGTGTTTCTCTTGCAAAGGTTTTGGGCATTATGCTTCAAATTGTTCCAAAAAGTTTTGCAATTATTGTAAGAAAGATGGATGTTTGATTGAATGGCCCATCAGGTGTTTGATGGACTAGTGAGGAACTGGCATGTTATCCTTCCACCGACAGGAGCGGGAAGTGTTCTCTGCTCTGTGAAGCCAGCCTAGCGCTGTACCCTCCTCTTTAGGGACCAAGAACGTCAACCCGTGACCCAACTCCTTACTTGGAATGGGCAAGCCAGGGACTAACCCCAGCATAGCCCAACCCTCTGAACCAATCCAGCCTTCAACCATTCGTCCCATTCGTCCACTAAAGAAATCTGAGACAGCCTACACAGCAGCCTTGGTTGGATCCTCAAGTACTAGTGGTCTGGTGAATACTGAACATGCGACACGAAATGCCACTGCTCCTGTTCAACCTGTAACCCCTGAAATGATTCAACAAATGATCATTTCTGCATTTTCTACTTTAGGACTTTCTGGTAAATCTTCTCTCACATCTCCTACTTGGTATTTTGATTCTGCAGCTTCTAATCATATGACAAACAACACAAATTATCTTACAAATATAAAGAAATATTGTGGAAATCTTGAAATCGGTACTGCAGATGGAAGTCAGTTACCTATTACAGCAACCGGTGATATTTCTTCCTCTTTAACCGATGTCTTTGTCTCTCCTGCCCTTACCACTAATCTTATTTCTGTCGGTCAATTGGTTGAAAATAATTGCAAAGTGACATTTTCAAAATCTGGCTGTATTGTGCAGGATCAGCAGTCAGGGAGGGTGATCACGAGGGGGCCTAAAGTTGAACGTCTTTTTCCTATCCAATTTCCTTCATCACCATGCCGCTCCTTTCCCATTGTGCCTTGTAATTCTGCCCGTGTAGTAGATAACCATGCATGGCATAAGCGTCTAGGACACCCTAATAATAATGTTCTTCGTGGTTTGTTGAAATCTGGGGTACTTGGGAATGAAAAGTTATCTTCTCTTAGTTCTGTCCAATTTGATTGCAATTCTTGTAAGCTTGGAAAAAGCAAAACTTTACCATTTCCCATTCATACATCTAATGCAACTCAAACTTTTGATTTAATACATAGTGATGTTTGGGGTATGTCACCAGTTGTTTCTCATGCCAACTATAAGTACTTTGTCACATTTATTGACGATTATAGTCGTTTTACTTGGATTTATTTTCTTCGTTCCAAAGCTGAAGTACTTTCGGCCTTTAAGATCTTTCATGCATATGTTCAAACACAATTCAAGACGAATATTAAAATTCTTCGATCAGATAATGGGGGAGAATATATGTCTCATTCATTTCAAGAATTTTTACAAGCCAATGGCATAATCTCTCAACGGTCTTGTCCTTCAACTCCTCAACAGAATGGGGTAGCTGAAAGAAAAAACCGTCATCTTCTTGATGTTGTACGTACCCTTTTGTTAGAATCATTTGTGCCCTCTAAATTCTGGTGTGAAGCACTCTCCACTGCAGTATACCTCATAAATAGGTTACCTTCATCATCATTAAATCATGTTTCACCTTTCACTCGGTTATTTGGTCATACTCCGGATTATTCTGGTCTTCGTACTTTTGGATGTGTATGTTATGTTCATCTTCCTCCACATGAACGCACAAAACTCACAGCTCAATCAATAAAATGTGCTTTCTTAGGATATGCTCTACACCAAAAAGGATTTCTCTGCTATGATCCTAATTTACGACGTATTCGGGTTTCAAGAAATGTAATTTTCTTAGAAAACCAGTATTTTTTCTCTATCTACAGTGATCATCCCCCTTCATTTTCAGTTGTACCTTTTTTACAAATTCTTCTGCAGATTCCTTATCCACTTCAGTGTCTTCGAATTCCCAACCTCCCTCTAAACCACTCTTGGTGTATCAAAGACGCCCTAAAGCCGTGCAAAACCAGGACACCACATTAGAAATTGCAGATGATGATCCAAATCCAGCCACTCATCATGTTCAAGCTGCCCCACCCCCTCAAATTGATTCCCCTGTTGCTGATCTTGGTCAAGCACCTGCACCTGTCACTCGTAGACGTAGCACTCGGGTTAGTCAGCCTCCTGATAGGTATGGTTTTTCTAATCCTGTATCATTGTCAACCACTGTGTCTGCCATTCCTATTCCAAAATCATATAAACAGGCAATGAAGCATGAGTGCTGGCGGGAAGCTATTGAAACAGAGCTTCTTGCCCTTGAAAAAAACCAAACATGGGATGTTGTAGCTCGTCCCTCTTCTGTGAAACCTTTGGGCAGCAAGTTTGTGTTCTCTGTAAAACTTCATCCAGATGGCTCAGTTGAGCGTTATAAGGCTCGACTAGTAGTTCTTGGAAACAAACAAGAGTATGGCATAGATTACGAAGAGACTTTTGCACCGGTAGCCAAAATGACCACTGTGCGAACCATACTAGCCCTTGCTGCGTCTCAATCATGGAAATTGTCTCAGATGGACGTAAAGAATGCTTTTTTACATGGTGAACTCAAGGAGGAAGTTTATATCACGCTTCCCAATGGTATGCCTATTTCACCTAATCATGTTTGCAAACTAAAACGCTCTTTATATGGTTTGAAGCAGGCACCCAGAATTTGGTTTGAGAAGTTTAAATCCACTCTACTTGGTTTTTCATATAAACAAAGTAAATATGACTCCTCCCTTTTCCTGCAAAAGACAGGTAAAGGTATAGTCATGCTTCTTGTCTACGTGGATGATATCCTTGTCACCGGTTCTGATGTACAAGCCATTGATCATCTCAAAAATTTGTTACATTCTACTTTCCAAATGAAAGATCTTGGTCAGCTCCATTACTTCTTAGGATTAGAGGTACATCATCGAGGACAAGGTATCTTCTTGAACCAACACAAGTATATCCAAGATTTGGTTGAATTAGCTGGACTAAGGGGTGCTGCTTCTGTTGAAACTCCGATGGAAATTAATGTGAAATATTATAGAGATGAAGGACAACTACTTTCCGATCCTACTTTATATCGGAAGTTGGTTGGCAGCCTTATATATCTCACTATCACTCGGCCGGATATCTCTTATGCTGTACATATTGTAAGTAAGTTCATGCAATGTCCTCGGCATTTCCAACTATCAGCAGTCAAACGCATCATTAGATACATCCTTGGAACTCCTAATCGTGGCCTGTTCTTCCCCACCGGTTCTTCACTCAAGCTTCAAGCATACAGTGATGCAGATTGGGCTGGATGCCCAGACACTCGAAAATCTATTACTGGTTGGTGTATGTTTCTCGGAGACGCCCTTATTTCATGGAAATGCAAAAAGCAGAACCGTGTGTCGAAGTCATCCACAGAAGCAGAATATTGTGCCATGTCCGCTGCTTGTTCTGAGATTATCTGGCTACGTGGGCTCCTTGCAGAACTAGGGTACTCCAAAGTCCAACCAACTCCGTTACATGCTGATAACACCAGTGCTATTCAGATTGCAGCTAACCCAGTTTACCATGAACGCACCAAACACATCGAGGTTGATTGTCACTCTATTCGAGAAGCCTTTGATCACCTGGTCATTTCTCTTCCCCATATCTCTACCACTCTACAAATTGCTGATATTTTCACCAAATCGATGTCACGTCAGCGACACAACTTTCTTGTTGGCAAATTGATGCTTGTAGATTTACCAGCAGCATCAATTTGAGGGAGGGTGTCAAAAGTATTAGTTGTCCCTAATTAGATGTAGATATATTAGTTATATTAATAATATATTAGCTGTCTTAACAGATTTAATGCTATTGTCCATGTAAATATTTACTTTCCATAATTAGGGAATAACAGCTGTTGTAAAGGCTGAAAATCTGTTCATTAGCTGTATTTTAGGAAAGATTTCAGCTTGTAATATTGATACATAGAGAGGACACTCCAGCAATGGGGGATAGACATTTTTTCCCAAACTCGTTCCCTTTTAATATTCTTGTCATGGAACCCCTTACTAAAGTATCATAGAGTGTGCAACCCCGAAAGTATCAAAAAGGGCACTCCGTAGTAAGGTAGTAATGTATCACGACCTAGTTTCAGAACTATACCCATTTACTAACGGGTTCAAAAGTCAGAGCTCACTGCAGGGAATTGTTATATCTAAAACAGTATACTTGATCCAAAATCTTTAGAAATAAAAATAGTACAAAAATATTTTAAAATAAAAATAAAGAGCAATGCTACGTACCCCAAAATAAAAATAAAGAGCAATGATTATTTAATCAAATTCCTAAGTATATTTATAATGCACAATAAAATCTAATAAACATAATAAGTACTATTTACATAGATAAATAATTATATAAAAATTATATAGTGAAACTAATTACAAACATATATAATTAATCTATACCATATTATTATACCCGAAAGATTAAAAAAATTGGTTCAAGGTGAACCATAGATTCTGACCGTCCAATTTTTGATGAATCATAGAAACGATCTTAACCATTCAATTTTAATAAAATCTAATTTTAAAAAGAATATATATCATACATACAACTCTAACCCCCGATATTCCTCCTTTTATACAACTTTTCACGGACAATATTATATTATATTTAAATTATATATTATATATTTTCTATTTTAAGAATCCTACTTATCCTATAATTTTTATCTAATATATCATTAAAATTTATGAATATTAATATATAAATATCATTGCATAATAATATACAACTCTAACCCCGATAGTCATCTTTTTATACAACTGCTCACATATAATATTATATTATATTAACATAAATTCTCAATGTTATAAAATTTTATAGTAAATATCAATAAAATATAATATAAAAAACAAATTTACCTAAATATTAGTAAGTGTTTCGCAGCACGGGTTATAAACTTGTATATATGTATACACAAAATACTATATTATAAAAGATTAACGAATATTTACATCTAATAAATCCAACAATCATGATTTAAACCAAGTTACTGCCTAGCATAATAGCACACAAAATCCACTATTCTAACATTTACGAAGATGCATTTTTCCATAATTATATAATTTAGATAAAAAACTAAATAATAATAATAATAATAATAATAAAACAATTAAACATGTACATGCATACATACGCAAGGCATAGAAAGGAAAACTCAATCAAATATACTTGATGACCATGAAACCTTTTAACATTAAATCATGCTACTTTTAAAATATAGTTTCATTTATGCACTAAACTGATTTATTTGTATAAACATGATATGAATTCAAAAATGTAAAATTAAAACAAAATAATATAAATCATGGAGGACAACGTTAATACTTTTCAAGCAATTATAATATGCTAAGTGTACATGCATGTAAAAGTGATAATATAAAACATGAAACAATTATACAAAAAAAAGAAACAGAGAAAAGGAGAAAAGTTACCTTGTAAATGTTGTACAGGTAAAGTGACCTCAAACTCATATTTATACATCGAAACTGTTTGACGAGCTCCCAAGTTCATGCTTGCATTATCTATCAACTAGTTAAAACTGACACACCACATCTATCCACTAATTTAAAATGTTACTGTTAGTTTATTTAGATGAGGTACGCACGCTTTATACATAACAGACACATATATAGATTAAACTTTAACTTCATTTAAATAAAATAAAACACAATTTTGTGTTAAAGCCTTTTGCATAAGAAATTTCATTTTAAATTACTAGAATTACATCTTTTATTAATATTTTTTTTATTAGAGGATATCACATTCTATCCTCCTTGAAAAAATTGGACCCCAAATTTTAATATATAAAAAATATACACTTGTGAAAAGTAAAACACATAACACGTACAGTCGAGAACCAAACTAAATAAGAAATAACCGTGTACCTTAATCGGTGTTTGGTCCGGTAGCTAGCTTAAACACACGTCCATTGTTTGGTCCAAGGGCTGGGCTGCCAGAGTGCCCTTATTTCCATTATCCTTATCTCTCGATGTATGGCGTTTGGGACACTCTGCAACCTTATGCCCATACCCACCAAGCTCCGGTGTTCCAGCAACAGTCTTTATTCTTTATTCAAGTGATTTCTACCACACCTGGAACATGAAAGCCTATTTGCCCGAACCACCTCGATTAAAATTTCCTCTATTATTAAACTTTTTTGTTGGTCCATTCTCATTAAATCCATTTGTAGGCTCACTTCTCTTCTTAACCACAGAATCTTTTTTTCCATCCTCACCTATCAATCCCCTTTCAACTACCAAAGCTTTGTTTAAAACCATCTTGTAGCTATCTAGTTCAAATGCAGCCACATGCCTTTTTATCTAGCTCCTCAATCATTCCTCAAACCTACGTGCCCTACTAACCTCGTCCACAACTAGAGTTGGCGCATACTTATCTAATTGGGCAAATTCAGCTTCATATTCTAACACAGTCTGCTTCTCTCATTGTTCCAACCTAACAAAATCCTTTTCCAACTTAACTCTAATCGTTTTAGGAAAATATTTATCCTTAAATGATTCTTTAAAAGTTTCCCAAGTTATGGCTGGGCAGCCTCTTCTTCGTTACCTTCTACCCTCCTTTTCTCCATCAGTCACCAATCATAAGAACTCCCTTGAAGTTGGTAGCTTGCCAGACTAACCTTCTGCACATCACTACTCCCTAACAGCTCAAATACTTTCTCCATTTCTTGCAACCACTTGTCAACTTCTGAAGGATTTGTAGATCTTTCAAAAATTGAGGGACTCAACCACTTAAACTCCACCACGATGCTTCGATGACCACTTTGTTAATCTTATATAATATAGTATTTTGAGGTCGTTTGGTTCGGAGGTTTCTGAAATGAGGTATGAGTTTAAAATGGATAAAACACATATCAGGTGTTTTTTTCAGCTTTTTTTAAATTTCAACCACATACCTCAAACCCTCAAGGTATGAGTTTTTGATACCTAATGAGGGAGGTGAGTATGAGAGAAGGGTATGCATATCAATTTTAATATTATTATTTTATTATTGATAATTAACATTATTAATAATAAAAAAAATATACACAATCAAGCATTACTAATAATAATAAAAATTATTTATATAATAAAATAAATTTATCTAATTATTAATTCAATAATATTTTATATTAAATAATTTCATTCCAGAACTAAACCAAACACATGATATCAATTATGAAATTTTATCCAAATACCACCCTAACCCGAAATTTCATCTACATACCAACCTAATCCGATTCCTTCCTGATACCAAACTCATACCGTCTCATGAACCAAACGACCCCTTTGTGTATACATATATATTAATTATATATGTTTGTAATTAGTTTCACTTTCTAATTTTTATATAATTATTTATCTATGTAAATACTACTTATTATGTTTATAAGATTTTAGTATATGTTGATTATATTAATTGTAATGCTAGCGGTGTGTCTCAGGATCGCGTAGGTGTAGTCAATATGATTTTTATATTATTTTATTTAGATTGCTTACCTCAAAAAAAAACATGCTCCTTGACTTAAAGCTTAGAGTGCAACAGATGATTAATTAAGTTTTGTTTTGTTATTATATAAATAAATAAATTATATAGGTTTGATTTGTGTCTTTGAAGTGATAATTATACGGTCAAGGTAAGTTAACTCTTTGTACTTTTATTTTTATTTTGAAATCTTTTAAATATTTTTGTACTATTTTTATTTCTAAAGATTTTGGATCAAGTATATACTGTTTTAGATATAAGAAGGAAGATTTTAGAGGATTAGACGAAGTATTGGAAGAAAATTTATGACTTTGGGCATCATACAGGGGACAGACTCTGACTAAAAATGGTATGAAATGTCTGTTTTATATTTGTTGCATCATGTCTCTTCTTAGCCTTTGCAAATCTGTTGGGAGTTTTTGGGCTTGTTTGGCTTCTGTTAAAAGAAGTTTTTTAGTATCTAAAAGTTAATTTAATAAATTATAAGTAGAAATTTTTTATTTTTTTTTCATTTGCAGGTCATTATCTATTTGGTTTCTTCAATTGATAATGTATAACTTATAATTAAATAACAAATTAATTGACCAAAAAATAATAGAGGTTACATGTAGTGAGGCTGTGGGAGTAATAACAAGTACTTCTGTCAGGTCAAATTACAAACTTAAATTAAGTCGCATATACGCACATCTTTCCCATTATTTAAATTCAACTATATCTGAGTCCCAAATGGACAAAAAATATTTTCGAATTATTTTAAGTTGCAAGTTACTTTTTAGATATGACCAACCCCTCATAATATGTAATCACTCACGTCGAGTGAGCACCTCAAAAAGAAAGTACCATCCCAAGTTTGGAAGTATGATACATTGGTAGAAATGTGTTACTTTTCCTTGCTCACATAATATGTAGGTAAATGTATATCACCTCCTTCTCCACTCGATTAATCATGCCTGTAAATGTATATGATACATTATTGTAATGCTGCACTTATATAGCTATGCTTGTTTTAGACATCTCTTTCTTGCAACTGATCATTGCAGTGGAATGAATGATGAGACCTATTGGTTATGCAGACCAGGTCTGGCAAAAAATGCAAATATTAATTGGATTATAAACTATATGTGTGTTTTTGTGTAACATGTATATGTACGCAGTATGGATAAATGTACAAATAGTCGTTGATGGTGTCCTTAAATATGATATAAATATTACTACTACATTGATTTAGACCCGGAAGAACACATCTAAGAAAACAAATATTTACTGAGGTAAGAATATTCCCGTCACGAAGAGCAACTACAATGGAAAGAGTCCATTTTTCACTTTTTTGGGACCCATTAATATGCCAAATAAGCAAAAACTGGGCTTCATATAAACTTGGTTGATATGCTGTAGTGCAGTGTCCGTGAAAAAATTATAAAAATATAAAAAAGAGACCAATGTTACATACAACAGCAGAGAAAAAGAAAAAAAAAGTGGGTGGGCGGTGAATGATTAGACAAATTAAGATTAAAATATTAAAAACAAGAAACCGGCCTTTGGCCATCAAAGTGGGCACTGCCCACTTTCTAACTACTCATCCAATGCAAAAATGGGAAATGACCATTGCCCAAATCATTTTTACGTGTCCCAATACAGCAAATGGGCATGCATTGTAGTTGCTCTAAGGGACTGAAAACGAAAAGGACATAAGGATAGCCGTACAACAATAAACATAGATAAGGGAACACTCACGCTACTTCTAAAGTACACATGCGTACTAAGGTCTAGATTCCAGATATGACTTCTCAGAGTTAGCGAGTATTTGACTAATAGAGCATTGAAAATTCATAACAGGAGACAAGATTTCTTCAGTTTGGCTAATCTATTACATCTTCAGGTTCAAGTCGAGCTTCTCTGTATCAGATGATTCCTCTAGTGATTTTCTATCCTAGTGAAAAATTATTGTCCAAGGTAAAAGGTACCTTTCTACCACAATCCTTACTAGATTCATTTAATCTTGCTGAGACTAGTATCCCCTCCCCGCTAGATTTTTGTACAATGAGTGTGCTTGTATGCCAAGTGATCTTGTCACAGGATATCTATCAGCTTTGTCATCCTTTTTCTTCTAGCTGCATACTTCTCTGTCTTGTGTGCATTTTGAGGACTACCTATAGAATGTCGTCGTGCAAAACTCCACAGGAGAAGAGCTTAGGAGACTGTAGAGGTGCATGTTGACAAGCTAGAATCTTCAACCTGTGAGCCTAAATCCCCATCTAGGCTCAACCTCAGCCACTCTCTTGGTGTTTCTTCATCACAAGCCTCCTTGACGGTTTCTTCATCACAAGCCTCCTTGACGGTTTCCATTCTACTTGCTGGTTCTTGGCTACTTGTATATGTATTGAGAAGGCGTTGAAGAAAAATCTTATGGTGGTGAGGTATTATCAAGTATCAATTCTTGTATGCTTTTTAGGTCAAGATGATAGTAAGTGACAAGAAAACATCTGAAATAGGAAGAACTAAATTATCATTTTATTTTCATCCCATTTCTCTAATGTCCACACTAACTTATACTTGGTATTCCAAGTGGACAACTGACAGAATAATTTAAACAGCAGAGAGTGTCTAAAAATCTCCAGCAATATATATGTTGATTTCAATGATGCTGCTTGTAATTCTTTGTTAGAAGAAGAGGGAAACTTATTTTTGTTCTTTTCAACTAAACGGTTAACGATGTTTGGCTGGACGGTTTACTCCAATTATGGTACATTTTTCATTACTATTAATAATAGTGTGTGAAATCCTCAGTGCAACATGGAGTTTTATTGTATCTCTAATAGTTCTAGAAGGTTTAAACTTTGAGAGTAGAGATGTTCTAAAATCAAATGTGTTACATCTCTATTATCGATTGGCTACTGCTATGTTATAACTCAAACCCCTCCATTATTTTTAACCTTTCACCAGTCTCTAATACCAATAGCTCCATAATCCACCAAATTCATTTGGGAGAAAAGAAAGAGGATGACGAGGTCTAACGCCTAAACAAATAATCAGGCGTTACCTATTTGATGAAATGTTAAGACAAATTGAATTTTTATCATAGTGATTAATCTTTGAATTTTGTACACCTGCAGGACCTTTGGAACAAGATTAGACGCATCTAAATAGGTTTTGTTAGAAATGAGTACTATGAAACTTATGTCGTGGGGGTGAATGTATAAGTTAAAATCTTCTTGGCTTTATTTACTTGTTGAAACTTTGTAATATGAATTTAACTGTGCATAAAAGAAATGCGGAAATATAAACTTAGAACACACAGATAAACTTTCAAACTACTTGTATTAGAATGAAATGCTATAATTTTGAAATTCAAGATGAATCTCAGCTTCTTGTTCTTTGAGAGAAAAAAAGATATGTGAAAGATAATACAATTCAACTCTTTTCTACTTACACTGTGAATATATGCTATTACTAAATAGACAACATGTCTCATGTGCACATGCTCCACAGACCTAATTGCTATAACTAGAAATAGACAAAAATATCTTTACATCTGACACAATCTATTTCTAACTAAGTCCTTTGAATTAACAGTTTATAGCTTTTTCATTTTATCTTCTGTCATTCGTCTTGTTCTCTCTGCAAGCTTCTTTGTAGACTTGTCATTATCACTCATATGTTTGATTAATCCTAATCATGACAATGTTTTTTCAACTTGTCTGTTGCTTCTACATTTCTCCTTGAAATTAATTGTTGTGAAGTAGTCGATAACTCGTATAATTTCCATCTTCTCGATAAGTCATAATGTAGACTTCTCAATCAGCTACTCTGGAACTTCTCGATCAATCCAATTTGAGACTTCTCGATCAAATTATATTTTGGACTTTTCGACCACTTCTTCAACTGACTTCTCGACATGATTATGCTGGACTTCTCAAATAGTTGGTTAGCACACTTCTTGACATGATTATTCTAGACTTCACTACACCTTTCACTTCTCGATCAGTTGCAATTTCTGGACTTCTCGAATGGTACACTTCAAACTTTGCTACACAACATTGTTGAGACTTCTCGACCAGTTCAGTTATAGACTTCTCGAATGGTTTATTTGCCTTGTACATATTTTCCAACTTTAACTCCTTATTTGTTGAGACCTTGTTTTTCCGATTCATGATCAATCAACTTGAATCTTTTATCAGAACTTTGGTGACCATTATTTAAAACAAGAATTACAACATGAAATCTTCTAACTGCAAATTTATAAATAAAACAATTAAGTTCATAATCCCTATACAAGAAGTACTATACGTGTTACATCAATAGTACAAGTTATTACATAAAGGAGGTAGGTTTGCCTAGATCCAACATGTTTTATTCACCAATTACAAGCTTGCAACAGTTCATACACGCCTTAGTTATTTATCAACATATTTACAAGATATTTATAAAAATATCATGTTAACAATAAAAAATAGAAGCATATATGACGATTCAACTAAAGAATGTTCGTGCCTCGCACGGGTTTTAGAGCTAGTTTCTAAACAAAACCATAACCATCATCCCTTTAAAATATAATTAAAATTTATATAATTGGTCGTATTTAGGTTGGGTAGTTAATTAATTATTGAGCATAATTTTTAAACATTAATCTCCTATTTAAAATAAATCTCTAAACAAAACTAAAAAACATTATGCCCTTAAAACATAAATAAAATTTACATGGTTGGTCGGCATTTAGACCGGGTAATTGACTGATTATTGGACCTAATTTTCAGATATTAATTTCTGAACTAAAATATAATTCTAAACAATTATATATAACATTATATAAAAAATAATTATATATAACATTATAAATCAGTGTTATAAATTCAAATTATATAAATAAAATATTAAAATAATATAAATAAAATTTATATAAAAAAATATTTGTACACATACCATTTTAATTTATTGTTATAAAAATAAATTCAAATCAGATAAATAAAATATTAAAAAAATAAGATACGCGCATCATTACTATATAAATGAAATTAAAAAACACATTATAATTCCATTATGGCCTGTTTGGGAATATGAACTTGATTTGAAATTATAGATTTGATCAAATGAGATATTTGGATAATCATAATAATTTGAATTTGAATTTCATTTTAATTTAAAAAAATTCAATATTAGTAAAAAATGAGAATTTAAAATGCTTAAATTCTATTATTTGATATGAAATCAAAGTTGTCAAAAAAGAGAATTTAATCCAATCTAATCTCAATTCGTTAAAAAAAAATTAACAAAAAAGAAACGACAAAAACACATATTTTAATCTACACCGTCCAATCTTAAACCACAATCTTGACCGTCCATCCCCATCTTCTCCCTCTATATATTGACCTCCTTGGCTCCTATGGCCGCCGCAACATTTACCATTATCTCTGAAATCAAATCAAAATGAAACGGTTATAATAATAATAATTCTAGAAACATCGAAACAATTTGAGATACGTACACAGATCCATAATCACCAGATTATATGCATACAAATTGCATACATATCATATTGATCTAATTCGATTGCGATTTTTTTCGCGAATTAGCAGTTAAAATCGTGTTTGAAATCGGTAATAATTTGAATTTTGTTGTGTAATTACAGATTGATTGTTATAATAATCGTGTGTGTAAATTTCTAGGGTTTGGTAAAGGTGAAGATGAATGATCAAGCAGCAGCAGCAGCACAACAGATGATGAATCAATCGCAAATGATGAATTTGAATCAACCGAAAGTGATGAAATTGAATGCATCGAATCTGATGAATCCGACGGCGACGATGATGAGTATGAGTATGAATCCGCAGATGATGAGTCAGCAGCAGCAGCAATCTAAGCCGTTGATTAACCAGCCGTTGATGAATCAGCAGATGATGAGTCAGCAACAATCGAAACCGATGATGATGATGAATCGAGGCGGTGTTGGTGGAGTGGGAGTTGGGGGTTATGGTATGTGGCCGCCTCCTCAGGTTCCGGTTGCGGTGCAGGAGCAATTGGGTTATAATGCGAATGTGGGGATGAATTTTACGGGGTTTAGTGGTGCGAAAAGGAATAATTGGAAGGGGAAGAAAGGCGGGAATGATAATAAGAGGAGGAAAGGGAGTGGGGGTTATAAGCCTCCGAATATTAAGGATTTGCAGCAGGAGAATAGGTTGAAGGCGCGCAAGTATTTTCCCAAGAAGAAGTTTGGGAATAGGTCGGCTCCGTATGCTCCCAGGAATACGAGTTCGTTTATTATAAGGGCTAAGAAGTCGGGTGGGATTGCGTCCTTGGTGTCTCCTTGTCCGGTGACTCCGGCTGTGTTACCCACTCCCATGTTTACCCCTTCTACGGAGGTTTTAGGGGATATGGCCAAGGAGGAGTGGGGAGTGGATGGGTATGGTTCGATGAATGGTTTGATTAGGTTGAGGTCACCGGGGGATGTGGTGGAGGATGAGGAGGATGAGGAATGGGGCGGGTCGAGTGAGAGTGATGTGGAGGAGCATTTGGAGGTGGAGAGGAGGTTGGATCATGATTTGAGTCGGTTTGAGATGATTTATCCCAATTATGGTGTGGAGTATAATAATGTTTTGGAGAATAGGGTGGATGATCAGGATACACATATAGCACAAGTGGAGGAGGAGAATTTGATCTTGAAGGAGAGGCTTTTTCTGATGGAGAGGGAGTTGAATGACTTGAGGAGGAGGTTGTTGAGTCTCGAGAGACAGCAGCAAGGAACGGAGGAAATCAATGAGGAGATTGTGGAAAATGAGTCTGAAAATGATAATGGAAGTAGAGGAGAGTATTCTCACTCTCAGGAAGAGAACAATGAGGAGGTGATTGAGGAAAACAATGAAGGCGGTGCTAAGAATGTCGAATCGAAAGAAGAGGATAACAAAGTGGATGACACGGTGAAGGGCTTGAATATTGTTGAGGTAAAGGAAGATATTAATAATAATAATAATTGTGGTGTAGAAGTTAATGATGTTAATAATGTGGACGATGAAGTGGGGAATGACAGTGCTAATGTGGAAGTGAAGGAAGCCGCTGCTTCTGAGCCATTGCATGATGCAGTTGTTCAAGATGTTTCCATGGATGGATGCAATGAAGAAAAGGCTAATTTGTAGGTGAAGCAAGAAATAAATGTGTTAGAAAAAGTAATATTGGACAAGATGCTGCTAAAATAGGCTTCTTCTCGGGACAGTGGGAAGAGCCTTCTCATATAATATGTTTAGTATATTCAACTTACGCAAATTCTGCATCAATATCTTTTAAGTCTACATTTCATTTTCGTACTGTGTCTAATGGGGAGGAGAACCCGTCTTTTGTTAATGGTACCTTGAGTACTTTTCAGGCACTTGTGGGTTTATGATCTTTTTTCGGGTTTATGATCTTTTTTCCAGGATTGCAACTTGCAAGGGTTTAGTTGTTGGTATCACTGGACAGGGTGGTGGTGGTGGTGGGGTTTATCTTTTTAAGTATAAGTTTGTATGTTGGCATATCTCTTATAAGTATGTAATGAATATCGTACTTCGAGTATTGTGACCATCTAAGTTTGTGATTTAGTATTTCTGCATTTGATATGATGTGTTTTTATAGTTTATATTTAACTTATTTTGCTTTCCTCAAACAGAGGAATTTGTAGTCTGTCTGCATGCTCTTTGATTTTCAGGACTCCTATTCTCTTACTTGTAGGTGGATTGATCTCCATTTTATATTGAATTAGTGCACTATGTTATCTTATTAAAGTAGATATGTTGGTTTTTTTGATTTTGTATTGGTAGTACCTCAACGTTTAACTACAGAGATCTTATAAGGTCATACATGATCATAACATATACTAGTGCGTCTAGATATCTTAATGAGTATTTGATGTCACTTGTACTGTCATATCACTTCCTGAAACTTACTTTGTTCCTAGTTTGTATTGTGATTAAAGTTATACTAAGAGGAGTCTTCACTATTATTCACCCTCGTTTATTCCAAGAAACGCCCTGTTTAACTTTTCTGGATCTTCCTTTGAAACTGTTAAATTAAAAAATATTTCACTTGAGATTTTTTTTTATAAAATTTATTATATCGATATACAGAAATGTATGCGGTAATGCATGATTGGATAGCCCAAGTGGTAAAGGGTTTATCCTAGTTCCTGAGTTCGACTGGAACCATTGATGTTGGTTTCCATTCTTTTTCCCTAATATGAGTGTTAACCAGTAGAAATGTTGCACATCGTATTTGGAAGTTTTTAACTTCCTGTTCTGCTATTGCATTTTTTTTCGAATCGCACATGCCAGCATACATGTCTTCAGAATCCTGCCAGCATCCGGATATTATCTCTGGATTGTTGGCTCATGATAGATTACTTTTGAATGATTCAATACTGCCTCCTGGTTGGCCTCAACTGAGCTGACGAGTCAGACTCAGGTATGTTGATTTGGTTAAAACGTTTTCCTCTCACGTCTCCATATCTTCAACATGTAATAAGCCTGAATGATGGTCAGCATATGGAGGTGGTTGAGGAAAAAAACGAAGGTCATAACATGGTGGCAAAAGAACTGGATGACAGCGTAGATGACATGGCAAAGGACATATGTCTTCTGTATTATCTCCTTCTCTGAAACTTCGTGTTCTTAGTATTGTGGTTAATGTTACAGTAACACTGATTTTGCTTTAATATGGATAAAGTAAATTTAGATTTTATCTAATTTTGGTATTGTGTTCAGCTGATTAGTAAAGTATTTAAATGTAATTTCTTAAAACCTATTGGTATGATGTTATTCTCCATTATTGTTCTCCTTTTTTTGCATCAAATGAGTGTCAAACTAATGTCTGGAAGGTACAGCTAAATCAATTGATGTGTAGCAACCTGATTAATAGGAAGTTGCAGCTCCTTTGTAACAGATGCGGTTGTGCTAGTGTAGGAGCAAATGTAAGAATTTTGTAGATCTTGAACTTGTTTTGACTAGAACATTCCTCTGTTGCTCCAGACTCCCAAACCTGGAGCTCAAAGCTATATTTTGGTCTCCATAATTAATTTATTGCCCTTTTAAGTACTTCTGGAAGACTGTTGCTGAATTTTTCATGGCTTCATGAGTTAGGAAGATGGTTAATTTTGATCTTCATTGAAATGAAACTGTAATTAATGCTTGTATCTTCCTCGCATTAATTTTATTATAATTTAAATAGATGACATCAAGATCTTAAAGTAATGTACAAGTGCGATTTATATCAACTTTAGGTATAATTTTCTTTGTGATACCTAAATGAAGTGAATTGTTTTTTAAGAATATTTAGATCTTGAATGAATTCGTCTGAAACGAACTTAATTGATCTCATTTGTGCTGTTGAAAGTGATTATGGCTTCATTAATTTATAAAAGATTGATTGTGCTGTTGTATTTTCTAATATTTCTGTTAGCATATTATTTTTCCATAGACATTGCCAAGCTGGATCAGATGGAACAAATTTATTAATTTCCGCTTTGCTTTCTTCCCAACTATATGGTCTTTGTTGTTATCCAGTCTTTTTTGTCTGATGGACTTTACAGCTGTACTGTGTCAGCTGCATCTTGAACTCATATTTCCTATTGAAGGAATACACACAGGAATGCACGCTCTACTTTTTTTTTATATCTTCTGAAATTGGACATTAATCTTCTGTCTGTATCTGGAATGACGCGTAGATATGTTACTCAGCGAAATCCATTATTACATAAGTACCCATCTGGATTATATAGCCAACTACACAACTTCTATCGTATGGTCCACATTAGCTCATCATAGAATTTTGATAGGAAATTAGATATTGTATATGGTAGATGTGCAGTACAGAGGGTGTGCCTTGCTTGTGGATTGCAATGGAGAATGCTAAATGATATTCTGTATACTTTGGGATACCTCTGTTCCCGTGTAGGCTATATTGTTATAGATTTGTTGTGTTTCCTTTTTCTCATGTAAAGAGACTGGGAGTCGTTTATCTACAGAGTATTGTGTATATACTTTTGACAGCTCTTCTTGATTAAGGTATATGTTTGGCTTCTCTTATTTGCAAGGATTTAGAAGTTGGGTATCACTAGATACTAGGGTGGGTGACACTGGCACTGTGGCAACTCAACTTTGGAGGAACATAGGTTGGTACCTAGCTCCTTGTCCTTGTTAGTATGTAATAAAATATTTCTGTTTTTTCATTTCACCTGACTTTGGTGTGTTTTAGCTTTTGTTGTTTTTACCATATGTTGAGGTACCTTTATTTCAGTATTTGCTTTTCTTGTCAATTTCATGACTTGTTTAGTATTCCAGGAAAGCCTATTGGTTCAAGTGATATTGCTTTAGGTATATGAAGTTTTTCCAGCCCAAGGAAGCATCAATGTTTAGTTCGATACTATTTCTGACCGAAGTTGAGTTCGTAAAAATATAATTAGTCACTGGTATACATGTGGATAATCAATTTATGTGAACGCACGCACACACATGTATAGTAGAACTCCTTGGAATAATGGAAATTATGGTAACATTCTTGTGCTCGTGCCTGTTGATCTTCTAAACACTGGTTAAATACTGTCATGCTGGTTAAATATTAGTTCTACGCCTAATTTAGGGTTACTGTTTTTGCATCTGTTTGCCTTTCTCTTTTTTTCCTTTTAAAGTTTATCATATAAGATTTTCTAAAGATCGTCAATTTTTTGGGGGTTTTTTATATTAGGTCTACCGTCTACACCTAATTTATGGTTATTATTTTTTCATCTGTTATTCTGCTGTTATTCTGTTTGCCTATTTCTTTTTGCGTCAGTTCGCGTTTTTTTTCCTTTTTAAGTTTATCATTTGTTCGCCTTTTTCTTTTCCTTTTTCCTTTTTAAGTGTTTCATTCAGGTATTTCTAAAGCTCATTAATTTTTTGTAGTTTCTAAGCCCTGGCATTTACGGGAAGTGAACAAGTGATAGTGATTTGAGTTTTATCTTGGCTTGTTATGTCAAATGATTTCTGGGATATATTTTAATTCAATAGTAGAAATGATTGCAAATATGATAGAGCTTCTTGTTATCCTAATGTCTTGATATCATCTATGTTATCACTGATCTTGAAATTTTGGTATTGTGTTATAACTTATCCCAATATATAGTTGGTAATGCAGAGGAGCCTTGATTAAGAAATAAGATCCTGATTTGACTTTGTTCGAAGCTCCTTTTAGCCATTTTGTAGATTTAGGTAATAAATTTCATGCATGTACTTTTATAATAAATTGGAAGATTGAGTTTGAAATTGGTTATAAACTTATAATCAAATAAATTCATGTCGACTTCACTCTAGGATTATGTTAGTTAACTACGAAAATATTCAACGGCGGTCCCAATTTTAAGATTAAATGGGATTCTATTTTGAGGTGGAAGAAATTCTATAATGTGGACATGTTATCAGCTATTGAGTAAACTCTCTTCATATGATTCAAACAAAAGATAGAATCTATATACAGTTTCCAGATGTTTTGACTGAACTTGTTACGCCCTTGAGATCTTTTGGGGCAACTGAGCAACATTGTACATATTGTTTTAGGATACTGCATGTAATTTGATGTTTTCCTGTTGACTTATGTTTGCTTTCTCATACTATCTCCTGCTATCAGGCCATTAAATATTAATGGAGGCCGGAGCCGAGCAGTCGGGTAGAATGATTTAGTAGCATTAAGGTGATTAATGGCTAACCTTTATTCTGCTATTTTCTGCAAGTGTTCAGTGAGGAAGAACAGATGAACTTTTGAAAATGGCTATTATCATAGGATTCTGGATTGGATGGCTGTTTCAGTGTTGCACATGCCTCTGTTGCTTTCCCCTTGAACTTGAATATTTCCTATCTAGGTAAATTGTTTATTTCCTTCGAAGTTAAGTTTGAAAGTATCTGTTGTTACTGTTGTTGTGGCTTTCTAATCAAAGATCAAAACAAATTAGAGCCACACAAAAATCGGATCGGGCATGATTCAGATCGCATTATAAAAATTTCGGATATTTTTTAAATCGGATCAGGTCGGCCATTTAAAAAAATCGGGTCGGATTTTCTAGAAAAATATTATGCCCGTTTTAGGCCCGCGGATCAGGCCGGGCCTGACCCAGATTTTTTTTAATATTTTAATATTAATATTTTTAATTTTATAAATAAAAATATTTTTTTTACTGAATATATTTGCATTTTATCTATTTTTTTAAATATTGAATGAAATCTCAGATAAAAGTATAGATATTTCACTTACAATTAAAAAAAAAATTGAATTTTATCCGGATTTTTTGAAAATATACTGGATATTTTTGTCCGGACTGGATATGTAGTAGCCAAGGCTTGTATTAAGATATCAAATTCATTTAGTAGCAAATTTGCTCGTTTCCTTTTTAATTCGAGTCATTGTTTCGTTTATTCCCTATATTCTTGCTTTATCTGCAAATTGTCTGTTCTATTTTGATCCCGCAGTTTTGCCAGTTTAGTAGTGTTCTTCTTTTCACTAAACATAAATTAGTGTAAAGAGAGTTTGGCATGGTGTGATCTGTGCGCAGTACCAGTTAGAGAAAGCATATCCTTCTCACTTTCTCAGTACTACATTTTAGCAAATCTGAGTATATGATCGAAGGAATTGGCGAACATGGTACTCTGCCCTTGCAAGCATATGAGTTTTTGTACAAGATGTGATGATACAATCAACTTGTTATGAACCCTATCAATATCATGGCCAGAGATTCTTCTTATGGGTTGAGGTATCATTTTAATCACTTTACAAATTAATTATGTGATGAAATGTATGTTTCAAAATTTTATCATGTTCTTTTATGTATTTGATGTAAATCTTGTGTTTGTATATATATATCACTCACTAACCCCTGTTGTAACCGGGGTATGGTCTGCGTGCATCTTACCCTCTCCAGATTTGCTCTAAGCGGGATATACTGGGTATGTATGTTATGATGATGATGATATGATAAACAAATCTAAACGGGGTTATCTTGTACATGTGTTGCCTAATTCTCTGTGTCTGGTCTTCTAAATCAAGGCAACATCCTTTGCACACAACTGAATGTTTATTGGATTGGAGAAAAAAGTAGATGGGAATTTGTTAATTATATGTATCAGGTGCGGGTGATCCATATTATTTTAGTAGAAGATTATTGAAATATTCAAAGCAAGAAATCTGGTGAATTGAGGAACGTGGTGATTGATAGTAAGTTAATAAACGAATGCTTGTGGATTATTTTTAATATGAGTGGCACTGTAAATGCTACGTCAAACCGAAGTATAGAGTGGGTTGTACTTTGTAATACATTTTTTATATAAAAATATAACCTCATTATAACATGTGTAATTAGAGGCCGAAGTAATTTATTGACTACAAACTACAAATCTGACAAAAATTTTAGTCTATCTTTTTTGTTGGAACTCAGAAGTGAGCTTTCTTCGGATTTCAGTACACCGTAAGAAAAATTGTTCGATATATGTTGGACGTTCACAAGTCCAATCATTTTCTTATTAACTAAATTTTTATAAAATGCTGGTGACTTAGGTAATTTATCTAAAATTAACTTTAGATTCCTTTTATCCTAATGAATAATGGTCGAATTTTATTTTCCAATAAACTACCAGAAGTTCAAAACTGAAAGAACACAGATAAATATAATTCTTTTGATTACAATTTAAATGCTAAACTTCTAACAAACGATATTTAGCAAAAAAAAATTAATTTTACTAAAGGCCCCAATTTATCTATAAAAAATATCAATTTTGATCCAATTTCTCAAAGTTAGGCGGCGAGTAAGGTTCCGTCCAAATTCTGTTTTTGAATTGGTTGATGTTCTTGTAGTGTAACTACCAACTCGGTATTTGTAGTTGGTTTGTAATTTTTTCGCAGAGCTTACAGGCTAATTAAAGTGGTTTGGAGCATAATATAATCAATATGTATACGAATATGCTAGCTGATGAAAACACAGAGAATGAAAGTACAACTTGATCATGCATGCGCATTAGTGGAAGCCAAGATAAGATGACTAGAAACGCTTCATTACATTTAACTATTTAAGACTAAGCACTACTATACTCTATAGTGTAAGACCCGTAAGTTGATTCATGAACTTGCGTATAACATTTACTACATATTTTACATCTATAAACCCCAAAAGTGATTACTAAGCCACCATTATCCCAGTCTTCAAATCGGCCGGTAATAGAAAATTCCCCAATCTTATGTGTAATCAGAGATTAATGCTTGATTAACTTTTTTCGAATGCATGTAAGTATATCCTTGGTAGCTTGCAGCCGCCATGTAGCACTTGGTTTTATTTAAAGCATGCAAATGAACATAATTAATTGTTTTTATGAATCCACTAGTCATTTGCTGATGCTATAAATTATGAATCTAGGTTGTTCATTATGTACAGCTTAATCTAGGGCTTTTTGTTGATATGCTAGAAGAGTTTTATTCTGCCAAAATGAACAAAACTCTGAAAATTTCGAAAAATATATACATGAAGAGGTTCAGCAGCTTAAACGTGGGCTCATTGGTTTTAACATTGTTGATGTTGTGTTCTGTTGCTAGGTCTCAGCTAAGCACAGATTTCTATTCCCCGTCGTGTCCAAATGTTTTCAAGATTGTACGAAGGGAGGTACAACGAGCTATGATGAACGAGATGAGGATTGCAGCCTCTTTGCTTCGGCTTCAGTTTCATGATTGTTTTGTCAATGTAAGTACTGTACTTGTACATGTTTTATCCGTTTCATGTTTGCATGCTCGTCCCCCAAGGCCCCAACTCTGAAAACTCATGTTGTCTCTTAAGACTGGTTCCACCATGTGTATTTCATTGTTAGCCGATACATAGGCTTGTCAGTTGTTACTTGCATTATCATATAAGAAATGATCATGCAGATTTTGTATCGATATTAACACTATTGTTCCACCATTTTCTTATATTCTTTTCATCCAGAAAAAACCAGCATTTAGGCAGGCTTGTCTAGTTATAGTTAATGACTTACTGGATAATGATGTGTGTTAATTCAATATTAGATGGTGAGTGGTTTCTTTCAGTTGCCCTGCATTTACACTTGATTTATATATATGATTAAAGTAAATTGTTTTTAAATTGCAAAGGGTTGTGATGGATCAATATTTCTGGACGGAGATGATAGTGAGAAACTTGCATTTCCAAACCGAAATTCTGCCAGAGGATTTGAAGTAGTGGACACCATTAAAAGTGCGGTGGAGAGTGCTTGTAGCGGAATTGTATCATGTGCTGATATACTTACAATAGCTACTCGAGATTCAGTTCTCTTGGTAAGTCTAAATATATGTGCAGCATAAAAATATGTAGTATCAATAACTGGATGACAAGAAGGAAGTGGTACATATACAAACATAATATTCCTTCTTGATTTGCAGAGTGGGGGACCAAATTGGAAAGTATTTTTGGGAAGGAGAGATGGAATGGTAGCCAACCAAACAGGGGCTAATTCAAATTTGGCAGGACCTACTGAGACTATTCAGTCCATCCTTGACAAGTTTACTTCTGTTGGCCTCAACCTCACAGATGTCGTTTCCTTATCAGGTATTCTCAATTTTTAAGTTTCTGACTTGTTTTGACAACACGAGTCCTTACCTTGATAATCAAACGCATGCATTCATTAAGACTCGAAGCTTCAGCCTGTTATTATTCTGGTTACAAGAGAAGAGGGTTATCCACTGTTTTTGTTTATATTAGACTTGGTGCTTAATGGTTGGCATTAATTATATGTAGGTGGTCACACAATAGGATCATCAAGATGTGGTGTATTCAACACTAGATTCTTCAACTTCTCTGGCAGTGGTAGTCCAGACAGCAGAATCGAAACCTCTATGCTTTCGGATATCCAAAACACATGTCCTGTGAATGGCGATGGAAACAAAACAGTACCACTTGACAGAAACTCTGTTGATTTATTTGATAATCAGTACTACAAAAACTTGCTTAATGGCCAAGGTCTTTTTGCTTCTGATCAATCCCTAGCTACCGGTAATGAAACTCTTACGGTAACTACTAGAACGATTGTTGAACTCTACAGCAACCAAAATCAACGTTTCTTGGATGACTTTGTCAAATCCATGATCAAGATGGCTAATATAAGTCCTTTAACTGGTACTGAAGGAGAGATTCGTAAGAATTGCAGGACTGTTAATTCATAGATATTAGTTATATGTTTGAATAATGATGTCTGAGATAGTTTGTTGATGTATCATGTTAAAAACACTTTCATATATTAACAAAATAAAAATTCGTGGACTCTCTTGGCTTGTAAAATCCTACGTAATATGATGATTTGCAGAATACATATTCATTGTAATTTTATTATTACACTACATCCTACGTAATATGATGATTTGCAGAATACATATTCATTGTAATTTTATTATTACACTACAGTGTCATTTTCTATCTTTTCCGCTATTATGTCTCAAGTAATCTGATCCTTTACTTGATATATCTCTGCTGCTATACTGTCATTCTCTGCATCACACACAGTTTTGTAAATTTTACGCCTACATTGTATGTGTCATTTTATACATTATTGGTTTCTTTTTAAATTTAACATGCATCCATTATATCTTTAATGAGAAAACCTGAGGTTATAAGCTCCTCTCATACAAATTTAATGACATTTTTGTAAATACTAAAAATTTATTCTGAATTTACAAATCTACCCTTATGTATTTATATATGAAATTGTTATAATCTTAGGTAGTATCCTAAGGTAATCCTCAGGTACAATGATTCTCATCTTTAATTTTTTAAATACAGGTGTGTTCTTTATCGTTTAAGGGTATTTAATTAGGGGAGATGGTCCTGCTGCTAACCATCTATCAGCAGTTTTCTATCTTTTGTATGTCTTAAGCGCGGATAGATCGTTGCAACAATCGCTTGCCATAGACTAGGACCCCTAATTAATTAGCTAGTTAAATGATATAGGTTTGGAATGAATTAAACTCGTACCATGCCATGTGTTTGGTTAAAAAAATAATTTTGAAACTCAAACCCTCGATATCATGATTCATAAGGTATATATGGAGTTTAGACACCTAATCCCTATTATTTATTAGGTAAGTTTGACTTGCTTAGTAGCATGGGTTCTATCACTCTTCAACTTGCAGGCTAAATAAGATATCTTTTTTGCTTTTGAATTCATAGTATTTCTTTGATTCTATTCTGTTCACAGAAAATTTAAACGAGAATCTACAAAATCTCAAACAAATGTTCCTTTATACCGTGTGCTAGTAATATCTTTGGCAAAAGTTTAGAAAAATAATTCTAAAGCAAATTAAAGATGCTTCACAAATTAAGCAAGCTGCAGCTTAATGGTTGTACATAAAATCATATTTGGAGGGAGGTCGTGCAGGAGGACAAGTGCATCCAGGGAAAGGAATGGCCCTTGATTTCTAGAACTTCGAAATGGCCCTTGATTTGATTCATGCTTTGCTGCGTGTACAGAAAAAGATTTGTGCTTGTCAATTTTAAGCACAATTTCCTCGTATTTTTCTTCACTCTCACTTATGTTGAGCTCAGCTGCTATAACTTTATGACAATTATTTCTAGATCCGTCTGATGCGGGGTTGAATATTGACATGCAATGATAACTAGTGCACCTGCAACTCTAATGTGAATTAAATAATTTTAACCATAAACTGGATTAACTATTGCCTTTGATCCAGTCCTGAGACACTAGTATATAAGAAAAACTTAGCAAGGTAATTAGCTAAATGAAAACTTAGCAAGGTCATAAGAAACGCCTTTTCATCCTTAGTCTTATTCCGTGCCATGAAAATTCAACTTTTTACATTGCTTCTGTTGGTACCCTTGTTCCAAATCTTGTTAGGATTAGACACATTATGGGTTTCATGCCAATGCCAGGCCGATCAGAAATCTTTGTTGCTCCAGTTCAAAGATAGTCACAGGTTTAACTCAACACTGTCAACCAAGTTGGTTAAGTGGAATCATAGTACAGACTTCTGTTATTGGGAAGGTGTGACATGCAGCCTAGTTGGTAATACAGGTCATGTTATTGGCCTAGACATTAACTCAGAGTCCATCTTCGGTTGTCTACTCAACAGTACTTCAAGCAGTCTCTCTGGTCTTCGGCATCTACAAAGGTTGAACTTTGCTTTTAACAACTTCAATTCATCACAGTTCCCTGCCGGGATACTCAGTCTCACCAGTTTGACGTACTTGAATTTGTCAACTGCTGGTTTTAGTGGAATGTTTCCAACTTCAATTGCCAATCTTACAGAACTTGTTTATTTGGATTTCTGGGCCAACAATTTTTCAGGTGTAATATCTTCAACTCACTTTCAAAATCTTGTCAAGTTGGAATATACTGATTTAGGATCAAATTCATTGACCGGGACTATCCCATCAAGTTTGTTTGTTCTCCCTTCAATACGAAAGCTTTTCCCCTCTTATAATGACTTTCATGATTCACTGCCTAACTTTACAGTTACAGACTTGTAACATCCCAACCCTTTTTCACAATATTATATCAATACTAAAATATAATAATTTAAATTTAAAGTCAACAATCTTGATATCCTTAAATCCAAACATAAAAAGTCAATTCAAAACGTAAAATACTAATATTGGAGATGCAACTCCCACGTAAGAACAAAAGTCTAAGTCTGAATGCGAAATAAACAATCCAACTATGTAGCATGCTAAATAAAAGAAATCCAATGCGAAGTAACAATTCCAACTATGTAGCATGTTTAAGTCTCCTTTATTCGTCTCATTTGCAGAACCTAAAATATATTAAAAGGATAACTATTCAACTAACTATCATTTTAAAAAAAACATGCTTGTATATTTTAGAAGCGTCTTTTCAAAACTAACAGAAAACTATAATTTTCGAAATCGAATAAAATTTAACTGAAAGTCTATAATTCGATAGAACAATGAATCAAAACGATAAAAGAGACTCTATTATTCCACAGTCAAATCCACGGTCACAGTAAACCAACAACACGACATCTATAGTTCTATAAGTTAAGTAACATCGCCCCTTGACTAGGTATCTATGAGTGCACACTTGTGCGCCTAGAAAGGATATCTATGTCTAGTTCCAGAACTATTGCGAAAATTATGAATGGGTTCGATACGCAGAGACTGGGAATTCTATAAATCTATGTTCTTATTTTCGAAAACACTTTTCAAAACGAAACTGATAATCACCGTAAATCTTTAAACAATAAAATTTAACATGCTCTTTAAAACAAGTTGAGGTAATAACATTTTCTGAACATGAAAGTACATTGAAAAATCACTTACCTCGACACCGATATTGTACCCTGCAAATAAAATCATAATTAGACTCTTACGGGTTAATTTGCACTTCAGTTACTACATCAGAAGCTTATAATATCCGAAAATAACTTGCTCTAAGGTCACACAACTCATATATCATACAAACTAGACAACTTAAATAATTTCAGACTTGAGCAATCCGAAAAAATGCCAATTTACTCTACCAAGATAACTTTATATGGAAAAACACAAAACACGAAAATTGTAGAAAATTCAGAGCCTTTCCAGAATGGTAAAATTAGTCAAAAACGGATAAGTAATGAATACAGAAAATAAATAAATACGGGCTGTCAGAGCATAATCAGCCATCAATCAAACCTGTATTTTGATGTTTTGGACCAGAATATCACATAATTTATTAATAGGATCTAAACGAAAAATGTAGATTTTGAAAATATCTTTCCAGAATGATATCACTCATAGGCCCTGTTTGGAAGTTAAAGGTTTGAGTAGAAAATAGAGGATTGAGGTAAATTAGAGGTTTGGCCGAGTGAATCCTCCAATATGTATATTTGGTAGTTAGCTGATTCAAATAACTTATTGAGGTGAAAAAACTAATTTTGAAAAAGCTATTTTTAGGAGTTTTTTGCATTAGAGGTTTGTCATATGCCTAGTTTAAATACAAATAGTTAATTCAAACAGTTTATTATCAAATAATTTTTTTAAAAAAAGTTAATCCAATCCATTAATCAAAACAACTATTCAAATCACTTGGTCAAAATAGCTAATTCAATCCGCTACAGCTAACAGGTAACCGCTAATTGCCAAACAAGACCATAATTTTTGGATAAAAACTCAATTTACTACGAATTTTCAAAGTTGTAACATAACAACTCTTTTTAACACGAACAGATTTGATAAACGGGAGATTTTGACATACTCAAATGCCGAATTTCAGAAAACTCACAGAATGAAAGTTGTAGATGAATAAAATAGTTTTCCAAGGACAGTAAAATCACGAAAATCAGACAAATAACGAATTAAATACGAATTTTATAAGAACTCAACAAAGACACAAAACACTACACAAAATATACATACAATGATCTGAAAACATTAACCGTTAACTAGATCTGATAATCAAAATTATCTATATATAAACATATATATATTCACACAATTCAAAACAATAACCCATGTAAAGATTTATATAATATCATGTAGAGACTTAAACAAAATTATATACACATAGATTATACCACAAATAAGGGTTTTGATAGCAATCACTCTAAAAACATGTAAGGGATCACTTATACATATTATCACATACATACATATATACACAAATATGTGATTACCAATACAAAAAGTGATCTTGATGAAGTGGTTCACAACGTATTCTTCTTCCTTCATCCCCTTTGTCTGCTTTTTCCCCCTCATTCTATTTGTATTCTCTACGTGTAAGTATAACATATAATCTATCTAGCAATTACAATTGCTGACAATTAACAACCATAAATATTATTTCTAATTACTACTATTATTCTAATATTTATCATATTTCTATTTTTAAAAAAGAACATCTTTTTCAACATATAAAAGAAACAAATTATTATTAGGTCAACCCCATAAAATAAACTATATGACTATTATTTACAACCAAAGGTAAACATATTAAAAAAATTAAATCATAAAAATAGGGTTATTACAACACTCCTCTCAATTGGATACATTTTTTGCATGCTAGAATAATATGAGTAGATCAGTACCCCTTTCTTTATCAGATCTTAAGAGTCTTACCCGTTCATCTCTGTCTCACAACAAACTTAGTGGTAAATTTTAGCTACAAAATCTCCATAAATTCCGCAATCTCACATATTTCAACCTCTCATTCAACAACCTGACACTAGAATCAAGGCTTGACAAGTCGAGCAAATCTTTGCCGCCTCTACTCAAGGAACTAAAAGTGGCATTATGCAGGCTTCAACAATTTCCTGATATGAAGGATCATCCAAGTCTAGTCACTCTAGACTTGGCAGATAACCAAATTTCTGGAGATATACCAAACTGGATTTGGAATGTAGGAAATGGAGGTCTTCAATACTTGAATCTTTCCTTAAACCAGCTTGAGAAACTGAAAGAACCTTATGTTATTCATAACCTATCTTTGATTGACCTACGCTCTAACCAACTACATGGTGTAATTCCAATGCCTTTACTATGAACGTTTTGTTGATCATATTCTTTTCAAGTGTTAAGAATGAATATGAATCCCGGGCAGTAGAATTCAGAGAGCAAGGAGATAAGTTGGGAAAGTTAAAATCCACGTGCATTTTAGCTGTGTTTTTTAAGTTTCATGAAATTTACAAGAATCATTGTAGTTTGTGTTGTCATGAATGTCTTAACACTAATGTTATATGAGTTTTATGAAATAAATAAGAATAAATGTATTTTAATTTTTGTTGTCATGCATGTTTTAAAATTAATATTGTGTTTGGTCGAGATACATGGAACGAAAGTTTAACAAAATTTATAACCATCATTGTAGTTTGTGTTATCATGTATGGCGTATCACTTTTGTTTTGGTTTTGATCAGGATATTAGAACAAAAAAGAATGAAATAAAAAATTGTAACCAAAATTTATGTAAAAGAAAGGATGGAAGAAAGAAAATTGAATAAAAATTAAAGATTGCAAATCTGTATGATGAGATTTATAAGGAAAATGTATGATCCAGTTAGTGTGCTAATAACAAAGATATGCCTATTATTTTGATAGAATTTTGTAGGGTAAAAAGCTAAGTCTTAGTAAATATATGAGTAATTAGACATAAGCTGAAATGGACGTGAATAGATATAATATGAACACAAATAAGTTGGTGATGTGGAAAACCTCCTAAAGAGGATGAAAAACGCGGATGGGTAATTGCCCAGCTAATATAATCCACTATCTTCGTAATATCGATGAATACAAGTGTTTCGAAGAAAGTAAAATTGTTATTATCTCAACGATCCTATTTTATAGGATTAGTTTCAGACATTCTTGTCAGGGCAAACCGATAACCTATAGGCTCATATCGAACCTCTCTAGCCATTGTGAGATAATATCGGCTAGTTTCGTATACGGACCTCTACCATAATGGAATAATACTACTAGTTTTCGTGTTACCACCTCTAAAACTTTGATGAATCAAGATTTCGAGAGTTGGCTCTGAATACCATATGTGATAGTCAGAGTCGAATCTCGAGCACTTTTCGATATCGGATCAAGTCTCGAATCCGTACCACAAATAAGCACATAGTACACTGACCCAAAAGTAACAACTTGGATAATCCATAATCCCCCAAAAGATCATGAATTGTTGGTTCACTTGATAGTAATACTCTGCCTTATATTCTAAACTAAAGTCTCAACATGACTCGATGTGAGATTTAAGTGTTATAATGATGATGATGATGATGATAATAATAATAAATTTTTAAGTTTGAACAAAAATATAAATCAATAATTACTGAATTATGTGTATATATAGTTATATTTTTAGATTATGTAATGCGCTAAAATGAACAACATCATAACCTTTCTTTTTCTTTTCAATGAAAAGTGGATAGATAATATAAGAATGATAAAATTTAACAATAATTAAGTTTATTTATTGAATCTAATGTAAAATTTCATATAAATTATAACAATAAAATTTTATGGAATCTAGCGTTGTATATGATACACGCCTTTGTGCAATGAATCTATGTTTCCACTTTGCGGTTATGATATTTTTTGGGCATTTCTAATAATATAAAGTATTTTTCCTATTTTAAAATTTTTGTTTGCGGAGCTTTAGCCCTGATTAGCAAAGGGCCTGAGAAAATTCTCTAGTTATGAATCGGGAATAGAACCAATGAACAATGCTTGGTTACAATTTCCCATTCTTTATTATATATTTGCTCTAGTTTTTGTTGTTATTGATGTTGCGATTTTTTTTACCCATAGGCAATGAGATTCGGTTTATCCTATTTATAGTATTATATGATCATACTATGTTTAATCCTTATTATTTTGTGCATAATTGTTTTTATATTCTATGTTAGGTCATTGTTGTCGACTATTGTGTAGGGTATCGTTCGCAGGAAAGGATTGTTATCAATATCAATTTCAGGTATATTATTTGTTACATTTCTAGAAGTGTGGAAAAGAATTTATGGGTGTGTAATTATCAACTAATTTAACCTAATAAACAATTAAAATAACTATATAATAAATATGAGAGAAGACAATCCATGAACAAGGGTTCATCAATTGGTTATCATGAATATCTAATTTGTATCTCTTGTTTTGCTAAAAAATATCCTTCTAATGATTATAAAGTCATCTCCCAAGGTAAATTATAATGCCTACCATTATCTCTTGAATGCCACTATCATGGTCAAACAAAGTACATCCATAGACTATTAAGCAATAAGAATTATAAGTCTCACAATTTGTATATCAATCTCCCGATCTAATACTTAATTTATGTCTATCATATCATGTACTATAATTAAAAATCCTATCCCGATTTGTTATAATCCCTACAAATTCAATTAAAAGTTAGCTACTCTTTTAATTGTATAAAACTCTCAATGACGGATTAACACACCAAGAGTTCACAATATAATTAAACAAACATAATAAACCAACGAATACTATCAAATCCCCGGATTAAGGGATTAACGTACTACTCCTGATATATATATATATATATATATATATATATATATATATATATATATATATATATATATATATATATATAAATTAATAACACAAACCATGAGTTATAGAATTGAAGTACAAAAAATACAACTTATAAAATTCGGTTGAAGTCCGGATGAATCCCTTCACTCCTTTCTTCAATCTTCCTCTCAAAGTGTTTCTCTTCCTTTTCTTCCAAAAGTATGACTATCTCTATTATATAATATAATATGATATTGTATAATGGTAGAACATATAAAATCATAATATATAAGAGTTTTAATGTTTTACAAAGAAACACAAGCAAATTCCTATAATAAGTTGGATTGTAATGTTGAAATTCGTAGTTTGCCTTTCAGGCATGTTTCTGGGCTACTCCATTTGAGATATGTGTGTTTGACCACTTCTAAATTATAGAATTTTCTAATATTTTCATGTGGGCTGTAAAATCGACCAATTCTGATTTCTGGAACTCAAGTTATGGCTCAAACAGTGATATATGTGAGCTGCTCATTAAATAAATCATAATTTCATTCTAATTTATCTCCAAATTGGTCTCTTTATTCTCCAATTCTTCCAAATTTAGGAATTCTTTATTTCTTATAATAAAATATTAAACTGCATTTAATAAATATCCAATTATGTATAAAATACTAGAAATATGAAAATAAAATCCTATAAAATATATATAAATATATACTCTATCAGTCATCAAGCAAATAAAAGTACATTAACCAAGCAATCAAGTAAATTTTTAAGTATTTAAGCATAACAAGAAATCTTGACTTATTTTATCTTATGATAGATATATTTGATCTTACTAGATATAGTGATGCATATTATGAAGGTTGCCAAATATCTTACTAGATATAGTAATGCATATTATGAAGGTTGCCAAATAGATAGAAAAAGTATATGCGGTGTTTGTACAATTTTAAGATAGAGTTTGGTATATTAGCAATGCAAAATAAAACATTTATTGAATTATCTATTACAGAAGGAAAGAATTTGGCAGCTGATAGTTGTTTCTCTCAAATATTGTAGATAATTCAAAAACTAATGGACTTTAAAATTAAATGCAGAAAATCTCTAATCTATCGTGAAAACACCATCACTATTATATAATATTTTAAAGAATCGAGTGGTACAAAACATATCAATATTTTACACCATTTCTTCAAAATATTGTGAAAGAAAAGATCAAGCTGATAATTGTGCTTACGGAGTATTATCAAGCCGACAACTTCATAAATCCCTTAGAGGAAGAAATAATTTCAATCATTGAAGAGAAACTTGGAATGTGCAATGCTAAATAGCCAACTATTTTTAAAAACTGTGTGTTTAGTGAGTTGCGTGCTCAAGAAAACTTAGTGTTCAGGGAACTTCAGGTTCAAGTCATTTTCACCAAATGAGTTAAAAGGGACCAAAATATCGATCATTAGTAAATATGGGACGAACCTGTCTAAATTTCGAATTTGTTCTTTATTTGATAATAACACTTTCCATTTATGTTTAACATTATATTATATTAATTTCTCATTATAAATCTATTAATTGAAATCAGTTTGTCAATTTAACTGGCACATAAACTATACTAAAAGTCACTCAATCATTATTTAGTGAAAATTTTAAAAAACGATAATGAACCTAAAATACATATTCACACTTCTATCTATATGTGTATTAAAAAAAATATTAATTATAATTCAATCTATAAAGAGGATTTAGAAAACATACAATATTATTTAATTTAGTTTGATATTGAGTTATTTGTTTAAGAAAAATGATATAAAAACCTCAAAAATTAGATGCAATAGCTCTTTATACATACGAGCGGTAATATAACTCTTTTACCTTTTAATTACACATACTAATTATATGTATAGATTTTAGATACAAGTATATTAGCTAGTTCTGTGAGAAAAACATGGTACATAGTTAGAAAC
Organism: Oenanthe sinensis; assembly: GCA_028671895.1. Lineage (NCBI taxonomy): Eukaryota > Viridiplantae > Streptophyta > Magnoliopsida > Apiales > Apiaceae > Oenanthe > Oenanthe sinensis. Next base: position 11,226,864 of record CM053814.1, read on the forward strand.
AAAGATAAAATTCTATGTACAATAATATATGGGGTGTTATAATTACATCTCATACACTAATTATTTATAAGTAATGAAATTCACGTTTTCAAAATTGATGAAATGTTATTTTAGTATTAGACCAACAACAATAACATATAATGTATCGCATTCAAATACTTCATATATGCTGAGTAAAAACAGTCAATTATTTGAATTTAGGTATTTAGATATATTTATTTAAATAAAGAAAAAAAAAACCAAAACCACTTTATTTTCAAAAAATAAAAATATTCAACTAACATGTAAAATAACAATAACAATCTTTCATTCCATTAGGACCTACACACCAGGCAAATTTGTAAATTTTTGGAAATTGATAATTGCACCAATAACGACAATTCCAGTCCTCGCAATAGCCAGAAATTGGTAAACTAACATTGCAAATTTTGTTTCCATCTATACTCTTGGTGTCGATTATGTTTCCTGTCATTTGCTTAATGTCACCACCTACAAGAAATTTATACATATATTAAAAATTAATTAAAATCATTTTATTAACTCAAGTTACACTAAGTATTAGACAAGCAATGTGATCGTTTGAGGTTCCTTAAACTTAAAATAAGTTACTTATTTCATTTTTTTTATACATATTTTCATATTTTTTTTAAAAATAAATATTTATTTTAAAATTTTAAAACCAAATATTATTTTCAAAATAAAAAATAAGTTACTTATTTTCAGAAAAAGTACATACATACCTATTTTTTTCCTGAAATAAGAGCTTATTGGCGGAAAAAAGTGATGGCTAAACAGGGCCAATATAATTTATATAAAATGATAACAATATTCAATAGCATATATTTTTTAAAATAAAATATTTGATATGGTGTATAAAAAATTGATGAATTTTATAAAATATAACAATCGTAATTGATAAGAATTCTTAAAATGGAAGTAAAAAATTTATATTACCAACATTTATAATACAACAATAACGATGTATGAAAATTTTGTATATGTACATACCTGTTTTGACATATAAATCCATGCTAAGAACTGTATAAACTAAGTATGCGCAAAGAATGCATGCCATTAGTTTACCCATGGTATTACATGAACACTTGACACTCGTTTGATAGAAAGAAAAGATTATTTTCGAATGCACAAAACTAGAGAGCACTACACATATATTTATATACATATTAAAAGATTCTCATATATGTTAAAAAAATCATATCATAATATTTAAAAAAATATATTTTGATAAGATTTCGTACAACATTCATATAAAAATATGAAAATTTATTTCCAAATAAGATATTATTTATAATAATATGTAGAATAAAATACTTATATTGTATAGTATATAATATACTTGTATAGTATATAATATAAGAATATAAGATATTATAAATAATGATATATACACACACATACGTATGTATGTTAAGTTTTAAATATGAACTACATATATCATTTTTATATATTTTGAAAGGTTAATAATTTACGTTAATACATCTGATATATTTTTTTTATTTTGTGTAAATTTGTCAAATAAATAAGCAATAATAAAATAATTAGAAGAATTATTTTAATAATGATTAAAAGGTATTATATAATACATAAAATTTTATTTAATATAAATATATATATAGCTTGGATTCGTGTTATAATAAATAAAATTTTAATACTTATTAAAATATACTCGTATAGTTTAGATCTGAAGTAAATTCTATTCAATTTTTATTTTAATTTCGAATTATATCATAATAAATAAAAATCTATTGAATATATAAATATATATAATTTAAATGCACAACTCAAATATGAATAAATTAAGCAAAAAAAATAAAATTCCACTTTTAATAATATAATATAGTATAAATATTTTTCGATAGAAGGGTATTTTATATTCTCAAGTATCAAAGATTCGATGACAAATATGTAATTTGCTTAAGCAAAAAATGGGCCCACATATTCGGGCCGGTTTAATTACACAAGGGTTGACCCGAAAACAACAAGAACTCTTCAAAACACACACCACTCACACGGTAAAACTAACACACCCACCTAACTGCAACACAACACGACACAGGAACAGGAACTCTCTGGATCCTTAATAATCCTGGTAATAACTAACTTGTAACTATCATCATTCTCAACTTTACTTATGTTCTGTCTCTTTAATTGTGTATATATCACTGTGTGTATGTATGTTTTTATTTTTAGAATTGCTGCTTTATTTTACAATCTAGGGTTTCGTTTCATGAATTTGATCTCTCCTACGTTTATAACACACACTAGCTTGGATATGATTACACTTGTAAAAGATGAATGCGATTAGCCTTGGTTTATTTCTCGTATGCCGAATTATTTACTTGGAAATTTCGCATACTATGCATTTTGAGCTTGTACTTGTTTTAACTTTACAGATGATTTACAGATGTCGTTTAATTTTAATATTTAGGGGATTTTTAGATGAATTTGATAACACCGACTTGCTATTAGTGAGGTGGAAATTCAGGGATAGGTGGCCGATCTTCCGGGAAAAAAGGTATTATTCTAAGTGTTACTATATTTTTGGTATTTCTATTAATTTTCCGTTGTTTCATGTGTTATTGTAAAGCTGCTAGAAGCGTATGGCTTGTATGCATAATCATGTATGCTTATATTCTTACTTTTTAAAAAAAAATCTATCGTATATTTTGGTTTGTTGGTAAAGATATGAGTCCTGCGTTCTTGTACATGCTTCATTTAAGTATATGCTCCAGCACAAAATACACGTGCACAATAATACATTATTAAAAGGGATACGAGATTTACAAAGCATCATTTATCTCCTATAATTTCAGATAGAAAGGCTTGCATAGAATTACAACGTGAAGGTGAAGATTTTACCCGCCAACTGTTATTAATACTATATTGCAAGTCTTTTAACTATTTCTTTATTGACTAAGATTTACTTGTGTTTTATAAACTGTACAATTTAATGTCACTGGTGCACATTATTAGATTATAGAAGGGGAAAAATTATGCATACAAGATTCCGCATGATGTTTGCATTTATATAGTTAGATTATTAATTAGACTACTAAAGTATGCAACAGTTGAAGTAACTAAAGATTAATATTTCGTTTATTTTGGGTAATTTTTATTCTTGATCGGCGCTGTACATATGTATTTAGCTGCTGTGCCAAATTGTTGCATGAAGAAGGGTTTCATTTCTAATTAAAAATTATTATAAGGTAAATGATAAGAATACTAAAGGTACTGATGATTAATATAACTAGGTTCACTATTTTTAACTTTGTGCTAAATAATTTTGTGCGATTGTGTATATTGCAGGTTCAGCATTGCAATTTTTCCTAGTGATAAATTTTTAACGCAGACGAGAACAAATATTTGTTCTGGAAAAGGTAATATTGATGAATAATTATGTAATTCAAAATTGCTTACTTACCCCTCTATTAATTGAAATAATCAATCTTTTAATTTACTAGTTGTTATCTTAATGTTAGTGGATGCAGAACACTGTATTCACCCTACACCTAATCAGTTGTATCTTCCTTGTAATAAAAAAACAGAAGAAAGCTACATCAGCCAGCTTTTAACACTTAATCCAAGGGTACCCTGGCTGGAATTTCAGACTTTTGATTGTTGTGCATGTGATGGTGGGCTTTGCTCAAGGGCTGTAATGGATAACACAGATTCAGATGAGCCAAAGAAAAAGCTAGCCCGTCTGGACTCTCTTCCATTGCCCATGGCTCGCCACTCAACTAATTCACCAGATAGCAACAAATCTGTAAGCCTCCTCCTCTCTTGCTGTCTTGATATTATCAAAATTCCAATCTTATATTAAAATACTAATATGTTGTTTGTTAAAATTGGTTTATGAATTTATCCGTATGAAGATACATGTTTAGAAAAGAAATTGCTTTTGCTTGTTCGAAAATTTGGTTGAAAAGTTCCGGTTCATTTTACTTACCTAAAGGAAGTTATATTTGATCTTGACTTGTCATATTGAATCGTTTAACAATTTTTTAGCATGCTTCTAGCAACTTCTTAAGCATTTGGGCTTGAGATGAATAGTAGGATTATTAAGGATTCTTGTAGTTCTTTGGATTCATTCAGTGTGAGATGGGATTATGGCTTGAGTTGCTATATGTAAGTACATTAAAAGGCTTCAAGGGGTTATCCTTTCTAGATCTTAGCCTGAAGTGAGATAGGCTGTTGTACTTTGACTTTTCCGCCGTGAGTGAGGGTTCTCAATATATTTTAAGATGAGGTCAGTCTAAGACAAGGACCCTTGTCTCCTTAATAACGAAGGCGAGGAGGCTTCCATATTGGATCAGAAAACATAAGATTCTGTTTAACAAAAGAAATATTAGTGTTGCACTGCGACAATATTTCAAGCATGCACTATTCTTTTGGCCTACCTCTAGATACTAATATATTTGATGACCATATGATACAATGTAAATTATTTACTGATAATGCTAGATTCCTTGATTAGCATCATACAACATGCACCTCACTAATCTTGCTTTTAATGTTCACCTGCAAGAGTAATGCATCTTTTTCTCTTTATTTCATGCATATTCTTCTGGTGAATGAACTCGCCCTATTGCAGGTTGATGCAGCAGTTCTTCAGTATCAGAATCAGAAACTTGTTCAGCAGTTAGATGTGCAGAAGCACGAGTTGCACAATGTTGAAGCCAGAATAAAAGAACTGAAGGACAAACAGACTTCCTATGATGAGATATTAATCACAGTGAACCAGCTATGGAATCAGGTTGCTTCATCTTTTGCACGTCTCATTATCCCATGGTCAGTATATAATTTATATTATAGTTTTATTAATTTTTCCTTGTTCTTCTGATGTAGTTGGTTGATGATTTAATTTTTCTTGGCGCACGTGCCGGGGCAGGAAAAAGTACTGTACAGATGTTGGATCGCACAGACCGTGTTAGAGGTTTTTAATGATATTAGTTTGCTTTGCATGATATTGGTGATCCCTACTACATGGATAGATTAATTGTATACTATCTGTAATCTAGGTACAGTTCCGTCATGTCCTGCAGAGGAGATATTTCTTTGTAGATTGTTAGAATTGAGCTGTGGAAGCGATGGATCTGTTTATATTAAAGAAGCACTTGCTTCTCGTCATTCTGCAACTCTAGAAATGATGAGATTCCTGGAAGATACTATCGAGGCACAAAGAGAAGAAGCTGAAAGCATAAGTCAGGTTTTGCTTGGGAAGCCATCTAGAGAAGGTCAGGGAACCTGCCTATAAAGAACAATTTACTATTTATAGACATCACTTCTCATCATCACTCTCTAGGTTATGGGCCTCCTTTTGTTGCTTTCGAAATAGCTGGATTCTAAAATCTAGTCCGGTACCTATGATAAATACATATAAGATGTACTTCCTTTTTTTTCTGAATAGCACACGAAAAAGATACAAGAAAACAATAAGAGTACTAGTTATATGAATGACCCATGCTTTTATAAACTTCTGCTTAAACTTCTCGAAGAGTACTTTCTACTATCAGTGCTAAATCAAGTCATGGGACATTTTGCTATTTCTTAGATTAATATTAGATATTGTTGTTCTTCAAAATCTTTTTGAATTGACAATTCGATCTATTACAATCTGGAATATGCAGATGTTGTTATGCAGTTATCTAAGATTGACAATATGATGAAAGAGGAGGCTAATAGTCTTCATGAGGTGATTGATATGTTACACATGAAGCATAAAGAATATGCTGAAGAGGTTCAGGCATGTATTGGTAGTCACTCGATGGATCAATCAGAGATTACACGTCTTGCAGGTTTCTAATATTCCTTGATATATTTTGTGACTTGCAATTTAAATGTTGGCACCCTTTTGTTTTTTCAGTCTTGATTGAAGATCAAGTTTGCATTGGATGCTAAATGTTTGCTTTATATATGCTTTGTTCAATACTAAATGTCAAAAAACATTCATAAATCATGTGCTTACCTGCCATATACAGACCAAAAGATATGAAAAACAAAGGTCAAATGTTAGGACTCCCATATCTAGAGGTTGTTGATAATCTCTGGCTTATGTTTATTAGAACCATGTATACTAGTTAGTTTTTTTTCTTTTAATTTGATGAATGCCTGACCTTGCTCAAAAGGTGAGCTGGAAGAGAGCATGGCTGAACTCGAAGAAAGTAGAAGAAGACTGGTTAACCTTAAAATGCAGAAGGATGCGGCATCTGGTGTGCATAGTTTAGTTTCAGGAGCTGTAAATGGAAGTTTGTCACCAGAAAAACATGCAGACAAGTCTATGGGTTTACGGGAGTTGAAAGATTCAATAGAGGAAACAAAGGTGTGTATATTTGAGTCAACTCTCTTGGTTTCTTCCTCTCTTACAAAAGCACACATATCCATGTACTGTTTCTACTACCATTCATATCTCTCTTATGTAGATATTGGCAGCTGATCGTTTTGCTGAGCTACAAGATGCACGCGAGGACAATCTAATCTTGTCCAAACAGCTGCAAGTTCTTCAGGTTGTATTTATATGCGTGTGTTATACTTCCATTTTGGCTAAAAATTGGTGCACCTGTCTAACTTTACGAGTGATGGTGCTCTTGTAGAATGAACTGAATGATAATAAGTATGTACATTCATCCCGTCCATACACTTCACTGAATGACCAGCTCCAACATTGGTCTGCGGAAGCAGAACGGTACAAGATGTTGACAGATACACTGCAGGTGAAGCTGCAAGCTATTTGCCAATTCCTTCTGTTTGGATGATGTATTTATTAAAGTTGAATTCCAGGCTGACAGGTCTTTCGTCATGCGAAGGGAGAAAGAATTGAATGGAAAAGCAGAAGCAGTAGATGTTGCAAAGAATGGAATCAGCAGTGCTGAATCTAAGATTGCAGAACTGGAGCAGCAATTGCAGAAGTGTGTCACCAAAAATAATGAGTTAGAGATTAAAATGGAAGAAACTTTGGAAGATTCAGGTTAAATCGTTTACCTTGTTATTTATTTTCGGTTGTGGTAAAGTTTGCCTCTGACAAACATTACCTTCTTCAGGAAGAAAAGATATTAAAACAGAATTTCATGTGATGTCATCGGCTCTGTCTAAAGAATTGGGACTGATGGAATCTCAGTTGACTCGGTGGAAGGATACTGCTGATGAAGTTCTTACTCTACGTGAAAAAGGCCAGTCACTAAAAGGCTTATTAAATGAAAAGGTTCCGTCTTCTTTCATTGTAGGCTTCTTTTGTTAATATTAAGTGCAAGTCATTTGTTGTGGGACACTAGAAAATTTAGGTCACTTATTAACACAAAGTACATATTTAACCTTGTGAAATCGTCCATATTTAATTACAATTCAAAATGTTGAGAAGTGCATCCACAATGATAATTTGTTGCAGCAAATAATAACATGCTTAAATGTTTGCTGAGATTACTCTTTTATTGGAACTTATCCTTCTTTATTTATTTATTGTAGGCTAGTGAAAAGAAGAATTTGGTAGGTAAATGTGCTGAGCAGATGTCTGAAATTAAATCTCTGAAGGAACTTGTAAGTTATCTACACTTGTCCCGCCATGATCTGTTCGTGAAGATATATCTGTTCCTGTATCCTTCGTGGCAGTCATACTGATTCAATATATAAATTCTGGTGATTTGTTTTGTTATTTGTTGCAGAGTGAGAAATTGCAGAAGGAAAAACAAGAATTGCTAATTTTCCTGGACATGCTAGGCCAACAAATATATGACAACAGGTACATATCTGGGCTGTTGCTCAATCTTGCATAAGGGCTTCTGGGTCTCGGTTTCGTATAAATTTTTTCATAACAATGGTGGAATAATCCCCAATTTATCAACTTATGGAAAAATTAGTGATGGTGATCTATGGTGTGCATAATGATCTGTTTACTGTTTGGTAGAAAATCTGTCCTCTTGATAATAATAAAGGAGCAGTCTAGCATACTAGGATACTAAAATTGTGTATTTCTGTATGTGCTGTATGTTTTGTTCCCAAATTATATTGCACAAAGTACCGAGTTTTTAACTGAGTCTTAATTATGAATCAGATAAGAAAAAACATTAATGCAGTTACTATTGTGATTCTTGATTGCTAAAGGAGGAGGTTGTCCCGAGTGCAGAAGGCTCCCACATTAGGGAAGGCCCCTCTGTGCATAAGTTTACCATGGCTTCCCTGAGAATATAAAGGCCCAGTGCCAAATTCGGCCCTTCAAATAATTTCAATTTTATAAAGATGTATTATATATAAAAATGAAATAACATTTGACAGCAAAAAAAACCTAAAACAATATTTTATTTAATAGTTTAGGTTATTGTAATAATAAACCTTCAAAATAGTAATTTATTTAAAGAGGTGGCCATCATCTAAATTTATGAATTCTCTTTATCGTCCAAATTTTGAGACAACTCTAACAATTAGTATATAATATGGAATATAACTACTTAAAATTATAAAATAAATACCGTAACTAATACATAAAAATTTATATTTTTCAAGTTAAGATATAAATTCAAATTACGCAATAATTAATGTATAATATTAAGTTAGTTTGTAAATTAAATATAATCATTTGGAATTTTAAATTATATAATTAATGTGCAAAACAATCAAACAAATAAATTAAAAGTATATTTAAATAAGATATTATTCTTTAAAGCAAGATGTGCTACTAGTTTAACTTTAATTAACTTAATGTCTCTTAGTTTCTATAAACATCTATCTTCCCACTAAACATCTGTAATACTACTAGTCTTTCTTCCAACGAGTCATCGTTTTCGTTGTCATCATGCTGGACTAGGCTGGTCTTCAACCAAGTTTTTTAACGTTGTAAATTAGAACCTAGTATTTATGCATCTTCCACTCAATATATACTTTGCTACCCGGACTCGGGGCTGGAAGTGTATAACATGGATACATGTCCAAGTGTCGGACTTTGCAACTTTTGAAAATTTTATAATGTTTTTGGTAGAAAATAAGTGTCCAAGTGCCCATAGCAATCTGTGTGTTAAGTGTCCAACACAGGTTCATGTGGCAAATGAAGAGTCCGGGAAATAAAGAATATACATACATTTGTACTGAAATATAATAATTTGAGGCTCCAGACTGTACTTGGGCACCGAAACTTGCCCTTATTTTTTTTATAAATGGTTAGGACTTAGGTCGTCAAGTTAGCTTAGTCCATACGTGAAACTTAATATAAAATTGGAGAGAATGTATGTTAAGCCTCTTAGTGGAATAGGTATAGACTCATAGTTTTGGAGTTGTAGGCACACTGATTAGTGTCCAATTTTCTTTTTCAAATGCCTCTAGTCATTTGGGCTTAAAGTTTGTCATGGTCCAAGTTAGTTGAAATTTATTAGGCCTTTCAAGTGCATGTAATGTATGACAAGATTGTGCATCAAGTATACTGTATTTGATAGAAAGTGAGTTGCGTGGTTCATTTCCTTGGCTTTTTTGTTCTTCAAGTATTTTATTTTCCTTAAAGAGCCCTATGTTTCCATAATTCTAGCTCCCTTTTGCAATGGTTATGCTCAAACATAGATTCTTCATTTAGCGAGTGTGGTAAGATAATCTTGACCAATATAACTTAAACTATTTCTGTTACTGTTATTATGTGACTATCCATCAACTTTTTCCTTCTGAATGTAAGAGTCTTGCATCGCCATTCTAGAATATTAGTCTTATTCCCATAATCCCATCTGCATCCTTCATTCCCGCCCGTCTGCATCCTTCATCTCTGCCCATCTACATCATCTCTGCCCATCTGCTCTGTGTGTGCCCTTCATCTCCGCTCATCGCTTTCGATTGGTGTTACTAACGACGCAAGAGACAAGACTAGAACATGATGAGAAGGCAAGCATGAGTGTTCCAGTCACAAAATTTAATTCAAATTAAAAGACAAGAGGATTTTAAAAATGATGACAACAATGGCATGTGTAATGAATGTCAGAATATCAAGAAGGAAATTGTGAATGAGGTGAGGGTTTATGAATGAAACTGTAGGTAGATGCATGATACATGTTTGGATATATGATTAAAAATGAAAAATACTCAAAAGCCTGAAGTGACATTAATAGAGAGTTGGATGAGTGGTCCTGGTTTAAGATTTGTTCTATCTCTGCTTTTTACCCGATATTACTGACTTACTGTATATTAAATGACACTGCAAAAATAAGTATCTTATAAGAAGAGAGACTTGTGTGAAGAGTAATAAATAAGGCTGGAAAAACTACTTGGAAACTTCTACAAATGTCGAAGAATATATATAAATTTGACAAGGCTATCGCGTGCCTATCAAATAATAAGTCCTAACAAATCCTTCTACTTATGCAGTAATCATGTAGATTTCAGTAGGGTGTGTCAACCCCAAAGGACAAATGTATTAATCAAAAGTTACTATTGACTCGATTCTACTATGCAACTAATACAATAAAATATTGAGAAATTTCCTAACTACTTTATACGAAAGTAAATAAAATGTATTAATCAATTAACTTGAACTAAGTATATCCCCACTTAGCCTGAATCACTGTAAAATAATTACCACTATCCTCGGAAGAGTATTAATGGCTTCTTTAAAAATACAATCACGCCTATCTCATGGTATCACACAATTTAGAGACATTATAGTTTAGATGTTGGCCAGATGGATATCAATGTTGCATTCTGCTGACAAAAACTTGTTAACCGATTTTGATGATATCTAGTCATAAAAATGCACATGCTTTGCAGATGAGGCTGTTTGATGGGCAAGATGTGTTATCTCATTGTAGCCTAGTGGACACCCCTCGTCTCTTGGTAACAAGAGCTCGAGGGTTCATACCTCAATGGAGGCATGTGTGAGTATTTAAATTGTGAATGACCTTTACCAAAAAAAAAGGGGATCTGTGAGGTACAAGTGCTTTTCTGGTAGAATTTTCATAAACTTAACTAGGAGGTAAAAGTGTCAGTGAAATGTAATAGTAAAGTTGTCACCTTTGGTCAAATCTTGGGATATCAAAAGCATTTTAGCCAAAATTAGCATCAATGATCAACCTTTCTATTTTTCTTCTCATGAGGAAGGAAAATAGAGCTGTCCATTTGGCATGATGTATTTTTGTTGTAGTAGTTGTGAGCTACAGATTGTATATTGCTGAAAAGTGTTAATTTTAATTTAGTTTGTGACCAGTTTTCCATGGATACACTTAATATATATAAATTCTCCTTGGTTCAGAGATGTGAGGGAAATTAAAGAATCAGAAAGAAGAGCTCATTCTCAAGCAGGTGTTTTGAGAAATGCTTTGGAAGAGCATGGTTTAGAATTGAGGGTGAAAGCTGCAAATGAAGCCGAGGCAGCTTGCCTACAAAGATTATCTGCTGCAGAATCGGAAATAGCTGATTTGAGGACCCAACTTGATGCTGTTGAAAGGTCTTATTTCTGGGTCTTCCTTTATTTAATTAGAAACATGTATTAATATTTGGTTGCCTGATCTGCTTCATGAATAATTATTTCTGTTGATAATGTATTCCATCTCAAGGTAGATGTAAATATAGGGAGAGAGTTGGAATTGTCATTATGAGCAAAGTGACATATATATAATTTATGTAGATAGAAGGAGAGTTGTCTTTATGAAGTGTGTAATGTCACTGTTGATATTATAAGCTGTAAATAGGAAATTTGAAGTATATAAACGTAACTAACTATTTTGGGTTCATAACTATTAAGTTTTTACTTTGAAGTAGGGTGTGGGTTCATATCTCATGCACTACTATTTCGGCTTTTTCACCCATAATGCTACTGATATTTCAATATATTATTTATATGTATATGAGTAAATATATATCTATTAAGTTTTGAAGGCCCCTAGCCGTAGTTGTCTAGGCTGCTAATTTCCTCGAAATAGGATGTGGTTTTTGCATTTCCCACTATTAACATTTTTTTGGAGTACCCTAGAACTTATTCCTGCTTCAGCTACTGACTGTCAATGTTTATTTGGTAAATTAGTAGAACATTTCGAGTCCTACGAGTCTTAGTAGTGCATTTATCCTCTTTCAAGACAAGTCTTGACCTCCGAACCTTCCAGTAATTTAGGTAGTTCATTATAATGTTTCTATTATGTCTATCAATAAACTCACTTGTCTGATTTCAAGTTAATCTGAACTAGAACATCAAATTTTGGCTCTGGGTTGTGTTTTACGATGATAGCAGAGTTGGTAATGCACTAGGGGTGAACTAGTGGTTGATGAGATCATGAGAAACAGGTTAAATTAATCTGTTCCGAGTTATGGCGCTGGGCCTAGTAACTACATGCCTACATTTTAAAAGAATTAAGATATAAAATACATTTCATCGATATGCATATATAGACTATAAGACTGCGCCCTCTTAACTTCCTACTAGAGTATTACCAAAACATATTCCCTGATAAAAAAAAGTTACCATTAAACATATATTCACCAATGCCAAGGTGTATTCACCTGGATTTTAATACTGGATGGGAGAATTAAGTGTGTCTCAACTGCATAAGAAAAGTTCTTGCAATGTTAATCTTACTTTTTTAACTCATTATTCTTGTATTGTTTTTATCTGCTTCTGTTGGGAGGCATACACGACGGTGAAAATGTTTATTAAATGAATTAAGTCAAAACATACAGATAAACTATAATCTGCAAATTTATGAAGTAAATGTTTTCTCAACTGCAGAGATGTTCTGGAACTCACAGAGGCTATCAAAATTAAAGATGGAGAGACAGAGGCTTATATATCTGAGATAGAGGTGAAATATTAGCTAGAATAAGTTTATTTTGTCAAGTGTGAGCATGTGTATCCATTGTCCTTTTGTTGACTCCCCTTTTCTGTGGTTCAGACTATTGGTCAAGCATATGAAGATATGCAGACACAAAACCAACATCTGTTACAGCAGGTTACTGAAAGAGATGAATACAATATTAAGGTCTTTTTCTGGTCATGAAATCACTTTATTCTGAAACACTATTCCTCTAGGTGGCAAAATATGTGACCTTAGTGAGGTTTTCTTGTACTTCAGCTGGTCTCTGAGAGTGTGAAGACAAAGCAGGCACAAAATTCCCTACTTTCCGAGAAGCAGGCACTGGCAAAGCAACTTCAACAAGTCAGTGCAGTGTTGGAATCTTTGAAAGTGAGGATAGCTCATGGTGAACAGCAGGTAAGGATTCGTGTTACTTGATGAATATCTTATGTGTTGATTACTTTTCTTAAAATGATATTAACTTGCAGATGAAAGTTTCAATTGTGGAAGCTCTGAAATCTACTCAAGAGGATAGGCAACTTGCAGTTAACCTGGAAAATGCGAAGTGGGAACTTTCAGATGCTGAGAAGGAATTGAAGTGGCTGAAATCTGCAGTTTCTTCATCTGAGAAGGAATATGAGCAGGTCCAGCGGAAGTGGGATGAAATTAAAAAAGAACTGGACATTGAAAGGTTTGTTTTTCTCTCTCTGAAATTTTAACTATGTTATGCCTTTTACACTTTACATTCATGTATGCATCAACTCACTGAGTTCCTGTAACCAGAAGTGAGAGAAAGAAGCTTGATGATGAACTCATGGAACTAAATGGAAAAGTTGACGAGATTAGTTCAGAAACGGGGGAGGCTACCATTCAGAAGCTCCAGGATGAAATTAAGGATTGCAAGGGTATTCTCAAATGTGGAGTGTGTTTTGATAGACCAAAAGAGGTATGTTATCGTCATTTTCATCTCTGGCTGTACTCTTTATATAATCACGTGTCCTATTTTGAATAAAAACAATCTTTTATTAATTTTTTAATTGGATTATGTCCCTTCTTGTATCTTATAAATTTTGTGTCTTATATATAATGTAGCAGCATCCATCTACACTATGCAGTTTAGGAAGTAATTAGGCTGGCGTAAAGTATTCTTGCTAAATGACCTAGGCTCCATGATGCAGGACAACTCGTAAAATATATATATGATACGATAATAGTCTAATAGATATAACTTGGGTGAATGAACCGCAGAACACCCACTGCCCCAAGGGTTTCCCAATCGCAGAAGGGAGAAAAGTTATGGATCGCAACCCATAAAAGAGACCCAATTCAATATTCAAAGATGTTCTCAATAATCAAGTCTAATTTAATATGTGGGGATTACAATACTTATATAGAGAATAGAAACCCTAATCAAAGGCCCGTTAACACCTGGGCTTATTATAAATAAACTACTTATTTAATAAACTAAAAGCCCCACATATAAAACATATAGATAAATACTCTACACTAAACAAACATAATCTAATTAATAGCATATATATTAATTCTTTATTCTCGTTCACCATCACTTCATCTGTTGCTAAAGTCATTTTAAGCATGTTAGGCTATGCTTGTGTCATGTGATTAATAGCCCATGCACTATTGAGAATCAAGGTGCCCAAGCTGGGTGTCAAAGGTGCTCCTAGTGCTAGAAAAGGTGTAGAGTTCGATTATCACCTCCCCTCCACCTATATTTAGAAGTATATCAACTGTTGGGAAAAAAACCCATGTACTATTGGACTTCTTTCTCTCATTTTGTACCTCATTTGATCCTTGAGGTATCCTTTAGTTGCTAACCATTTCAATCAGTTCATGTTCATAGGATTAGTAACACCTAGGAAGAGGGATTATTAATCTCCCAGTATGAACCAGAACGTAGAAATTCATAAAAGTAGTCCATGGTATTATTTTTAGAATAAAGTGCATCATCTGGGCTTGCATTTTAGATAGTATATCACTTGCAATACTACAACTTTATGACTACCACTTGCAGTACTGAAGTTTACATTCGGTTGCAATTAAACACATTCTGTCTATCACAGCTAACTGTGGGAGTTTTATCCTCAAATTCTTATTTTTGAATGAATAAGAGTATATTTTAGGGTCGAGGAAAACATATATGATAAAATTATAGTCATGGAAATATGAATTAGATGAAAAAGTCCTCACAAAATTATCTAGAATCGATGAAATATAAACTATGATATAGCAAGTGGTAGTTTAAGAAGTGTTGTATTGCAAGTGATATGTTGGCCAAAATACATATTCATAAAATGCACTTTAGTCTTATTATAAATAGATTAACCTTCAATTTTCAAGCTTACATTAGATCGATGCATTTATTAGTTAATGTTCAGTTTGATGTGGAAGCTTAGAAAAGTTTGTATTATCGGGTCGGTCAACCCGTGATTTAGATACTGCACAAGCGCCATATTATAATCTGGCTGATTCAGAACGAGTGGGGGTGGCATTTGCCCTTCACAAGCACCTTTGATGACCAGATTGGATATTCTTTGTATTTGGCAGGTGGTTATTGTTAAATGCTATCATCTATTTTGCAATCCCTGCATTCAAAGAAATCTAGAGATCCGACATAGGAAGTGCCCAGGTTGTGGAACTGCATTTGGACAAAGTGACGTTCGTTTTGTGAAGATATGAAAGAGCTTTCCCATTTGGGTCTGCTGTGGAGTTGGTTTTTGTATTGATACGTAAGAAACAGGCACAGTTAGTTATCTTTGATATAGAAAAGGGATAGGCGTGTATCCCTTGTGCAGTTGCTAATTCTGATGTTAGTTCTCCATTGTTAACCTATCTTTGTGATGTATGTATATGAAATTGTTCATGTGAATGGTTAGCTTAGCTGAATGGAAAGTAGAAATTGCTAGTGAATCGCAATTTTGTAGCAGTTGGAATATCAATTTTTTCCAAGAAATATTTGATTCTTATTCACACATTGGTGCTTCTTAGTACATGGGGCTATACACGTAGAACCACTAATGCTAATTCAGAGATTACTGTGAATACTGTCTAGGAGCCTAATCTTCTCAAATCTTTGTTTACCTAGACATTTATGTCGACACAAGAATTGGTAATGCATTATTTTATAACAATCTCGCACTTGCCGGAATATTTTCTGTTTCTCCCTTCTGGAATGTAAGCCTTACAATTTTATACAATCATCTTTTTATTGAACAAGGTAAAATGCTTGCTATGAGAAACATAACTTTGGTAAAGAACAATATAGTATTTAGTATACGTCAAAAAAAATAGTATTTAGTATAGTTTTGTAATATATAGTTGAATTAATTTCCAATATCTGGGCAATGCTAGAAGTTCTAAAAATCTTTTCAAAAATGATCCAAAATAATGTAGTAGAAACTTTTACTTAATATAATTATTTGCATACATTGTGGGTTCATTATTTTAAACGGGGTGGAACAAAAAAAATTTGTTACATACTCATTTTGTGAAAACTCTTGGAGTAACGCATTTTGATTCAGAATTCAGATAACTCAGTCCGTCAACAAAATGTGGCAGTTGAGTTTTGTTCCTACAACAAATCAAGGCAATTGAGTTCCAAATTTACGTCAGGCCAGTTCAAAATATGTAATTACATTATATTATGTTTGTAAACATATATTTTATTTTAAATTATAAATTTTAAATGACATGAATTGAGTTATTATTTTAAATTCTCAAATTTATAATAGTATTTGAATATTTTGGATTGTAAATGAAACTTCAATTCAAATCCAGATTTTTTTTATCCAAACATATTATTTGATCAAATTCAAAATTTTAAATGAAATCTAGATTTCCAAACAAGTCGAATTTAATGGTTGGAATGAGAATTGGAAATAAAAATGAACAGTACGTGAATAATAATTATTTAGAATAAAATCTTAATTTTCTGTTAATCGAATTTATTAATTATGAATCAAATTCCCCATAATCATGCTGACTGGAACTAGATAGAAAACTAGATAACGAAATGTATGGCTTCGAGACATAACAAGAACAAGATTTATTGAATTTAAAAATGGGCCACGGTCGACAAGAGATATAGATAAATATTGAGGATATTATGTATAGATAAGGATAAGGAGCCATCATGCAAACAATGTTCCAAGTATCATACACGATGCTGACAATTTCGGATTTTGGGTCGGGTTGATAGACTCGAGTCATAATTTTAACTCATTCCGAACCTGACTCGAAATTTTAATGCGTCAGAATATTCAATCCGAACTCAACCCGAAATACTCATGAGTAATCCGAACCCGACCCAAAATAATTATAATTTATTAATAAATATAATTAATAAATTAATAAAAATTAATTATTTTTATTATAATATTTAATTTTAATAATATTTAAATTAAATATATAATATTTAAATAATTAATTAATATATAAATAATATTTAATTTATTTAATTTATATTATATATATAATTTCGGGTCATTTCGAGTGAGTTTCGGGTAACCCGAAAATGACCCAATTTTTTCGGGTTAGTTTAGGATCAATCCTGAACCCGAAAATCTCCAACCCGAATTCGTATTTTTCAGGTCGTTTTCGGGTTGGGTAGTCGTGTCCGGTCCAAAATTGTCACCCCTGTCATATAGCTTAAAACATCTGAAATATTGTTTACTAAAATAGGCGAGGATGTGATAATAAAATGGTATCTGTCAACTCTGATTCAATGCTCACAATCAAATAATTTATAATTATTTTCGATTCATTTAGGTTGAAAGAGAAATTTGGCTACAACATTATAGAAGAGACTCTTGCTGAAATAACAGGAAAAAAAGTATTAAAAATAGTTATGAATTGAACTTTCGAATCAAGTTTTGAGAGAGAAACATGTTTTTTTAGAGAATGAACTGAGTTAGCAGAGATCTAAAGAACAAGGATGTAATAATGGATTGTTACATTGGTCTAGTACCTCATATTATGTATGAATACTCGAGTTTCACATGCTCTCTTTACGTGTAAGTATTTTCGTAATCCTCTGTCAGTTGCCTACCTACTTACCCTATTTATAGGGGATCAAGTCCATATGTAATTATAGGTTATAGGATTCTGATCTTGAGTGATCATATTTTGATATAAAGTTTATCCTTGACGAATGCTCATGTCGAAGTGATTGCATGAATATAAGTGTCCTAAATCGCTTAGGACTCTTTGAAAGCTCCTCATGCATATATATATATATATTGACAATCATATGAATTATCCTCCATTATGCTATTTTATTCTTGTATTTATCTTCTTTTAATTAGGAGAAGTGTTCACTTAAAAATAATTTTTTAAGGAGAAACAATTCAAGCATGATTGATGTTATATCCCTTCCTGCAGAAGCTGTCATGAAAGCTACCTACTGGAAGCTACATAATTTATAAACCACTTACATATTGGATACACATGAACCTCCAGTGATGGATTGGTACAGAGATCAGGATAGTATATAGCCCCCCAGATTCTTAAAAAAAAAAAAAATTGTGTACAAGATTAAAAAATAAAATAAATAAATTAGACCCCTCTAAATATTTTAGTACATACTAATTTATTTTTAAAAAATGAAAAATATTTTCAGAAAGTCAAATGAATACATAAAAAATATTTTCATCAAACTTTTTTAATAACTTTTTAGTTTTATACTTTAATATTACATTGGTAATAGACTAATGGTTAAATACATATTTACTTATTACTTATTATACTAATAGTCTGACACAACACATTACACACGACCTAAGAAGTAAGAAAGAAAAAAGCATAGACTCTCTGCTCTCTCACTTGCTCTCTGCATCTCTCACTCCGTGAGATTGTGACTCTGTGTCTCTAACTGACTGACTATGTGTCTTCTTCAACGATTTACAAATCTTGAGGTTTGATTTTAAATCTTTTTATGAATTTTTTTCTTTTTTTCTTGTGTACTGAATCTATTATTCCACTTAATTGATTCATAAATTGTAATTTTCTTGTAGACTTTTAGTTTGTTATTGTGTATTTTGTTGAATTGTTTTGCCATTTTACCCTAATATATAATAATTTAATATTTCAGAATTAAAATAGAGAATTCAGAGGGTTAAAACTAAACCTAGAACTGAGGATGTTGGCTCAAGTTTTAATCCTAATATTTCTGCCCCTAGTGTTACTAATAATGGATCTGATTTGGAAGAATTTCCTGCTAATCCTGGATTGAGAAGAGATATTTATGAGTATGATGTTAATATAAGGGAGAAAGTTAGATGAACTTATCTTCAAAGAGGGTCTTTTCAACCTAAAAATCATGATTTTCCTTGGTCTCAACTTAGAGTTCAGAAACGTAGATTTATTTCAATGTGGTTTAATGAATATAAACCTTGGCTTGAGTATAGTATTGCAAAAGATGTTGCATTTTGCTTGTCTTGTTATCTTTTCAAATCTGTTCACGGTAGACAATGAGGTGCTGATGTTTTTAGTGATGAGGGGTTTAGAAACTGGAAGAAAAAATATAAATTTACCATACATGTCGGTGAACATGATAGTAATCATAATAAGTGTATGTGTGCTTGTGAGGATTTGATGTATCATCGTCAACACATTGAAATTTATTTGTCTAATCATTCTAATCAAATGAGGATAGACTATCGTGTGATGTTGATAGCATCAATTGTTTGTATTAGATTTTTATTGCGTCAAGGAATGAGATTTCGTGGTCATGATGAATCTGTTGAATCATGTAATAGCGAGAATTTTATTAAACTGTTAAAATTTCTTACTGATCACAATGATGAAGTTAAAAAGGTTGTATTGTCCAATGCACCTGAGAATTTGACATTAACTTCACCAATTATTCAAAAAGACATTATCAGTGCAATTGCATGTAAAACAAGAATTGCTATTATTAATGAATTGAATGATGAACTATTTGCAATTCTTGTTGATGAGGCTCGTGATGTGTCTATGAAGAACAAATGGCAATTGTTTTGCATTTTGTGGATGACAGAGGATGCGTTCTGGAGCGTTTTATTGGTGTTGTCCATGTTAGTGATACAACTGCTTTATCACAAAAAATGAATATTGAGTCTCTTTTAACCCAATTTGGTTTGAGTATGTCAAGTATACATGGCCAAGGTTATGATGGTGCTAATAACATGCAAGGAGAATTTAATGGTCTCAAAACTTTAGTAATGAATGAGAATCAGTCTGCATATTATGTTCATTATTTTGCTCATCATGCAAACGTAAAGATATGCTTCGAGAGAAAGCACATGAAGAGGTTGTTGCGGTTCTTGAAGAGGGACTTATCTTATCTGGGCAAGGGCAGAATCAACAGATATCCTTGAATCGAGAAGCAACAACACGGTGGAGTTCTCATTATAAAACATTAATGAGCTTGATTTGCTTATTTGATCCAACAATTGAGGTACTAATGGTTATTGGAAATGAGTCCAAAATTATAAAGCAAAGAGCTCAAGCTGATGATATCCTTGAATTCGTGTAGTGTTTTGAGTTCATATTTTGCTTATTTTTTATGAAAAATATTTTGGGAATTTCAAATAATTTATCACATGCATTGCAGAGAAAAAACCAAGACATTGTGAATGCAATGAATTTGGCAAGAATAACTAAAACGTTGCTTCAAAATATGAGAGAGGAAGGATGAGAACCATTGTTAGACGAAGTTGTACCATTTTTGTATTCAACGCAATATTGTAGTTCCAAATATGGATGACTTCTATATGATTCAAGGCAGATCAAGGAGAAATATTGAAAGGCAACTAATTTCCACTTTTATCATGTTGAAGTGTTTTGCGTGGTGATAGATATGCAACTTCAAGAGTTGAATAATCGCTTCAATGAGGTAAATACTGAATTGTTGTTATGCATGACATGTCTTGATCCAAGTAATTCATTCTCATCATTCAACAAGGGAAGCTTGATTCGATTTGTTGAGTTTTATCCAAATGACTTTTCTATGTATGATTTGATGGATTTGGCACCTCAACTTGATTGCTATATCATGGATATGAGTACAAATGATCAATTTCAAAATCTTCACGGTCTTGTTGAGTTATCAAAAAAGTTAGGTCAAGTAAAGAAGCACAAGGTCTATCCATTGGTTTATTTGCTTGTGAAATTAGCTTTGATTTTATTCGTAGCAACTGCAAATGTGGAAAAGGTGTTTTCTGCGATGAAACATGTTAAAACAGAATTGCGGAACATGCTTGGTGATGAGTTGATGAATAACTGTTTGGTGGCGT
Source organism: Oenanthe sinensis (assembly GCA_028671895.1). Classification (NCBI taxonomy): domain Eukaryota; kingdom Viridiplantae; phylum Streptophyta; class Magnoliopsida; order Apiales; family Apiaceae; genus Oenanthe; species Oenanthe sinensis. The sequence goes on from CM053814.1 coordinate 11,247,919, forward strand.
ATATTGAAAGGGATGTAATAAATTCAATTAATGTTGAAGACATTATAGTGAGGTTTCAAAATATGGCACCTAGGAGAGTGTTATTGTGAGTTTGTAAGTTGTAACAATAATATGTCAAATTTAATTATATATTATATACCTAAAAAAAAAATTCGGTGGGACTAAAATCCTGCATACGCCACTATGAACCTCTCATGCATCACGTCATGTCGTTACGCCTCCTGAAGCCTCAGTACACCAAGTTCCAATATAAGCAGAATGAGTGTTCTATTAACAATGGTACATTTACATTAAATGGTCTTCCTCCTTAGATGGTTCTTCATTCTAGGACGGTTTCTCGCCCCATGAGACACCTCAATGATGCGTTTTATTTATCTATAACCGCAAGGTTGTATTATTTTTAAATTTTTTTGAACTAAAATATGTAACTAAAATTTTAATTTACAAATAAAAAGTAATTAAAAATAATTACTCTTTCTATTAAATTAAAAAACTTAAAAATTCGAAACCTCATAAATACACACATGTTTTTGAACCGGAAAGTAATGCAATTCTGTGAGGTCAATAAGAGCATCTCCGGGACTCTACCCTCCTTGCCAATATTTAGTGCCACATAGACTATTACAGGGATTTAGCAACAAAAATTCTACTTCAATCATGCAAGTCTTTACCAAAAAAAATTAGGTGAGAGAAAGTAATTCTGCACATAGGGATCCTCATTTGTTTCTCTTTAACGCTACATCATCTTTCATTTCATATAATTCAACATATATCTACTCCAATTATTTTACTCATTATCTATATTATCTAAAATATTGAATAAATATTATTTTTTAAATTATAAGAAACAATTATGGGATCAGACTAAAATGATTTTTTGATTTCCTATATTTTAGGTAATTATTATATTATTATATATTACCTCGAAGATACTCTAATATATTGTGTTCAAATTTCAAAACCGGCCAATTTTACACGTCTAGTTGTCGACTATATCTATCTGTATAACATACATACATACACTGTGTATGTATAACAAAATACTTTAATCAACACTGAGTTCACTTATTATTTCTTTATTTATTACATAAACACTTGCAACATACATACACATACACTGTGTGTTTGAATATCAAGAAATGCTTCTACAAGCCACTCCCAGTAACAAGTGTGTGCTAAGTTGTTCAAGTTTTGTTCCTAGGAGTGTGTGCCCAAGTTATCATATTGAGCTGAAAAATGATAATAAGAAGAGGGGTTCAAGAAAAATAGAGGCTTCTTTGATTGAGACTCCTGTTGTGTTATGGGCTGGAAGGGTTTGTATTCATTATGCTCTTTTGAAAGCTGGTCTTGCTGGATCTCCAGCTAACCCACTTGTCTCCCAAGGTCTCTCTCTCTCTCTCTCATTTCACAATTTCATGGGGTTTGATGTTTTTTGATTTTTTGGGCTTTTTATATTTGTTTGGTTTTATTGATATTATGTGAATTTATGGACTTGTGGGGTCTGAGTGTTTGTGGCAATTTTGGGGTGGTTTAGTATTTTCTTGAATTTTGGAGTGTGTGATGCAAGTTATATTGGGTTGTTCAATATGTTTTTAGATATTTGTCTTTGTTGGTGTGCGTGTGTGGGTGTCTTGGTGGAAACTGATGATTTGATGTGGTTGTTTTTAATATTCTGTTAAATGTCTGTGTTTGTAGATATAGGAAGTGGTGGTGGTGGTGGTGATTTGGGGTTCGCAAAGTGGTTTGAGGAGTTACAAGGCAAACCAGGTAAATAATTTGATGGAGTTCTCCTTACCATGTAATTGATGGCTGATTTTGCTACTTCTGAACTAGTCTGAATTACGGAGAGTTTTATAGGTAGTTTTTTTCTATATTTAGTTGGTTTATTGCTTGTGAATCTGGATCCGTGTTTGTTTAGTAAGTTGCTTTAAGCTGTTTACTTAAGAGTTTGAGGTTCGAAGCTATATCTTGTTTATAGTTCAATTTTTGACTGATTATTGCCATTAATGAATTCAACAATTATTATGATACTCCCTCAGTCCCACCCAATTGTTAACGTTTCGGAGAGAAGGTCCCGCACGCATTTTAAGGTGCATATAAAGTATAGTTCCATAACTTATTTTTAATTTTTTTTCTGAATAAAAATTTAATGTTTAAATTTTTATTCAGAAAAAAAAAATTAAAAATAAGTTATGGAACTATACTTTATATGCACCTTAAAATGCGTGCCGGATCTTCTCTCCGAAACGTTAACAATTAGGTGGGACGGAGGTAGTACTTGATAAGATTTTGTTTCTGTTTCTTCGTAGTAGTTGTATCCGATGGGATATAGCAATTTGCAGGCGCATTCTTCATGTGAGGGATAGGTTTGTCAAATAATCTATTATTATGGTAATTAAGAAAAATAAAGCTTAACTGGAGCAAAGAATTTAACTATTGGGGTATTCAACATAATTTGAACTTTCAAGTTGCAAGTTTATGCATCCATGATTTTAGGTGTTATTGACAAAAAATTTCAAGATACTATTTAGATCAATCATGATGACTGAAAGTGTGTGATATTTTAAGTCACAAGTTTATGCAATCAAGATTTAGAGTGTTATTGACAAAAAAGTATTAGGTACTACTTACTAGTTAAATCAACCATTGATGACTAAGGTGCGTGACTTTTACAAATCTAACCATTGATTATTTTTCTTTGCAAGTTTCTTAGCTTTGCAGTCAATTTTCTTTTAGGCAGGGTTAGTCTCTATGCACTGCGTTTAAGAAAGCAAAATTTGTGGAACATAATTTGATTGACAAAATGCATTGCTGGTCAGCCTGGTCACATTGACTACTTTGATTCTGACATTTTGCAATGGAGGGGAAAATGATATATTTGATGCATGCCAACCTTGTTAGCATTGATAAAAAGTCCCCCCCCCCCAAAGGAACAATGGATGTTAGTGTTCCTGCTATGCTAATAATAGATGTTGGGAAGTCTTGTGTGCACTGTTGACTAATAATAATCTGGACCTTATGAGACAAACAGAACTAGTATGTATTTTGGTTAACTCTCCCCCTGTGATTAACAATAATATGCCCTTTGAGGAGGAAAATAAAATCATTATATGGACCAACTTGTTTATTTTGCACGTAAGTCTTTTGCTAAAGTGAGTTTCTTGTGAGTAACAGCCAAGACATTTCCTTTCTGGAATTCTTCTTTTGTTAAGTAAAATTTTCTTTTTTCTATGCAGATAAGGAAGCAGCTGCTAGAAGAAAATTAGTGAGCAAATGGCATCCCACAACTAAGGGTACACTGAGACGGAGTTACAGGATACCTTCTAAATCTGAAGGGCGACGCCTTCTTAGAGCCATTGCTTCTGTACTATCTGACGATGATCAATTCAGAGATGCCACTTCTCACAAGGTAGTAAAGTTTAAAAAATATTACTTTCCTGAGTATCTCCTTTTCTGATTATCTTAGTTGATTATTTTCTTTCTAATTAGTCTTTTAAAAAACAGGACCTCGAGTTGTTTGCATCATTTATTTTTTAAATGCTTGTAGGGTTGTCAGATCAGGAGGGAAACTGCTCATGGGGAGACAGTGTGCTGTAATAATGTCAGGGCATTGTTTGACGAGCTTCCAACTCCTCACTTGACTGTTGAAATCACACCATTTCCAGCTGGTCCTCTTACAGAGAAGGATTACAGCAAGGCTGAGAAGTTAGAAAAAGTTCTCAGGTCCGGCCCTTCTGTTTGATCTGGCGTCTCCCTATGTATCTAATTCAACCAGCTGTACATATTAATGTCATGAATAGTAACTCCTAGTTCACATACTTTTAACCATCTCGAAAACTTTTAATCTGTTTATGCAACCATGCACATTCTTCTGTAGTGGGAGCCATACTTCATTGTCTAAATGTGGAGTATGGAGAAGCCATGTATGATGTATGTGATGATGTGTGATCTAAACTCAACTTTTTTATTATGCAGAAATTTAAAAAATCTCTCCTTGTCTTTTATGTTGATGTTGGATTTCATATTTACAGTTTGATCCCGAAATCAGATGTGCTTTAGGCCCCGTTTGGTATTGATGTTGCTGCCGTGTGGAAAAACGTTTTTAATCTAAAAGCTGCCGTTAGCAAAAACATATCTCCGTGCTTTTGAAAAAAGCTGTTTTCAGCTTTTGCGGGAAGTAGCTATCAGTTTCATTGTCAAACCTTCCCAAAAACATTATTTTTATATATTATATCTCAAAATACTCTATAAAGAGCCTTACTCTATAAAAGAATCACAGGCCTACATCGGTTTATTTTTGTCTGCACCGCGAACACCCCTACTTCCTTATAGGCTAGTTGAGCCGTATATTGTAAAGATTTTGTTCAGCCTGTGTAAACTGTAAAGTCCGAGCAGGAACTTTAGTGATTAGTGATTGTTGCTTATTTCTACGAGATGATTAAAATGATTGTAGTAGGTTAAGAATGTTATGATCAATCTAACTTCGAAAAATGAAAAAAAAGGAGAATGTTTTAATATTATCATTTTCTATAATATAAATTTAATTACATTTTGATGACCTGGACTATAATTTTTTAACAGAAAAATGGTCAATATATAAAAGTTGCCGGATAATGTAATCAACTACTCCCTTTGTTTTTTATTATTTGACGTTTGACTTTCTGATACACATTTTTAGGAGCTACATAACTAAAATTATTATTTTTCAAAAAAATTCTTCTGAATAAAAATATGTGATCAAAATTTTAATTTACAAAAAAATAATAATTAAAAATAATAATTTTTACTATGCAGTTAAAATACCTCAATATGTGTCAAAAGTCAAAACGATAAATAAAAAAAAACAGAGGCATTATTTTTTTAAAGCACACGATTGTATTCCATCAAATCTCACATTTCATGTGTACATATCTCATTTACATTTGGTAATCTGAATCCATACTAATGGAATATTTTCTTTTCCAGTATCAAAAAAAGGAAGAAAAAAAAAAGGAAATGCATTTGATAGTAATTTATCCTATTGGCTATTTGTTTGGCTATCTCATTTAGATTATAATTTACTGTATATATGGGATTACTACATGAAAAGACAAAGTCCTTGCTGCATTGTTATACTCTACCGTATGGTATTCAATTTCAGGTATAAAAGTTAAAATCAGGTAACAATTTTTTTCCAAAATTAAAGAAATGCATCCTTACAAGGCCAAACACAGCCAAATTGATACAGTAGACAAGAACAAGTTAACCCTTTCTTCAAATTATTTCACTCCAACTGAAGCCATCAAATCTTCATACTCCGGGTCGTTTTCTTGGTTTCTCAGCAGAGATGGATTAACATTCAGTTGAGGTCTGGGAGGAACAGAAGTCGGAGAGAATGGATCATAATTCTGCTGCCTTTCAAAAGAGTTTGAAGAAGGCCTGATGGGAGGAAATGGTAAATTTCCATTGAACTGCTGATTTGGACTAAAAACACCTAGGGGTCTAGTAGCATAATTTTGCTGCGGTTGAATGTTCAGTGGTCTAAATGGAAAAGGTCCCGCTGCATTCATCACTTGCGAACCTGGACTGAAATTCCTCATCCCCATTTGTGGGGCTGAAGTTGGAGGTGATACTGGCCATGCACCAGGGAAATCTGGATGTCTAGGAGTTCCGTGGGGAGAGCTCAGGTTTCCAGCAGGAGAAGACATGTATGCTCGAGGTTGATTTATTTGGTTAATTACTTGTGGCCTTTGGAGACCTTGCATAACAGGCGGAGGTGCAGAATTCTGCACTGGTGGATGGAAAGATGACATTTGATGTGCTTGAGGTGGGTGCATATTAAGATTCCTGGGTGGTGCGCCATTATGTACAGACTGAATGTTTGGCCCAAATGCCATTTGCGGAGCTGGATTCTGTGGCCGGTTTGGCTGGAAAGTGAAATCATTTGAACTAGGATGTAGTGGTTTGGGAGTTGTTGCCGGAGAGGTTGCAGAGCCAGAAATTTGAACTCCTGATTGTGGATGTAGTGGGGTCAATGTTGATGGCATTGACGCAGCAGCCATGACAGGATTTGAGAGCACTCCAGGTAGCATTGCTCGCGTCATTGCAGGTGCAGCTGAATGTCCTGATAAGGTAAGTAATGAAGATGGCTGTGAAGTAGTTGGCAGAAATGCTGTACTCAATGATGGAACCATGTTGCCACTTGTAACACTAAATGGTGAAGTGGATTGTGATGGCCCAGGATGCCTTTGAGGATGACCAACTGGAACTGTCATCTGCCCTGGGTTATTCGGACCCGCAGATGCCTGCGACCAGGTAGTAGAGCTCCCAAAAGGGTTTGCCGATTGAACAGAGAATGTTGGTGGGTTAGCGGATGGTGGAACCAAAGGCCCTTTAACTTGGGAAGGCCTTAATGAAGTGGGTGTATTACCAGAAAAGGGTGGGGTGGATATATTAGATTGACCATGTGTAGAATGCAAAGTTGGCATAGAAGGGTTAGTTGGATGACTATTATAACCTAGAGTAGGTGCCTGGGGCATATACGGCTGCTGCTGTAGTGGCTGTGGCATGGAGCGAACAAAAGAAGGGCTCTGGACAAATCCTGCTGGTCTTGGTCCAAAGAACGAAGACGTACTAGAATTTGATGATGCCAACGGCATTTGAACATTACTTGGTATCTGTGCCGAAAAATTTTGCTGAGTGACAAAACCTAGAGGAGAACTTGTTGGAAACCATGGACCTGGGTATGACTGAAAATGACCAAATGGTTGAACTTGCGGAGGACCTGTAACTGATTGAACCACCCCTTGGTTAACTTGTGGAGGAGGTATAAAACACGGGATAGGGGCTCCTGGACTTGTATGAATAGCATTTACATTATCGCTGGAAACTACTGTTGCTGATGCAGGATTTACTGTAGGGTTTACCTAAGAATTATAAAAAAATAAATAATAAATATAAAAACATTAGCTATTGGATAACCTCAAACAAGCTATAAGTGGCTACAGAGATGCAGGAAAAATGCAACTCACTGAAACTGGAGTAACCAACAATTCGACCAAAGCAACTGCTGCATCAACCTTCTCATATGTGTCAGCACATATATGAACATAAAGCTCCTCATACAAGTTCTGACTATCACTTTCATCAGCAGCGACGTCCTGCACTTGCAATATATTCCAGAACATTGGGAAACACTCAAGTTGTACTTCTAAGTTTTAAATGCACAGTACTACTACATTAAATGGCAGTGAACAAAGTAACAGATTGAAGCACATAATCTGATACTTAATTTTGGGATATAAGCTAGTTCCATCCCATTGGTAGCGGAGAGTAATGTATAAAACTGTACTTGAAGAGAAGTTGGTGCATGCAATTGTAATATTATGTATCATACATTTTGGTTGTCATTTACAACACTAGATTACCTTCTTCCCCTTGTCGGATTTGGTACCAAAAACACGTATTTTTGCTCCAGTTTCCTGATGATTGCATTTTCAACATGAAATGTGAGGGATAATATTGTAGAACTCTTTATTAATTAATGGGCTGCAAAGAGGTACCCTTGATAACCTAAGTATGAAATGTCTCTTACCTTCTCCAATCGTTTTTGAGTATCACTTCCAGGCCCATATACTAGACTAATGAAATTGAATCCAGGATAGTCTTTGACCTGCAACCACAACATTCGTGTTGATTTTATATGGATAACATATACCATAATTTTCATTGCCGTCACCATAGATATGAGATCATAATTGTTTAAGATATAAAGTGAGACATTAATAACCAACCAAAATTTAAAATGTAATCTAAAATAGGATCAACCACTCAAAAGTCAAAACTGACCATGTAGCAACCAAAAAAAGGGATCAACAGCTTCAATACTATCACAGACTGGTCATTGATTATAGTCTCACCGTATAATATAAGCATAAGGAATTGAAATTTATACTGCCTTCTTTGATACTTTTTTAATCAATAAGAATTACTTGCCCAAACCTTCACTGATTTTGGAAATCACCAAACAGACAGAATGATGAACATAAGAGGGAAAAACTCAACAATAACGACACTGTTACTAGGAGGAGGCTTGTTAGAATGATTGACATCGCAACTTTCTTTTATCTTAGATTTTTCAATCAGCAGAACTCGTATTCTCTTTTAATTCAAACTTGTGTATATTCGGGAAACTGTGATGCCATAATATTGATGCTATGAAGTGCTTCATGTCAGTATAGTGGATTTACTACTTAAATTCCAGTTCTATTCAGCGAAGCAATATTATTTTACATATTTCAAGGCAGATGTCCCACCGAATCGCATAATATATTAGCATATATTATTGTTGTTACCCAACCATAGAGATTAACACTGTACACGTGCAAAAGTAAGATATATAAATATCAATTCTATTGTCATAGGTCTAAAGTTGGGTCTTAAATGAAGTCATGTCAGAAAAATGAGCGTAGCATAGACGTACATGATCTGTCAGATGTGTGGCCAAATGAGAAGAGAGAGTGAGAAACAAAATCATTAGGCTATGGTTGGATGGATACCACAGAAAGAAAGATGAAAGAACTATAAGTGCACGATTCAGCAGTTAGGTGAGTGAAGACCTTGAATCCAGGCATGTTCCAAAGAGGAAAGTATTCCAAAAGAGCATAGGGGAGACCACAAAAATAATCAGTCACAATTTTTTGGGAAATACAAACCTAGAACTTAGTAAAATAAAGAAACAAATGAAAGTGGATGATTTATGTGGCTGACTGACCTACGTGATCTATGTATGTGGTTTGTGTTGTTAGCCCACCACAATCTATTTATATTTTACGGGGAGGGGGAGAGGGGGGGGGGGGGGGGGGGGTAAAGGCTTAGTTGTTAAATGTCTGCATCAATTCTTATACATGCATGGATGGCCTAGGTTCACCAAAAGTATCACTTACAGCTGCTGCATTATATTGAAATTCTACATTAATAACATTTATGAAGGTCAACACCAAAAAGCAATGAAAATGTGACATAATTTTAACATGTAATGCATGACTCACAGGAATTGGAACTCTAGCCTCTCGCAATAGGGGTTTATAGTTAGTTGGAGCCTTGTAGCTTGGATTTAATTTCAATATTTCACCTGTTAAACATTAGAGACCTGATTAAAATTGAACATACTAAAATAAAAGCAGCATTATTGAATAAATACACTGATCATACCAATAGCTTCACGCCTTTCCAGTTCTAACACTTCTGACTTCTGCATTTGCAGACTAGATGTAAGTTCTCCAAAAAGATAGGCAAACTGCAAACCTGGTAACTAATGTGACCCCGAAAAGAGATAGTACCTCATTATGATGAGAAGACTCATGACCTAATGTCTGAGATGCAGATGATAGATCTTCCTCGATGTCCACGATTCCTGAGTTCAGCTGTTTGGTAATTTGATCCACTCGAGTCTGCTCAAAATTTGTACCACCACACAGGCAGTAATGTCACTTAGTGGCACCTGGAACCAGAAATCCAGGCAAGCGATTCACAAGGAAGACACTGACATTCTAGAATCCAGTTGGAAAAGAGAAATATCTGATTGCCACCAATTTAGCAATAAGATAATCCCCCCCCCCCAACAATTGGATCTATGAATGCCTTTAAATGAACTATTAAGAAAATGACTACAAGTTTTGGCAAGAATTTACTCATATAGTTTCTCTTTAAAAAAATTAAAAAGATCATTATAGATGTGAAGAACAACATAATAAATAGTATGTATAAATTTAAACGAAACAGCAAAGGAGACTCTTTATGCAGAAGTAATAGACAAAAACACAAAGCAAAGCAGGTAATAACCTGTTATAACACTGTATATACCTGATAAGCTGCAGCTAATCCTTTTTTAACAGCAGCATCCTGTGTCATATCAGGCCCCCATCTTGTTTTTCTCTGAGTCGGTTTACTGCTTTCTTCACTGATGGGAACACTTCCTCCCGATTTTTTGCTACCCCGAAATGCAGGGACCAGCGAGCCTGACAACTTATTTTTTGGTATCACAAATCCAGACTTTGCTGCAAACTTTGAAATTTTTGGGCTGCTTGTTGGAGCTGCAGATGAGGTGGATGTATCATTAGTCTGAATTCCGTGTTCAAATCTAGATGCCTGCTCAACCTCAGTGCTCATCTTGATCTTCAAGTGCACAACTCTAATTGGTCACACTACAATGGTCAAGTGTGCACGAAATAAGGCAAGTATAAAGATAACATAAACACTTTATCAATCACAATTGACCTAAAACTTTTTACATCATGTTGTATTCAATAATTATTTTCCAACTTCACGTACGCAAGAAGAAAAATAATCGAGCTGCTTTTAGCAAATAGTAATACCAGTGTCACCGGGTCTATCATTTTGCCGACAATACCTGCCACCAGTATTGGGAAAAAAATCACTTGAAACTGGATGTAGGTTTGTGATCTGAATCGGATCCTTACTAGTGAAACTGGGCACTTCACCACCCAGCAATAACTAGGAAAAGAAATGAAGACCATTGGGTGACTTGTTTTTAGTGCAAGGCCTCGGTGCCAATTGTTTTTTTATCCTTTAAAATTCATGTTACAAAATTTCTCACACGTGATCTAGTACACTTGATTTTTTAATACAGAAACTTAAAAAGTGTATAAAAAACCTATATAAAATTTATATGTTTGAATTGAAAGTCAATTTCCCGCATCAGTGTTCAATTATGGATCTGTTTCCAAAGAATCCTTTTTTTCCCAAAATCGGGAATCGACGCTTGGACCCACATGTGTACGACTCCAGCACATCGGTGTAACAAATATTCATGCTACTCTCAGCTAAAACCTTCCTAGTAGAGGTAAAGAACAGAATAAAAGCCCTTAAAAATAGTTTGGTGATTATAGATGGACCGACAAAATTCAAGCTACATATACAATTGCTCACTGTACTCTGGCCCAATTTGTAATTTCTTACTGAAAATGTTTTAGCTATAAATGCATTACTGAACTTATATAACTCAACAAAATAATGAAATTCCGTCTAGAATCTTCCTCGTCTTAACTAAAAGGCTACTTGGCAAGCTGACTGGATCAGAAAAAAATACAGGTAGCATGTTTGTCCTAGTGTCCTTGCGGGTATTGACACAATAAACCGTTAATTTGTCTTCTACAATCTATTCAATATTCACCTCAAACCCTATCTTTTCTATTCATTTAGCAAAAAAGACAAAAAAAAAAAATCCATGTAACTTTGCATCAGTAACGCTGCACAAACTGTCAGTCTCTGACAGTATCATCATTACAGAAGAAATACTATGATCCTTTTTTTATAAGTTAATTTGTATGAGGGGTGGGGGGGAGGGGGGAGGAATTTGACCTTTGCCATATGGGGAACGTTGCCTTTTACCACTAGGCTAAACCTCCAACCTCAGCACTATGACCTTTATATGCATTGAAAAAAGAAATTCAGTAAGGTACGAAGGTTTACTCTTACATGTATGTTTTATTTAGATATTTTATTCACCAATATATCCAAATTAAATCAGAATTCCGTATCTAAAAATATTTCAGAATGTTATGCTTGTCATGATAGATTCATTGTCATGTAATGAATTTATGATTGAGTAAAAATCGAATCTTTGATTATAAAAAATTGAACCTCTGTGCCAAATATTTATCCGATTTATCCGATTCAAAGCCCTAATTAATGCCAAGGTACATTGATTGCATTCTTTCCGTCACTTTACCTTTTTAGGATGCTACTTTAATGAGTTGCAGACACTTTCAGACAGCAAAAGGAGACCGGAGAGTAACAAGAATTATTTGATTTAATGACGATGGAACAAAAAATGACTTATTTATATATCAGCGCACCAATTATCATCAGAATGAAATACACCTGTTGCTAATGAAGTAGGTTTAGTAACACACAGCTTCCGGCAAATGCAAATTATTTACTTAATTAAATTAATAAATGTTTGCATCACCTATATTAAATTATCTTTTATTAATATGTCAACTAATATTTAAACAACTTTTCTGTCGAATATAATGGCCTGTTAATCAATTCCAGTCCATCGAAGTATTCGCAAGAAAAATGAGTTCTTTAATGACACTAGCACCATATGCTAATGCGTACACAACCCAATTAAATCTTGACAAATTTCAAGGCAATGCTCAAGTGATAGAATAATAAAGTATTAGTAAATTCAATTAGTTAGTGTCACAACTAAGATCAACATCACTGAACTTAAAGGCCATTTATTCAGTCCCACATCTATTTCGTGTAAACCATCACACAACACATATTTGCACACACCAAATGCCTGGTTTAGTATACATACAAACATACACAAAAAAGAACAAATAAACTAACAGTGTTAAAAATCGAGAAATGGGGATATGATTAACTCTATGTTAGATACATACAAAAGAAACCCAACATTACATCAACACAACATAACATAACATAACATAACAATAACAATAACAAAAACAATAACAATAACAATAGCTAAGCATGATACAGATAAGAATGTAAAAAAGAACAGTTGCATACAACACAAACACACACACACACACACAAAGTAGAAAAATAGGACTGACCCAATTCAAGATTTGATGTTTAGACAAAAGCTTCCCTTTCTCAGCATTCGAAACCGTTGAAAAATTTGAGATTTTGGGTTCTAATTTTAAGATTTTTAGGGCTTTGCATTTTGTTCCTTGTTTAGTTGAGAGGAGGTCTTCCGGTGAGAACTAGTAAAGTTGTATCATGCACCAGCATTTTGACCCACCTGATTTCTATTGGATCATTGTTTAAAAAAAGTTTATAAAAACAAATATTGAAAAATTAATGTTTTTAAATTCATTTATAAGTTGGTAAATAAATAGATTTATGATTTATAAAATTACGTATTGTTTGAAATTTTATACTTTTTTTCTATTCATGTTAATAGTTTTTTGAATTAAAAATATGATTTAATATTTTATACTCCATCTGTTCCAAATTAAACGTCCTAATTAGTTTTTACACGTTTAAAAAAAATTAAAAAAAAATTGTCATTAAAACTAGTGTCATTGAATCACATTCACCTAATGTTCATTATTACCGAGATTGACCAGTGGTAGCAGCAATTGACTAATCTTCACATTTCTATAAGTCATTAAATTAAGAATTGACTCCATTTCTTTCTTTAACCAAAATTTCTCTCCATCGTTTTATATACAATTATCAATTTTAATTTTCATAAAAAAAATCCGTCAACTTTTGCTTCCACTATTTTATGCTCTTGTTTGAATTTCACTGTATATATATGTACTGCACACTCAAAGCATCACATTCACCTTACAAAAATGAAAAACTTAATAGTAGAAGAGAGACAAAAAAAAAATTCCAAATACTCTTAAAGGAAAGCAAAGATGGAAAAATTAGTTCTGGATCTATGAATGATGTGGCATCTAAGTTTGGAAAATTAAAAAGAACTATACGACGAATTTGGAAACAAGCAAATGATGCATCAAATGAAAATTTGTTTAATGTATACAAGTTTATCATAATCAAGTTCTACAAATTCCTCTATGAAGAAGGACAAATATTCTCTCCGTCAGCGGCCATGAATGTATCAAAATCTACATTACACAGAAGGGGTAAAAGATGGTGATTTGAGAGCTCACTCAAATTCTATAATTCCATTTTTATCAGATAATAATAAGAAAGTGAGACTACAATTCTGCTTGTCCAAAATAATTGAAGGTACACATTTTAATCAACCATCTTTTTTTTTTGAAAAACATCAACCATCTTTTGATTCTATGTTTAATTGTATACATGTCGATGAGAAATGGTTCTATCTATCAAAAGAATATGAAAGATACTACTACCTTGTTCCCGGTGAATCTGAACCAATAACAACTTGTAAAAGTAAGAAATTTATTTCAAATGTGATGTTCTTAACTGTGGTAGTGCGTCCAAGATTTGATGCACTAGGGAACGAAACCTTTTCTGGAAAAATCAAAAAAATTCCATTTGTGTTTAAAGAGGCAACAAAAAGAAAGAGTAAGAATCGAGACGCGGGAACGTTGAAAACTAAACATCTTTCTTCTGTAATTAAATATGTGTATAAACATTATTTGATCGAAAAGGTGGTGCCAACAATCATGGAAAAGTGGCCAGCTTCTTCTTCAAGGGAGCCTATATATGTGCAACAAGATAATGCAAAGTCTCACATATCCGTTGTTGATACATAATTTTTACAAGCTGCCAAGAAAAATGGGTTTGACATAAGATTGACATGTCAACCACCAAACAGCCCAAACTTGAATGTTCTTGATCTTGGTTTCTTTAGAGCTATCCAATCACTTCAACATCAATAAGCTCCGAAAAAAAAATCTTTTAAACAAATTTCATCAAAAAGTCTAAATTACGTGTTTTTAACATTACAACAATGCATGATTGAAGTGATGAAAGTGTATGGTGGAAATAATTACAAGGTGTCTCATATGAAAAAAAACAGTCTAGACATGAATAAAAATCTTTCTACTGGTCTACATTGTGATAACAATATCGTATAAGAAGTTATACGTCATCTCCAAAATGAAAGGAATGGTCATTAGATAAGATGTTTTTTTTTTAATTTGAAATTTGGCTGTCCATTTTCAATGAAGAAAATTGATTTTGTAATGTTAATTTATGGTATGTGAATGAATCATTTTGTTATCTGAATATTTATTTATGTTAATGTTTTTGGTGTTTAATTATGAATGGCTACAATTTGGTAGTGAAATGAACTACCACAATTATCTTAATTGTTGACAGGCTATCAAAGCAAATCAAAGTAATTAATGAATGGATTGTTTCAATGGGTGGTGAAGAAAAATTAGTGTTATAATTAGAATGAGGACATTTAAATGGGACATACCAAAAAAGAAATTGGGACATTTATTATGGGATGGAGGGAGTAAGTTAATAAATTATGATCATGATTTGTTGAATAGGGATGCTAGTTCTTATAAGATATGTTTGTTAGAAAATGAAAAGTTATCAGGCTTATCTTACCTTCTATATATAATGGTCCAACATATGTTTTGAGTGAGACAATTAATTAGTGAGATATTTTATTCAATTCAAAATGACGGATGTACCCTTATATTTTATAATGATGAGTTACTTATTAAAATAAATTATGAGTAAAAGAATAATGTGAAATTTGAGATATAACAGTAAATGTCTTCTCCATTTTCTCCACTTTATTCTCTATTTCAGATATCTTCTTTCTGTATGTAGAAGTTTCAGACTGCAACTTGGGCACATCAGGAAGATTATTTTTTAAAATATTATAGACAGTCTTCATCGAGGTCTCAACATTTGATATGTGATCTGTAATCTCTATTTGAAGTCATCTTGTCAGATAATGATTAGATTGCAATTGCACATTGGCAGCTACATGTATAGCATTATAAATGGCTGAAGGTGTGAAAGTTCTTGTACTAACCCAAAGAAGAAATATATTTTTCTCTCATCCACTGCAGCATCTCTTCCAAGTTAACAAAGTGATTTGCATCCAGCCACTCATCTATATTGGCATCTCCTTCTTCAGCCATAATTTAATTTTTGAATTTGATTTGCTCCTGATCATTTGCATACTCCGGCAAAATGACAGCATAATTTCTGTTAGGTAGATGGGAAGTAAGCAGTTTTTATGCCACATCATAGAACCAATCAAGCTGGTCTCCATAGAGTTCTATCAATTACTCTTATGAGAGAATGTGTTAAGTTGATGGTCATAATTCCCTATCATGTTGCACAAGTCTCACCCATGTAGACAAAAATTTGGAGTTAGGGTCACCACTTGTTGTTGTGAACCCCTCAACATCTATTTCCTTGTCCATCTTCTCAGATGAGTCATTAATAGATGATGGATGGATAGTTGAAATCTCCTTAAGAAACAGCCTTTGAATGACTGGGGTTTCTCAAGAGGATGTCATTTTCATGGAGTGGAGGTCCCCCAGATTACCCAACGTATGTGAAGATATAGTCTCTACAAGCTCATGAATGAGGCCTATATATGGTGTTACTCTCTCTTCCACGGAGTCTGAAGTAAAAACTCCTGAAACCTCTATGGTTTTGATGGTGTCATCAGGATGTGCCCGAGCATGCACTCCCTCACCATTTAAATGTGCCCCAGCATGCACTCCCTCGACATATGCAAATATACAATACATCATGTACACATTGTAAAGAGGGGAGAAGGAATAGACACTAGGCAACATTTCCAATTTTTTCTAGAATTCTTTATGGAATGATATATCTCGGTGATAGATTTCCTTTCGTTTTGAGTCTAAGAACGCCTTCAAGTGGTGAAATTTTTAGGAAAACCTGATCTCCAATATTAAATTTCAAGTCTCTCTTTCAATGATCAATATAACTTTTCTATCAACTACGAGCTGTGAGGAGCTTATCCTTAATTGACTTGACTTTTTGTAATATTTTTATGATAATATCTTTTCTCCAACTTCCATCTAGCAAATGGTGATCTACATTTTCTTCAAGACAATGCGTTATAGGGTGCCAAACTGATACTAGCGTGATAAATATTATTATCGGCAAGCTCAATTAATGTGAAATGATTTTCCCAACTACCTGCTAATCCTAGTACACATGTCTTATCATGTCTTTTAAAGTCTAAATTGTTCTTTCTGATTGTCCAGATTTATTTTATTTATGTAAAGTTAACTTGTAATAATTTAGTTTAATTTACTTAGTCAAAAAAGACTAATGGAAGCATACGATCTAGGCCAAAAGATATGTTCTTATAAATTCACTTAGTAAAAAAAAATTAATTAAAAATAGATTATATTTTAAGACCACTGTGATGGAAACTTTTATAGTGCATTCTCGATAGCAAGTTTGATGAAGTTTTGTGACAATAATATTATTTGACAACAAATTTAGCGGAGAGAACACGTTGTCACAACATAGAAGCTAAAAGCAAGACATGTAGGATAATAAATGATGAGATACGCTCACAAACAGGTCGATTTTATTTTTGAAAAAAATTTGATTCACATTTGATCCGATTTTCAAATGAGTCTAACATGAAGAAAATTTTAAAGTACGATTTATAAATAAATCGAACTTCGGTACAATATAATTCACCTCAAAAGTTCGATATAATTTAACTAATTATGCAATTGACGATCATAGTGTTGGATAAAATCTCTCTTTCATTTATTATAGAGTAAAGTGCATTTTGTGTACTTGCACTTTACTCAAGACACCACATGCAATATTGTAATTCGAAGTCGAGCACTTGAACTATTACTATTTCTATTTCATTGCACTTTGTTGCATTCCGTTAATTCGGATTAACTCCGTTAGTTATTTAGGGAGTAAAATGCACTTTGTGTACTCACATTTTACTCTATAGTTTGAACTAAAATATTGCAAGTGGTGTTTTTGATTAAAGTGCGAGTACACAAAGTGTATTTTACTGCCTAAATTACTAACGGGGTTAATCCAAATTAACGAAATGCAACAAAGTGTAATGAAATCAAACATTGATAGTTCAAGTGCTCGATTTTAGACTAAGGTATTGCAAGTAGTGTGTTGAGTAAAGTACTCAAATGTGAGTACACAAAATGCACTTTACTTTTTATTATATAACAAAACTAAATATACACAGCATACACATCAAATATTTCTATATATTATATTGAATACAATTTAAATAATTATTAAAAAAATATACATTCAAATCATATAATTAAAATATTAAAATTAGTTATAGAATATTATATTATTAAAACTGAAATATTAAAAAAAAATAAACAAGATTAGTTATTTGATAATTGGATCTAACTTTCAAAGACTGATCTTCTAAATTCTAACTAAAATATATCTCTTATTAAAACAAACAAATTTTATCACGTAAGTTTAAATATTAATAAAAATAAAATATACAAAAATATTATATATATATATACTATTAAATAAAATTTAATTATTGTTATAATCATATAAATAAAATAATAAAATTTGTACGAGATGAAAACAAATATTTATAAGTACCGGAGAAATCTTATAAAATAATTTAATTAACCGAATAAAAAACTATTGGAGCATATTTTTACTCTTATTTATTAAATTTAAATTTAGAAGCATACATAAGTAGTACACTAGACTTGCTCCAAAAGTTTATTTTTCAGAAAAAGAACTTAAAAAACGTAAAAAAATGGGCAAAACAATGACCATAAGATATATGGATTACCAAAGTCCAAAAAAGAAAAAGTTTACTAATTTGGGTATAAAAACTCCCATCTAACAGCAAAAAATCACATTAGAGAGAGTGTTTATTTAGGACTCAATAACGAAGCACCAATAAAAAATAGAAGTAAAAAACACATAAACGCAACAGGCTCTGTAGCTATATAGATCAACTATTCTACATGCGAACATGTTCTGTACAGGAACGCCAACTAAAAATTGAAAAAAAGTCGTTTAAATATATTAATTCAAGCCTGTTCATGTGATTTATTGATGAAGTTAAAATACTATCGTGCATTACACAAAAATAATACTTACTCTGCTGGTTTTGACTTTTAACACACGCTTTTATATGCTTTGACCGTATAATAAAAATTATGAATTTTAAATTTTTTTTGTATTAAAATATAGATTACATATTTTAATACAAAAGAAAATTTTAAAAATTATAATTTTGAATATGCGATCAAAATACTTAAATATGTGTGCCAAAAATTAAAGCGATTTATAAAAAAAACGGAGGGAGTATAAATGAAAACCGATTCACAAACTAATCATACAGAATATTTTAGAAAAAAGTTCTGAAAGAGAGCTGTGCCAGACCTTACATTTGTCTCTACTATTTTAGTTTATGTATCTGATCACGGGTTGTGCTAAAAATAATCACGAGGTGCTTAAAACGAATTATGTACTGTGGTTCCCGTTAACTTCCTGTCATTCATAATTTATTGGAGATACAAAAATAAATTATTATTCCAAAAATGGACGCCGTAATTTACTTTTTAACCCAATTTTGAGGCTTTGAAAAAACTGACAAGTTCATATGACTATTCTTTAACGTTACTTTGTAACATCCAAGATTCAACTCTAATCAATTATCTCATTATTTTTTTAGGGAGATTCTTAACTAAACTAGACAACATATGCATAATACAAAATTGTTAAGAAGAAGCCGTAAAAGTTTGTTCGATTGACATAAAAAATTTAAGAAGTTCTAGGAATTAAATAATAATTATATTTATTTAGTTTTGCCTTCTATGATACTATTCTTTTTTCTTTTTATTAATTTGCCTTACACCCTTAGTATCTATTCTAAGAAATTTTCGGATTGAGTTAGAATCATACTCAAGACCCGGAACACCCAGCAATTGAGCTATCTCCTCTATAGTTCCATTCTTTTACTGTAGTTAGTAGTGTGTGTTTTATACCGTATACATGCTTGTGGTGGAGGTCCGGAGGACGTGACCAAATTTGGTAAGTAATATCCCTTCCGTTTTAAAATAAAAGTTTGTTTTAATTTTTTATTCGCATTTGCACATTTCATTTTTTTAATATTCTTTTTAAATAAGAGTATATGATTGAATTTTTATTCAGGAAAAGAATATTGAAAAAATAAATTCGTGAAGTAACTCACTCTCACACCTTAAAATACATGCAGAAAGTCAAAACGATACTTTTTTTGAATGAAGTGATTTTACGGTTAGTTTTTTAAAAAATTGGGTATATTTAAGAAATTTTAACATAAAAATTATTTTTTATCTGTATCCATATTAATTGTATTTATTGAGCTAGATTTAATATATAATTTAGATGATAATTACTTTATACTCCGTATTAATTATTAATATAAGAATGAGTATAGTGGACATGTATTATGAGATACTGTATATTTTTTTAAGAAAATTGACATGTAAAATGGGATATATGGTAGAAAGTAATATCTTGATTCACTAAATAACAGTAACAAATAACTAACATTTAGTTGGTTCGCTGTCAAACCAAAAGAGGTTACAATTGACAATTAATACTGTAAATTGGTACCACGCAATACAAAATTAATTACAATACTGTAAGAAGATTAGAAATAAATTCCATCAACCTCCACAGCATCTTGCATTTTACACACACTTGTTTTCTTACTCTCGCTCACAATTCACAAAACACACACCAGCTAGTAATTGTAATGGGATCGAAAAACATGACGGTGACGAAGATTTTAACGATATCGGTGTTGATACAGCTTGTGGGGTTTGGAAGTGCAGATTTAGAGAAAGACAGACAAGAATGTTCGAACCAGTTGTTGGTTCTTGCACCATGTCTTACTTATGTTGAAGGTTCAGCAAAAACTCCTACGTTAGATTGTTGCACTGGTCTCAAACAAGTGTTGCAAAAGAGCAAGATTTGTCTTTGTATTTTGGTTAAAGATCGCAATGATCCAGGACTCGGATTTAAGATCAATGCTACTCTTGCTTTGGGTCTTCCTGATCGTTGTAACGCACCCTCTAATGTTAATGAGTGCCCTTGTAAGTACTACTACTTTTGCATATTCCCCGTAGTTTTTCGGATACAGATTTTGTAAAGTATCTTAAATATAGTACCAATTGGAGATCATATATGTCAATATGTCATGCATCGTATTTTACTTATAATATATTATAAATTTATCGCAGGACATATAAGTCTCCGATTTATATTTCATTTAAGAATACTTTAGTGAACAAAACTCGTTTTGGAATTTTGATTCCACTGCTATTTATATGGTAAATTCAGAGATTTTGAATTCTGTTTTAAAATGTTCATGTGGGCTCTTGAATACCCTTAAATTGACATGAATTAATGGGTGATCGGAAATGCAGCTCTCTTGCAATTGGCACCTGGCTCACCGGATGCAAAAATATTTGAGGATTATGCCAAAAACAACAAAGGGACCATTTCTACCCCCACCGGTAAGTTATTCATATTGCTTTTTATTTACTGCTTTAATTGTGGTGTTTACAAAACTATCATCGCTTCATTTTAGAAAATATTTGAGCTTCCGAATTAAATTCCAAATGCCGTATAGCACATCCTGATTATTTGTATCATAAATAATTAAATTAAATGGAGCCTGTGAATTCACATGAACATAATTAATTAAGATAAATCATAATATTATGTTAATGTCACATCATTTAATTTAAGCTTTTAACTATTTTTTATACCGTTAGCACCACTCTATCATTTTACCCTTTCTTAAAGAACACGATTGAAAATTTTAGTTTAGAATACCATACAACTGTAGCATATTAAACATGCGTATATAAATGAAGACATGTAGATAATTAGAAGATGAGTAACTAGTATCGTTCAATAAAATAATAATTATTTTCAAAAAGAGAAATAATAATAAGTCAATCGAATAATGCATGCTTTCTGTTATACATATCTTTCATATCATCACATGTAGATTAATAAATCTGTAACGGTGACGTTTCGGGTCGCATCTTTAAGTTCCGTTTTGGGTCCATATTTTCAAATTTGTGATAATTTTGACGTATTTTTTTCTTTAGTTTGTCCTTTCTTCACAAAAATTAGATAGATGGGTTAAAAACATTTTTTAGAGAGCAATAATAATCTCTACAAGTGATGTCCTTTCTAAATTAAAAATCAAATCAAATCAGACATATTAAGATTGTGTTTTAGAACTTGTATTTTATTTAAAGTGATGAATTTTAAATGACAGAATTTAAATTGTTATTTCAAATTCTCATATTTGTACTAATATTTGAATGTCTTGGAACTCAAATGAAATTCAAATACAAATTCTTATAATTACCAAAACACGTCATTTGATTAAATCCAGAATTTCAAATAAAATTCATATTCTCGAAAAAGATTTTTTTCTCGAACGGATACTATAAAATATTAAAAAAAGGAAAAAACAAAATATGATTGCCTAACAAGTGTGTGTTGTTGAAGGTAAAGAAAATGGCACAAGCGATGGATCTAGTAGTGCGGCAATAAAGAGCGACGGTGGAATGGAAAATAAACGGTTGGGAATAAAAATGAGTTTTGGCCTTTTATTTTTCGTGTTTCTTCTGATTTTCCCATTTAGCGTTTGATTCGATTTTAATTCTGTTTGTATTTATTGCATTAGTACTTGTTATGTTTTGCACCTAAATGCACCCTATTGTACTTTGTCCGATAAATTTATTGCATTGTCGACTTATGATTTTAATTATAGTCCTTTTTTTTTTCTGTTTCGGGTACCTAGCATTTTTCTTTTCGGAAAGTATTGTAAATAAGTTATGTATAAATATATATCGGAAAAGTTAATACGGAGTTTATGAGTTTTAAAAAATACACAGATTCCTGTCTATATGGAATCATCAAACACTTTTCTTTTTAATTGAAAATGATCATAAAAACAGATTTTTGTTAGCATCTTAATTATTTAATCAAACCGTTAAAAGGCACTTTAATTATGCTTTTTTTGACCCTTTTTCCTTCCTTTTCATTGACTTCACTTTTTTTTGTCAGGACATTGACTTCACTTCTTGAATTAATAATAAATTATTAATTTTATACAAATTAAAAATACTAAGATAATTACACTATATTCTAATTATATTAAATAATTAAATATTAATTTTCAAAAAAAAGTGAACTCAAATATATACGTATAACTAAACTGAGATTAATCAGAATGATTAAATAATTGAATTCATTATAAAATAATTTAAAAATATATATTTTTAAAAATTTTGACTGATTGATTACCGATTTTTCAGATTATTAACCTATTTATCCAATTATATATATATATATATATATATATATAATTGACCCAATTAATACAAATTCAATTTAAAAATCACTCAATAGCAATTAATCAATTAATCATTACTTTTTGGAACAGAGATAACGTGTGGATCCTTATCTTTTCCCTATAAAAAATATTAATATGTTGCATATCATTAAGCATGTGTATCATGCTCATTCTTATTATCAATGCTTGTGGAACATATATGGATAACATGTGTATCCTTAAATTTTATTTTTAATTGCATGTCATAAACATGTGTATTACGTTTTGGGGAGAACTGTAAATGAGACACACCTTTCGAACCCACGTAAAAAACACTTTTTCTTGATACATTCATGAATGATTCATTATTCATTTATTCAATTAGAAAAAAGTTCTATTTACATTCAATTTGGTGAATGGAATATGAACATAATTATAAAATTCGATTCATAAATGAGTCATACTTGAGAACAACATAATTAAATACTAATTACTGAGAAAGCCTCATTTGAAAGTTTAGATTGACATCTGAACCAGAGTATGTTCTTTGTTGCTTTGACCACTTCTGCTTCTACTTTTTCAATATCCCATAAAGAAATCAATCCCCCTGGTAGTCCTGAAGTTTTTACCTCCGCCGACCCAAATAACTCAGACTGCCAGAAACCACCTTTTTAAGCGATTTCCAGTCTTGACATTTTGATTCCTAAAGACAAATGATCACAGGCTTGATAGAACAAACTAACGATTTGAGATTATTTCTGTTAACATGATTGTTCACCCCCTTATATTGCAGCTTAATATTGAGACACAATGCATGAAGGATCAAGAATTTAAAGAACTCAACTGATTAACCTTTTAGGTTCTCCTTTATTTTTTACAGGGTTGTTTCATCTTCACCATATGTGATTAACCCCATCATTTTCCCAACATCCAAGACCTCCTTGGCTTCAATATTAATTGGTATATCTCTCAGGCTGAAAATTTTTATTTCTTTGATTTTATCTCCTTTTCTTGGTCTGCCGGGTCTTTTTCTAATTTTGAACGACTTAAGACCTTGGACTATCGAGTCATTGGAATCCATTATAACACTTTCCATTGAATGCTCACTTCCAACGAATTGTTCTTGAATTTGTTTTGAACAAGAGTCCCCCAACGACATCAATGTTTGAGATCCTTTACTCCTGAACTCTCAAACCTCCACCCTTTCAGAATTTGGACCCTTGGAACCCCAGGACCCCCGCCAATTATTCTGAGCTTTCCGTCCTTCGTCTACTGAGTTTTGAGAGTTTCTCAACGTATAGTCCCCTCCCCCTGTACCATGAACTGAGACTTGTATTTCATCAGATAAACTATCCTTATTAAGAAAAAATCTGCCATGATTTAGCTGTTCTCCTAAACATTCATCTTCTAGCTGTGATTCAGTAGAGATTCCTTCATTACCCTGTCTTGAAAAGCTTCCTTGATACTGATTTCGGTTATTTTGGTTGGAATAATACGATTCTCCCTTCATTTCTTGATCTAGACTGTAATATTCTATCCGGCCATTTCTGTTGAAGAGGAAAGAATCCAAAATATCCCCTCATCTACGTACATAGAGTCTATTTTACCACGTTCCTCCACCGAAACTGCCAGAGTATGCTCCCCTAATACCATGTTTATAACTCCCGAAATTTTATTCTTATGCATAGTCTGAACATAACATCTTGGATTTTCAAAGAAGAATCTGTCATCTAGAACTTTTGCTACTTGAATGATATTGCCCCATCTTTGCAAGATTACCGAGAAATTCTCCATATTCCATGCATAGATTGTTAGACCATGAATTTCCACCCACACCCTCCTAGAGACATACAGGTCGTCCATTACTGCATCCTTGACCTGAGCAAAAATTTGCCCAATCAACTCATTATTTCTCCTTTCATATTCCTCTATTGCTGAAACTGACCAGAAATTTTATTAATTATAGAGCCATTACACCCACTGCACCCATCCCAACTTTCTCCACGGTGATTTTAATTTCTAGAGGAGTAGAAGGATATGACACCTCCACAACAATACTCTTTTTGCATTCCTCTAAAATTTCATGATTAATCCTTCCTGTTATTGAGCTTTCCATCTTACTTACCCCAGCTGATTCCTCAACTTTATTGACTGCACTTACCCTGTTATTTGCCTTAGTTGGGAGATGCTCCTTTCTTTGGCTTGGTTGATTTCCTGTTGTAGCTTCTTTTCATTAGGAATGTTTACCACAAATATGGTATAATCATTGTCTGTCTTCCTACGCCCATTGTATCCCTTTGTTTCCCACACCTGTTTTCCCGGGATCTCAGTGCTTTAGTTATTTTTAAAATTATATTTAATTTACATTAAATTTTCCATTTAATTTTTTAAAAATTATAAAAAAAAATAAGTTTAATTTTTAGTTAAAATTTAATTATAAAAATTAAAAAACAAATAATTTGCGACGAGAATGGACAACTACTGTTATGTATGTCTGTGTTGAATGTCCCATCGATGAGTTAACTCGTAATAAGCTACGTAAAGCCTTCTTCCTCGAACCAAAACAAACAAAACAAAACAAGCATAAATTTCACATACTCGGGGTATTTATCTGTTATCTTAATCAAGCTTTCTAGAAACCAGGGGCGTTGCCGATGCCCACGGATATTTTTTTTTAAAAAAAATCATATCTATATTTTTATTATAGGTCAAATATTTATAGTAGTGAATTTAAATTATGACATTATTAAAATTTTATAAATTTATATATTAATTAAATATTGTAATTTTTTGTTCCTACTAAACAAAATTTTGCCTACTCCACTAGAAACTGCATAATAATTAACCCAAAAGGATGACAATATACTAGAGATTTTCATATTTGGCGGATTATCGTTTTCTTGTATTTTCCTGTTTTATTTTAACATAATATTAAAAAAAGATAAATAATTAAATTAAGAATTAAGAATATTATTTTTTAATGTATATATTACAAGTATATATTAAATATATTTTAACATTATATTTACATGCAATGTTATAAGAATAAATCTATATAAATAATTAGAGAATAAGGAAACTAAAATACATCTCAGAAATAAAATGACTTCATATCATTAAAAATTGTGCATGTTATATACGCAATTTTGTTTTTATATTATTTTGATATGTACAATCTTTTATAATATAAAGTCATTTTATTCAATAAGTAAGAAAAGTTACATCTTTATCCTCAAATAATTATATATTTTTTAATAATAAATATATAATTATATTTATCATCTTTTCTTTCGTGTGGTATCATTTCACATCATATTTTCAAGAACAAAACACAAACAATAAATTATCATATCATTTTCATTTTATTTTCGTGTTATGTACCAAATTGCCGGGCTATGTCTTGTCTTGGTAGTCCAGATAACTCCTTTTACTCGTTTAACAGACTTCACAAATTGTTCTTTGTCACCTAGTCTGGTTTCTTTCTTCCTTGGTGTGTGTACAATTTTTTCACGTAACTCAAGATTTCAAGTGCTAGATTTACCTATATATAGGTACATTGCTGCATTTCGATCCTCAGTTGGCAGCCATCAACTAGACAAGGCCTAAGAATATTCTTCATTCTCTTTCTGTCTTTTTCAATTCTCTCTTTTAACACAAACACACACATTCAAGAAAAAGTATAGACTTGCCATAATTTTGCACCCATAATGTCATAATGAACAATCAAGAGGTTTCATGCTCCACAAATGAAGTGATCAAGAATGACGGGGAGAGGAAAGTAACATGGAAGTTTACAATGGAAGATGACAAGCAGCAAGACATAAATAAAATGGCTGACGATTTCATCAACAACTTCCGAAAGCAGCTACGACTGCAGCGGGAAGAATCACTGAAGCATTACCGCGAAATGATTAATCGCGGAGTATGAATATGACCAACAGTAATCAACAGTGAAGCGTATTCTTCAGGATATCAATCTGCAGATATAATGACTTGTAATACAACGCGCAAAGTTCTGGAAAATAAATTATAAATATGAGTTTTTCTCCGTGCCTTGATTTGTTCGATTAGAATATTATCTATCGCTTTGGAAACAAATTTTGTGCAGTTTCTCAAAAAAAAATAAGAAAGTTCATAAAAAATTTCATTAACATTCAAAAACTTCGATAACTTCTCAGATAAATTTCCTAAAAACCTGATATTTACGGCATCAGTCTCCCTGCTCAAGGGGCAAGTGTACATTAGTACATTCTATGTACATCTTCTCAGAACCCACTTCTACTCAAATCACACCTGATACCCTGCTTAAGGGGCAAGTGTACATTCTATTTACATCTTCTCAGACCCTACCTCCTACTCAAACCACACCCTTAATGTAACAGCAATATCTGGTTTGGTGTAGTTTATTTTTACAGACATATTGCAACCACAGACAACACTCCTGGCAAGAATTAGAATGAGAGAACATATTCTAGAAGTCTTTTTGGAAACTTGAAAATGTCATAATAAAATTAATTAACTAATGACCACACAACAAACTGAATACCTGATAGCCAGGCAAACAATTAAAAGTGACATTTTTTCTATATCCATTCCACAAAAATGTAATCTGAATATACATTGTACCTAATAGCTTGTGTATTCACAAAGTTGTATGAAACTTTATTTTTTCCTAAGATCCCAAAAAGGCATACAACTGCAGATTCAACTGATGATGATGTAATTTGTTTAAAGCTATCTTGCTCATGTGTGAATATGGAGAAATATTTCAGCAGCTATATGCCAAAACCAGCAATGTCTTATCATCACCTCGTGAACGCACGTCTACTAAATACTATCTGAATCTGGACATGAAACTAATTCCGCTAGAAATCACAATCTCGATTTTGAATTTTCAGGGAAAACTATTCAATCTGGTGTCTTTGTT
Organism: Oenanthe sinensis; assembly: GCA_028671895.1. Classification (NCBI taxonomy): domain Eukaryota; kingdom Viridiplantae; phylum Streptophyta; class Magnoliopsida; order Apiales; family Apiaceae; genus Oenanthe; species Oenanthe sinensis. Next base: position 11,275,659 of record CM053814.1, read on the forward strand.
TTCTCAAGACTCTCCAAAAGGCATAAGCTACAACAGATCTTCGGGAATGTACAGCAGCAGCAATGACACTCTGACGGAAGTCAAGCCTGAAGTACCTGACAATGAACAATATGACTCTTTGGTCCATTCCGACCAGCTATACTAGACCAAATATTTGTGAAAAGAGTCCTAAAGTGGCCTTTCCCTGCAATATTTTCCCAAAGCTGAGGATTACTCTCAACTCGTTTGTCTGGACTCGATACATCAACCAAACTGAGGCTCATGTTGTTCCGAATAATGCAAAGCTTGCCATTAAGAGGAACAAGAGCAGCAGCCTCAAGAGCACGAGAACCACCAAGATGGAGTTTACTGTCAATAAATCTTCTCCAAGAGTTTGCAGCTTCATCGTACACCCTAAGCTTGCACCCATCACGGCAATCTAATGCATAGAGCTTCCCATTCATAGAGATGCTGGGATTGCGCCACCCAGCAACCAACGCATCGCTGATTGGTGTCCACGAATTAGATCCAGGAATGTAAGCTTCACTAAGAACCTCCCTGTGGGACCCAAGTCCTTTTAGGAACCACATTCCGTCATGAACTACCCCGATAAAAGGAACCATTGCAGTGCTCATGTCTGAAACAAAATTCCAACGGTTTCTCTTCGGATCATAAACTTCAGCAGAGCGGAGAGTCCTCTGAATTCCCTCACATTCACCACCAGCCACGTAGAGGCAGTTATTTATGACACAAGAACCAAAAAAATGTCTTTTCCGGAGCATATCCGGAGCCCTATGCCATTTATTTGTTCGAGCATTATAGAAAATAACGCGTCTCATTGAGCCCTTGATGGGATCTTTTCCTCCAAATAAGTACAGGTGACAACCACTTAAAACAGCACAACCAAATCCAACAGCTTCACTGTACTCACCTGGAACAGGTGGCAGTGGCTGCCATAGCTGGTAGGTAGGATCAAATGCATGCCAAGAGATCCTACCATCACGGTCTCTTTTGATAACATAAATCCACTCTTCAGCCATTCCGAGACTCTTCCTAAGAGAGTAGAAAAATTTTCTTGCCAGGAGCCTATTCCACCACTTGCATACAAGACGGAGCTTGTTATGTTCAACACGCGGAACTCTAATTAGACAAGCAATAGCAAGATCATCAGGTAGTCCAGGCAAGAGGGGTGGCTGTATTCTGGTCCTCTCCCTGCGAGAGCTTTTTGTCTTGTGTGCACGAGGATTGATATCAGGCTGGATGCAGAGTTTCGAACCTGGGACAAATTTCCTTGCCCCTGCAACTGTTTTTAATCCAGCATCTACTTTGCAGTAGCAAGAAATGGAATCTACCTGTGAAAAGTTCCGTGTTAAAAACAAATGACAAAATGACCCACACATTATATACTTAATGGACAATATAAAAAATAAGTACATGTAATAGTTTACAACCACAAGAGCAATAATTTTCTAGCATATTGCCGTACTTCCTTTTGATTGTTAGAGAGGTATGATTTTAGTGAGCGCATATTTTACATGTTGAGGACAGGCAATGCCTCTATTATTAACCAATGGCTCCCCAGTAGGTGCTCGTGTGAAAGAAGATTTATCACATGACTGTAATATTAGCCTTTGAGAACCGTAGAAATTTTAGCTTTCTAACTTCCAAGTAATTCATAGAGAGCAAATTGACGCTATTATAATAGAGCAACAGGGCATCTAACATTAAGCATGCTGTTACAACACAAGTGATAATTATCTACTTATAAAACAGAAAAAGTTTTGAAGTTAAGACATGCATTGAGGTCAAAGGGTACAGAAACAACTCACTATAATTGGGTTGACGCTTAAGGGACCCAAATGTGGAGATTAGTCGTATAGAAAGTGGTATTTATGAACAGAAAATATAGCAATTAGAGAGCATCAAAGAGCATATTTTCAAAGCAACAAGGAAACACTGTTGACATAATGTTAGAATTAATATTCCTGGGTAAATCTTCATTAGAATGAATAGATGAAGAACAATGTAATGACTCGTCCAGCCCATCTGAGGCGCCATTAATTCATATGGCATATACAGGAGTAATGTAATATACATATTGCTATACTCTTGATACTTTGAGTCCAAGAGGACAGTAGAGTAAGAAAAGAGAGGAATATTACAGTGAGGCTATATCAACAAGGGCAGAGGTCTCTGCTAATTAGCTTAATACTCAATAAGGCAAAGAGATATGCTTATGCCCTCCACCTCAAATTTCTATTTTCTTATGAGACAGTATATTTATATTTTCTTTTAAGTTTTTTTATCTTCCTCATCTGTCTTTCAAAAGTCTGATAATCATCTCAACTGCACGGCTCCTCATGCAAAGCCTTACATGTACTTCCAAACTTTAAAATGACCAACACTAGATTCTTCAACTGCACGGCTCCTCATGCTCTCAGTTTCCATGTTTTTCGAGGTTCTTTTTTCCAAATTGTCCTTCAAGGGCATGGTTCAGAGTTGTGGTATACCGGTACCAAAAGGTGTGTTAAACAATCATTTAATTTTATTGGAAGAATCATTATTGTTTTTACTAAAAAAAGATAGCTGTCTAGCTAATTGAATTGTTAGCAGGGATGAAGTTGGAGGATAGAAGAAAAAGACCAAGTTTTTTTATACTGTTATAGACAAAAAGTATTTGGACATGCTCACAACTTCAAGGACCTGATGCATCTATTTTTGGATCAGGATCTGCAACAGAGAAAATCAAAGGAATAGATTGCGATGGTTGTGAAGAGGTTGAGCTGTAAAAGTGGTACATCCCAGAAAAGAGTGAAAGAAAAAGAGATAGTGCACGGAAAGGAATCCAGACAACCCCCCCCCCCACACACACAAAAGAAAAGACCTTTTGATCAGTACTTCTCCACAGGTTGGACAAGAATGTGAATTGGTTTGCCTAAAATGCCAAATATATACATATATATGCTTAGTCCTCTGGGATATCAACAGTTTAAAGTTTTTTAACCACAAGGGAATATGTTTGGTGCATCTCATCATAGAAAATTATAGAGACAAGTAGCCAAGTTGCGGAAAGGTATTGTCCATATTGAACATGTAAGAGGCCTGTTTCTCTCTGTCCTGAACATAAAGAGTTGACAGATCAAGTAGGAACAAAGATACAAAATTATAGCAGACAGACAATACTCACTGTATATCATTGTCTCTCAAGCAAACCAAGATCAAGGATACAAATCATCAAAGTACATTTGACAATAGCGATAAAGAAAACAAAATCATTTTCGATATTCTTTACAGCATTAAAAAACTGAACTTGGTAAAACAACAGATCTAAAGTGGCTGAATTAATAACCTTGCAAACTGAATTATAACACAGACTTAACACTTGAGAGCTCAACTAAGCATTCACTGTGGAAAACCCAAAGTACATATACAATCTACATACATATATACCCACAGCAACAAATTTAACCTATAATCAAAGCAAATATCTTCATCAAATTTCAAGAAATGTGTCAAAGACTGCATTTTTAAGCAAGAACATCATCTGGGTCACCATAAAATCACTCAAACTTGCATATATACAAAATTTTCCACCTGGGTACAAACAAAAAGACTTACAAGGGGAGCCTGAACTCTAAAACCCCTGTGTCCATGTGGAGACCTTTCAACAGATTGCTCCATCTTCACACCTACAGTACCACATAAAAAATAATTCCCATCTCAACCCAAAAACAAAATCAAGATTTATCACAACTTAAAAACAAAATCTTTACCAATAGACTCGGATCAAGAACTCTTCAAATCAAACCCCAATTCTCAAATCTGATCCCAAAAAGATATAGAAAATCCAATTAAATGTCAACTCCAAAAGGGCCAATTTTTATAAACACTGCTCAGGAGTTGGTGCTAAACAGCAGCTTGAAGAGGGGTAGGAGAGAGAGAGAGAGATTAATAGAGTCTTTAAGTGAAGGTTACAGCTGGACCCATGACCTTTAAATACCATCTACTACAACAATGTCTTCAACTAGTAATGTAATGTAGGTATTTAGAGTAGATTTGGTAATGAATACTTACATTAGTATACTAACTTTAATCTGTAATCCTTTCTTCCAAGTCTTGGTACATGACAAAATGACCTTACTGGTGTTAGCTGCAAGCATTTAATAATGGATCAAACCCGTTTATTGACATTATGACCTACAACAAAAAATTTATTTTAATAGTATAATATATTATAGAAATAATTGTGGTTCCAAGAAAAAACAATTATGTATACAAGGGTCTTTCTGCTTGGGCATACAGTGGAAGATAAATTTTATGAGTTTGACTCATTTTAATTGTGAAGTTTTTGTGCATACAGGAGCCATCATTATTAATGAATTGAAAATAATAAAAATTTGTTAACTAAGTTTCTAATGTGTGTTCATGTGCAAACACTAGAAAAATCGTAAAAATAAAATAAGTTTTTTATTTTAATTTAATTTTAAATTCTTCCGTTCCATTTAATATGTCTGTTTTGCATATTAAGAGATGTTTTTTCTGAAACAAATTAAGAGATGCTAATGTTAATGTTAATTATATAATTTTTTATTGGGTAATTATCAAAAATACTATCTTTTTAAATCCTTTTTGCGATTTTACTGTTTTTTGAAATTTTTTACAAAATACAGTTTGCAGCTAAAAATAACACTTGTTTATATACGATTTATAATTAAATACAACTAAATGTAACTATTTTTTGAAAAAAATTGAAGTTATCCATGATTGCATTTGATTTTAATTTTAGTTGCATTGATTGTAAAGTTGTTTTTTGTAAAAAAAATCATATTTTTACATAACATAAAATAAAAAAAATGTATTAAAAAAAAACTTTATTATTTTATTTACTCTTAGGTTTACATGAAAATTGATAATATAAATTAACTTAAATTGAGTTAAATTTTAAATATAGTAAATATGGAGACACTTTTGAGAAATTACAATAAATTTATTTTCAAAAAAATGAATGATATGTATTAAAAGATAAAATTTATTTTAAAAATAAAGGGCAAAAGGGTACAGATGGTAACAAATATAATAACACAAAATTACAATAATAAATTTTAAACTAATTTAATTTTTTATATATATTTTTTTGACTAATTTGGCTTATATGCTTTATAATATGAGTATCTGTTCTAACAAATATCGGGGTTGAGCGGGAATCGAACTCAGGTACGACAAAAATAAACCTTAAAACTATCTCATACACTCTAATTTCTTATATTTTATTGTTCTCTACTTGTACATTTACTTTATTATATTTTCAATTTTGTGGATAATATGTTTATCAGCAGTTCAGCACCAATGTGGTTGGAAGTTGAAACTATGCTGTGGGTGTTTGGGTGATCATATATGACACTTTTTTTTATAACCAATATATGACACTTATATGGGTTATAAGCCCATTTCGTCTTATGTTTTACCTATTTCTTGTATATTTAACTTATATTGTTTTTTTTGTCAGAAACTTATTTCATATTTAATTGAACTAAATAGTTAAATAAAATACTACAATTGAATAACACAAGTGATTAAGAGTTTATCGTTTGTCATTCTCGGTTCTGAATTCGACTCTGGCCACCTCCGAAAGTCTATTTATTAAAAAAAAATAGTTAAATAAAAAATTAGGACAAATACTGAACATAAAAAAATATATATATTTGAAAGAGACGAAGGATGTATTAGGTACAGAGATGTAAGGATGTATTAGGATGTATTAGGTATAGAGATGTTCAAAAAATCCGATTCGATCCGGAAAAAATCCAAAAAATCTGGGTCAAAAAAAAGCCCTGCCTGGTTTGGCCCGGGGGCCTTGAACGGGCCAATTATTTTTTATTAAAATCCGGCCCGGCACGAAATCCAAAAATTTTGGATTTAAGCCCGAATCTGGATAAAACCCGAATCCGGCTCCAATCCAGATAAAATCCGGGCTTTTTAAAAAGCCCGTTTTTTTTTATGAAAATTCAAAAATATATAATATTTTTAATAATATTAATATATAAATTTAAAAAAAAACATGATCCGACCCGACCCGACCCGATTTTAGTAAAAACCCGGCACATCTCGATCCGGAAAAATCAGTACTTTCGAAAATTCGGATAAAATCCGGCCTGCCGGACTTGGGCATCTCTAATCGGGTAACGCATAGTTGACCTAACCGGTCAACTCTAGCTCTCGTCACGTCCGTCTAATACAATTGAAATGTACTCTATTGGTCTCAAATTATTTATATAATTATTTTTATTTTTTAAAATATATAAAAAAAAATCTTTAACAAAATTTTATATTCAAATATTTATTTTAAAAAAATCTTAAACAAAATTTTATATTTAAATATTTATTTTTATTACAATTTATAAAATATATAAAAATCAAAATAACAAATATTTTAACATCTGCATCGGTGTATATAAATATATAGAAATTTATATGATTATATACGGCAGAAAAAGTTGACATCTAAAGAAAATGAGCCTCAACCATAGTGCTTAATTTCTTTCTATCATTTAAAGAAGACATGACTTGTTCCAACTGTCACCAAGAAAAATATACTCTTACAATTAACTCGTCATTAAACAACATTTAATAATGATATTAATTATTAATTTTTTATGAGATGGTTAAGCTTATATCAAAATTACTTATTTTATTCAATTTCTAGGTGATTTTATCATTTATAAGTCATTATTTATTTAGAGAACTAAAGTAATATCTGCAAGTAATTATCAAAAACGCAAAACAGAAAAATTTGTTTTGTATAAGAAAAAGAGAAAATCGAAATTGTATGTTACCGTATACTTTGATTTTCGTAAACCAGAATTACTAACTTAATAGAATTTATAAAAATATATTAAAATTTATTTAATAAACAGGCCAAATAAAATAACTTGGTCAACTTAAAAAGCGAAAACAAAAACACCGAGCCTATGCTGCTATGTCTGGACTCTGCACTGCAGAGATGGTCCTAAGCGTGTGGTTGACCATTTTTGGCACTCAAAAGAGTTAAACAATACAGTAATTGTTAAATAACACTCAGATTAAAGTACTAGTCGTATATGTCTAGACCTAACCACAATTTTGTTTAGGTATTTATGGCTTGGAAACGTACTTGCTCCTTTGGCTCATTTGCAGAGATCAAAGGCCAACATCACAGTAGCTCAACAATACTGATATCATTGTATTTGGATTCATTATATTTGGATTCATCTGGCTCAGACTTCTGTTGTACACATTTTCCACACTGTTTAGTGGAAATACCAATTTTAAATTAGATACCCAGTGACCATATACGTTCTGCAAGTTCAACATAAACATAACTTAGCAGCTTCAGTTGAAGAGCTCTCCCACAACTCCGTTTTCATGATTTAGGCTGCTCCCATTTCGAAGAGCTCTCCCACAACCCCGTTTTCATGATTTAGGCTGCTCCCATTTCGCTCGCCGCTACTACAGGAATCACTTTTGCTTTGCGGAAGTAATTTATAAATCACAGGCTGAACTAAAATCGGAACATGAGCACAACATGTATTGTAAAATAATATGATTTGCAATGTTCTATAAGCAGGACAGTACATGTGTTGTCTCCGTCCAAAATAATAACGTTAAAATGTTCAGCAATCAATATTTATTGTGTCCGTAAAAGTCAAACCTTACATACATATAAATATCATCCAGGACATTACAATATATACATTCCAAACTAAGCCTAGCTTGGTTTTAACCCGAACAAACGAGAGGGTATTGTTAACTGTAAAGTCCCAGAAGTAACAACCCAACTATTAATGTTCAATTCTCAGCCAACATGCAATTTTCTTTAGTATATGTTATATACTAAGAATTCAGCATAAGTTATGTCACCATACGATGAAGCCAACCACATTTTAAGGTCTGGGCTGCCATAGAATAAGTTGATATTTTTAATACGTATAGATGATGGCATACATTGATCTGGACACTTGACACGGTACACTGGCAGCTAACAAAAATGACAGATGTAGCATGTAGATGCAAAAAAATAAAAAAATTGTCCTCAAAACACTGCTGACGAGCATAGCACATGGTATAACTATGAAAAATTTGATTGCCGAGGAAAAATGTAAAAGCCAAAGAGCAAGGCAGAATGATACAAGTCTAAAGCTAAAGCCGTCAACAATAGAAACTATCCTCCTACCACATTTCACAAAGATATGGTAAAGATAACCTAATTTAAGTATATATGTTACAGCTTGCCAACACCAAACATTTCTACACTGCACAATTCTAATGATATCATAAATCCTCAATTCCACAAGCAAGCATTATAAAGTTTTTAGACCACGGAAAGGGGGATCTTCAAACAGTTGTAAATGGACGAGACCCAAACGAAAGAACTGTCATCCTATTAATGTTTAATTTCTACTGTAAATTGGATGCTATATTTTGAAGGAAATCTAGGACGAGTATGATATGATTTGTGAAGTCAGTCCCACGCACTGGTCACCCCAGATCCATATGCTCCACCATATCCCCCACTAGGAGCACCATATCCACTGCTCATGTTGCCAGCACCATAATAATCTGAACCTCCCCTGCTGTAAGAGTTGTCCCTTCGAAAATCACGACCACCAAATCGACCTCCTCCACCTCGTCGGTTTTTCCCTCCATACGAGGCTCGGGCTGCAAAGCGAGCTAGCCATGCGGGAACCTCCTGATTTGCTTCTTGCATTAGTTCAGATAATGACCTTGCCATTGAAGAATTATTCTCGTTGAAAAATGCTGTGGCAAGTCCTGATTTTCCAGCTCGTCCAGTTCGCCCTATACGGTGGACATAATCATCAATGTCATTTGGAAGGTCAAAGTTGACCACATGTGCGACATGTGGAATGTCAAGACCACGTGCTGCCACATCGGTGGCAACTAAAATTGGGGTGCGACCACTTTTGAATGATCTCAATGCTTGTTCTCTTTCCTGCAGAACATGTCAAAATTTAATTTGTTAGTGCATACAAGGTTTAGCATATTCAGACCCTAAAGTTACTACAAAAACTCGGGCAAGGAAATAAATGGGTCAGCTACAAGCCTACAATGGTTTAAGGAATCAAAAAATTGGTATTAGAAACCCCTGAAGAGGCATTAGATGAGGATGCCACCACAAACATTTGGTTCGAATTACTTATAGGTTTTGAGAGCCTCCACCGATGGGGGTTGGGATATAGAGCAGGAAGGATTAAAGAGCAGCCCAGTATGTTTAAATTATCCAGAGGGGCATATATGATATAACATGGCCCTATAGTTGAGTATTATGCAGGTGTTAGCTAGTACTTTGCTTACTTCCAATTTTGTGTACCATTTTTTTGTGATTTTTTATTTTTACTACATTCCTTTCCAGCCTACGCATTTTTGTGTCAAACTATTTTCACATTATTATTTGTACCATTTGTTAGCTATTTAAGAGAAAAGTACATAAAATGAAAATTTAATACTTACTAAAACTATATATTAATATTTTTATAACATCATAACCATATAATATTAATAGTAATAAGTATTAAAAACTTTAAAAGATATATATAATTTAAATTTAATTAAAACAGACTAGAGTAATATTACTATATCAAAAGTGACAACTTTATACAAAATTACACAATTATAATATCTGTTTTATATTATATATTTACCTTGAAACACGGCATGAAACAGATTTATTAGCATCGTGCATGAATCAGATACCTAAGTACACAAATTCATTTAGTTTTTTGACATGGGTTTAATATTTACGACAAGAAAAACTTTATGTACACACAATTGCTAGGTCCAGTTATAATGAACCACCCGAGAGGGCAGTAACAAGAAACTAAAGCAGGACTTTTGATTCTCAGTTGAATAACAAAATGTCCAGATTTACGAGTGTCACACTGGTAACTGGTTATTAAATAATAACAAATAATGAGATAAAGCACTATTTCTTCTAAATCAGTTCATTTGGTATGTAGGAAACCATTACTCCATGTGTAAAGCATTGTAAGTTCTTATAGTAGAATTGCATTTGTTTACAGGCATACACTAAATCCCTTATCACAATGCCAAAATGTCTAACAGAATTCATGAACTCGGGAGGCATCTGATACAATACTCCACATTTGTTAATTAGCATACCAGAAAAATTCAGGACATTTAACTAGGGACAGGGGACTACCCAACATAGAGAAAGATGCAAAGTAAATGTGAAAAAATAAATTAGATGTGTAATTGTGTCTTTCGTGTGTCTTATGCTTGTCACTGGTTGACTAGTCTGTCAACTGGCTGTTTGTAGCTGACTGGTTAAACAATCCATATTCGCAGATCTAAAAACTGTTGCTCGGCTGAGGAAAGAGACGAGAGAGAAATAAAAAAACCTTAACACTAATCGGTGACACCATATTATTTCATCAGTCAAAAGTCTGCATCCATATGTGTGTGTGTGTGTCAGGAGACACATATTTGTATGCATATTTATATCCAAATAGCTGGACCCTCATCGACTCGACTCAACAAACTGCCATGACAACCATGGTGTATATGTCTGTAACTGTAAGAGCGCACACACATCAAACAGTAGCCTTTATATACGTCAATCGTAAACTGTATAAACAGAGGTTTCAGGAACAAATAACTTGTAGACCACACAAACTTTGGAAGAAGCTACTGTAAGAAGACAAGGAAATCCATATGAGCACAGTTAATGACTAAGAGAATGGTAGTAGGTTCAACACATTCAAATGCTAATGATCTTGGACCAAAGTACCTTTTGAACTAAGTGATTCGGTTTGTTGCAAATGCTTGATGTGAGAGATTATATAGCTTTTACTTCGTACTTGTAATTTTATTGGTTTAATAGCAGCTTATTAAAGAAAGTAAAAGCAGGGAAACCATAAAATATTTCTAGATCTAAAATTTAAAAAGAAATCAGAGTATTACTCATTTTTTCATAAGAGAAGGTACGCCATCAGTGGAACTGAATGATGAAGGATATAACAACAGTATATAGATTTATTAAGGTGCTAAATTTTAGAGTAGAAAAATTAGAAGAAAATGTTTTTTTATGTTAAAAAAGGATAACAGAATACTGAACGGACAATTCATAAGCCGTGTTAAACAGATTTTCTGATAATATTCTGTAGATTGAGAAAACTGCCAGTATTTAGAGATACAATAAGATCTATTACTGTTTTAGATATGAATTTCATTTTATTCTTTATTGACTTTACATATATTCGTTTAGGTTGTGTAATTGAGATTTTGCAGAGATTAAATAACTGTCATTTATCATGTTAAAACTATAAACCCACCATCTATATGTTTGTGAAACCCCTCTTTCCACTTAATTGTATGAACTCTCACTTCTACATTAAAAAAAAAAATTAATATACTATATATTTTTCATATCGACATAGTGACCTAAAGCAACACTTTAAATCAAATTAATAATTCTTTATACAAACCATTTATGTGACCAAGATCCAAAATGGATACCATGTTTATAACTCCATCCCTAAATATTGTAAAAATAAACTAGCACCTAACATCCAAAAAGATGATAAAAAAGACGGAAATAGTAAGCGAAGCGACATAAATTTTCATCAGATGCATAAGCAGTGACATTAACGTATGCATGTACACCTGAATGGCCAAGATTTAAACAGAAGTACCTGCTGTGATCTATCACCGTGAATAGTAGTAGCAGGAAAACCATTACTACACAACCAATATTCCAGCGAGTCAGCACCCTTCTTTGTCTCCACAAAAACCAAAGTCAGAGCTTGCTGCAAACATTAAAAGATCCAACCTAAATGATTAATAATCACAAAACAGACGTAGAGATAATAACTAGAAGACTCAAATTAGCTCTTACTTGCAAAATTGGTTAAATGCTAGAAGTGAAATCGAGAAATACCTAATCTTCTTTTTTTATCAAGTAAAATGACTAATTTTCCAAATGAAAAACATGAAGGATGTAAATTATAGAGTACCACATGAACTAGTTCCAAGTTTCATGGTTTCTTTACTAAGAAAAAGTACCATATTTCTATTATATTGTAATTTAGCTTTCAAGTGGTTATATATAGGTTGCTAAAACTATATCTGCCGCAAAATATAGTATCAATGTGCAGGCATAAATTATGTTTATATAATAATGTGCTCCTATATTTAACTTTCTACAGATAATAAGTCTATATAGGGATGTCATTTTTTTTGTTTCATAGGTTATAACCATCTCCAAACATAAGTAATGTTACAGCAATAGACAATTTGGAGATAATTGTGAAAGAAAGCAACACGTTTAACACTCAATAGTCCTTTAGTCAACCCCAACAGACATCACCTTCATCAGATTCCTATTGTCTCAAGAGAGATGAGGCAGATTTACCAGGCAGAGTACCTTTTACAGAAATTCTTCAAAGGTGTCATATAAATAAACAAATAACTCTGTACGTTGAAATTAAAGAATTATTTGACGAAAGAAATGCCCATGTAACAAATACATAGCATGTCTACGTGATTCAGGTAAGCTAAACAAATTATAAAATAAATAATAGAGTAATATATCATCTACAGCTCGGCATAGGCCTCAGAAACCTTTCCATTGATCCTGCTAGGTTTCTTGATCCATTAAAGCTTTCCATACACCACCATTTAATGTCAGCTCATCTTCCAGCATGAAACACTGCCCTTATTATTTTCTGAGCGAGGATCAAAGAGATCCTCAATTTTTAACTTCATATTCTACTTAAAAATGGTCTGAAGGCTCCGGTGATTGCAAGTTTATAATCACAGGTAACAGCTTGTTCATGAAATATAAGAGTAAGGTTGAGAACTTCAGACCATCCCCCACACCCTACTAACATGAGCCCCATGCACTTGGTTTGACTTCAAACGGTATATAGTAATTGATCAGTATGTTACGACTAGATTATTTGTTACGATAGTAGACCTTTATTAAAAATGTAAGAAAATAATATTATTGCACCACACATAGCCAATGCCTACAAAATATGAGTAAGAATATGAGTATAGTAAGAGGAGATATAATATAGTTATCAGAAGATGGTGAAACCTAATATTCTAATACACCTAATCAAGCAAAACCTGGAACCCTATACAAACACAATTCAACGATGTTATTGCACCACACATAGCCAATGCCTACAAAATATGAGTAAGAATATGAGTATAGTAAGAGGAGATATAATATAGTTATCAGAAGATGGTAAAACCTAATATTCTAATTCACCTAATCAAGCAAAACCTGGAACCCTATACAAACACAATTCAACGATGTGCAAACTCAAAGCAAACATAAACTGCAAAGTCTTTCTAAAACTCACCAATCAACCTTCACTTCTTTAGCAACTTGCGACCCAAAGTATTGATTACTAACCTATATTTTCCTCAATTTTTGAAACCTCAATATTTACTTCTCTGATCTCTCCTAATATCTAAGATTTATTGAAAATAATGAAACCAGACGCAGGCAACCAACTATGACCTTAGAAACTAAAAATAGAGTGCATAGGATCAGTACTACAATAACCTACAATTTTCACAATATACATAGTCAACACTGCAGCGTAACTCCAATACCCGATAACACCAAAAAGCAACAGCTCAAGCTTTGAATCATACAGACGTTGGGTGGAACAATGCCTGAGATTGCTGCAATTATTGACAACCTGAAGAGGCTAACATTAAACATAAGGTTTTCCGGTTGTGACTGTAGTGCTTTGCTCTTCTAACCCCAACTCCCCTCTTCCAATTAATGGGAATTCCTTGGCTCAGCATTGTCCTTACATGCATTTGACTCGTGGGATGCACCAAGTTCAATGAAAGATCACTAGACCGATACAAAAGCAAGAGTAGTTTCCATTACGGGGCGAATATGACCCTATTGGGACCATGGTTGTCACGTCGACGACTAGTCGGCGACTAGTCGACAAGTCGACAAATGGCAAAAAGTCGATGCCCGACTAGTTAATATGGGGTCCATGGGTTTTTACCCGGATCCAACCCGGGATCCGACCCAAAACCGGCCCAAATAATAAAAATTAGGTTTTTACATAAAAAACTTGCGCCTTTTTTAGATAAAAAACAAAGATATATACAAGTCCGCTCCGATTAGCGGCTCCAATTCCGTCAAAGAGAGCTCCGATCAGCGATTTTGGTAAGCTTTTCTTCTCTTCCCTCTTCTCCTTCATCTTCATCTTCTTCTTTTCATTTTTTACGCACCCAGTCCTATATATACACACAGTTATATGAATATATACATCTGGGACTCTGGCCTTTTGTATTGGGTATTTGGGTCATCTCACAGTCTTCTTGTTGTTGGTCTGTGTGTATATATACCTCATCTGTGTATATATATATATACTAATAAATTGATTTTTTCTTCAATTGTTTTTATAAAAATTGATTTCTTTTCACTTTTTTTTTTAAAAAACGATTTTTTCCAGTTTTTTACTTCTTTTATTTATTTTTATTTCTTTTATTTGATTTTAATATTTTAAAAGTCAATTAGTACTTTTATTTTTAAACTTGTGATTTTATTTTATTGTTTCAATCTATGATGCACGGGGACGCCTATCGGTGGATGTACCCAAGTTTGGGGATGCCTCGGGGACGGGGACGGCATGGGGACGTTTCCTAAAACCCGGGGACGGCAGCCGGCAGGCAGGCTTGGAACGGGGACGTTTCAAGGACCCAAAATTACTAAAATACCCGTCCCCACTCTAAAATTCTAATTTTTTAGGCCGCCTAGTTATATTTGGAGCTATTCATAACATAAGTAGTTATATTCCTCCTAATTACACTAAATTTTGAACTTCATTATTCTATCAATAAAATGCTAATGTTGAAAAATTATTAGAATCTGTTAAAACAATATGGCTAGAGAAAGGATTTACAATGGTGGGTTATGGTTGGAGTGTATCAACAAGAAAGTCTCTAATTAAATTTGAGAGAGCATGATATATTTTATGTTTTAAACATTTGGATGTTGAAATTTATTTCTATCTTATATATAAATAATTTTTATTTATATATATTTATTGCCGTACCCTTACCCCTAAAATTTTAAAATTGCCGTTTCTTGTCCCGTCCCCGTACCCGTCTCCGTGCAACATAGGTTTCAATCAATTATAATTAAACTTTGATTTCATCAAAAACATTAATGATCTACTGAACTTTAATTAAATTGTACAACGTACACTTTAAACTACTGAACTCAGTAGTCAGAACATGTGCATTAGTGATTAGTCTACTGTTGCTTGCTTCCATTCAACCTTGGTTGGGACTGAAACTTTTGAGACGACTGTTGCTACTTTTAGCTCCCTGTAAGAGGGCAACATCACAGAAAAGATTTTGCTTCCAGTGGCTAAGTTTCACCTTTAATTTCACCAATCAATTCCTCAGTTATAATCTGTTCGATGTTTTAGCAACACAATTTCATCAGAGTTTTGTCCGTCTTTGACTGCTAGTCAGCTACCCTGTTTAATCTAAATTAATAGTACTCATAATAAACCAACCTGCATTCTTTCTATGTACTAAATTTATGATGTACTGTTTCCTCAGAATTGTAGTAGTTGCTTATTATAATTATGATTGGGAGCGGATAATTATAAGATTTGTTTCCTTTTTACTTGCTCTACAAGTCGTAAGATCTGTCAGAGTTCAAAATAACTTCGTAATCCTCAAATTTTTTACTTAAAAGGCAGAGAAAAATTGTATTATACACTGATTGTGCTGTGTGTAGAAATTAGGATATGGGCACTTCAGCTTTGACAAAATGCCAAAGGTTCATTAGCACACCAAGATTACAAGTGAAAACTAGAGAGAGATTTCCTAAGTATTACCTTTCCATGAGTGCCATTTGCCTTTTGTGCATGAAGCAGATCCATCAGGTGGCTTCTCTTGTCCGTCTCTTGAACATATTCAACTCTCTGGACAATCAAATCGGTACTTGAACCAACCCTTCCAACAGCCAAAAAGATATAACTTGCTAGAAAATCTGATGCCAGCCTCTGCAAGACAACCAAATAAGAGAAGTACAAGAAACTGCCTCTCATGAGCCCAAAACAAAATCACAGCTTATTTAGTCAACAAGCTAAATGTTAATGCAACAAGTACGAACAACAGGCTAGTAACGGAGAAATTTTTTAACTTATGTCTCAGAATCGGCAGGGTATAGCCACATATGCAGTTAAAGATTGGTAAATATTTTATATATATTCTACATAGATAATTACAAATATTTTGCAGTGAATGAAGCTTTTAGAACTTGTAATATCATTAGGTATATATGCATGGCAGCCACACAAAAAATAAAAATTCACATGCAATTCAAAGCAAGCTGAAGATGAGAAGTTTACTTCAAAAATCAATAACAGAATACCTGTATCTCTTTGGGGAAAGTGGCACTGAATAACATTGTTTGCCTTACACCTGGGGGTGGCATATCCATTTGCTGCACGATTTTCCTAATTTGAGGCTCGAAACCCATGTCCAGCATCCGATCCGCTTCATCAAGAGCTAAATATTTGATCATCTGCAATGATACTCTTGCCCTCTCAAGCAGATCCACCAACCTTCCAGGAGTTGCGACAAGAATGTCGACACCTCTCTCAAGTTCTCTAAGCTGTACAATATTAAGCATGCAATCAATACATGAAAGTAGTACAATCTCAATCAAAAAAATAGTTTAGAATCTTTAGAGGATCCTCTACAGGCTGATGCCAAGATATAATAACACTATTACACTACAAATACTAATAATATATGTGAACTTAAATTGTTACAAAAGAAAGAAAAACAATAACAAATAATCTCAAAGAATTAAAAATTTATTGAATGTGAACGAAACTCAAGGCAAAACCTTGTTGGAATCCTTAAATCTTAAAATTTAAAATCAGGATTGGTTACATGTATTTATAGTGATTCTGAAACTTATATGTCCTGATATTACTCAGTTGTGCACCCTGTACACACTTCCAAACAGATTCAAATATATACGTATCATACAAGCTACTATACTTAAGTTTCAACTTTATTGTTTTCAATTATTTTATAAAAAAATATCAAAGACTTGTAATATTGTATGCAATCCATTCTATTATACTCATTGGGAAGAACACACTTTCTACAATATTAATGGTCAAATCCTAACATTGGGGAGCTTCTCAAGGACTCTGAACAAGGCATCACAACAATCTTATTTCAAGTGGGATATCTTTTAAAAAAGAAGTCTGCTTGCTGTAACAATTTGTAATAAGGATCATCCCCTCAATTAAATCATCAGTGGTACAGATGCTTGTGTGAAGACTTAGAGAACTACCACCAATCAATACCTATTCTCCTGTTTGAATCATCAAAAATTTGAAGAAGTTTCGTTAGATAATGATTCTGTGATTGCCGTGACAGAAACTCTTAATCGTTTTGAGACCATCAAAATTTACAAACTGGTGCCCATGCAAGTGAATTTTAGATTAAAATATATAATTTTGCTACTGTAACAAGAAAAAATGCGAGGCTAATTGGAAAAGCTCTTTCAGACCACATTGTCTATTAACAGGAGCCTGATTGAACTGGATACATGATAGAAAGCTTCAAACACGCTTACATAATGACTTTGATGAGTCCTCATTCACATGGCTGGTCACTAAATATATTTTCACTTTCAATTATCCCGATTTTGAATAGTCTGATGTCCTTAACCTTTTCATTACATCCACACAATGATATCACCACTATAAACTACCTACATGTTAATAATAAATAAGTTAAAGTATGTCCTTAACATTTGCAACAAAAGAGTACTTTCTTTAAGGGATGGCAATGGATCTAATAAGTTTAGTAGTTTTTGAACTCTCTTATCGCAATTTTATCAGCACGGAAGTCTGTTTTTTTAGTCCAATCTTAAACAATTCCACCTAAGAAAATCTTTACTTTTTAATATCATGTATATCTGAGACAATTCAATGAAGCTGAATAACAGTATGCAACAAATATCATCTTTGTGAAATGCAAGGAGCCCGGAGCCCATCAATTTCTACCATGCGATCACTCCTTTGTGCTATACACAATACACCTTACAGACACTCTTACAGGTTTCCAACTCTTTAATCATCTTCTTTTTAGTTTATTTAGTGTGTCTTGTCTCTAATCTCTAACTATATGAACACACTCAAACACCCACTATGCCTTTTAAAAGGATTGAGCCCCCTCAACACATATCGTGAAGGGGGACTGTGCGATACTGCTAGAGCAAGAGCTCTCCGTTTTAGCTCGTCTCACCTCTAAAATAAGCCCAGGAAACTGTAACTTAATAACATGACCATGAATCAGTTTACTGTATTCAGAAAAAAGGATAAAGAGGCTGCTGACTTGAGATATTATCTTTGAATTAGTTTAAAGCATACAGTTACAGGAAGAAATAATATTGAACTTCACCGATAACGTCATAGTGCCAATTTATGTGTGTTCACCAATCAAACAAGAAAATGACAAGAAAGAGGGGATATTTTCAGATAGCATGAACAGACAAAAGTTATGCCCTTTCTAAGTTCTTTCTAGTAAAAAAAACGATGTCAGCATATCCATGCAAGAACAACAAACATATTTTCCATGACAAATGGATATATAATTAAGTACTCGAATGCACTTGCGGATGTGACACACGATGACCTGTGCAATAGAACACCTGTTGATTAATAGGAGCGCCTCCATAAGCAACAACTACTTTAACACCAGTTTGATATGCAAATTTCCGTGCTTCTTCATGAATCTGCAATTGAAATCAAACATTGGGTAACAGTTAGTTCCATTACACATGCAAGAAAAGAAGCAGAAAAGTTTTCAACCAATACAACTAAAGGTACTTACTTGGATTGATAACTCTCTTGTGGGGGACAAAATTAGAGCCAGTGGACATGCTGTCCGTAACATATGTGGTGCTCTAGGTGGAAACTGACCTGTCATAATTCCACTGATAATTGGAAAGCAGAAAGCAGCTGTCTTCCCAGAACCAGTCTGAGCACAAGCCATCAAATCCCGATTTGCAAGAGAGATTGGTATGGCATACCGTTGCACAGGAGTCGGCTTGACATACTTACATCTCCGTATATTTTTGTTAAGAGCATCACCTAAGTCAATATCTGCAAATGTATTCACTGGAGGAGGGACATTATCCCCACTCGTTTCCACAGGAATATCTTCATAAGCATCAAAATTAATCCCAGTATTCTCCTGCTCTACAGGTTCTACATCAGCACTGTCATCATCACCAAACGGGTTAACTTCCCGATCCCTCCCACTCCCACGGTCCCAACCACCACTCCTGTTATTCCAACCACCCCCACGACCACCACCAGAACTATACCCAGACCTACTAAAATCATTCCTAGGGGCAGCCCAACGATTCCCACCTACCACAACATTACCAGAACTAGACCCACCCTGAGCCAAAACAGGCGGTTCAGACGAAGTTGGCCTATTACGAAGATGAGGCGGAACATAAGCAGACCTATTACCCCCAGCAGCAGCCGCGCTTTCCGCAGCAGCAACAGAATCAGCCCATGAAGTTGGCATAGTCAAACAAAAATTGACCTCAAAAACCCCCAACACAAATCCCCTAAATTCCCCAAAACTCAAATACAAAATCTTTAAACTCAAATCCCCGCAATTTTATCGAAAATCAAACCAACAAAAACTCGTCCAATCACTTTCTTTTTCACCCTAATAATATCAAAGTCCCCTGATCATACAAACACCATTTACATACATAAACATACATATCAACAAAACCCAACCATCATATCCAGATTATACATACAACTAGTGAAACAAATGACAAACTGAAAGGCAGTTTTCAAATAAATTACAAAACAACTTAAACAAAACAAATAAAAAATAAAACATGTGTATATATGTATGTATAAAAGCAGAAAACGTTGAAGAGAAACGACGAATACAGAGGAGGGAGGAATACGTACAAATGGAGAAGAAGCGCAAAGTTGAAACCCTAATTTTAGAGAAATGACTTTGAAACTACGAAGACCTCAAATAGCATACATACATTATACATACATACATTAAAATATCTATTTCTTTATACGATAAAAGAAAGACAACAATAAATTTTCTGAAATTACTTGTGAAAATTAGTTATTGCGGTTATTTTTTTAGTTGTATATAATTTTCTATAATTATAATAACACATTCGTATATTTATATGAAATTTTTTTTTAATCTCAGAAAAATTATGTGAGTTAATTTCAGGAACATCTCTAAAAGAAAATATCGAATTGCGTAGGAATGTGGGATTAATACATTGTATCGAATTTTGATTTCATAGTATTAGATTATTCATAAATCCAATTGTATCCTATTTGAATATATTTATATGAATTTAATTTGTCGATTTAGTCAGGGATTAAAAATAATGATTATTCCATAATATTTTTATAAGAATAATAATTTTTGAATTTAATTGACAAAATTAATAAATAGGGATGAGCATTCTCCTCGCACCGCCCGACCCTGATTTGATCCCTGCATCGAACGGGACGGGGATTCGGGGATTTTTTTGGGTACGGGTATAGGTAGGGGAATGGGAGAGATATCATAAAAATTTCGGGAATCGAGGAGGGGACGGGTATTGGTGTCACCCCGGCCCGATCCCCGTTTCCCAATTTTTATATTTTATAAAAATAATATATATAATAAAATAATAATGATATTTATTATTTGTATGTATTATTATACTTTTAAATTTTTAATTCATTTTATTAATCTAAATTTTTTAAATTATAATATCATTTTATTTTTGTCTTTTATTTATATTATACATTAATATTAATTAAAATTATTACTTAAAATATGATAAAAAAAATTAAAAAAATATATGATATATGATAGATTTTAAACTATTTTAATTCAAAAATGTAAGTTGAAATATAATTATATTTTGAGAGAAAAAAAAAAGGATTCCCCGATTCCTCGCAGGGATCCTCATTCCCCGTTCAGAGCGGGGATCGGGTAACAAATTAATCACCTTTCAGAGATCGGGGTGGTTTCGGGGATTGGATTAGGGTTCAGGGATCGGGGGCGGGGATAGCACTCTCCGGCCCCGAACCGGCCTGATGGCCATCCCTATTAATGAAGATTATATACATCTTGAAAATAAATATTTTAATTATATAAAATGTGAAATTTATACTTGAGTGTCATTATAGTAAAGTATTATATCCATTATTATTTTAATACAAACTTATAACTCATGCGAAGTATGTGATAATTAATATTTAAGTAGTTTATTTTTTATTTATATTTTTATTGTTATTTAAAAAAATTAATATTATGAATTTATGTTAATATATATGATATTTTTTCTTATTTTATATAAATTTATTAAAGATGTGAGTGATATTAAATGAATTAGAAAAGTTATTTTTATGATAATTTATACTTATGTATAATAAATGTGTGAATACCTTCATTACCCTTTTTTGAAAATGGAGGGACGAAAATACCCATAAGCAAAACCTGTAGCCCAAAATGCATGTCGACTACGTATATGTATTATGCGCACAGATGAATATGTATCACGAATATGCGTGTAAAGCAAATATATACGCATCAGCACCCAAGGTACGACTTTATACACATCTAGCTTTTGCGTGTTACAAGTTTCTAATTTTTTAGAAAGGTAATACGCATCAGAATAATGTGTTTAGACCGGTCACGCATGGTTAACTTGCGTATAAACTGAATACGCATTCTTTGTATGCGCTAGCCCAGTTAAATTAATTTTTAAAAATAATGTATACGTCAAAGTAGAATGCGTATATAACTTATACGCAAAATAGAGATGCGCATAAACTGAATACGCAAGAAGGAGATGTGTATTGGGCGAATACCTTGCAATAAGTCGGAGCTCAGGTAATCGTGTACTGATAATGAGTAATAGCTTTGTAGCTGCTGATACACTCAGCACTACAAATGATGTTATATGCTACAGCGACTACAAACAATATAAATAATTGTGTTTTCATTATTAATTATATTGTTGAAGCAAAAGATAAACCTAAAGATGAATGTTGCATGTATGTGAAGACAACACAAATTTATAGTAGTTAACAACAAGTGTAAACCAAGCATATTAAAGTAGAAGTCTAACTGATGACGTTATAACTTTATTACACTCCAAGATGTCTACTTAATTAAAGAAAGTTGTTATAACCCTGAACAACATTTTTATTATAATATTTTATTAGCTTATAAATTTTTAGTAAAATATTTAAAATTTGCTTATTGCTTTTAATTAAATTTTGAAAGAGAATTTGGCCAAGTTAATACGTTTGTTAAAACCTTTATGTGTTGGAGTAATACGCTCCAATCTATACTATATTATAATAACCAAACTAAAGAACTTTTTTTGAAACACTGAGATGGACCGTAGAAAAGATCATAACCATCCAATTTTAGGTGAACCATAGAAATGATCATAAATTCAATTTTAATAAAATATATTATACATACAACTCTATTTCCGATAGTCCTTTTATACAACTACTCACGGATGATATTATATTATATATTTTCTATTTTCAGAATCCTACTTATCCTATAATTTTTATTTAATATAGTTTACTCACATTCAACTTAATTTCATCATCATCAAAACTCTTTTATTTATTTAAAATTACGACTTATCATTAAATTTTATGAATATTAATATATAAACATCATTGTATAGAAAAATGTAAAAAGAAATTAATAATAAAACAAATTGTCATATTATATGAAATATTTACATTATACAAAATAATTAATATATAATTTATTAATAGCATTCTGCTTTGCACGATTATTAAATTTGAAAGATTAAAAGTTTGGTAGTCGGTGGTCCTTGGTTGGTATTTGTGCCGGATAGTTATTATTGGGCCTAATTTTTAAACATTAATCTCCTAACTAAAATACATCTTGCATTAATCTCCTAAATAAAACACATCTCCAAAAAAATACACAAATATTATCCTATTAAAATACAAATAAAATATATGAACATTTATATAAAATATATACATATAAAATTAAATTATTATTAAATTATTATTATAAAATCAAAACTATATTCATAATATATAAAAAAATATTAAAATAATTCGATCCGTGTATCACATGAGATATAAGTTAGTATTAATAATTTAAGGAAAGTCTGTAACTTTAAGAAATTAAATTCTTACTATTTATTAGCTACCTTAATGTAGTTTAATAGTTACACTAAATCTTCCGCACGAGAAGCAACGCCTTCGTACCTAAATTTATTCATGAGGAACAAAATTTGCCATGAGAGAATAGCAAACAAATCAAAATCATTTTGACGTAATTTTATGCATCCTGTTTAAAGACTTCAAAAGACGGAGACGAGTATTGTTCAATAAGACATGATAGTTTAGTCAGTAGTACATATGATCGAGATGTGCTTACTTTCGTAAAGTTGAATTGGAACTTGAAATATGAAAAGTTTTTTAATGTTGTGTACAAGAAACTCTCTCTAGATCCAAATGTGTTTAAATTAAGGGTTTGCGTAGGTTTTTGAATACCACAACAAATAAATATGAAGTTATGTTAATTGTTGACGATGATGATTTAAAATATATGTTTGAAACTTTGGATTGTTTAGGTAATAAAGTTCGTGTAGAGTTTTATGTTGAAAAAGTTCCAGCTGGATTGTGCCAAAGTTCAAATGAATTTGTTCAATGCTCGAAGGTTGGGGAAGATTGTCAAAATAGTTCAAGCACTCGTAGTTAAAAAACTGTGCAAAGGGGTGGTAGTAAATATGTTTCTAGTGATAGTTCAAGTAGGAACTTGTTTATGAGTAGTGCTGATAATGATGGAAATTCAAGAGGAAGCAGTGAGTTTACAGATGGTGATATTCCTTAATATAGGTCATTTGATGGATCGTTAATGGTTGTTTCAGATCTAGAACATGACTTATAAAAAACTGGCGCACTTCATAATCCGACTGAACTAGCAAAATGGATGATCTTTGAATCGAAAGAAAAGTTGTTGAGTGTGGTAAAGACGGTTCACATTGCAAATCATCAAGATATAAAGGTTTTAAAGTCTGATTCTATAACTTGGGAAGTGGTATGTAAATAGAATACTGAGGGTTATCAGTGGAGATTGAGGGCCAGAAAGAGAAAGTCACAAAATTATTTTCAGATTATAGAGACAAAGGGTCCACATACATGTCTCAATTAATCTATCTCACAAGATCAACCAAATTTGAGCTCCTCACACATTTCAGAAATCATCATTAATTTGATTGTTGTAGATCCTAATGTCTTGGAGAAGGTGTTAATGACTGCCGTTGTGAGAGAAGTTGGTTATTCACCTGCAAGGGAAAAGATTCGAGACGGAAAAAAGATTGCAAGTTAGAAGCTTTATAGATCTTGGGAGTAATCATACCATGAGCTTCATTCCTTGATGAATGTGCTACAATCAATAAATCATGGCACAAGTGTTGATTGGTACTTCAAATATCATGATCTACGAGAGCCTATCCCTAAGGTATCATCACAAATAATCATTATGTGGTCTATAAATGTCATTAATAGTTCAATTTTTTGCTCGTTTGACTTACTCATTTTATTTTGCTGAAATTCTGACAGGTTGTGAGTTTTAAGTGTCTCTTCTGGACATTCAGACCGTGCATAGATGCATTTGCACATTACATCCCATTGCTTCAAATAGATGGCACACACCTATATGGCAAGTACCATGGAGTCTTAATCACTGTTATAGACGTTGACGGTTTCCACCACCTTCTTCCAGTATTAGTTGAAGGGGATATTATAACAAACTGGACATGGTTTATGGAAAGAGTGAGAAAGATAGTTGCCCTCGATCGAAGTGGTGTTTGTGTGATTTCGAATAGACCTTTAGGAATTATGTCTGCTACGAGCAATCCGAGTCTTGGATGGTATGAACCAGACGGATATCATCGATTCTGTGTTAGACACTTAGTTGCTAATTTTTTCAAGGCCTTCAAGAAAAGTGGTTTAAAGGAAAAGGTGGTTGCAATGTGTGGCCAAATGACAGTGGAAAATTTAATTTACATCGGAATGCATTGGTAGTAGTTGAATTTATAGCAGAGGAATGGTTTGGTGAGATACACCCCAAATACTCAACTTTAGCTTGTGATGGAGGTAATAGATTCGAGATTATGACAACAAATATAGATGAGAGTTGGAACAATGCCATTAAAAAATCAAGAAAACTCCCGGTTTTTGCATTGGTTAAAGCCTTGTATTATAAACTGATTAGCTATTTTGAGCAATGACGGGTGGAAATAGAAAAGGAAGTTGTTAATGGTAATGAGTTCACCAAACATGCCAATAAAATCTTGAACAAGTGGAAAGAATGTGCAACTGGATACCATGTGATAAAAATTGATCACAATACTTGAGTTTTTGAGGTGATGACAAAGAGGCATAGTTTAAAGGGAGGGAAGAGGCAGATTGTTCGTTTATAAGAACGCATATGCACTTGTAATAAGTGACAGATGTATCAGATTCCTTGTTCTCATGTTCTTGATTGTTGTGCTAGTGTAGGAATGCAACACACAAGCTTCGTAAGTGAGTGGTACAAGCTTGAAAATGTAAAAAAGGTTTATGCAGGTCACTTTGAGTCGATACCAGACAAGAAGGCATGGCCTCTATTAATTGATTTCCCTACATTGATGACCGATGATGATATTCCAAACAAACTGGGGTGAAGAAAGTCAACAAGGTATAAGAATGAAATGGATTATCAATCATCACGAAAAGGCAAGGGAGCTGCTTCTTCTAGTGCTCCTGAAACTGAAACCGATTAAACGGTTGGCTTTTTAATTTTTCAGTTTCTGTTTTGGTTTTATGCGGATCGGTTTTTACCAGTTTCGGTTCGGTTTCAGTTTTTTACTCAGCCAACTCATCCTATTATCAAATGTATCATTTTTCGATAAAGTTCTTTATGTATCTTTTTTGATTGAAAAACCACTAAATATATCATTTAACGTTTGCATCTTGCGGAATATTATGGACCATGATCGAGATACATCTTTAATCAACAATCTTTTTTCTTATCAGATCCTGCTTCCTCATGAAACTTCTCTTGTTCGTCTTCATTTCCTATTGTAAGACTTCAGCATAAGATTATTTTCGACCCCTCTTCTTTACATATCCTGACTCGTATTCATTGTCATCCGGAATATGAACTGTTATTGGTTTCCATTCAACTTGTTCCTTTGAATCTGGAACCATTGTCCTAATCTTCTTTCATCCTTAGGTTCATAGTTCACATCTTCATGATTCAAATTTAAATTTGAAATTTGATTTTCTCTTTCCTAACTCCACTTCTAGTTCTCTCACTACTATTTCTCTCTCTAAACATTGTCTATTTTTATAATTAACAAATATGATTAACAATAAAATAATATTTTTACACTTAATATTGTACGAAATTAAAAATATTAAAATAAAAAAGTTATAATATATTATATAAAAATATATTTTAATATTTAAAAAAGTATCGTGCATAACATGAAATATAAGCTAATGTTAAAAAAGTGAAGTATTAAGAAATAAATGGACCACAACCCATAGAAAACCCTACCTCCCAAGAGTTGTCTCCCCTTAGTTTTTTTTTGTTTTCGTTGATTTTCCTTCAATAAAATTCAGTTTTTTGGGTATTTTGTGTCTCTCCTTTTAGAATGTTTGTTTAGCTCTCCTTTTGGGGTATTTTGTTATGTTTTTGTTTAATTATGTTTGGATTTATTCGGTGGTGGATCTTTTGAGAATGATTTTGTTGATTCGGAAAGCCCTCATCGAAACTGGAGTGATGGTGATTATTGCAAGAACTCACCTTTCACAACCAAAGATTGTTCATCCTTTGGGGTTTCTAATTTCGGCATGTCCATAGCTGGTATTCGGGTGCCATAAAGATAGAAAATAACGCAAGTTGAAAAAGGACCATGATGGTAATGGTACGAAATAGTTGAACATAAAAGAAATATCGGTTCCACACAACATTTATCTTCTTGGAATTTCATGATGAAAACTGATTAACACTGAAAACATGATTGCACTAAACTTCCTTTATGGAAACAACCTTCACACATTGGGAAAAAGAGGCCACAACTTTTCTTTTAGATCAGATGCACTTCTGCAACAAGATACTTCAGGTTCTCTGGCTGTAGAGCACGCCTCATAATTTTTTTATTGATATTATTGTCCATATTGCTTTTTTAAACTTGAAGAAATCTTCATCTTGATCCCAAGAGCATCAGATCTTTGCGAATTCAACCGTGCCCTTGCCATCATGCCCTTTCTTGAAGAAGTGCCTAACATATTCAGAATACTTCACTTCCTTATATAAAGCTTCTTCTCCAGTCGCAAGAACTTCTGCAAAAGGACCAATGATATCACTAGGTCTCGGATTGACAAAAATAGGTACTGAAACTCTGTCTTTGCTTCCATTAGCAACCACACGATGTTCCACACTCTTGTACCGACCATTGCTCATTATTTGTAATGCATCACCAATGTTGATGACCAATGATCCTTCCACAGGAGGGACATGAATCCAACCATCTGTCTCCAGTTTTCGTACGAATAGTCCTCCAATATTGTCTTGAAGGAGAAAAGTAAGTGTTGAGACATCTGAGTGGCGCCCTACTCCGACTGTGAGCTCAGGATTAGGACATATGGGATAGTAGTTTAAGTTGATCCGCTTTGACCCCATAAGAAGTGCCTCCTTTGTTTTGTCGATTTCGTCTACGTTAAGCCTTTTCATTAGCACTTCTAGTAGCTTTCTAATAACAGGTTCAGACCTCTTCATGAACTCCACTGCCTGATCCCTGAAATCATGTAGTAATAGTTTGCATCATTATTAAATATCCATGTAAAAGTGTGTGCCTGTAAAAAGACTGGTTTTCACATGCAAATAATTTTGGCCATCATACTCTACGACAGTGAATCAAATATGTAATTTGACATATTCTACAGTATTTGAATATTTGTATTTTAGTGAATCTCGTATTCTAAATTTTAGTGAATCAAATAAGATTACCATATAATTTGACTATAATTTTAACTGAGCCAATATAAGGAGTCTGATAGAGATGCTTTGATCGACACCTTATGAACGGATCGAACAATAAATTTAACGAGATATAAGTGGGAAAAGTATAGTAAAAATGATATGTAGTTGTGGTTTGCACCTGCATATAGAAGGCCAGAATGCAGAAGAGTCTTCATCTGAAACATAAAAAAGACTGAGGTAATCCTTCCACTCCAAAGCATTCTCTGCTTCAGGAGAAAAGCTAGTTCCAAACCTCACATTCTTTGTTGGCGATTTCTCTTTCGAAAAAAATCTCTTCTCCTCTGCAGTCATTTGAAAGAACCTCCTAGTTGCTTCCTTCACATTTTCAAGAACTTCAATTGGAACACCATGATTGACAATTTGGAAGAACCCCCACTTCTCTGCTGCATCGCATATCGAATCAGCCACCATTTTGTCATCCAAATCCGACATGTTTATTATCGGTATAGCCTCTTCTTGAAGTACACTGTTCAGGTCAATCCTCTCTGCCAGAGGTTGAATGTACTGCTTTGGTATAGCTTGAAGCCTCATATCTGAGATGCCCTTCACTCCATGCCCTTCGTTTACCACAAAATTGGTCAAGTCCCATGAGTTTGAGAGAGCTGGAGCCATTGCTAGGGACTTGAGTTGATGATGAAAATTGGAGAAATGACAGATGATAGATAAAAGACTTAATGACTTGATAGACATGCAAACTTAGTCTTTATATAGACAAACACTTAGTGTCACCAATATTTTTTTCCCATGAGGATACCTCAGCTGGTTAAGTTGAGTTCGAATTTTTGAAAAAAGTAAATATAAATATAAATATAAATAGGATTTGAAATTCAACGAGAACTTGCGACATAAGTTGTTATACCTCGTATATATATTTTAAATTTTTAATAATAATTTCTAAATTATAAAAAAAAAGAAGAAGAAGAAGTAATTGAACTCTGATTATTTGAAAGATATGTTTAAGTTGAGTAATTTAATATTCGATGCATGCATGGTGAGTGCTATGCGGTTAGATGTACTCGGTGCATGGGGGCTGCCATATAGTTTGGTGGCAAGTTGTATAACATATTGTAGTTTAATTTGTAGTACTATACGGATAATGACCGAAGGTAGCATCGTACTATACTGTATTACTTTTCTCAATTGACTAACAAAGTCGTTTTTCTAGTTTAAATGGGGAATCTGAACATAAACTTTAGATTGGATTAATTATTAAAATCGTCATTTGTTACCGTTAAATATATGAAGTGAGTCATTAAATATAAAATTGATTTAATTAATCCATTATTTTAAATTTGTATCAGGTTTTTAAAAAAAATTGTATCCAGTTTATTATTTGAGAAATGTTATTTTCAAAATAGTTTTTTTTTTTTTTGAAAACTGTTTGTATTAGAATTGTATATTTCTTGTATACTGAGGGATGAACATAATAATTATGCATTTTCTGAAAATAAAAATACTGCTATGCAAACAACATTTCTCTTATTATTTTATAATAATTAAATTGATATAAAATTTAATATATTTAATTATAAAATTAATATTAATTTCATAATTATTAACTAAAATAACTCAATTATAATAAATAACTTTTTTTTATATATTTGATCGTAATCAGGATAATGAACCCTTTTCTTTAAGGCTAACGTTATTGTCTGCCGAATTCACCAAGATGAATATTCAGGTAACTACACATGTCAAATAGAGAGGGGACCCATATTTTTTGTATATATTACTATTATATATACGAACTTTAACCCCCATTATAATAATAATTAAGATTTTAATAATTATATATAATAATTTATAATAGTAACTTATATAATTTTATTATAATTTAATTCAAAAATAATAATCAAGATTTTAAAAATAATTATATAAATTATTATTTGAAAAAAAACACTATCATAAAATATATAATTTGTAATTAATTTTAAAAATAAAAATCAAATAAAATATAAAAATAAAACTTATAATAAGAATGTAATTTTCTAATATTATAAATTAAAAATATTAAATATAATTAAATAACTCTCTTAAAACCGAGTCCCTCTCGTACCATACATGTATCGATCAATCCAAAGGTTTTGATATTTCAAAATTCTTAATACTCTGCAATCAGTCTTGTTTTAATATGTTTTCGAGATATGGTGTCCGAGGACTCCCATCATTTTTGCTGATATCAAATACTGCGGTCAAGATTCACCACTCACCCAATCATTTCAATAAACATGTTACTATTAGAGATAGACCAGACATAAAACATATAAATATTTGATTAATAAAAATAT
The DNA here is from genome assembly GCA_028671895.1 of Oenanthe sinensis. NCBI lineage: Eukaryota > Viridiplantae > Streptophyta > Magnoliopsida > Apiales > Apiaceae > Oenanthe > Oenanthe sinensis. The sequence continues at coordinate 11,306,120 of CM053814.1, forward strand.
TAAATTTACTTCAATTACATTTTTATTGGCCGACACCTCTCTCTTACTTTGCGTGTGCTTAGATGTCAAAAAATCAAAAATTTCAAAATGAAAATTTTAATAGATAATAATTATAACCAAGAAGAAAAAAGACTTATAAAAAATATATAAGAATAACTGAATAAGAATACGCAATTGATATTTAGGGGGGAAAAGGTTACTCCAATAAGAAAAAAAATATAAGGATGAGGCCGAGAAAAAGGCAAGCTTTGAAAATAAAAGAGTAACCAATAAATTTCTACGTGATCAAGTCAATCATATATATATGTATGCAAAAGTTTTATGAAATAGAGTATAAATTAGAGGACATATATTTTCTGTATTATATTTATCTTATAATATATTACAAAGTCTAGTGTAAAATATATATGTTTTTCGATTAATAATTTTCCATAAAACAAACCCCCCCCATATATATATAGTACGATGAAGAAAATATATTGTAATAAATTATTAATTAAATTTCAGTTTCCCTTTCTTGAGCCTCAAGATTAGCTCGTCTTCAATTATAATAATAAAATAGTCTTTAATTACGCAAGATACTTTTTGGGTGCCTTCACATAACATTTATAAGCTGCAAGATAAAATTAACTATAAAAATCAAAAATAAAATATTGGTTTCTTTTACTTATTTAAATAATATTTTTTAAAATATTTAAAATTATAAATTAAATAGCTGATAATATAAATCCTTAAAGCTGCTGAAACATGAGACCACTTAGTCACTTTTTTCAAACAAAATATTGATATTTTACATGTTAATTAAAACAATTAAATTTGTTTAAATGTAAATAAATTAAATTATTTTATAATGTGAATTCTTAAACTTTTAACACGAGACCTCTCAGCAACTTCTTTTTTTGACATAAAATTAAGTAAATAAAAATAAAATGATACGAGGAGATATTATAATGATGTTTTTTTGACAGATTATAATGATGTTTTAAGTAAATAAAATAAATTGAGTAAAACAATATATAATAAATCAAGAATAAATTTCAATATATTAGCTAGCAATTTTCTTGGATGTTTCTGTTTTCTTCCCATGACATATATTCAGTTTCTTTGACTTCATTTCGAAAACTTTACCGTAGAACCTTGATAAATAAATAACCTCAATAAATAAATAAATTTGTTTCGTCTCAATTTGGGCAAATGTGCTGCATACACGAATAAATAAAAATGTAGACTTTATAAGCCCTATGTAAATATAAATGAATAATCACTCTATTAATTTCAAATAATATATTTTTATTTATATAATATATGAATACATTTCATCCAATAATAATTTTCAACATATTAATAAGTCATATTTTTTCGAAAAATGCCTCTAAATTGTTTTGTTTCTTCTCTCCACCAAAATGCATCTTATCCTTAATTTTGTGTAATATACTGTGCACTTTATCTATGCAACTAATTTAGAATTTTAAAAAAATGAATGTAATTAAAATTTACATAAAAGTTATAACCACGGTAAATTTTAAGTACATTTGAACATAATATATATAAAATAATATAATTAAGAAAAAAATCTAAAAATATTATCTAAATTAATTAATTAATATTCATTTATTGATAAATAAATAATCTCATTAAATAAATATATATTTTTGGTTCCAAACATATTTATTTATCGAGGTTCTACTGTACTTCTCTGTGAATCACCTCCTTCCAAAATGGACCCAACTTTATAGATTGTGCAATACTTCTGACTCTGACAATTTTTAGACTATGATCTCCTCTAGATTTTGTCTTTCTCTAGACTGGGATACTTTACAAACTCTGATAAATTTCTAAACTCTTGTTTTGATTCTTCCGAAAATATTATAAGTACAAATCAACATGAATACCTGTACTCTACTGTATCCCCGTTATCCCCGTTAGTATAAACTTGACTCTGATAACATTTACCTCAAAGAGTAGAATGACTTATATTATGCTAGACTCTCTTATAGTATTCGGTATATCTATATTCCTAACACATGAGCATAGCTGTTCAACTGCATGAGCTAAATGAGCTTGCTAGCAAGCCTCTCGTGCTCATGTTTATTATGCTTGAATTAGGTCTACGTTAACTTTGATCTTATTGTAATTCCCTGTGCCGATGATTAAAACTTAATTGTATTCGCTTCAAAAGTATGGTGTATGCAGAAGCGTGCTTCCTTTGTAATAAATTTATCTATTAATTAGAAAAAAATGACATTTGAATTACTACTATTATAAAAATATGAATTAATATACTTTTTACTGAATTGGGCGATCATTTAATTTCAAAAACAAAATACATATATGCGTACCTTTCTCTTTTTAGAGAAAATGAAATGCATATATAATAATATTGAAATAATATATAGGTTAATGTTCAAATAAGAACCTTTATTAACCAGAGAACTCGGGGAACACTGACAAAAAAACTTAATTTTTATAATTTGACCCGATCTAATTAATTATTAAGGTTGAATTATTTATATTAGATATTTAATTGAATGCTAATACATGTTAATAATTTTATAAAAATATTATAAGTATGTTCTGTAAAATTATAATAGTACAAAATACAAGAGAGAACATATTATAAAATATATGTTTAAGAAAATAATAAAATATAAATTATAAAACATATATTAATAATATAATATAGAACATAGTGTATAACATATTTATTAAAAAATATTAATTATTAAGTGATTTTTAAAATTACCCATATAATTGAACCTTTATATAGGACAGTGATGAGTAATACTAAGGTTGAAATAGCAACAATATACACGTACGGGGAAGTGTTCCGATAATTTTTTTAAAAATTATAAATTTATAGATTTTTTTATACGTGTTACCCCAAAACATCATTAAATGAATTATTAAACTCATTTCTTTCTGTCTTCTTTTTGTTTATTTATTTCATATCACATAATTTCAAATAACTAAAGTATATTTTATTACACACATGTTATCCTAACATTTAAAATTTTATAATAAAAAATTAATTGGTACAACATATTTTACCTAATAAAATATTATTGTGAATAAATATTAAAAAAATTAAGTTTACTTTAATTTAATTAGCATTGATTTTATAAAGTTATTTTATTTAAATGTTTAGGTTAAACATTTATTTAAAATTTTATGAATTTAAATGTGTTAAGATTTTGATTGAATATTCTCCTAAACTAATTTGAGTTATTATTATTATTTAAATATTTAAATTTATTATTTGAATATGCAGAAATAATAAAAAAAATTGCAATCACCACAATAGTATATTAATATTTATTTTCATATTTAATTAAATACCTAAATCATTTTAAGAAAATAAATATACATAAAAAATATATTTTTTAATTAGTAAAAAGTAATAAGATAATGAAATGATTAAAGTATTTTAAAAATTAAAATATTGTGTTGGATTATTATGAGTCTTTGTTTAAGTTAAAAACCTCCGTTGTAGTTTTCAATACAAAATTCAATCCGTGTTAAATTGTATTAGGCTAGAAGTTAGAAAATTCTTAAGTCTGTAAAGGTGCAAGCGTCTTATAAATTATATCCTATATGTAATAATATATAATAAGAGTAAAATGGATGTTATCCAAATACTAATAAAGTCGAAAGATCAATTCGTAATAAGTACATAATATTATATACTAACAACTATAATTATTATTAAGATTTCTAACGTTTATAATTTTTTTATCTCAGATTATAACTCAAACTCTATTAGATATCTTAGTAATATATAAATTTGAACTTAAAAACATATTTTCGAGTTAAATTAAAAAAATCGTAATTATTGTGCTACTTGCGACATACATTGTTTGACCCATATTTTGAGTTTCAGGAGTCAGAATTTGATGATTTTACAGCCCACGCAAAGTTTATAAAATTATCTTTAATTCAGAGGTGGTCAAACATCCAAAATCCAATTTAAACATATCATAATCTAGATTAAAAAGACAGTTATGAATTTTTATTAGAAAATTCTATTCCATTTAGAAAATCTTTTTATAATTGATTTAAAATATTAATATACTTTTTATATTAGATTTATAGAGACATCATATATCAAATATTATTATTAGATTAGAGTAAAGATAGTATTAGGGTTTTACATACAGAGAGATGAAGGGGCCGTGAATTTTCGTTTTGAATTTTTCTTATCCAAATCCTTTCTATAAAACTCTTTAATATATTATATAAGATATTATGCTAACTTTATACGGAGAACAAGAACAGTTACACTTACATGAGAAATTATCATATTTAAAACTCAGAAACCTTATTTATTCATTAGTTTGGATCAAATTGAAGAAATTAAGTTTTTTTTAAATACTATTTGAGTTCCCCGGCTAAGATCGAGAGTTCAGCCTTAGCCTAAGATATTAAATACACATTCTATTTTATTACTATATTGTATATAATACTATATCAAAAACACGTTATCACATACTTTGAATCATGTTATTTGATAAATAAAATAAATCAAATTAAAATAATATAAATTAATAAATATTAATAATTTTTTTAAATTTAATCAATTTAATATGAGAAAATTATATTGAATTATTTTTTAATAACTGATGACTATTGTTAACTATTTTTATAATTAAAAGTTATTTGTATTTATAAAAGAATGTTATTACACATGTTGAATTGTCATAACACATGTTAATATAGAGTAATATGTTTGGTTCAATAAAGAACATGTCATATATTAGTATTAAAAAGTGGGATGTAAAAATTATTATGACGATAATTGTTATGTATCGTTTTATTTTTTTAATATTAACTTAAAGTTTATATCTCATTAACAATATAGTCACGTCTATTATTTATTGATACAAAATTTTAAATATTATATATTACATAATTATTTATAAATTACAATTAATACTATACTACTGAAAATCTAATAAGATAAAAAAAAATTATTCAAATGAATAATTATATTATCATATTATTAACAGATACATATATACATATACCATAATATATATTAAATTTTACATAAAATAAATATAATAGATATTTTATCAAAAATATATTTAAATATAATATGTATCATCTTAAATTTATTAAATATATGTTTGATATATTAAAAAAATCATATTTATAATATTTCAAATCACAATATTTTACATATTTATATATTAATAATATAAATTTATATTTTAAGCGATGTGCATATTTATTTTAAATATTTTATAATTTTATAATTTATATTTAATTATGTTGATGTAAAAATATAAAATTTAAATAAGTTAAAAAACTAATATAATTATAATATATGAAGACTTTTTAAAATTATAAAAATATTAGTAATTTCAAAATAAATCATTTAATTAATAAAATAAAATATCCGTGTATCGCACATGTTAAAATCTAGTAAGAACAGAGGGAGTATATTTTAATTATATTAAATGTCGTATAAAAAATAATTAAAAAAACATTATCCTTCTTTTAATAAATAGATAAATACTTTGATCCAACTTTTATGACTTAAAAAAGTTATTAAATTTTTATTTGACCATAATGCGAAAAGATGACGGATAAGCTATTCTGACTAAGGTAATGGTTGGGAACTCTTATAAGCTCCTTATAAGTTGAAAAATATATACATTTTTTAATTTATAAGTTACTTATAAGATATGCCAAACGAACTCTATTATTCATAGTGGGATAAGTATTTGATATCTCAGATCAGATACGTATTCAAATCAATAGTTTTGTCCCATATTCCCGTATATGCACTTTATCACATTTTTTTCTCAAATTATGTGGCATTATATTCATGGGTGCATATGTATGCACGCGGGATCTCATATTATTATACAAAAATTATCAATTAACAAACTCAGTATTTAAGACAAATTTTGAGATAATTTTTAGGATCTCTAACATTTTTCTATATACAAAGCTCGTTTTAGGGCAAGTCCAATACAATGCTATTGGATGTGTTATTTTTATAACATTGCATCAATTATAGAACATAGCACTTCGATATAATGCTATAGGAGGTGCTAAAATATAAAAGTTATATACTTGGTTATATAATTAGAAAATATAGAACTAAGTATAAATGTAGCTATAATTGCCACATAAACATGCAAGTGGGAAATTGGAGGGAAATGGATATAAAAACACATATTTTAGCAAATTCAATGTTATACTTTACATTGAGTTGAAAAGTTACTTAATTTTACATCTATTGGTTTTATTTTGAAACTATACATTGGAGCATAAAATCTATTTTAGCATCAAAGTGTATTTTTTGATTTCATATTATAGCAATAGCTACATCTATTTTAACATTAGCAATTATTAGGGATTGTGGTGTTAACATTGTAATCAACTAGAAATTATTAGATTAATTTATAATTAACTAAGTAAATTGTACTGTCATATGTATATTGACAATATGCTTAGTTGTCACTTGTAACAGTATGTTTAAAAACCAAGTAGGTAACAGTAAGTCTCAATAGTTACTGTCTTATACAAATACAATAACATGATCCATGAAATAGAAGTTCACTAAGTGTTCAGGCATAACATGAATCAAGACTTGGCCAGTAACATTCCACAACTGAAACCTACGACAACATATTCAAGTGACAGCACGAAGGAACATGCTACAACAACTATTCCATTGACAGTAAACTTGGCGGAGAATGAAGATTCACAAACAACAAGTTTTACTGACAGCACATTTGGCGGGGATAGTTGACATCAATTTTGAAGATAGTAAGTTTTAAGGATCTATCAAGGCTTGACAGCAACGTATGTGGAACCAAAGATACTGTCACCAAAGAGGAGCTAGAAGTTGACAATATACTTTTAGTGAAGGTGACAGACTGTTCCAGGTAAAAGACTAGATAGTGAAAGCACAAGGAATAATTTAGACATTACTATTTAATTTGTCAAGCCTACTACTGCAACTTGAGAGAAGACAAGCAAATGATAAAGCGCGCTTAAGGAGTCAAAGATTTCTGCACATCTCAGAACAACTTTATCTACAAATGGAATGAAGACAAGGTTGAACAAGAAAAACAAAGTTTCTATTTCAAGCTCTGTCCTAGGACCAAGGAAAAGTGCACATGTAAATGAGATACGTATTTCAGTATAAATACACATATCTCACAATAGGTTTTCTCTCGAGCAAGAAACATTAGCAAATCTATTGTTCTTGTTTTTTTGTAGTCGGAATACTCATTTCAGTCAGTTGTAGTAAAATAAAAAATAATAAAATTATTTTTTGAAGTTAAATACATGTCTTCAATTGTTTGCTTATCGTTGTCTGCATTTCTTATTTGATATTATTACTTCTTGTTTATTATTAGCAAGATTAGTGATAATTTATCAAGTTGCATTCAACCCTCATTCTGCAACACTCATACTGTTTAACAGCATTGAACTTGCTATTATTTTTTTTTTCATTAAATCGTATATAGTACTAATACGTATTAGAGTGCACTGTCTTTTTTCTGCATTACACAACTAAACAACTATTATTAGTGCTCCTAGAGCAAGTCCAATGCAATATTATTGGATGTGCTATTTATATAATATAACATCAATTATAGAACATACAACTCCAATGCAATGTTATAGGAGGTGCTAAAATAGAGAAATTCAATATTTGATTCTATATTTTCTAAATATAGATATAATTATAATTGTCACATAAGCATGCAAATGAGAAATTGGAGAAAAATGAATATAAAACACATATTTTAGCAAATTCATTGTTATATTTTACATTGTTGATTGAAAACTTATTTAATTTTAAATCTATTGATTCTATTTTGAAACTATACATTGTAACATAAAACCTATTTTAATGTATTTTTTGATTTCATGTTATAAAAATAACTAAATATATTTTAACGTTAGAATTAGGGTAGTTGCAAAATCCGTCCATGGGAGTGTAAAACGTGTAATGTAACGTACAGACAACCAAACAAACCCCTTTAATGCATTGTTTGGTTTCATCTAGTAACTGACGTTCTCCATCCTCCATCACGTGTCCCAACAAACCTTCTTTTATCTATTCACCAACTACACTATTTACATACATATGTGTATGTGTGTATGTGCAACTTTAGAGAGAGAAGGAACTGAGATTGTGGAGTGATGGGGAGAAGCATAAGCCAAGTTGGAGTTAAAGAGCTAAGAGAAGCTGGATTAAATGAAATGGAGAGTGAAAAGTTATACAAGGAGCTCAAAGAGGCAATTCATCGAACAGGTGGTGTGCGTAACTTGGATCCCAAGGAATTATGGTGTGAGATCACGGCTCGGAGGTTGTTGAAACCATGGTATCCTCATCAAGTGCATCAGCTTGTGTACTATGCTGTTTATCATAATTATGATGTGTCCGTTAATGGTCCTCCTCTCTATTGGTTTCCCTCCCCGTAAGTGTACTGTTCTTATCTTTTTTTATTTTTTGAATAATTAGGCTTGTAGCATTTGTAACAAATGAGTACATGCTCTAACATATTTTCGGGTGAACGAGACCACTTAGACTATCCAATCGTGCTCAAATGTACTCTTCTTATCAATTTCGATAATTATGTCATTAAATTATACGTAGAGGGGTATTTCATCCAAGTGATAAAAAGAATTATATTGAATATAAATAGACAAACAGCTCCATTAGTACGAGCTCTTTTGGGTGAAGTTATAAACAAATCCGTGTGGGTTTTCATCGAAGCAAGCAATATTTTACTAATGTGCAGTTATATACTCCCTCCGTCCCAATTCAAGTTGTTTATTTGACTTTTCGTGGTCAATTTGACTAAAGTTTGATAAAAAAATTAGAGATTATTGTTTTACAATTTTTAAAAATTAAAAATTACATTTTAAAGTAGATTAAATATATTTTCTAATGATATACTTTTTATAATTTTTTGTAATTATATGATATAGGTAATTTTCGGTCAAAATTTAGTCAATTTGATCTCAAAAAGTCAAATAAGACACTTGAATTGGGACGGAGGGAGTAATATTTATTTGTGTACAGTCGAATCATAATGAATATTTATTTAGACTTTTTACTTTTTCTCAATTACATTTGTATGTCTCTTAGTAAAAGAGTAGAGGTAATAGTAAAAGAGTAGAGGTAAGGGAACCACCTGCTTTACAAATGATATGCTTTATGAATGATATCAGTGGGTATTTTGTACCCATTTGAGCGGGTTGGCAAAAAAAAAGCACAAGATTTTATGAACTATAATCGCAGATAATAGACCAAAATCAACATGTGTTGTGTATCCAGATCCTTGATATATTTATTTAATGAACCTTACAAGTTGTTTTTAACCAGAGAGGCCCTAAGAGTATCCTGATTTTATGTATTCCTTGCAATTAATGGCTTATGTTCCTATTTTAGTTTATGTCCCGCAATTAGTGTTACAAGTGATTTTGTTTATGATCACATGCTTCCAGACAAACAAAATGGAAAATTAACGTGGAATATGAAGTAACACATAATAAAAGATCAAAATGCTTACTTAAAATCATAACCAAAATAAAAGTAAGAACATATCACATACTATTAGACAAGATGACGGGGAACAAGAATAAAAGTAAATGGATTTTTTTATTACTAAAAATAGTTTATTCATATCAAACGTATGGATATTAGCATATGTATTTATATCTGCACTTGTAGTATATTTAATATGCAGGTTATTTTTAAAAAGTCCAATTGTTATGAGCCTTAGTCCATTAGGGTTTATCCTAGTATTTATACTTTATGTTGTATCCTAGTTTTAGAAGACATCGGTTGATATAAATGATTTTAATATTAACATTGATTTGAGTCTCATATTTGGGTTGCGACCCATCTTAATTTATCCCTTTTGAGGTTGGGAAACTCTTGGGGGTAGTGGGTTTTCTGCGTTTAATCCACTTGAGTTCGTCTTTTTTCCGTTTCTATCTCATATACCCATCTTTTTTAGTTGTCCTGCATCAAATGTTATCAGAGCTTATGTTTCCACTTCAATTTCTTAATTGTTAGGAAATATTGGATTTAAAAAATATAGTTCACTATTCATTGCCCAAAAATATCATATATCGCCAAAAACACTATTCACCAGTAGAGATACTATTCATCTGGGTACCGTTCATCGCAAAGTGTTGTTCACAATGGAATTGGGAAAAAATTATCAAAAGGTGAACATCTTAAAAAGGGTGAAAGAAGAAAGAAGGGAAAAAGGAAAACAAATAAGAGTTTGCTTCTTGGGGAGCTGATCCTTTAAAAAAAAGTGGTAAACCTAATCCTTTTCTTTATATATTTTGCAAAACTACAGTTTGACACCTTAAAGTTTCTAAAAATTTAAGAATCAGTCCCTGAAGTTTCTAAAAATTATAAAACAATCCCCGGAGTTTCGAGAACTCACAATCCAATCCCTGAACTTTCCAATAATTGCATAACAGTCCTTATACTTCCATAATTTGACAGTTTAATTCTAATTTTTGACATATCAGCCACTGAAACTTTTGTATTTTGACAATTTTTCCATGCCATGTTTTAAGCTATGTTTGCTCACACCAAACGTGAAATTGATAGTTTGAAAGATAATATTGATTTCCTTCAGGATTAATGTTTTAGTTGCACTATGAAGTTTATGAATGTCGTTGCTGCAACAAGTTATTTGAATGTGAGCTTATGTTGAAGGAGTTAGATAGATCCTACTATGAACTTAAAATAGATCCTACTATGAACTTGAAAGGTTGGAGCAGTACACAATTGAGTTGAGAAAAGAAAGTTACCAATGTGAAATGAAGAGACAAGAGAGAATTCTTGAGACTCTGACATCTCAATTTCTTATACATTTGGAGATTGCGAAAATAGTCAAAAGGGATGAAATTGCAATAGAAATAGAGCATGTTGACGACAGTGATACAATTGAACCGAGATAATGTAGTTGTATTAGATTCTTTTAGTTGCACGCATGAGTGTCGAGATGTTTTTGATAGTCGGTGAATCTTATGTAAAGCAAGTTTTGATTGTTCAAGAAAAGCAAATGGTTTATGATATTATTGAGGTTGAGCATATTGACTTGATCATTCCAGAGTACTTGCATCAACCTACTTCGCTAGTCAATTTTTTGAGTTATTTGCACCTCAAACATTCTTGAAGAAGAGCAGAAAATTCATCTTAGTTCCGTCTGTGTGGTTCTTGATTTCTACAAAACTTATGGCCGAGTTTTTTGCAACAAGGGGAGAATGATGAGGAACAAGAATAAAAATAAATGAAGTCTTTTATTTTTATTAGTAAATAGTTTATTCATATTTAATGCATGGATATTAGCGCATGTATTTATATGTGGGCTAGTAGTAATGTATTATATTAATATGTAGTAGGTTATTTTTAATAAACCTAATTTTTATGAACCTTAGTCTGTTATGGTTTTATTCTAAGTATTTATATTTTACGTTGTATTCTAGGTTTAGAAGATTTGGTTGGTATAAAGTGATTTTGTTATCCATATTGATTTGAGTCTTATATCTGGGTTGCGATTCATCTTCATTTATCACTTTTGCGGTTGGAAAACCCTTGGGATAGTGGGTTTTCTAGCTGTTAATCCACCCGAGTTCATCTTTTTCTTGTTTTTATCTCATGTATCCATTTTTTTCTAAAGTTGTCTTGGATCACAAGATGACTTTGATTTCTATTTCTTAATATTTTTGAAAAATTTACTTAACTTTGACTTCAGTTTATTGTGGTCATGTTGGATTTTTAGCAAACTTTATATACTTTTTTTACTATATTACTCGGACTATAATTTTTGCTTCAAAATAGTAAGTCGAGTGTTCAACACCGGTACTCGGGGTAGAATTAAGAGTCAGGGTAACAGATCATTTTTATGCTTATCATTTTCTCAATTTTATATTTCTTTCATTATATAATTATTTCTCTACACGATGGTAAGTTTTCCGAATGGTCAAATGGATAATGGGTCTGCTGCCTCTTTCATGGCAAACCATTACAGAAAAAATGTACTATATTGAATATGATAAACATGTAGAATCACATCTGCCATTTGCACTTGCATGGGCTACCGTCTTCCTGTGGAAGAAAAATTGGAAAAGTTTGTTATACAAAGAACAATGCACGAGTTCAATGAAACTTGGAAGCTTTTAGAGATACTACACAATAGTTATTAAGAGTAATGAGCTCAACATAAGGAACTTTAGTGATAACTTCTTTCACAATATGCTCTGTGGTTACAATTTTAATATTTTTGATCTCAAACTTTGCAAATTAAGTGTCACAAGGGAACATATTATGATATTATGCTACTTAACTAACAAAATAAGTCTACATTCATATTTCTACCGGTCACTAGCTACTTAATTAAGAAATTATGTCTCTGATGTTCATTTTCAATATATTGATTGTACTTATATAAAGTCAGTCTGCAGCATCTGTCGGGCATCTTATGGGTTTGTTGTATTGTTTATTTTATGTTAGAAATGAGTCCAACTACACAAATTTAGGACGACTCATGGAAATCCATTGTCCAAAGCTTCTAGGGGCAGAATATAAGAATCCCATAACAAGTTTTACTCTATTTCAGAGATTCTGTGTTCGACATCCTGAGGTAATGTCTTACAAGTCAGCATTTAGGAGTAACTGCTTGTGAAACCTTGCAAGAATTTCATTATAATATTGTAAATACTGTTTTCAGGTCTACTGGTCCTTGATTCTTAAAGAGATCTCAGTATCTTTTCGTGAAGCGCCAAAATGCATTCTGGACACAACTGACAAAATAAAACATAGTGGATCATGGCTTCCTGGTTCGGTTCTAAATATTGCGGAATGCTGCTTGCTAGCAACCAGTTATCCAAAGAAGCAGGAAGATAGTTTGGCAATTGTATGGAGGGATGAAGTTTGTGACGATTCCAGTGTCAATTCCATGACACTAAAAGATCTTCGTGAGCAAGTAATGTATGCTATAAATCTGTGCACATCTATATAATCAAAAAGTGATCAGTATTTGTATTTAAATGCAAGAATCTAGATAATCACCACTTAAATGGAATTGCACATTTTGAGCACACATACAAGAATGATATTATGACTGGTACCTTCATATAGAGTTCTTGCAATATAGTTATGTTTCCAGAGTTTCTTTTTTGCTAAAAAAGATTAAACTAGACTAGAGAGAATATACAAGATCACGGGGCATACCCCAGCAAAAGTTAAGTCAAACAAGATCCGACTCTAATATTAAAAAGAATTATAGTTAATTACGAAAAAGTAACATCAAATTGTTCTATAACAACTGTCCTCGATACAGCAGACTAGGAAGAGTAATATCTTTGTGAACAGTCTCTTTGAAATGACTATTAGAAAACGCCTTCTACTTCATTAGCACTAGAGTCGCTTACGTTGGAGCATTAATCGTGTTGTGCACTTCAGTATTTTTCTTAATTCTACCGCAATAAATAAACAATTAAGTTGCCTCCTGACGTTACAAGGTCTAGCACTAGCAGTTGCAATCCAATCAAGAGATAGGGATTAGACTCCGCCCCAGGATTAGCTAGAAGAATCGCAAGAGTGGAGCAATTGATTGGTTGACTTATCCGCCACATTACAAAGAATACAAACAGGAGTCACTGACATGCCAAACAAAATCATTCTGCCCGTGGCCAATTGTCTATTCCTCAAGGCTAACTAAAGAATAAAAGAGCATTTAGGAACAAACAAGGGATGCCAAACAATTGGAAATACATTCTTAATTATATATCCTGACTTCCTGAGAGGTGCAGAAGACAAATTCGGAATATTTGTATTTGAATATGAATATGAATATGAAGTAGTAGCATAGAATACAGTTTAAGCCACTTGAGCTATAGCGATGCAAGCTAGCATATCACCACTTATGAGCTATAGCCTCTTTTAGGTGTCTGAATATACTCATTTCATCAAAATTCATGTTAAAGAGAACATCAAACTTTTTTGTTTAAATTTACTCTCTAGAATGGGTTCTCTTTTGGTAGTTCCCACAAGCATGGAACTGTAATTCTACCTAATCCTTTTGTATCTTCTCTGCCAGATCTCGTAAAACACTATTATTTTCCTAATTTCTCTCTACTCAAGACCATTTTAAACGAAAAGATTCTTCTAAAATAGTGATTTCATGACGAATTTAATTGATCAAAGCTTTGGATCATGCATATCCGACATAAAATTTGAGGCAACAGCAATTTCAACAGCATATCAGGAAATAGAGAAGTAGCAGTCACACATCTGCCTGATGCAGCACTAGGGACTAGCACACGGAGAGTCAGAGACTTTGTCATAAGTTGTAGAACTGGAGTTAGGATGTATTCATAGCAAACACTAATCAATATAGCCACAACATTTATTGTCTCATGGTAGTCATGCAGTATTAGCCAATAGGCTGACTTCAATACAATTTCTCATTGAAAATTTATAAAGGCATTCATTTTCCTCATCTAATCAATGGGAACAAATCAGTTCTCTCTGGTCAGAAGAATATATGACAAACTATTGGGATAATGCTGATGTATGCATTCGAATATGCAGTTTCCAAGTACTATTGCCATTTTTTCCTTTTTTATGTTTGATTTTTCCCAGATAGTTGTTTTATTCTTGTGAATGGTATAGACTTTAAAAAACACATGCATGTATATATCTAAATGTATCTTATGATGCCTTAATAATTTTATTTCTTAACAAACTTACTATTTACTACCGTATAGGTTAGTAGCAAGTGCACTAGATGCAATGTTCTCAAAGGGAGATGCAATAGCAATTGACATGCCAATGACAGTCAGTGCAGTCATCATATACTTGGCAATTGTATATGCTGGACTTGTTGTGGTGGCTATAGCTGACAGCTTTGCCCCAAAGGAAATTGCGACCCGTTTGCGTGTGTCTAAAGCCAAGGCCATCTTTACTCAGGTAAAAAACATAATCCCAAATACGCTCTCATAAATTACATGAAAGTAGCATATGCTTAATTGGAAGTACAAAAATAAGGCTAAAACATTAAACAATGAAGTAGATAACATCTTTTGCGTCGTTTTATTATCTTATTAGAGTAAGGTTATTCCATAAATTATTTTACAAGTATGAAGAATAACTAAAGACCTCTGCTGATATTTCATTATGTTGTGATGCTGCATGCAATTAATTAGTGTGACCACTTTCTTTTTCTTTTCTCTTTTCAGTAATCATGCGTGACCACCGTTTTTTTTCTCTTTTTTTTTTTTTGGCTAACTGAGCACACCCACCACATACTTTTCTTCTAACAAGACTTGAATTCTCAACCTCCAGGGAAGGGGGGTAAGAGCAATACCGCTAGAGCAACATACTCTTATTGTATCTCGGTTATATTTTTAGGGAACTGAATTGATTTACTCCAGCTTGGTTAATTTTCTGTATATGATTATTACATTCTGAATAAGGTCTCATTTTATAATGAATGCAGGATTATATTGTTCGAGGAGCTCGACAATTTCCTTTGTACAGGTAAAAATTGCACATCACATTGACAAGTTACATCTGAATATTATAATAGATTGAGGATTGGAATATATCAACTTTTGTGCCTTAATCTGTTCATATGCTTCCGGTTACTATATGCTAGCAGACGTCCCATTCCAATACACTGGCATTGTCTTTCTTGTATTATTTTTTATTTATTTATTTTT
The DNA here is from genome assembly GCA_028671895.1 of Oenanthe sinensis. Classification (NCBI taxonomy): domain Eukaryota; kingdom Viridiplantae; phylum Streptophyta; class Magnoliopsida; order Apiales; family Apiaceae; genus Oenanthe; species Oenanthe sinensis. The sequence continues at coordinate 11,321,843 of CM053814.1, forward strand.
GCCAGATTGCATATATATTATATATTATAATAGAATAAAGACGGTCCAACCTTATATCCTACGGAAAGGTACAGAAGGGACCATCTATAGTCAATCTACTAGGCAGATTGAGAATAGAAAGCTGCTGGGATGATCAGGGAAAAGCAAACGAGAGGGCAGAACAACCCAAAAAATTAAATAGCTATCCAACTCTCTGGCTTATTACAATTTTGTTTCGAAAACCAAATGGAAGGAACAATATGGACCTAATATTATGCATGATTCCGGCAAGCAACTTGTGAGGGTCGAACAGGCCCTTATTATTGTACTTTTCCTGTATTTTACAATTATACATTATATAATATATTAATTTATCTTAAATTTATTCGGGATTAGGGAAATATTTATTCATAATACTTAATTTAAAATAAAATTAATACATAAATAGAAAAATATTTACTGCTCATTATAATCACCAACAAAAAGTACAATCCTAATAGTATTAAGGGTTTGATAATATTGTAAAAGTAATTTTATTTAAATTGAAAAAGATTGTTAGAGTATAATCCCGCTTATAATATAAATAAATTATGATAATTGTATTTGGATTGAATTGATTTTAAAACCAAAACCTTCCTATTATATAAACTATTGATTTTATCGCATATGCTTTATGCTGCAAAAGGCAATGACGTATTTCCATAAGAGTTAATGCGTTATACAAAAGTTTTATGTTCTAGCACACTAGGCAAAACTATCATCTTATGAATTCTTTAAATCTGCAACCCTGCAAGTAACATGATTAGAAGCGCTAGTATTTTGTTAAGTAACAAATTTTTAATCTAGCATGTGAAGGAGGAAGTTTGTGCCTAAGATGTCTAGATGTTACCTGGGTGATCGTAATTATTTGTCTTACAGTTGTCTTACATGTACTGTAACAACCCTGCTCACTTAGCTACTGGTCTGTCATAGTTCACCACTCGTGTCACATATGTGCTTATAAGTTATAACTTCTATGTATTTTGATAGTAAGCTTAAGACTATATTAACAAGTCCAATCCAGACACTTGGTGGAAATAGGGTTTTATGCAGAAGTGAAAAAATATTATATATGAGAACTCTATCACGTGAGATATACAAAATAATAACATTGAAACATATGCTGTATTCATTACTAGACAGTACACATAAACTGCTTTAAAGTTTTCATTAAATTAATATGGTAAAGTACTAACTATTCACTGGCAAGGACTATGTGCCCTGCCAAACCAAGGCATCGCAAGATCACTTGTGACCTATAATTTTCTATCACTTGCTAAACGAGAGTGGTAGGACTTTTTTCAGAGATGATAAAGCATATAATGAAGTTCTGTGAATATAAAGTAGGAAGCTTTTAGATTCTGACTAGCTTTATCGTTTTATTCTTGCAGCCGAGTTATTGAAGCTTCTCCTTGTAAAGCAATAGTGGTTCCTGCTACTGGGAAGGATGTCAAAATTCAAATAAGAAAGAAGGACTTGTCATGGGTTGATTTTTTATCTGGTGTAAACTCCTTACCTAGGTACCTGCACCAAAATTTGTCCTCTCTATTTATAATCTTATATGCTAAGTTTTTAGTAATGTTAATGCAGTTCATTCTGCCATATCTGACAATGTTTCATTGTATGTTAGAAAAAAATACAGCAGTGCAGTCTATCTACCTGTAGACTCAACAATTGCTATACTCTTTTCATCAGGAACTACAGGTGAAATTTATCTTTAATCAGTACATTATTTCTTCTCTTTGATAGTCTTATTGTTAAGTTTTTTTTGTTAAACCCCCAAAGAAATCTTAATATATCTTGTTTTTTATTTTTAACATAAATATCAGGAGACCCAAAAGCAATACCATGGACTCAAATTTCTCCCATTCGAGCTGCTGGCGAAGCGTGGGCACAAATGAATCTCCAAGCAGGAGATATATATTGTTGGCCCACAAACTTAGGATGGGTAATGGGACCAATTTTGTTATTTTCATGCTTGTTAAATGGTGGAACTCTTGCACTTTACCATGGATCTCCCCTAGGCCGTGGGTTCGGAAAATTTGTCCAGGTACTTTTTCATACTTTACATAATACACAGTTATATGTATAATCTTCCAAGTTGAGATATTTTTAAATTGGTAAGGCATGACAGTTAAAGACACAAAAGGCTTTATCTTCTCCTATAGTAATAGTTAACATTAAAAACACTTTTGTTTCCCATACTTTGGGATTACCAGTTCTTTGCTACCAATTCTGATGTTTATTGTGTTACCTGACTTGAGTTGCATTTATTTAGGATGCAAGAGTAGCTGTTTTGGGCACTGTACCAAGCTTAGTAAAGACCTGGAAGAGCACCAAGTGTATGGAAGGCCTAGACTGGACAAAGATTAAGTACTGTATTAGCTAAATGACAAAGTCATTCTTGTATAAAGTCCCCAGAAATGCCACTAATTATCAGTAACTGCAGATCATTTGCTTCAACTGGGGAAGCCTCTAATATCGATGATGACCTCTGGCTTTCTTCTAAAGCTTACTACAAACCCATTATTGAATGTTGTGGAGGCACAGAGCTTTCATCATCCTATATACAAGGAAATTTTCTGCAACCCCAAGCATTTGGAGCATTCAGCTCTGCTTCAATGACAACAGGCTTTGTTATTCTTGACGAAGATGGTTTTCCTTATGTAAGAAAAATATATACAAGTTTTCGTTTAATTTTCATGACTGATTTACGGGTGCCCAAAAATCCCTAATTGCATGATTCAGATTGAAGAATCTCATAGAAGGGAAAAAACATAACAGAACACGCACTTTGTAGGTCAGATTGGTAGGAAAAGCAGAGTATTTATATGATTTAAAACTAAATGAATTTTATATAATAAGCTTTTTGGAGAAACAGAAGTATATGAAGGACAAAACAACTTGAGAAATTTGAACTAAATATAAAATTTATGTATCTTTATTCTTTACGTTTTTACTTTGCAGCCTGATGATCAAGCTTGCGTCGGTGAAGTGGGCTTATTTCCTCTGTACATGGGAGCAACAGATAAGCTGCTTAATGCCGACAATGAGGAAGTGTACTTTAAGGGAATGCCAGTGTACAAAGGAATGGTATGCGATAATAATCTATTCCTCATGTTGTGTAAACAGTAGTCTATGTTCCTGCTCACATAGCATCACTTCATTTTGTCACTAGCTCCTCTAGCAAACCGTGCACATCACTTGGTCAATGAAAGAATGAACCCCAAAATACACTAGCACTAGGTTGACTTGAATCATGCAATAAGGTATATTTGAAGAGAGAGGGGGAGAGGGGAAGATAAATTATGCGTTGATGTTTTTAGCTTCTCAATGACCTACCTCTTAACCTTTTTGCACAGAAAAACTTTACTCCGTTTACGGAGTGCTGCCATCTTTTGTGTCTATAATTCACCTGGTACACACATACACGATTGCCAGACATATTTATTTAATATAGCCATTCCCCTAAAATAATATTGCTATATTATTAATTGAACACATACATGTTGTAAATATCTACTATATATATGGTTTTGTTATATTAGTGCTCAAGATGTATTCAACTAAACTTGGATCTTCGCAAACTTCAAATTTGTCCCAATTAATTTCAATGTCACTACTATTATCATTGTAATCAAACTTGTGACACTCATCATCTTCATTGTTTGCATGTTCTTCTGCACAATTACAGATCGATCAACGAAGACTATCAAATTCTGAACCTTGATAAATAAATCATGCAGACTGACAAATAATTTTTAGATGAGATTTGTTTAACATAATAAGCAAATAATATCAAATAATATGAAAATAAACATAGGAATCCGAATCCATTAATTAATCATAATTAATATCCTACTTGCCCTAATTCAATTCTCTTTCCTTGAAAATAATAAATATTAATTAACGAGACAAGAATATACAATGAAACTTATTATCTAGCAATAACCTATCAAAACCTCTAGTGCAAACATAGGTTTTGAAAAATAAATTCGGTAACAATAATATATCAAAATCACTTTGTCAGATAATATATATTAAATAATTAAGAACCAAGAAAATTATGAGAATCATTTAATCGGAACAAGAAAATATCAAAAATAATTAATTAACTTCATTTTTATCCTTAGGAAATATATTAAGCTAGACATAATATGAATTGAACAAAACAGTTATTTTAACAAAACTAAATTAATAAATAGCTAAACTAGCCGAAACTAAAAACAATAATGAATGCGATTATAAATATAAAAGCATGCGTGTGAAATCAAGTGACAGAGGAGAACATGTGAACTAAATTATGTTATTAAAGTTCCATTAGACTAAAACATGAAAACATGCATGCAGACGAGATAGATAAAAACAAAATTATGTGTAAACTAACGATTATATATCACGTGAATTTATAGTGATCAACACTAGTGCTTGAATGATAAAACAAGTGAATATAAAAATAAAGTAGTATATAATTAATTCGAAGCAAACATAGTATTGTCTGATAAACAAAGCAAGAAAATAAACCTAAAGCTAATGTGTTCTTGGGGTAGTCAAAATACGATGGGAGCCCCATATATATAGGAGAAAAATTATTGGTTTTGGGATTTTTGATTCATAGTCAGATTCTTAATCTTTCCTTCTCCAAAAAATGTCCGTATTTATCTATTAATTCATTCCCTTCAAGTAACCTTCATCTCGTTGAGTTTCTCTTCCAGAATTCCATAATTATTTAATTTCCTACAAAATAAAAACAATTAATTAGTTAATAAAATTACAAAAATAAAAATAAAACAGGTATTAAAAATATATTAAAATATGGACCTGTTATCTACTTTTTCCTTCTCCCAAGATAATGATGAACCATATGCAAATCTCCTTTGCTTCTTATAGATCTTTTTCGCAGTTGGACTTTTGATTTTCCATATATGAGAAGTCCTGTCATTCTCAAAATTTAACGGTGGAAAATCCCCGACATATGATGGTGGTTGCATCATATTACATTTCTCGGGTCCTTTAGAATAAAGGAGATAATCAAATTTACTAGAGGATTCCAAGAAGGCCAACTTTTGGATTACCCTTTTAATAACGTTCTTGAAAACTTTTTTGCATAGACTTCTGTTTTATTATTTTCCCTATTTTTGGTGGATAATTATCATCGTCATCCCATTTATCCCTGAGACATGCTTCACAGTTGCGTACATCTCAAAAAATATGATCATCTTGGCCAAATTTATAGATGGTTTACCACTAGAGTCAAAAAAAGGAATGGATAGAAACGTTCAATGGAGCTTACTCAATTATATTGATCGCTGAAGAGAAAATGGATGGGTTAGAGGAAGATGATGAGTTATCATTTTTTAAAACAATTTCCACATCACCATCCTTTTTTGCAAAGAATGATTATTTTACATAATGGATGGGCTAATTATCCCTTTGAATCTTTTGGTAATGGGTCTCTAAGGAGTTTGACGAGCTTATCTTTAGGTATCTGCTTTGGCACATGAATACAGGATGAGCTGGACTAAACATCTATCTCCAAAAACAGGGTTCATCTAAGTCTCTGGGAAGACTGAGATCAAATGAATGATTTTGGATCCCATAGTCCATTTGATAGTGAAGATTGGCTATATAAGTTCCTGCTACTTGGGGCACTCCAACTATCCATAGCTGAACTTTGAGATTGTTATTGAACTTTGAGATTGTTATAGATAAGAGTGTTATTAAGCCTTAAATTGAAGTTTGGAAAGAGGGTTAGGAGAACTGTACCAGCGTTGAGCGTAGTTTGGATTGTAGCAATACATGCATGGACATACTGTTGAAAACGTGTATCCAAAAGTGGCATCCTTGCTACTATTGGTAATCCTTTCCTTCCATAAAGAGTTAAAGCCATTCTTACAGCTGCAAAGTGAAGATAAGAGTATCCTTGTATATGCCACTGATCTGGCAATGAATCTCCTAACTGAATAGGAATTTTCTGTGCTGCTTCAGTCAAAGGAATGGGAATTTGTTCTAGTCTAGATGCTAAGACTAGTTTTCTAGCTTCTAGTACCTTGTTGGATGAAAGAAATGTTTTACAACCCGGGAGACGGAGTTATGTTTTTTTGGTAAAGGTTCAATATGGATTAAGTAAAGGAAGTTCAGTAATAGGGATTCTATTGTCTTAACGATGATAATCTAGAGTATAAAGTGAATCATTATTTTTTGGTTCAGAGGAATTAAAAGAACTTCGGTAAGATGAAAAGGAAGGAGTAGGATTAGCCATAAAGTTGATGATCCTTATATCTCGATATTCCCCCTTGGTGTTAGGGTGTCTTACAAACACACAAAGCGTCTAAACAACCATGAAATCTTTATGTTAATCTTAGCATATACCCAAAGCCGCTAAGGATTGACATCGGGTCACTTTGGGGTTGAAGAGTGCTATCCCACTGATCCCGGAATCTCAATCCAATCCCCGAACCCGTCTCGATCCCGAACAGGGATTAATGTGCTCCCCGATCCTCGCCCCGAACGGGGAACGGTGCCCGAATAGGGAACGAAGATCCCCACGTGGAATTTTTTTCTTGAAAAAATATATTTTATATTCATTCCTTTATTTTTTTTATAAAAATTAATTTAAAATTTTATAATATATAATATTTGTTTTTATTTTATACCATTTTTTAAGTATTAATTTTAATTTATAATATAAATAGAGGACAAAACTAAAATTATTATAACATAGTGATATCAAAATTTGAAAATTGTGGTGCAATCGTTAAACGTTGATCTTGACGTTGGGTCACAACATCATCTCTATTATGGGATCCACCTTTGGACCAGATTAAAAGCATTACTCATGAAGATTAGTGGCGTATAAGTCAAAACCAACAGATAATGGCCATTGAAATGAGGAGTCTGGTATCTAATATCCGTATTGTTAGCAGTGACTTGGTTACTTGGGGGGATCTCAAACCGCACCAAACCTCGGTGTCATCTATTTAGGAATCCATTCGTCATTCGGCAACTCCTCCAAGGTGGATAGATGCAATATGACACTCGTTTACTGTTCCAAAATCTTCTTTGACCTTATGGTTGGCCTTTCATAATAGGCTGCTAACAAAGGATCGCATGGAAAAGTTTGGTATGCAAGTTGACACCGCGTGCTGTCTTTGTAATCAAGATGTTGAGACAGCAGATCACATCTTTATGGGCTGCAGGTTTGCAAGACATATTTAAAGCGAGAATCCGGTGCGAATTAGTATGAATTGGTCTCAACTTTTGATGGGCCAATTCCACACCCAGAATATGACAAGAGCTTTAAAACATATCTCTTTTTTATATCTAGCAAGAGCAGTACATCTGATTTGGTAGGAAAGGAACTTTCGGCTACACAATGTGGGCAGTAATAATTTAAGTGCCCCGGCAAAAATTATTACCAACACCAAAAGGATGGTTTGAGAAAAATTATCAACTTGTAGCAAGTTTCAAAAAATGGCTAGATACAATCCTATGTTTGTTCAATCTTTGTACTAGGTATTTATAGCTTTTTCTTCGTTCTAGATGTTGGTGTAGGTGCCCTAGAGGCAATACAATGTTTATTTTGATAAACCTTTATGTCAATTGATTATTCAATAAACATATTTATTATGACTTTAATTACTGCGATATATTTGTTAGCATAATAAATGTCCTTAGAATCATGATACACATTGTATAGTTTAGTACATGACTTGAACTTGAGATTATATAATATATCATATTCTTAAATGTCCCTAGTCGAGTATTATTATTATAGGACAATAATAATACATAAATAGACTAGTATGTTGTTTGACAGATAACCACATCTCATTGGTTATAAGTATGGGGATACTAAAGTCAACACATAGGTACATGCAGGAGTACATGGTACTGGACAGACCCACAGTGAGATTCTTCATGTTTAATAAAGTCATAAGAAAGACTCACAGTGATAATGGTGTAATGATCCTCTGACTTGAGATCATTATATTTTTATACGAGGATTAATATATTTTGACTACATTAAAAGTTACCTTTGACCGGGTAATGATAAAAGTGGACATCGGGTATATCATGAGTCGTATGAGAAATATGAATGATAGATAAAAGATTTAACCCTCCTATAATTAGGAGAGATATTATTGGCCTCTTGATTGAGTGAGACTATAAAATGCATGGCCGTGCTCAAATAATAATTTGTTTTCATAGTCTACTCATGGATCAAGTAAACCCGGATTAAATGTTGAAGAGGATGACTAAATACATGCCTCGAGTTTAATCTATAATATATATGGTTAAAAGGATTATATTACACGGAAACATTAATCACGAAAGGTTTTATCGAATCACGATTTAATTATTGTTTAATTGGGTAGCAATGATGTATTACTAGATGCCGCTCATTGTTTATAATTTTATTGGAGAATAAAATTATTGCCAATTAAATAATAGCCTATAGGGTCACACGCAAAGAGCACTTGGAGGAATAGTTAATTTAAATTATAGATTTAAATTAATTGATAATTATTTGAATTTTTATTATATTAATTAAGTGAGACTTAATTAATTAAGATAATATAAATTCAAATTAGAATTGTATTTCTGCCCATAATAATTAAGTATGACTTAGTTATTAATTAAATAATAAAATTCGTTTTATTATTTTCCTAGACCTACATGGGTTAGGTTTTGCTGCTATGGGCCTGTTAACCAAACATTATAAATAGATAATGTAGGGTTAAGAGGCAAAATACGTTTTGATAGAAAAACCCTAGAAGAGGCAGCAAAGAGGCAGGAAGACAATTCGAATTATCAAAGGTTTGCTAGTACATCCACTCCGTAATCAAGATCGTGAGACGCTCTTGAAGGTGCTCGTGTGGATACCATAGAGGTGTTTTCGAGAAGAAGACACAAGTCGTGATAGCAAGGATCTCCGTTGAGTTCGTGACATTCAAGATCGTAATAGGTATGATTCGATTATCACCATAATCCGTCCAATCTTATACATGATCCTGCGTTAGGGTTCCGAAATTTTCGTTATATTTACGTTTATCCGCTGCGTTTTATGCCTCGGAACCCAACACTAGAGGAGCTGTAACTCTTTTTCTCACGGGGTATGCCCCTAGATAATGTTCCAAGCTTATCTTTGGTATAAAATTTTTACTTGGTAAAAAAATTGAAAATTTTAGATTAATAAAATGGATTAAAATTTTAAATTATAATAATACACACAAATTATATTTATCGTTAATATTTTATTTAATATATGTATAAATATATATTATTTTTATTTAATATATGGATTGGGAATCGGGGGACACTAATCCCTGTCTCTGACCGATCCCAGAAATTTTTATAATATCTCCCCCCTTCCCCGCCCCGTACCCGAAAAAAATTCCCAAATCTCCGTCCCAGGGTGCGGGGATCGGATCGAGGTCGGGCGGGTCGGGGAGGATGCCTATCCCTAAAAGCCGCACCATCATAGCAGCCACTAGGGCCACAACTCAAGATTATAACAACCATTTCATAGCATGTTTTTAGTCGCCAGATTTCTGGTGTGGAGGATCCCTAATAAGGCAACCATAGAGCATACTTTCTTTAGACCAAGTGTAAGGTACCGTAACATAACAACACTCGAAGTTTATTACTTCAGAAAATATGGCTAAGGTTAAGATGCCTTAAACCATTACAAAAGATACCTATTTATAGTAGTCTGGGAGAATATAACTAGATTGGTGGAAATCTTACAAGCCAATACAATCACGACATTTGTAATGATATCTTATCACAATAGATAAGATTATTTTTCACCGATAGTGACTATGCAAGAGACTTAGATGACCGAAAGAGCATTTCTGGTTATGCTATTATTTTTGGTTCTGTAGCAGTTTCATGGTGTTCAAAGAAACAACCAATAGTTACTCTTTTTACTACTGAAGTCGAGTTTGTTGTAGCAGGCTTTATGGTTGCGGAACATTCTTTAGGAGCTTCAGTGCAGGCAACATACTGCTAGTCAAATATTTTGTGAAAATAGTTCCACGATCAAACTATCCAAGAATCTTGTTTTTCATGGAAGATGCAAACACATAGATGTAAGGTTTCGTTTCTTATGCAATCTGTCAAGAGATGAAGTCTTTAAATTAATCTACTGTAGAAATGAAGATCAAGTAGCTGATATATTCACAAAGCCTCTCAAATCAGCTGTTTTTGTGAAACTGTGAAAGTTACTTGGAGTCTGCACATGAAAGGATTCAGGCTAGAGGAACTGAGGAAGGCTGTAGTTGTATCTCAACTCAACCTGTAGATGTTCAGTTTAGGGAGGGAATGTTAGAGTAATTTCTATTTTCTGTTTAGTGAGTGAAAAATAAGTCCTAATATTTAGGAGTTGTGAACTAGCTGTTAGTCGTGGTGGTTGACTTTTTTATTTCAGATTTAGTTGTTGATTAGTGGTTTAGTAGTTTTTAATTTTCAGAGTAGTGCACAACAATGTGCTGCTTCTAATTCTATATATTAAGTATTCAATATGCTGTAACCTTCAAGTTTCCAGTTAGTAAAATATGAGTTTCAGCATAACTTCTTCTAGTTCTTCAATATAAGTTAACAGAATAACCCTTCAGCCAAAATTATTTCGTCAAATATTAGGATTTTAAGACTTTTACCAAAAAGTAGAGATGGATTAAGATGATTTCAATCTTCATACTAACACTTCCACTGAAAATCTGTATTATATTATATAAATGTTGTATAAAAAAGAGAGAGAATTCCAATCCGGCAATCCCCTCACTTATGGCAACATTTTATTTTAAGAGAAGGGATAGAGTTTATAATGGTGCAAGTAAGCACACAACATAATCAGTCATATTTCTCTAAGAAGAAAATAACTTGGTCATTCACATTATTTCTAGAACTTGAGGAGACATGGAGACATCATCAAGAGAACTATCGGAGGCTATATAGTTGTACAGGGAAGGGCTGATGACACGATGAATCTTGGTGGCATAAAGGTATTACATTCTTTTACCTCCCGGCATCTAACTGCTGTTTATGTGTGCCACACCGTTAGACACCTGAATTAAGCAGCAAATTAGATGTTTATCAGAAAATTATAAATAAATTTTGCAGTGGGTTTAGCACCTTTGTTTCTTTGCACCAATAATAAGCCTGATATGGAAATTTAAAAAGAAAGAGCTACACATGATGTTAAAATATTGAAAGTTTGGTAATTATATTCCGTCATATTTAGTGTAGTGGTGTAAAACATGTACTTTGAAATTAGTCTGTATCATCTGATTTACTTGACCAAATTTTTTTCTTTGCCAACTACTGATGAAATTTCATATTAGAATTGTTTTATGGAACAGAAGAAGTATCATTTACACAGAAGCAAATGGATTCTTGCTCCTTAACTGATCAATGAATCTTAATACATTCTAGAATTTTCTTATGTTGTATATGATGCAGACAAGTTCCGTAGAGATTGAAAGAGTTTGTGATCAGGCAGATCAATGTGTACTGGAAACTGCGGCAGTGAGTGCTGCACCAGCAAACGGTGGTCCAGAACAGTTGGCCATTTTTGTGGTCTTAAAGGAAGGGTATAACAGCAAACCAGATATTTTAAGGTTGAAATTTTCAAGGGCCATCCAGACAAATCTTAACCCATTGTTCAAGGTTTGTACCCTTTGTTATGTTCATCAAGGTAGTAAGTAGACTTTATGTCCCTTTAATAAATGGGTATATCATGCTGCTATAGGACTATCGCACCTTATAATTCATCTCTTATTTGAAGTTCACTGATAATTATCTGGGACAACAATTTTTAGTCATCCTAAGACTAAGAAATGGCTATTTGTTGCAAGTAGAAATAATTTCACAAAATTGTTTGAGCCTTAGATATAGATACTACTTTTTCTGTTCATGTGTGACATATATAAGAATTAGTCTCGAAACCATTTTTAAGTTTGACCGTCTAACGTTCACAATTTTATTAAGTGAAATCCAACACCTAGTCATTAACTACATAAACCCCAGGTTCCATCATTTCAAATATTGAACCATCAAATGCTAAAAAGATGACATGGTGTCAGTCTGCCGGATTTTTACTTGTGCATGAACATTGATCAGGTGCAAAACCATAACTTGCAGCTTTCCACGAGCAAAACCTATGATATGACCTATTCAACCGTTTATTTTCATTAACATAGCAACATTATCATCAACTTCATTGCTTCTATTCAATAACAAATTTGTATCAATTAGTTATTTGACATTTAATTAGCTAGCTTGCTTATAAGTGTTTTTAAGTCCAGGCTATAAAAGATAATCTTATGGGCAATCCTATCATCTGTTTGTGTGATCTCTGTGACATTTGAATTCCATCCCCTAATATCTGTTCAACTTGTTGCGCAGACAGTGACATAAATTTTAACTAAATATTTGTACAGAAGACCGATTTTTTTCTTAACAGTACATTTATGAATTGACGAAAGTAGAAGTTTATATTGTCAAACAAAAACTTACAACACCAAGTCCTCAGACGAGGTTTTGATTCTAAAATTAAAATAGACCCAACATCAGACCTGGAACCCCCTTTCCCAATTATTTCACAACCCCTTTTAGTTACCAGCTATGTTTACTCTCTTTGATCGACAACCCCACCAACTCAAACTCAACATAACTACTGTCGGCCCTTCTCTCTGCTAGTATATCTGCTTTTTAGGAGGTGACTTCGTCTTCATTCTTTGTGCAGATTCCATAAACATCCCATTCCATCTTCCATTCTTTCCGCATCATCTTCTCACAACACCAAGTCCTCAGACGAGGTTTTGATTCTAAAATTAAAATAGACCCAACATCAGACCTGGAACCCCCTTTCCCAATTATTTCACAACCCCTTTTAGTTACCAGCTATGTTTACTCTCTTTGATCGACAACCCCACCAACTCAAACTCAACATAACTACTGTCGGCCCTTCTCTCTGCTAGTATATCTGCTTTTTAGGAGGTGACTTCGTCTTCATTCTTTATGCAGATTCCATAAACATCCCATTCCATCTTCCATTCTTTCCGCATCATCTTCTCACATTCCAATCCCTTTTCATACAGTGCCAAAATGGTTGCGACAAATCTAATAAACTAGGATGTCTGCCAGAGTAAAGTTGTGCCAGATGTTTCTTTAAATGATGTGAAGAATAAAATTACTTTTGGAGAAATAATGTATGTATCAGCCACACGCACCTTCGTAACAGATGATCCTATTGGGACCATTTTATCAATAATGTTACAATGCTATTTCAATGAGAATAAGGTTTGAGAAGAAAATTCTGTCATGTTCACTACTTTTTAGCCGAATGGTTAGAAGGTTCACATTTTAACATGTAATATAAGGTAATACATGTCGGTAGCAAATATCCTATGGTTTATCTACAAATATTGTTCTGAAAATGCCCAAAAATACCCTTTAAATTAGAGTAAATACTTCAACGCCTAAAACTGAGCCATGAACTATACATTATGAATTCACAAAAACAGCTCAACTTTTGGTGAACTACAAGATTCGTTGTAGAGAGTTTTCCGACTTCTTCAACAACTACGGTATATATGTGTTTTTTTATTTAATATATTCAATATGTTAATTGACAGGTAAGCAAGGTGAAGATAGTTCCAGAGTTCCCTCGCACAGCTTCCAACAAGCTACTTAGAAGGGTATTGAGGGATCAATTCAAGAAGGATCTTTACTTGCAGAGTAAAATATGACCATAATTTATGAAATGAAAAGCATGGATGCAAATTTACGTGTTGTATAATAAGGTTGTTGCAGTAAATATGCTAATATATTTATTGCAAGCTTGACATGAGCCCTCAAATATACCAGAATTAATATTTTACTGTTTTTGCTTTCTTTGATAATAGCTTTTAAATCATGTGTGTATGTGTATCCATGCAATTTTTTTGGTGTTGTGTATACATGCAATATGAGCTAAATAAAACAACGCAAAAACTTTCTACTAATCTAATATTGTATTAGAATAATATGCTATAATATGTAATCTACGTCTCCTTTCAATAACCAAATTTTCTGTTCTTGCTTTTACTTTGAGAGAAAATTCTGAAGCTTTTATTTACTACAAAACAACATTTCTAAAAAATGAGAAAATTGTGTTCTTATATCAAGTTATAAATATATCATAGATAAATTTGTAATCAAGAGAAAGACACCTTTTGTACAACAATCAAATGAAGAGGTAAGGAGGATTGAAGATGATGGTAAAAAAAATGTATAAATTGAATTGAGCAATCTTCATGCGAAACCTAGATGGAGGATTCCAATTTCAAAATATCATCATAACATTAAAAATCAGGCAAGTAAAATATATTTACAAAAAAACAACTTTTCAACCCAATAATCATGATTTTAAGAAGAGAGAAATTGGAAACTTAATTTGTCATTTTAATCCTACTTGATTTCATGATTATAAAAGATGGTTAGAATACACCGTTGAAAACGAAACAGTTTTTTTTACTAGTGTGGTTGTCTTTTTAAATTTGATGTTGGTAGACAAGAAGGTGAAGATTCTTTGGTTAAGGAAGGTTATGATGCATGGAATAAAAAAAAAGAGACTGGATAAGCATATAGGAGGTCCCGACAATACTCATAATCTTGGTCAAAATGTGAACATTTGAAGGCAAGATCACCATATTGATGTGACTTTTAATAGGCCATTTAGAGAAAATTAGAAAAGAATACCGAACTCGTTTGGGTGCCTCAGTTGATTGTATTTGGTTTGTTTTAAGACAGTGTCTTACTTTACGTGGTCAAGATAAATCTGAAGAGTCAATAAGTTAAGAAAAAATTTTGAGGCTCTAAATTGTTTTTAGCAGTTCATAACAAAAAAAATTGATGGGTTGTTGTTGGGAAAAATGCTCCAAGAAATCTTAAGTTGACATCTCCAGACATTCAACATGATATTATTATTGTTTTTGCGGTTGAAACTGTTAATAATATTATTCATGACTTGAGAAATGATTTATATTTCACATTAATTGACGAGTCCCGTGATATATTAGTTAAGAAAAAATGATCATTATTTTGAGATATGTTGATAAAAGAGGATGTGTAGTTGAAAGATTTTTGGCATTGTGCATGTTTCCAATACATGTGCTTCATCACTTAAGATATCTATTCATTCATTATTTTCCAAACACAAAATAAGCATATCAAGAATAAGAGAACAAGGTTATGATGGAGCTAGTAACATGATAGATTAATTTAATGGAATAAAAAGTTTAATCTTGAGAGAAAATAAATCAACTTATATATTCATTATTTTGCTCATCAGCTACAGCTAAGACTTGTTGTGATTGTCAAAAATGACATTCATATATGAAGTCTATTTAATATGTTGGCAATTTTAGTGAATTTTGTTAGAGCTTCTTGTAAGAAACGAGATATGCTTTAAGAATGCCAAGTCGATCATATTTCGGAAGCATTGGCTTTTGGAGAAATTGTAAGTGGATATGGGCTAAATCAAGAAAAAAACTCTTTGAAAAGAGCTTAAGATACACGTTGGGGGTCACTTAGATACACTTATTTTTGTTATAAGTATGTATTGATCGAGGAAATTGGTAAGAACACCAGGTGCATAGGTTTGTTAAATAACGAGGTATATGACTACCAGATTGAGCCTCATAATTATATTCCCTTGAATATGGGTGGCTGTTTGATTGTGTTTAAGACTGATTTTGTAGGGTTTCTAATGAACAAGGGCGTTATAACACTATACTCCGCGATGCAAGCTCACTAAAATTGTTAATATGTATTCTATATAACTCGACAACGTACCCGTGCAAAGTGCCTACATATCCTTTATATAAGGACCAAGTCTTGATATAGTTCTTGGGTTTTGGGCACCATTTTGATATGAATCAGTCAAGTTTTAGGGTATTTGATGGTTATCAAATACTATCTTGATGATATGTGAGGTGTATAAGGTGTCCTAACTCCCCCCCTAATTAAGGAATAAAGTAGTAATTATCTATCTATATATATTGATCAACATATAAAGTATAATTACCACATTTTGTACGATAGAAATACGTTTAAATATGAACTATGATGTGATAAGATGTGCTCCTTTAAGACTTGTACAACTTTCATTAGCATAGTAACTATTGTTTATGCTCTTAATACAATAATGAGTTTGTAGAAGAGAGGTTGAATATAAACTCAAATTTTTTGAATGTTTATATTTAAAATATAACTTAGTAATGTATTCAATGACTTTATAAAGTAACTCTTTCTTCTTTTTTGTTTTTTTTGCCCCGAGAAAACCTTTCCAGTTTCTTTATTTTGTGATGGAACTCGTGATATTCGATGGTTTCTCGATCGATTCTTGTTGGATTCTTCGTACTCATGCTGTTTCAGACATCATATCTCAAAAGCCCAAAATTTTGAAGTTGTATATATCTCAAAAAAATCTTTTCTTGCGATTATTTATTCAACTCGATGATGACTCGTTCCCAACTCAGTGAATGGAGACAAATTTTTTATTAATAGTATTTGTTGATGTTTTGTATTTTTATAAGCTGGTTTGTAAGTTATGTGTAATAATCGTGTGTATTTACTCCACGATTGAGGTATTCTCTATGAAACTCATAGAATTATCATTGTTTTTATTGAATTCTTGAATGACTTCAGTGAATCGTTGAAATGATATTGTGTTCTTAGTTGTGGTTTTTAATGCATGATAGAACTCTCAATTCATGTTGTTATTGCAAGCATTGCCTGATTTATTTTGGATTCGAGGTGATATGTATTGATTAGTGTCTCTCCATCATTTGTTATTAAGATGATAAGACTCATCCTGTTAGTTATGTGATTATTTATTTGTAGTTCTTGTCATTAATCATTAGCAAAAGTTCACCATCTTTACTTGACTCGGTATAATTTTTAATCTTTTAGATGTTTATTTTACTTGTTTATTTTAATTTTGATAATTAACTAAATTTTAATTATTTTTATACCAGTAATAGAATTTCATTGACGGCCATATATGATGGTTTGATTTGTACTTTTTAGGATTAATTTGGGGCCATGGATTGATGGCTTATGTGTGGAGTTTTCAAATTGTGAAATTGTTAAGGAGTAATTTTGGGTTATGATTGATGGTTGATTGGAGTTGTAGTTGACAATTTTGTAATTTCATGATTGATTCTCATTTATTTGTGTATTAATATATATTAATTTGCATTAATGTGATAGTTTTGTTTAGACTTTTTCAAAATATATTAATTAATTTTTAAGTTTGGACTTTAATTTACATTTATTTTTTTGTCCATTGTTTTAAAATAGTATTGTTATAAATGTCTTCTTTTATTTTTATAATGAGTTTTGAATATATACTTTTAATTATCATTTTTTAAATATAGAAATTGATGTTTTTAATTGTATTTATATTTGCAAGTTTAAAATTTAAATATGTATTTTATATATTAAAGGTGACATAATCTACTGCATGATTCACTCTTTCATTTTGTAAAATGAAATGTACTTAATTTTTTTAATGATAATATTTAATTTTCTTCTATTAGTTTTAATTATATTAAATGAGACCATTGATTGATCAGTTATAAATTTGAATGGGTAACCGACTCCTTAGATTTTAATCAAAATTTAATTAGTTATATGTGTGTGTGTGTGTGTACGTACTTTAATTAAAGTATTTTGTGTTTAATTAGGTTTTAAGAGGGATTATAGTTAATGAGTTGGTTAATATTTAAATGATTGTTTAATTATGGATATATATGTGTTTTGTATCTTATTTAACAATTTTTGTGTCATATTTGATGACCTTTTGTGCCTATACAAGGGAGTGCCATGTATGATGACTTTTTGACCGTATGTGATGGTAAATTTTATGCCTTTTAGAGGTATTGTAGTATCATTTATGATGATTAATATATACCATATGTGGAGTTAATTTTTAAAATTTTAAATTTAAAGTATTAATAATATTTATAATTATTATATGTTATTTATTCATTATAAATAAATATTTATAATAATTATATTAATCTTTATATTTTATTTAAATTATTGTCTAACCAAAGGATTCCCTTTGGTGAGAGTTTACATTTTGACCAATATATGATATATTTATTTATTATATTATTATTATATTATTACCGCATATATAGTATAGAATGTTAAATATTATAATTATATATATGTATATATATAATTATATATATTCATTTTCTTTTTATTTATGGACTGATATATTTTTTGTTTTTTTTTTCTTTCAGGATGCTTTGATGAAATGAGTGTTTTCTTCTCAGAAACTAAAATTTTATTATCTAAATTTTCTCGGTCATCTTTGCATTTCCGATGGTTAGATAATAACTTTTTTGAATGAAAGGAACTTCTTGCTTCGGAATATTGTATTTCAATACAATTCATATACGAATTTCGTATCTCTTTGTCCAAAAAAAATCTAACATAGTAAATTTGTAGATAATAAACAACAGAATGAAACTAATAAAATAGAATATTAAACTACAATAATAAGAAGAACAATATTTAAATTACTGGTGGCCTAAGGTGGATCCACCAAAGGTTTTATAATGCTTTTAAAAATTATCATACAACCTTGATACAACTACATACAATGTAATTTTACTTGCTTTTACAATTTTCTCTCTCAGAGTAAACATGCAGAAAAGTATTTGAATTGAAGAACTATTACACTGCTATTATACTTGTTTATATATCACAAGTATTAAATTTCAACTATCAACAGATAAAATAAATATTCCTAATAGTAGAAACTTTTTGCTCATGGTCATTCCTTCTGCATCGTGCATTTTAGGAATTCTTCATGTGTTTTGTAATTCTTGAGATGGTCTGCTTATACTTCCAAGAGTCTTCACATTTTCAGACCAGTTTGACTGAGTTCGAAGTAGTCCAGAGCTCTGCAAAGATTGCTGACATTTTGTCTTTTTTCTTCATCAATAAATAACTATCAATTGATAATTAGTTTTTAAGTTTATCAGTGGACAACTCTTTGCATCCATCGATTGATATTTGACTTATCAATCGATATATCCATCGATGGATCTTCTATCCATTGGCTTGACTTCATCCATCGAACCATCTTTCACTTGTGTAAATTTTTATCTTCAAATATCTACACTTTGATAGTATATATTCTTCACATTTATTAATGAAAAAATATCAATTGAAACAATAATAGTCTTTGATTTCTACTGGTTCTGATGGTGTCACTTTCTTTAATGAAGAAGGAATAATTGAATTCTAGAGCTTGGAGTCTTTGCAAACCAATGATATCAATATGTTCTTGAAATTGATAGCAAAGGTTCTCTATCCTGAAGAAGAAGCTCTAATTGTTCAAATACAGTCCATTCTTAGCAACAGGAAAAGAAGGAGAAGGAAACAGAAGAAAGGAGGAAAAAATTGAACTCAAGTCTACTAAGAAATTCACATAGAATTATCTACTACAACTCAAATGATTATCCTGAAACCTAATTTTTCCAAAAAATAAATAATATGGTAGACAAAGAAGAAGAAATTCTAGAAATGATTCTAAATAAGCTTGTGGAAATTGATGAACAAATTGTGAAAGACTCGAGGGATGAGGGCATCAAAATATACACAACAAAGGAGATAAAAAGAATAAAGAAATAGGTTGTAGAAGTTCATTTATTTGTTCATGCAGAGCATTTTTTATCCTTGACAGTACTCTAAAAAGATATTGTCTCAAATCTAAGACAACACTTTTAGGTGAGAGCATCATTCATGAAGCATGTGATAGCAACTCCTAATGATAGCAGACTTGGCGCCTAGATGAAATATGAAGACAACATGTTTTCAGATATCGAGTTTGGCGGGAGTTGACAGCAAGGTTGGCGCAGCTATGACATTATCTTTAAACAACAAATTTGAATGATAGTATCATTGGCGGAAGACAACGCACTATCAAGAGTATGGAAGCTAAAGTTCAAACAATAATTTTAAGAAGATGGCAGACTATTTCAAGTAAGAGGATTGAACTGTTTATCACATGGGATGCTCAGAACAATTTTTCAATCTTGTCAAAGTCTACTACTATAATTTGAAAGAAAATGAGGATAAAGTTAAAGGATTCAAGGAGTCAAGATCTAATCAGAGTAAATCAAGGAGATTTCTTCAACTATAAATAGTATACATTCAAGACCACTTTAAAAAATCAAGTTCTGACTGTTGTTTCTGGATCACTGATAATAAGATCAATTGTGTGATCTCTATTCCATTTTGTTTCTCTCTGCAATTTGGAGATTCCTTGATCACCAGAGATGTTTCTTCAGCTTTGGCCAATGTCAGTCTCTTCAATGGATTGATATTGTCACGAGTTTGTGTTGTTTCCTAAAATGACTTGTTACATGCTAGCCTGCTCATCTTCTTGTTCTGCTTCATCTAGATACCCTTGATTTTTAAATGCACGAGCATCATTCTCTTGACCATCTTCTAAGCCAGGAAACTTGGTTTCATCAAAAGTAACATTAACACTTTCTTCTACAGTTCTTTGTCAATGATATAGACTCTATATGCAGTTCTTTCTATACTATATCCCATGAAAATGCCTTCAAATGCTTTAGTATCAAACTTGTCTTTGATGTCAGTTGAGTCTTTCATTATACAGTATTTGCTTCCAAAGATATGAAAGTACTTAATAGTAGTTTTCCTTCCTGTAAGAAGTCTTTCCAAACATCTTGTTTACCACTATTATGTTATAAGTATAGATGGCTGTGTTGATGACTTCTCCCCAAAAACATGTAGGTAGCTTTGCTTCAATTAAGGCCATGTTTTGTCTTTCCGCCACACCATTATGTTGAGGTGTCCTTGTCGCAGAAAAATATTGAGTGACACCATTATCCTTGCAAAAGTCATTCATGATATTATTTTGAACTCAGTGCTATTATCACTTCTCAAGACCTGCATCTTATATTTGGGATTCTTGTCAAGAACCCTAGATACATGATTTCTTGTGCAGGTTCATCCTTGGATTCCATAAACCTCACATATGTGTATCTAGAGCAGTCATCCACCATAACCAATGCATACTTCTTTCTAGCAAGTGATTGAACATTCACATGATAAAATAGGTCTTAGTGAATAAGTTAAAAAAGCTTCATTGATTGAGCCACTATGAGTGCTTTTGTGGCTAACGCTTCTTAACAGAATTCAAGTTGAAAAAAATCATTTCACCAATTCTCTCTTTATAAGATAATTCAAGGCCTTGAAGTTCAGGTGTGAAAGCTTCTTATCCCACAACCAATTATCATTTGTTGAAGTTTTGTTGTAGAAACAGTTAACTTTGTCCTTCCTCTTCCCGGCTGAATCCAGGTCTGCAACCAGCAAGCTTCCTTTTCTTACACCTTTCAGTTCTTCCAACCCTGTTTTCTTATTGATAATAGAACATTTATCTTCATTGAAGTCTACCTTGAAACCTCTTTCACAAAACTGAGTTGCACTCAGAAGATTGTGATTCAAACATTAACTAGAGTTATCTTCTCAATGACAACATTCCCAACTTCTAAGATATCATATCATATTGTAAAACCAATGCTCTTGTCTTCAAAGGTTACATATGGCCCAGCCATTTCCTTGAATTTTGATAACAAGGCTTTATCACCTATTATATGACCAGAACATCCACTGTCTATAATCCACATGACCTTTTTCTTGTTGCCCTGCAAAATAAATGATTTCAAGTTACATTTGGTACCCAATCCTTGTTGGGTCCATGATCTTTAGAGTCATAATATTTCACAACATCATTTCCTTTTTCATCATTTATTTTATCAAACTTGACTCATGTAGTCACCCATTGTTTCTTGGTAACATTTTTGAGATTCTTGTTTTGGGTTGACATTTCCTTCCTATCTTGAGGAGGATTTGGAGTCTTGACCTTTTCAGTTTTAATAGACATATATTGACATGCATTGCTAGCAGACATAGGCAAATTAAAACATACACCTAAAATGTGTATCTTACAAGACATACGGTCAATATTAAAACAATGAATGACATTTCTATTTTTAAAGGAAAACTATGCAAGTTACTCTTAGCGTTCTTAATCTCTGTAGATTTTCTATTGCTGGCATGAGTTAAGTGACCAGAGGAATCACATTTATTACATACTTTCCTAGGAACATTGGAAAATAAGTATAGTTATTCTTCTTGTCTATTCCTAGTTTACCATTCATGTTCTTTTTAGGTTTGGAAGTTACTATCCTACTAGTGTTGACAACATGTTTTGAATTTGTTATCTTAACAATTGATTTTAAATCCACTGTCTTAACAGTTTATTCTAAACTAGTGTCGTACTAGTACTGACGGTATATAGTTGTCTTACTGGTAATGACAGTATATTCTGACATTCTCTTCATCTTCATCACAAAATTAATGTTTGATGATCATGGAGGGTTCATCAAACTCTATCTCAACCCTTTAAGACTATGAAAGGGGTTATTTGTTGGTTAAGTTCACCATTGAAAGACATAACAAAAGATAAAGATAAATTTGGACCGATAGAGTGGGTTGTAGTTTGCAAGAAAGTAAAGGGTTTGGAAAATAATTTGAGTACAGATTTAGAAAAAATACAAAAACACATGAAATTAATTCTAGTACCAAATTACGGAAGAGAAACTGCAGAGAACCACCACACTTGTGTTTTCAATTGCCTTGTGTATCAATGTATCCATTTCAAGTCAAATTTCCCATATCCAGACATGAGTGCTACTTCAATACCAAACTTAAGTCGTAAATTACAAATGAACAAAAAATTAATATTTTTATGTTTGAGTATTAATCGCAAATGAGATTATAGCACCCTAATCAACCATCATCCATGAATTTCCTACAACTTGCCATTTAATCTCAAGAACAAAGGATTTAACAAATTAAGCAATCACGAAAGACATGAATGTGGACATCTACCACTAAAAAAGTAATAAACATTGTCAAAATAAAAGAACCAAGCACGGGGATATGAAGTGTTGAACTCTGTCCCATAGCGCTCACTGGTCCAAATGCAGAAGGTGGGGTAAAGCCAAATGAGCTTGAGTTTGAACTGTTAAGAAAATAATCACTCGTCAGATGCCATACAAAGAAAAATATCAATAAACCTAACAGGTTTCTTGCTTAATCAGATAAGGGTTATAATTTAGCTCTCACCTTCCTGTAAATATGCAGGATCCGTAACCTGTACAAGGAAATCCACAATTGCTTAGGGGTTATTAACACACAATTGGAAGACATGTACAAGCTTAAGTGTGATTAATTAATAATTAGTTGATCATTACAATGGGGTTAGGAAAATTTCTACAGTAGTTATGTAGGGAGAAAGAAAAAAAGTTTCATGCATAATCTTCCAAAATGTACATGTAGAAACTGATTCAAGGATGAAGGATGCAATATAGTAAGCATTTGGAATACTCTTAGAGCAAAAGATTACAAATAAACTGTACAACTGAAAAAGTACGTCATCAGAGTTGAGCTCTCGAACTACACTTAACTTCCCATAAAGTATCACTCGAATAGCACAATGCAATGTTACCAAACGGACACACATGAATCAAATCTCAACGAGTAAAGAATAAATAGGAAAAGAGACTCCTATAACTTTCACCAATCCTATAATATATCCTCAACCACCATTTGAAGATCACGTCTGCATAAGAACTTGCTGTCTTTTCTGAATCCACCCAGAAAAAAGACACCTTGCCCCAGACATTTTTATCTTAATTTAAAGGGTTATTTATACTTTAATCCTAATAGTTTCCCCGATCAGACACTTAAACCCTTAAGTTTAAAAACGTACATGTGTGCCCTCATTGCTTGTCATGTGTACACATTGACCCAATGACCCCATCGTCTACCACCCACCCACCCACCCACCAAAAAAAAACCCTTATTCTTAATATTATACTAAAGCGAGTTTAGATGAGGGGTGGCAATTTCAGGTAATGGGTTGTGTTCGTGTTGGGTTTGCTGCACCCGGTCCTATTTTTGAGTCAACCCCAACCCAAAACGGGTTGAAGATTTCAACCAAATCAAACCAAAATGATATAAAATAAATAAAAATTAATTATTTAATTATAAAAAATAATATATATATATGTGTGTGTGTGTGTTTATATATATATATAATATGATAATAACCTTTTTTGATGATATATGAATTACAATTACTAGCTTATAACTCGTGCAAAGCACGCATGCTATTAATAAATTATATATTAATAATTTTATATTATTTAAATATTTCATTTAATATGATACTCTCTCCGTCCCACCCATTTGTTTACATTTGGGTTGGACACGGAGGTTAAGAAAATTGTATAAAATTGTTTATATATTAATATTCATAAAATATAATGATAAGTCATATTTTTAAATAAATAAAAGAGTTTGAATGGTGATAAAATTAAGTTGAATGTGAGTAAATTATATTAAATAAAAAGTATAGGATAAGTAGAATTCTTAAAATAGAAAATATAGAATATAATTTAAATATAATATAATATTATCCGTGAGCAATTGTATAAAAGGACTATCGGGGATAAAGTTGTATGTATGATATATCTTTTCTAAAATTAGATTTTATTAAAATTGGATGGTTAGGATCGTTTCTATGGTTCACCTGAAATTGGACGGTTATGATTTTTTTATGGTTCACTTAGGTAATATGAAAAAAGTTCTCTTATTTGGTTATAATAATATAGTATAGATTTAAATAATGTCAATATATCACACACATATATATAATTATGTAGTGTAAATATATATATTATATATAATGTATTATATATTATAAAATTTCAAGTATTTTAGGTACCCAATCTTTTGGATAAAGTTTTACCCAACCCGATCCAGTGAAAACCCCTATCCAAATTCGTATTTTTTCGTATCGGATTTGTGCGGATTCCAGGTCGTGTCAATTTTTGTCACCCCTAGTTTAGATCGTACTTATTATTTAAATGTAAAATGTATCATGTAATACTTTTGAAATATTATATATTTTATTAGTAAATATTAAGATTCTATTAGATATTATGTATTGATTTGCTACAATTCATTATAATATTAAATTACTATTACATATTTTACTGGATATTAATATTAAGATTTCACGAATTATTCTATTTATTATTCTAATATAAAATTAATCACCAGATTTTTTTTTGAAAAAATTAATCACCGTATTTAATTAATACTAGTAATCTTATTACGCAAGAGGGTATTTTTAGTAAGGGATGGATTTCGGGGGCGTTTGGATCATGATTAATGAGTCTGGTTAACGGGGAATCAGAACTTCATTCCCATATATTATTGTTTAAATTAGTCATTTAATGTTATGGACGGAATGTTATGGAATGAGAATCTCATCCCTTGTAGGTGGGCAAATCACACCGTTCCCACCCCTTGTGATTCCATTTCATTCACATTCCTATTCACAACAATCATCCAACACCCCCTTGATGTGTACATTTGACAAACGACGGAGGTATTTTTTAAAGTTCGAGGGTTGTGTCCAAAAAAAATTATTAGGGCTACAGTATAAATAATTCTATTTTAAAAGAAAATGTTTGTTTTATGTTTTAATTATGATTTATGTATAGGATAAGAAAGTAGTTGATAATATGTTTATCAAGTATGTTTAAATCATAGCCAAGCTTTGGTGATTTGTAACCTCATATCTTTGACCACATGGCTGAAACTTTAGTAATTGTACTCTTAAAACTTTCACAAATACAAACATGCCGTTTATAAAGATATTTAGTCAAAATAAGCTTTAAACAATAATTGTGTACAAATTTCAATACTTATTTGTTTGTTTACGTTGTATAAAATAATTTGTTCAGCCTACACTTAATCAAATTCCCAATTCAACCCCCAACACTTACGACTCTCAAACAAACCAAGGATTCCAGAAATCCAAATTAAAAGTGTATGCCCAGGGAATAGCAAGCTTCAAGACCTTAAAAAGATTATCAGCTAGAATCCAGAAATATAGTAATCAGAGATGTGAAAGACATGTACTTGCAAAGCAAGAGTTTAGAAAATAAGAAACCTTGAAGTTCAAGGGACTTACTGGGATCATTTTTAGTTGTCATGGCAGTACCATCAAAATCGCAGGTTCCACCCACGCTTTTCATTTTCTGATAATAGTCATTGTAAGCATAGGAAGCATGATTCTGTAGAGTATCAGGAAGGTAACATGGTTGCCCTGATTGAATGGCAGTGCAGTTGGCCTGGCCTTGTCCACAAGCCCAACTAACTCCACTCTGCAATTTACTGGAATCTGCCCCTTGTCTTGCTACACAAAAACCTACTGAGGAATTTCCAATACTATTGTCTGAAGTACCCAGACTAAGGGGATATACAGAACTTCCATTGGGAAAGAATGCACCCCAGTTTCTCTTTGAGATTGGACCTGATCTCTTGTCTTCATTAAACAATTCATAAATGTACGCATTGATGGGGATAGTGGGCTGACTGGGTGGACCGGAATCATTTAAAACACGGAGGATCAAATTATTATTATAAGTTTCCGCATTATCCACAGTGGCATCAGGCTCGTTAGCGCCACCGAACCAAGGCCACCCAGATTCTGTTACAACAATAGGAATAATTGAAGTATTGAATGCTGCCATAGAGTTATAGGTAGCATCCACCATTGCATCAAACATGCTAACATAATGGAAAAGAGTATTTGGGTCAACAATCTGCTTCACTGATGTCATAGGTCGGAATAGTGCATAATCCATCGGAAAGATACCATCGTTTATTATGTATCCATGGTATGGATAAGCATTTAACATGAAATAGGAATTTGTATTTTTTAAAAACTGAAGTATCTGAAAAATTGTGGAGTTCCATGTTGAATTAAATGTGGCTGTGGAAGGAGGAAACGGCTTAGGGATAAGGTCCATTGATTGGGGGGCTGAAACTTTTATCTGATAATTCAGGTTTGATGCAACTAATGCTTTGTGAAGATAATTCATGGCAGGAACCAAAACAGGGGCAGCATTGGGAATCGAAGTAAGTACTTCACTACCAACAGCAATGGCTGTAATATTAGTTGATGGCAAGTAAGCTGCCACATTTTTATTTATCCAGGCTGCTGCTGCTGCAGCAGATTCACCAATTCCCAGTACTTCCTCATTAGTGACACCGACCATAACTTCAATTCCAGTGTCCGACAGAGCAGTTAGCATGTGAGCATCAGCATCAAAAAGGCGTACATGAGTTATCTGATTGGCTTTAATAATGGCGACTACGTCAGATGTGGTGGGTAAATTGGAAATATCAGTTCCAATATTTATTCCTACATATCCACCTGCAGTTCACAAACACCGGTAGCCACTCATTATGTCTTTCTGTTTATTTTCTGACAGACATCATTAGAAATGTCATACATAACGTAGCACATTGAGACCTATTTGGAACCTAAACAAATCTGATGGGAATATCAATTACATAATATAATATCCAATGCCATTCAAACTAGCAGCCTTTGATTGTAAAGGAAGTGGGACTTTTACATATGCAGAGGTTTATTCTTAGTGTTGGTATTCAAGATGGGCACCTCAGAAATACAAAAATTTTAAAACACTAGCTAATATATGACATTTATAGTCTTGCTGATAGTGTTTAGTCAAAACTTGTTTTCCTTTGTATATGATAATATGAACTTCATGAATTTTGAAAAACAAGAACTAGCTACTAAACAATCCTTCTAAAATGACTGATCGAGTAAGAATAATCTGTCCGAGTTTGTCAGGGACTAAAAGGTTTCAATGTAACATGTAATGGATTCAATTTTTTTGATTCGCCTGACCAATTTACGGTAATATGTTAGATGACAGACCAGAAGGAAAAGATATATGTATTACTGAAATTCCATGTATACAACTGAAGTGGACAGGTGACGTTAGATACATAAAAAGATCAAGCAGATAACAAAAGTATAAGTGCAGACGTGCAGTGAATTACCAAGTGAACAAGACAACATGCCAAAAATAAGGATACTTCCAATCCATATCTTGAGCATCATCCAGTCCGATCTAGACTTCGATATGAACTAAGACCTCAAAACCTATAACATTGGAAAGTATCTAAATCATGAATTATGCAGCATAGGAAATAAGTCAAGCTTAAGAATTTCTTTCATTCATAATGACAATTTTAATCATAACCATAAGATCAGATGAATATGGCTTCAGAGTTCATATATATATATTGGCACAAAACCACAACGATATCTTGCTTAGTTTGCAAAGATAAGCCACCCACAACTTTTTACTAACATGAAATGTGCGTAGATACAAAGGGGAACGAAGAAAATTAAATAACTGGATTACATGATTCAAATCTAAATAAGATAGACACTAGTCCCTGGATGACAATTAAGAGAGTATTTAAACTAAATAGAAAAGGTAATTATTTTATTAAGGTCACTGTCAACCTTAACGGCTACTAATGTCAAAAAATATCAAGGGCTTTACAAATCATCCAAAACCATATTGATTATCCATGGGACAAAATAGGCTAATTTTTTGTGGACCTCTTTTTTCGAGGCAAATTTTTGTGGACTTGATAAAATCTAATACTATTCTGTAACTTCAGTGACTACAATAAATAGGGTCTGTAGCCCATTAATCAACATTAAAGGCACTAATGACTTGGTCACATATAGAGTTTTATACCGTGTATAGTGACATGAAACTTGTGAATAAACCATAAAACCTTCCTAGGTTACTGAATAACCAAAACTAAGACCTTTATGCAGGCACTATTTCATAAAATTGTGTGTGTGTTAGTTCGTAGAGTTATGTGGATAGGAAGAAAGAGTATCTATGACAGATTGTGTGATGGTCGGGTTACTTTAAAGCTGCATATTAAGGTTCTGGACTTCAAGTGCGAAAGAAAATTCTACTTCCTGAAACGTTTTTAAATGATTACAAAGAACCACATTTGGTTCTCTGGTCAGGACTTGATAACGCTGAACAAATTTAGAGTTAAAATGCTTTTGGAAAATATAACTCATTTAAACTTAAACTATCATTTCATAATGAGGAAAATAGTCTAAAAATCAGGCTATTGTGAATAATTACATTAAGAATACTCCATACAATAAAACTTTATTACAACTGGGAGATGGATAATCATGCCTGATGCCACAGTGACTGTACATATAAAACAATTAAAAGATGTATTACTCTGCAGTTAGATTTTTACTGATTCCGGGATCTAACCCTCTAGCAAGTGAAATTTAATGTCAACATGTTCAAAGGAAAGGTAGCACAAGCATAATTATATGGAAGCTCTCTGAACCACAAGAGTAGTTTAAGTTCATACCAAATACAATAGCATTGCAAAACTAGACTGCATTAGTGACAAGCAGAAAACACATATATATATATGATAAAATGTAAGGAAATAAGAGTTTAATTGCAGATCATACTAGTGAGCTAAACTCATTGATTGCTAGAGCTCCTTATTAATCGGAGATCAACTAGATTGCTTGGAGCTCCCTATTAATCGGAGATCATACTAGCGACCTAATTAGCGTCTGCCTAGCTAAACCAATTTCCAGCAAATAAATTAAAAAAGAAAAAGAAGTTGAACAGATGCAACAAATGCATCCACCTACACTAAACTACAATGATTAGAACTTGGGTAGATCTTGAGCACAATGTCGCAACATATTCTCAATCAATTGCCAAAACACAGTAGACAAGTCTTAACTTTTATCATACCCAACACATTGTTAAATTGTTCCATAATTCCAGAAAAGCTACTACATGAATTAACAATAAATATATAAGTATTGAGCACAAGTAAAACCTAATAGCTCACTCCTTTATATATTAGCTTGAGTTTTAGATTCTTTTTAGTTATTTTAAGAAGCAACTAAAAACATAATAGAAGAAAAAAGAACCTGATTTAGAAAGCAGAGAGAATGTCACACAGATAGTTGACAGGAGTTGCTTCCAGTCCAGTCCACTCAGAAAGAGCTAGCTACCAAAACCCTAAATGCAAAAGCCAGCACATTTGTCCATTTCAGAGAAACTCAAGAACCAGACCACACCTATCTTAAAAAGGCTAAAAAGAATCTAAAACTCACTAAAAAAACATATGAAAGGTAAAAAATCATTAATAAGGTGAAAGTAACAAGACAATAATTGCTGACCACAACCCCATAATTACTCTATGACCATACCCCACCATTCAAGTAACTCCATATAATCACACATGTAAACAGCACACACACACACAAATATATATATATATAATATGTATGTCCTTATAAGAGAGAAGATGAGCTTACAGAAACCTCTACTAGCAACAGAAGCTAGCTAAGTCCAAATGGGCTACTTTCATGTGACCCCTAAACCAAAAACCCATGTACTCGTATATATATATATATATATATAGTGTGTTTAATATTTAGAGTGTGAAGTGGCTGACAGCAGTGGAAGGAACAAGTGTGTGTGACTGACAACCTCGAGATTCGTGCCAAATCTGTGGCAAGGGCTAGTGGTGTCCCATTTTCCTCAAATTTCCTGTCTAAAAATCTAAAGTATCTTTTTCTTTTTCTTTTTCAAGTTTTCTTTCTAGCTTGATGAAAAAACCAGAGAAAGGAAGCTGACAAGGCATTTCAGTTTTTTACTGCTTTGTTTTATGTATATTAGAGGTAGTTTGATTTATATAGTTAATATATTCAAATCACAAATCTATTATCTATTATATTTTTTATATTATATATATATATATATATATAATAGGGCAACATGAGCAAATTTAATAGTGTGAAATAATAATTTAACCTTTATCTAATAAGTATATATTATAATTTAATTCTATGAAATGATCATTTACCCCTTACCTAATAATTACATATTAATATCATATATTATTAATGTATATTAATTATTTTACAATTAATATTTGTCTACTTAATTATAACATATCATATGTCATGTTTATTGATATACATTGATTGTTGGGCTTTTTTGAAAAATACCAATTTTTTTTATTTTTTGCAAAAATATGTTCAAAAATTGAAGTTACTCGTAGTTGTATTTGAGGTTGATTTTATTGCATCGGGTTGCATTTGTTGCAAAACCGTATTTTTGTAAAAAAATTAAAAAGATAGTAAAATCATAAAAAAAGTCAAAAAAGTTCTATTTTGGATAAATACCCTTAATTGTTTTATAATTAACATTTATGTGTGTATAATATATCTTTTTAATCTCATCTAATTTAATTTTTGATTTAAATCATTTTTTTTCACGATTGTCCAATCTATTATGACGGTATATAGGAAGAAAAATCATAGTACTAAATTTTTCAAACATACATTATTTTAGTTTGATCATTAATTTTTACAAAATTATGTAACAAACAATAATCACTGAAACATAATAAATCATTAACTGTACATAATAAAGTTAGCAATAAAGTCATATGTGAATATGGATATAAAAAAACAAAAAATTTAAATTATCACAACGCTGCATAGATCAGAGATGTTAAGACTCATAATACCAACTCTAAATTGTATGAAAAATATTTTTCTAAGTTTTATAAATAATTTGATTTTAATAAGAATAAATATAGTTAAAAACATTAAAAAAATATATTTTTAATAATTTTAAAAAAAATTGAAATCTAGAACAAATTCGAAAAGTTAATTATATTGACAATTATATTGGGCATGTTGATATACATATAATATTTGATCAGTGCATCAGAGAATTTGATAATATCTATAACAAGTTCTAAAGGGTTTAAACTTTGAGTTTGGAGATGTTTTAGAATCAAATGGGTTACATCTCTATTGTCAGTAGCCACTACAACCCCTCCATTATTTCTAACTTTTCACCAATATAATTCACCAAATTCATTTGAGAGAAAACAAATAACTAGACGCTTCATGTTTGATGAAATGTTAAGACAAATTGAAATTTCATCGTAATGATTATTTTTTGGATTCCATTCACATGCGGGACCTTTGAAACAAGATTAGACACATCTAAAATGATTTTTATTCACCAATTACAAGTTTGCAGTTGTTCACACATACCTTAGTTACTATTTATCAATAAATTTACAAGATAATTATAAAAATAACATATTAATAATAAAAAGTATAAACATATACGGTATTTCAACTACAACATACCCGTGAGAGCTAGTTGGGTTAATGTACTAGAAATTTGGTTAAGGTAATATATTAAATTTTATTCTTATATTTTTTATTTTTTATTTTAAAGTTTAATTTGATTTTTTAATATAATAACTAAAAATATATACTTGTCATGTTGTATTTGTATACATCTATTACAGGGAGTTTGATCTATACAGTGTAATAGATTGAAAATTAGAAATTGAGTTAAGGTACGAAAATGATAGGTATTAATATTACTAGTTTATAATCCGTGCTTTCCACGGATGATATTAATAAATTATGTATTTATTATTTTATATAATTTAAATATTTAATATGATATTTTATTTTATTATTAATTTCTTTCTACATTTTTCTATACAGTTTTGTTTGTATATTAATATTTATAAAATTTAATTTTAAGTCATAACTTTAAATAAATAAAAAGTTTGAGTGATGATGAAATTGAGTTGAATGTAAGTACAACTATATTACATAAAAATTATAGGATAAATAGGATTCTTGAAATAGAAAATATAGAATATAATTTAGATATAATATAATATTATCTGTGAGCAGTTGTATAAAATGAGGACTATTACGGATAAATTTTATATTTTTGCTAAAATTAGATTTTATTAAAATTGGGTGGCTATGATCTTTTCTATGATTCAACTAAAATTGGACGGTTATGACATTTTTTATTTTTCACCTGGGAGAACTGTTAGGAATTAATCTTGATGATAACTTGGCCTTAGAATCATATAAATTTACTTGTTGTAACTAATCAATTGATATGAGTCTATAAATATCAGTTGATTAGGAAATCATTTATCAGTTGAAGTATTTGCAATTAACTGATAAAATGGATATTTATTAATCGATCAGTTGAAGTGTTTGCACTTAGTCTTTGTCAATCGATAAGGCTAAATCAATTGATACTGGAGTCGATTGATACTAGAGTCGATTGATATAGGTTATCAATTGATGTATATTTTAGACTATTAAATTATAAATACTTTGAAGACAGGAAAAATGTACAAGTGAAGGATGATCAATTGATATTAAAGAATCAATGGATGAAGGATCAATTGATATCAAGTCAGATCAATTGGTGCCGCATGTGGGAAAACGAATAACAACCATGGCAAAAACACGAAGAACTGCAAGCACCCTCGAAGGAGTTGAGGACCATCTGATGTGAAGACCCATCGATTGATATATTGATCGATGACATTTGTCGATCGATAGCTCAACAGTTACTATCAATCGATGGATAACAAGATCAATCGAATGTAGACATCAGTTGAAGTATGCAAGAAAGAATCAATTGGTACGCTTAACATCAAATTATCAATTGACAAGGAAAGCAACAAAGGACAAAAAGTCAGGAATCTTGCAGGCTAGAGTACAGTTATGGAAGACAGTCAACTCTGATTGTGAAGACTCTATTGAAGCTGTTTTTTCTAGGACGGAGAACTTACTGAAAATAGTTCAAGACAAACTGGAAAGATAGTTGAAGCAACATTCCTAGAATATATATTATTATTTTATACTATTCTCGAGATTGTAAACATTCTTGTGATATATAAACAAGAGTGATAGTATAGATAGAATGAACTCAGATATAATACATTTAAGAATCAACTATTATAGCTTTTAAGCACTTGTAAAGATCAGTTGATTAAATTATATCTTTGTAAAAAACAGCTGAGTCTTTGAACCTAGATTGTTGAACAAATCAATTCACTGATGGATTAATCAACCCACCAGTATTTTTTAAATCTTTATTTATCGATTGATATTGTTATTAATTTTCATTTGTCGACAGATAAATTTATCAATTGATGATATCTTTGTTTATCGATGGATACTGTTACATGTCGATGAATAAATTTTTATCAATCGATGACATAGAAGATATAGGGTTCATGTCATCAATCGACATGTAACAAATCTAGCCGTTGATTACTAATTTCATCAATCGAATTATACCGACAACATTGTAAGTATAACAATCGACTACCAAAATTAGTAACGATACATTCAAATGCATGTTGAGTTGCATATGTGAATGGTACATCATTGCATTTATTACTTTTATTTGTTGAATTGTGTAACTCATAATTATCTTATATTATAGGTAAAGGTAAGGGTACATGGAAGTAGGAGTATGACCGAACTCAAGTGGACCCTTGTCTAAATGATGTACATATGGATACTTTCACTTAGGAGAA
This sequence comes from Oenanthe sinensis, assembly GCA_028671895.1. NCBI lineage: Eukaryota > Viridiplantae > Streptophyta > Magnoliopsida > Apiales > Apiaceae > Oenanthe > Oenanthe sinensis. The sequence goes on from CM053814.1 coordinate 11,356,334, forward strand.
GGCCCAGTTATATATTTTAGGATACATTCATATTGTAATTAATGACATGTGTTTGTTAAGATAGAATAACTTCTAATATGAAGCGAATTCAAATAATATATGTGTGTAACTTTTGTGTTGACTTACCGGAGTTATAATATTGACTTATGAAAAAGTTACTTTTGTAATAAAAAAAAAATCCAACATTTACTCAGTTTTATGACTTTTATCATCAAAATTACTCTCTTTTTCGTTAATTAGTTATTTTATAATTTTTTGTACATATTTTAAAGAGTATATAAAAAATAATTTTACAAATTTTTAATAAATTTCAACTTTTAAATAAAAATTAACATTTAAATTTTATTAAAAAACAAAATTTAAAAAATTATGTTTGATATACATTTTAAAATACACGTTAAATACCTGACAAAAAAAATATACACGTGAAATATGAAACAGGCCGCACGGATGAAACAAGACTACAAGCCTGCTTGGACTACCTTAAACTGTGGTCAATAGGCCTTTTAAGGGAAAACTGGTATCAGGGTGACATTTTTTTAAGTGAGCTTTCAAGGAGGATGGTATAAATCAGATTCGATAGAGTGTTGTAAAATTTAAATATTTTTAAATTTTGAAAACAAAATTAAATTCAAAAGTTAAATTTAAATTTGTTGGATTTTGTATTGAATTTATTGTGAATATTCAAAAATTAGGGGAAAATGTAATCAAATTTAATGTTATCGTGCCAATTTAAAATTACAAATACTTAAATTTGATAAATAATCGAATATAATATATTACACAAATCAAGATTATATATTATTAATATATGATTAATAACTAACTAATATTTTGATAAAAATGAAAAATGAAGATGATACAATTAAATATTATATACGTAATTGTTAATAAAATAATAAAATTTTAATTCACTAAACGGATGTCGATTATTGAATAATAATAAAATTATATAATAAATATATTTGTCGTATTTTTAAAATAACAATAATATATAATAACTTACAAATTATACAAAGATTTAAGGTTGTAAGATTCTCGTAAGAGATATAACTATGGTCGCCCAACCGGTAACCCGTTTTCTGAAATTTAAAAGTGGGTCTTATTGCGATTTGGAGTTGAACCTTTTAACAGAAAAAAGCCTAGTTCATAACATAAATGTGGTGAAAATTCCTCGAATACTTGATGGCTCTGCGAATTGGCTGTCCAGAGAAGGCTTGAAGCTGTCAAAAATATTAGCGGGTTGGTGGTCATGATACTCAACCAATATCTTCAGAAGTTTAAACTCAGCATTTATGAAATATACATCAAGTATCATAGTTGCTTCGAGGAATGGGTTTGCACGGACGAATGCAGGCAAGGGAATAGTTGACTTCAGAATTCATTTAAGGAGAGGTCATTATCCAAGATTTGAAAGCAACCTACACTCTGCATGCACAAAATCTCTGTTAGTTCCAAGAAATTTATCTTTTAAGGGGTAGATTTGCTACTCTCTATTTAATCCTCCCGTAACATCTTTCTGTTGGTTCATAGTACCTTTGTCTCTCTTAAATTGTGTCTCAAAATATGGCTTATCACTGGATTCCGCCACCAATTGGTACCCTGAAAATCAATACGCATGCAAAACTATACTAGTCCAAAACTTTAAATCGGAGATATATTTTATAGATATTATCTTTTTTTTCAAATCCTAAAATTTAAGACCGACAAAAATGAGGAAGTACAATAATTACATAAGGGTTTCACGTCAATTTTTTTGAAGAAATAGCCAAAAATTATTGTTTAAGTTATGTGTATTTTTCGAGATTTATTTTGAAAAAGTAATTAGAAATTACGATAAAAATGAGTCTTGTAACAAATTATTAATAAAATCAATAATTTATTTATAAAATAATTCAACTTCTTTTAATCACACACATGTGTGTGTGTACTTTTTTTAGATAATAATTTTATAAGCTGTCCAGATTAATTTGATTCTTTAACCATATACAATATTAGATAAATTATAACAAAAATATTTATGTTTAAAAGATCATGTAAATCAAATCATTAACAATAATTTTAACGATTCTAATTTTTGTTGGTTTCCATCATCATTTAACAGATCAACAACACTTTTAATATTGGTGTCTCATTCATTAAGAAATATCTTCAAAATCAGATTGTTATGTTTCAGTTTAAGTCCTCGATTTGATTGAATTTTTTAAAAAACTTTAATTTCACAATTTGAATCGCGTATTAATTTAATACACTTTCTCCAAATCCAAATTCAATTTCAGATTTAAAAAATATATATATTTAAAATTTAAATTCAATAAACTCGAATTAAACACAATAAATTTAATATCAATAATATTTGATTATTTTATCATTCCTAATTTGGGTGAAAGCCCTTTATAACGTATATTTAATTAGTAATGTCCAAAATGCCAGTATTCAGAAAAAGTGCCCAAAATAACCCAAGGAATGCGTAGACTATGTGATTTTCATCTGTAGCGGTCGCATTCTTTGGATGCGCAATTCATCATACGCATGCACATATGTGTAAATTTTAGCTCAACTTTTCTGCCCTCTCTTTTTCATTCGTCTGACTCTTCTTCAATTAAAAATATACACAACAAATATAGTAAAAATAAAATAAAATACACACAACAAACACTCACATAATTGCACACATCACATTTCTGAAACCAAAAGTACTCGCATCTCGATTCCACCTTTTCTTGCTAACTATAACCACCCCACATTCAATACACAATTACAGTTAACAATTAATGGTATCAACCTAAAATATGTGTATGTGTAAGTATACAGATGTTTGCTTATGATTGTGGATTATATAGAAGAGATGAGAAAATTAAAAAATAAGTGATGATGTATCAACTTATAAGTAACTTATAAGTTCAAAAATGTATGTAATTTTTAACTTATAAGCTACTTATAAGATTTCTCAAACATTACCAATATTATATGTGAATTGGGTAATTTGGGCACGAATCTCTCGACAACTGATATTCCGGACAAATCATAATAAAATTTATGTTATTTAGGTCATTCACTCTCCTAACTTGAAGGTAAATAATGAGCTAAAAATCTAAGGTAAGACATGTTTGTTTTGACTTTCCAATTACGAGTTTAAGTTGATATTAAGAATTTGAGTAAAATATAACTTTTTTAAGTTATGACGAGCATCCTGTACAATGTAATTAATATTATTACAGAAAATCACATTCTGCACCCTTATTTAATAGGGTTTTATTGAATAGGTTTATTTTTATGTTTAGTAGCATTTTGCATCACTTCATTTTACAACTTTATGTATAACTCCGGCAGTGGTGGCGTACGGAGAAAAATATAATTGTGAATGCTAATTTAAAGTAAAAAAATTTAAAATAAAAACAATTATATTAAAATCAATTTTAACATGAAAATCCACCCCTTCTTATGTTAATTATAATGTTTAATTTTATTTTATATATTTTTTAATTTTTTTCTAATGTGATGCTAAATAAATTTTAAATAAGGATTTTAAATTTATATAGAGTATAAAAATTATTAAGAGCTATTTTTTAATTTTAATGGGGGCTAAAAAATTATAGAGAATAAGAAACATAAGATTGATCAAATGTAACTTATCTGAGATAGTGAATAAAACAATTGTGTTTTCATAATTATGGTATTTTTATATGCCCAATCAAAATAATATCTACAAAAATTGTGTATATCAAAATAACATAATTATCAAATACTGTTATTTTATTCACTATTTTAGGAAAAATTATCTAAAATTAATTTTAGGTTCCTTATTCTCAAAATTATATTAAACATAGTTTGAGAAATCTAAAAGAATAGATATGTATAACACTGTTAGTGTAGGTGCTCTAGAGGCAATACAATGTTTCCTTTAATAAACCTTTATGTCATTTGATTATTCAATAAACGTATTTATTATGACTTTAATTACTGCGATATATTTGTTAGCATAATAAATGTCCTTAGAATCATGATACACGTTATATAGTTTAAGTACATGACTTGAATTTGAGATTATATAATATATCATATTCTTAAGTGTCCCTAGTCGAGTATTATTATTATAGGACAATAATAATACATAAATAGACTAGTATGTTGTTTGACAGATAATCATATCTCATTGGTTATAAGTATGGGGATACTAAAGTCAATGCATAGGTACATGTAGGAGTACATGGTACTGGACAGACCCACAGTGAGATTCTTCATGTTTAATAAAGTCATAAGAAAGACTCACAGTGATAATGGTGTAATGATCCTCTGACTTGAGATCATTGTATTTCTATACGAAGATTAATATACTCTGACTACATTAAAAGTTACCTTTGACCGGGTGATGATAAAAGTGGACATCGGGTATATCATGAGTCGTATGAGAAATATGAATGATAGATAAAGGATTTAACCCTCCTATAATTAGGAGAGATATTATTGGCCTCTTGATTGAGTGAGACTATAAAATGCATGGCCGTGCTCAAATAATGATTTGTTTTTCATAGTCTACTCATGGATCAAGTAAACCCGGATTAAATGTTGAAGAGGATGACTAAACACATGCCTCGAGTTTAATCTATAATATATTTGGTTAAAGGGATTATATTACACGGAAACATTAATCATGAAAGGTTTTTATCAAATCACGATTTAATTATTGTTTAATTGGGTAGCAATGATGTATTAATAGATACCGCTCATTGTTTATAATTTTATTGGAGAATAAAATTATTGCTAATTAAATAATAGCCTATAGGGTCACACACATAGAGCATCTAGAGGAATAGTTAATTTAAATTATAGATTTAAATTAATTGATGATTGTTTGAATTTTATTATATTAATTAAGTGAGACTTAATTAATTGAAATAATATAAATTCGAAGTTGAAGAGGATTTCTGCCCATAATAATTAAGTATGACTTAATTATTAATTAAATAATAGAAACATGTTTTATTATTTAATCCTATACCTACATGGGTTAGGTTTTACTGCTTAGGCCCGTTTAACCAGTCATTATAAATAGATAATGATAGGTTAAAAGAGCTACACGTTTTTATATGATAAAACCCTAGAGGCAGAGCAAGAGAGGCAGCAAAGACAGCCATTCGAAATCATCAAAGGAGGCTAGTACATCCATCCCGTAATCAAGATCGTGAGACGCTCTTGAAGGTGCTCGTGTGGATACCATAGAGGTGCTTTCGAGAGGAAGACACAAATCGTGATAGCAAGGATCTCCGTTGAGTTCGTTACATTCAAGATCTTAATAGGTATGATTCGTTTATCACCATAATCCGTCAATTCTTATACATGATCCTGCGTTAGGGTTCCGAAATTTTTATTATATTTACGTTTATCCGCTGCGTTTTATGCCTCGGAACCCAACAAACACTGATACGGATATTTGACGATGCTGGATCTTCAAATCATACTTTGACGATATTAATGGACATGAGTTTTTTTTTCTTTGAAGCCAATATACGATAGACCCATACTTAAAACGAAGCGAGATTTAAAAACAGGGGAACACAAAAATAAATTGATTCAACAAAACTCTATAAATTAAGGAGTACAAAGTATTATTTTCTCGTATTAATATAAACTAGGTCGACCAAGTTAATCGGGTTACCTTGAGTTCAATGAAGCTAACATTTGACTTACCCGACCCATTAGGTTGAACATTAAGACCATGCAGGGCCTGCAGGCTGTCCCTGATGTGGAAAGAGAGAGAACGTTTAACAACTAACTAGCTGGCAAGAGAGAAAGTTACTACAACTCCAAGTCTACAATAGTCAACACGTCAACAGAAGGTAGCATTACTACTAGTACCATAGTACTAGTACTTTACTAAACTAAACACGGTAGCCTGTTGTGCAAGGTCAAAAGTTGAGGGGAATATTAGGCCGAGTAAAAAATTAAAATAAAATCAAAATCGAATCGAAACAGGTAAAAATTGATAAAAATTGATGCGTATAAAATTGAACCGAAATCGAAATAAAAAAAATTAAAAATCGAACTGATAGATCATTTCCGGTTCCGGTTATAGGTTAAAACCGAATCGCAAAAAAATGAACTGAATCGATTATTTATAAATTTTTAAAAATAATAAATACATATATATATTTTTTAATATAAATTATAAATATATAGTTTCAAAACTTTTTGAAATATAGATACATCAAAAGGATAGTGAAATAATTTCATTTTTTTTAGATTTTTGTTCATATTAAGAATTTCAGGTAATAATTTTAGGAGAGAGAAAATTGAGACATGAAAATAGTACAATTGATTGATTATTAATTAATGAAATTAATATTTATTTTATTATTTAACCGAGACAATTATGTACAATTATATACAATTTTAGTCAAGTTTAATATAAAACTAATTAATAAAAAAATAAGTTATAATTTTTTTAAAAAAACGAGAAGATTACTATTTATAAATTTAAAGTCTTATAATATTTTTATGATTTTTTCGTTCGGTTTTATAATCGAAACCGAACCGTTAAAAACCGAACCGAGCTTTTTAAAACTGAAACCGACGGTTCGGTTGCGGTTGCAGTTTTTAATTTTTAAAATCGAAGACATGCAGTTTTGGGTTCGGTTTCAGGGCAAAACTACCCCGAACCTAACCGTGCTCACCCCTGCTAAATAATACTCCTCCAGATTCATTTAATTCTTAACATACATAATATAAAAAATAACATAAACTGCTTCAGTATATAACTGGATATTTTTTTTGGTTATTGTCGGTGTTCGACTCGACTTACTAATATTTATCATCTAATGGTTTGAGCATTTGAATTATGGCCGATTATATATTAATTTTCAGGCTCGAATATTTTCAATTCTAGATTTCGTAACTTAACTATCCAAGTCAAAAGTTAAAGGAGGATTGACGATAAGCTGCATGTACCCGACGCACGTGGATGTGGATTGCATTTTACTGTACTACTTTTTGGTTATTGTCGGACGTCGGTGTTTTGACTACTTATTTCCGGCTCACTATATATATATTTTTTATTTTTTTATTTTTTTGCTAAGTCACTAGATATATTTGATATTAAAGTCACAAAAAAGTGTGATTTATTTAAAAATCGAAACATATATATTTAATTATTTTTATCATAAAAATTAACGTATATACCATAATTTATCGACTTGAGTTCGACCTTAATGAATCCAATCGAGTACGAGTCAATTTCGAGTCGAATATTCAAAAAACTTAACTCGGCTTCATAAGTTTATTGAACAATTTTTTTGTTCGAATTCGAACTCAATTTCTTATCGAATCAAGTCAAGTCGAGTTTATCAAATTTGAACTTGAATTCTTTATTAAGGGGACGAATGGAGTCTAATATAGAGTATTATTAATAAATGCACCAACAAATCATGATATTTTGAAAGGTTATTGCGGGCTTATAGATTATTCAAGTATAACATTTGGGTCGGTGTACTCTGAACTTATTTGTGATTTGGAATCTGGAATCTGGACTTGACCTGGTTTTGAAAAAGTTTCAAAATTTTATATGGGTTGTCAAATATACTATAGAGTCAACTCTCAAAAGTTTGATTTGTCAAGTTGTCTGGGGATATAAAGACGGGTGGTATTAACCCTTAGTGCATTGAGGTCCGGAGACGGAGACAATAAATCAGCCAAGATTATCCTAGAATGAGTCGAAAGGTACGAGTTAAGCTTATGGGTTATCTGTGTTCTACCCAATGAAAACGTTAGGATTTGAAGTGGGAGAGTTTATAACAACTCAGTCACACATCGAAACATGTGAATATTTTAGTTCATTAAACAAGGTAGAATGTTATTACCAACTGCACCAATAAATTGTGATCTTTTAAAAACTTATGACGGACTTGTGAATTACCAAATTTATTACATTTAGGTGAATATATTCTAAATTTATTTGCGATACAAATTCAGGACTTGACTCGATTTCAAAAAAAATCTCTTGATTTAATCCGGGTTGCATAATTACACTCATTACTAAATATAAAATTTTATATTAAATAAAAAATAGATTTCAAAATTTTATTTAATATAAATTTTTTAATTCTATATTAAATTTAAATATATTTTTATATATTTCAATACACATGCCAAAAGTTTAACATACGGGTTTCGAATTGTAAGTACCCCTAAATCTAAAATCATCAAAAATAACAATTAAGTGGTACCTGATTACGGAGGCAGGAGAGAGTCACGTAGTTATGGTGCCGAGTTATGGTGCCGACACACAGTTGTTTTTATTCAAGTCGCTCGCATGCTATCCAGCTTGTATATTTGTCCTTTTCTCTTTGATTCAAACTCATTTCAATATGCCCCATCGCTTTCACACCGCATCTCTGCCTTCTTCTAGTACTACAATTCTCATTTATTTAATGTACTGTATCAAATAGTAAATTTATATAATTATAAAATCAAACTTTACTTTTTTCTTGAATATTTATGCTTATAACCTTATAAAATAAGCATCTATTCTAATAAATTTTCGAGATTAGTTAGAGTTGAATCAGGACGTGACGACCTGTGATGATAGATGATAAACCTTTTACTACTTAGATTATCCTCAAATCAAACTTTACTTAATTCACATGAATTTTCAAACTTTTTGTTTCATTTTGATCGAGATATTTCTTTATAAAAGATACTCGAAATAGGTACTTTTAAGTAATATGTTTTTTATAAATAAAAAATTAAAAAATATATTATTTATAAAAATATCATTTCTGAAAATATTTAAATGTGCTTTAGTGAATGAAACTTTTCCCCGACTGAGGCGGCATTGATTTTAAAAACAATTATTTCAAGGTATAATATAAAATGTACTTAGATGTAAAAATTCTACCTACAAAATAAGTAGATAAATAATTCTATTAAAATATATATTGCATTTAGTTGTAAAGTCGTATTTTCTTAAAAAAATTAAAAACATATTTTTGTAAGAGAATAGAAAACCTAAGATTCTTTTTAGGTAATTTTTCCTAAGATACCGAATATAATAGTTGTGTTCGATAATTATGGTATTTTGATATCCACATTTTTTGTAGATATTATTTTGATTGTACATAAAAAATATCATAATTATCAAAACACAATTATTTTATTCACTATTTCAGATAAGTTACCTAAGATTAATCTTATGTTCCTTATTCTCTTTTTGTAAAAATATGTTTATTTATTTTTATAAAATATAAAATAAAATAAACGTGTTTTAAAAAAATCATATTTTTCAAAAAGAACTCTTTTATTTTCTCAAAGATGTATCGTAGAATTTTTATTGGGTTAAATATTAAATACATATTTGATTGTATCTAAATGATTCAAATTTATCATTGGTTACAAATTTGACTCAGTTTAATTATTGCACGTGTTTAAATTTTTTTGTTCATTCTGGTAGAATCAACAAAATATTTAGCGATCAAATATAATATACATATACAGATTTTGTATACTATTATGTAATAAAAATTAGGGATTTTCAAAAATTCTCTCGAATTTGGTAATTTGTAAATAGTAACTTAATTCTTTGCAAGTGTAGCTTCTGAACATTAATTGTCAAATTTGAAAGTCCTATGGTAAGAAGTTCGGTAACTAATCGAATAGCTCATATTTAGATAATTCTCATGTCCTTTTTACTTCATATTTTTTTACAATTCAGTTGAGAACAATTTCAATTGATCGAATCACGATATGATTTGAAAAAAAAATAGGGTTTTCAGTTCCCACAATGCTAATTAACGAGAAGTTAACGTACAATTTATGTTAAATTTGATTGAAAATTGATTTGACTTGAACATAGTGGACAAAAAATTAAAACAATAACAAAGTCGAGTCAAATTTGTAATTATTAACTAACCTGAATCATTTAAACGCAATCAATTATGATGATGATATTTAATCAAATTTTTATTTATTATTTATTTTCCTAAAAATCTTGGATATATAATTGTTGAAATCGTGGACACAAGTACATAACCAATAACTAGTTAAGCTATATAATTCTTGTACTTTAATTTTAAGGAGAGATCATGAATGATAATTATGGAGAAGAACCCACGTGGTTCGTACAACAGATGAACACGTAGGAGTTAATTTTAAAAATGTTTATAACCCTATCACGCTCATAACTCAAGCCTTTTGTACGGTGCTAACTACCCATCTACCACCTATAAATCTACACTTGTCCCCCTAATTTCAATTGTCTAATTATAGTACAACTGGTTATATACAATTATAAGCATTAAGATCTGAAATGACAGTTGGGTATGACGATTTTGTGTCTACATATCATTTGGACTGAGATCTTTGTTTGGTATTTCTTTTATTCATTTCTCGAAAGTAGATTTTCACTGGTTTGTTAGGGAAATATGCTTGACTATCGTGATGTGTTGTTTTATTCGGTGTTTTAAAATTAGTGGATTAATTCGATTAATTGGTGGAATGGATTCCGACTTGATTAAATAGCAAATGACTTGGAGCGATTTTTTTGAAAACAGTCAAATTTTAAAAATCGTTCAAAATTAATAATTTTTTAAAAAGTGAAATTTAAATTCTTTTATTCATTTCTCGAAAGTAGATTTTCACTGGTTTGTTGGGGAAACATGCTTGACTATCGTGATGACGTGATGTGTTGTTTTATTCGGTGTTTTCTTTATTTCCAAATTTAAAGCAAAAATTTATTAACTTGAATAGAACTCAATCGGCGGGACAAATCCCCAACCGACTATGCAACAAGGTTGAAAAATAAATAAACCAGCTAAACAATTAGCTGTTTTGTTTCCGAATCGATTAACATAGTGAATACAAATATTCTTGAAACTAAAAAAGAATTCAATGGTTTCCCGAGCAATCCAGCTTACATAAATTTTCGATGTCTTCCTGAAAACACTATCATCACAGTTGATTTTCACACAATTATATCTGGATGTAGTTCATTGTTCAGATATCTCAGTTGTACTAACTGAGATCGAATGTACATATGTCTCCTTAGTATGAACAAAGTTCTTGTTGTGAAAGACGAGCTCTCGCAATTTCCACTAACGTTCCATTCCACATCACTTCGATGCACGCATTCTAGATCTCCCAATACACTATATAAATCATTATCAACGAAAAACAAATCAAAACATACCAAGACATAATAAACTCTCATGAAGAGATACAACAAACAATCCAAAAAATGGGTACAGAAAACACACATCACCCAAAGATGAGTATTATTGAATGTAAAATAAAATTAAAGCAAGAAAGAGGGCCTCCGGCTGGTGGATAAATCACCGCAGGAGGGGAAGGACGAATGAGACTAACTAATTAAAAAGAGAAAAAAGTTTTTTTAGTGGTAGGGTTTTCTGTAGAGCTTTTGCCATTTTTTATTATTTAGTGTTTTAATAATAACGGATTAATTCAATTAATTGGTAGGATGAATTCTGGCTTGATTAAATAGGAAATGAGTTAAAGGGCAATTTGTTTTGAAGAAAGGAGAATCAATTCAATAATGAAAAACCATACAACATCTACAAATATAATCGAAATTGAACAAACGCTTAAACATATCGTTGTTGAATCCTTCTTTCTTGAAGAGACAATCAAGCAATTTTTTGAATATGTTATGAATATATGTATTTGTTGTATCCAACTGTTTTGAGCAATCGATCGTAGATGCGATCCCATAAAAACCTTTATCATTGAATCAAACCCATAAAAATCCTGCAGATCTATAATCACAGACATGAAGAACACTAAAACAAAACCAAACTTTCACAAGGAGGAGAGACTAAACAAAATCAAAAAAAAAAATTGAGAGTTTATTGAAGGAAAACAAAAATTTAATCAAGAAAAATGAAAAGGTAAAAAATGATTGGAGTTTTTCACCGGTAAAAACCGATAGAAACCCCTCAGAAAATATTGAATGAGGCTAGCGATAATCAATTGAGTCGGTCAAAATTTGATAAAAATCGGTCAAAGTTAATAAAAAAATTTAAAATAAAAATTAATTTTTTTAAAAAAGTAATGTGTGTAGGCCTAAATTTTTAACACAAAATACTCTCTTAATTTCAATTTTAACTCACTTTAAGTCAATTAATTTAAAACAATCTAGTACTCCCCATGTTTTGGTTACATGTCCATTTTTTACTTTAAACACGTATTGTAAAATATATTGATTGCCTAATTTCATAAATTATTTTTCAATTTTTGTTTTTATAAAAAAAATATATTATACATCATCAACAATCTTCATAGATGACTGCGTTGTTTTGTAGTGGTGATGATGATATGAATTTATGGGTGGTGGTGTAAATTAAAGATATCATCGAATGAATTATTTTTACGTTGCATATTGAATTTTTATGATGAGAAATAATGGTTGGAGATTCATCAGCAGGGATGATAGTTTTATCCGATCCAATGGATACACGACCCGTTTGGATTTTCTCGAACACAATTTTTTGGATTTGGATCTTATTTTTAGATCTGAATGAGTTTGGATCTGGATTTGGATCTTATGTATCCTGAACCGATACCCGACCCGAAACACGATAAAAATACTATATATATATAAAGTTCTACGAGAAATCCCTCTCACATGGAGTACTCAGTAAAACATATAATAAATATTATTTTTATGATACAATCATGTTTTACAATATGTTTTATATATTATATTATTCAATATATGTTCTATAATTTAATTTTTAATATGTTTTTAAACATACTTTTAATATGTTCGCTCATATCTGTTAGAAATTGGAAAATTTGAGACCTATTTTCATTAGGCTCTTGATGCAATTTCTAAAATTTAATGGTTGGAAGTTGTTCCTTGTTATGAGGAGTTAAACTTTTATGTATGGTTCTAAGATAATTTCTTAGTGGAAACCATAGAGAAATAATAAAAAAGAGGCATTCTTATATATTGAATATGACTAGTCAAATGTTCACAAAATCAAGTGGAAAATTTTGACAGTTTAGGACCCCCTGAGGCAACCTTCAGGACCCTGAGGTGAGAATTCAATAAGTTTTGAGTGGGTTGTAAAATCACCCAAATCCGAATTGTAGAACTCAATATATGATCCAAACGGTGTATGTAGCGCGTGTAACACAATACATACGCATTTTCTTATATTTTGACTCCAAAATCGATTATTCATCAACCATTAATTCTTACTTGAGACCATATACTTCAATCCATGATGAGAACCTTAACCCATTGAATGCCAATAACCCATACAAATCTTTTTCAATATCTTCCCCTCTAATGTCTCCTATAGCCGCACGTGATGTCCACCATTAAAACCTTTAAAACCCTAGATTTGATGTAACATCTTTCCTCCTAAGATGTGGATTCCCCCCCCTTCTAGTGCCAATTTGTTGATGGAGAAATTCAGTAACTACAAAATTCGAGGTCCATCGCCATAATAAAGATTCAGGGTGTTGTTTTTTACCTAAAAAGTTGTTGGAGTGTAGTGGTTGATGAATATTGGGGGCTGAGATTGTTAGGGTTTTTCGGTTGGTTGGGGCTCTCAACGTTCAACACCTAACAATGTGCCTACGTACCCTATTTATAATAGGGGATCAAACCCATGTAGTTCTTGCTGAAGTAGATGTCCGATAGGAAAAGGAAAGAGAAACCTATTCGTAAGAGGTCTCCACGTTAAGGCTTGTTTGGGTAGGTTAAAGCCCAATATAAGGCCCAAAGACTTCATGAATCCGGCATTGACCTGGAAACCGTGGATTCTAGTCGGTCCACTACAGCTATTTCCCGGATACCTTGACTAGATGCCAGCATTAGACCCACCTCGAATATAGGATGTGTCCTTAAGCCCCCAGACGAGGGCAACTCGCTTGAGTACATGAAAAAGATCTTCCAAGATAAGGTTAACAACACACCATAACTTCTCTACGAGGGCAATCCGAAAAATATGGAGTTATGACCTTCAACTGGCATTGACAAACATATATGGTGGAAAACCTTTAAATTAATCATGGAGGTACATGACATTTAATAACAGCAACAATAATTCACCCGAACAATTATAAATTCATCCTAATAGATACCAACCCATCACAAATAACAAATGTTGAAATTTAGGCATAACAAAGAGAAAACTAATACTTGTATGGAGAGAAGGAGATATAAGATGAGAGGGAATAAGTCTACGTGTATTATGTATACAATATTGTAATTTTATATGTTTCTAATTTTTAGTGTAATAAGACTTTATATATATATATAATTGAATTTTAGAAAAAAACATTATATAATCAGAGATTTTTGTGATTATATACGTATTTTTTTTACAAAACATACATGATGGTGTTCACATATTTTTCTCTATAATATATTAAATTTTATAAAGGGAACATAATCTTAATACAAGAAATCAAAATTGAAATTGAATCCGCAATTTTATAAAGTTTCTTAAACAATACGTTCTTCTCACATTTCAAATTTCGAATTAATTCGGGTGAAAACTGAATGCGATTTGATTTTAATTAATCAATGATCAGCCCCAATGATGCGTTAGTCTCTACTCTAAAAGGTCTAATAGAATTAGTCATAAGTTACAGTCAAAAAAAGAAGAAGAAAAGAATTAGTCATAAGTTTAACCGTATTTTATTAAAATAAAATTACTGTAAAATTTCTTCAAATAAAATATTTGCAAATAGATTCAGGCCTAATTCTGAGATTCGGGATTTTAAACAAAATTAATTTTTAGCCCCAATTTATATAACATATTTTTAAATAATTTTTATATAAATAATTTAAAATTTAATTATTTAAATATTAGGGAACTATAAACGCAACACACTTAGAGCACATGCAGCGGGGGCTTTGATTCATCAATTCAGCCCCTGTTTCAATTGTTTAAGGGAAAAGCATGATACATCGGTATCGAATTGCAGCTGCAATAAATTGCTGCTCCTTTGATTCGGCAAGGCAAGCTTTGAAAATTGATGGAGTCACCAACGGCCGTTAATTCGTGGGTCCCTTGCTTTTTGTGTTTATTTCCTGCCAGCCAGACTGCTTTTCTTTCAATTGCAACGGTCCCTTTTTTAGTAAATGCAGTAACGTTAATAAAAATTAACGGTCATATTTTTTTTCTATAAATGTAAAATTTTGTGTTCATTTTTCACACAAAAATTATAACACCCACATTCATATCTTCTCAATCTCATTTTTCTTCATAAATTTTACATATAAATATATTATGGGTACTAATTGGCTCCCTTCCGAAGAATTACAATTATGTGTTTCTTGGGCTCGACAATCTATTGATCCAATCACCGGTAGATATTCAAACAAGAATAATTTATGGGGGCGAATTCATGAGGATTATGCAAAAAATTGGTGTGGTACTCCCGAAAATCCTCATGCCGAACCTCGTTCAAAAGTTGCTCTCGACTCACATTGGATACCGTTGAAGAGAGCACTAAAAAAATGGCAATGTGCAAAGAACAAAGCTAGTAGATATAGTGCAAGCGGAACCAATTTGGTAGATGAAGTAAGATGTATATATATATATATATATTTTTTGAATTTGATTTTTTTTATTATTCATGTTATAATTTAGTATGCAAAATTTGTTATTTTTCAGATAACTCAGGCTCAAGGACTATATTTCAAGGAGATGAATAAGCCATTTGACAAATGGGAATGTTATGAAGCAGTTGCAGCACATCCTCAATTTGTGGACGTTCCCACCACTTCTCCTCCGTTTCAACGAAACTTTCCAACACAAATGGAATCACCAATTAATCTGAATAGTGATGATTGCGTTGACGAAGAAGGTTTCACGACTCCAGATTCTAATCGAGAAGCGGAAGGTCCTTCTAGTCCGGTTAGGCCGATGGGAGTCAAGGCGTCCAAGCAAGCAAAAAAGAAAGGAAAACAAGCTATGACCAAAAAAGATGAGATGTCTATAGCTATTTTTAATAGTATGCAATGTAACCAAAAACAACTTGTGGAGGCCAACATCAAAAGAGATGAGGAAACCCTTCAAATGTCGAGGGAGATGTTAGAACTTGAGAAACGAAAGGAAGCAAGACAGGCAAGACTTGATGCTCTAGAAGAACGAAAAGAAGCAAGATTGGCAAAAGGAATGGCTATTGAAGAATTAAGGGAGCAAACAAAGATCATGACAATGGACACCAGCCAAATGACTCCTAATTCAAAGAAGTGGTTTAAAAGAAAGAAGGTTGAGATCATGGAACAAGTGAATGAAACTACTAGTGATGGTGCTTACGTTCCTCGCTTTGACGATGATTATTATGATTAGATTCAGCTATTATGTTTTTAATTCAGTTATGTACTCTGTTTTTTAATTCAACTATGTTAATTTGCTTTCTAATTCAATAAAAGAGATTTATTTAAATTGTCAAGTCGTACATTGCAAGAGATAATAATTTTACAACTATTCATTAGCTTCTATTGCCCAGTTGTGCTCCACCAAATCATTTTGAAGCATTGTATGGATATAAGCTGATTCCAAGTTCTCAGTACGATCCCAAAATGCTTGTTGGTTTCTTCCATCTCTTTGTACTGGTGCAAAAGGAATTCTAACTCCTTCACAATCTACCGGCCCATCGTAAACTTGTGATGTTGATGGATTCATTAGATCTTCTTCTGCTGATTCCACAAATTCATCTTCCACAAATTCATCCTCAACTATCATATTATGTAATATGATGCAAGTCATCATGATACTTCTAAGTGTGGAACGCTTATGCATCCGAGCACCGTGGCGAAGAATTGCCCACCGAGATTGCAAGATACCAAAACACCTCTCTACATCTTTGCGATATGCCTCTTGTTTCTTAGCAAACAATTTTTGTGATTGAGTGGCAGGATTTGATATGGTTTTTACAAATGTTGAGTATCTAGGATAAATACCATCAGCAAGATAATAAGCATTGTTGTATCTTTTCCCATTAACATGAAACACCACCGTCGGACTATTTCCTGCAATGACTTTATCAAACACGGGAGACTGACCTAGAACATTAATATCATTTTGAGCCCCAGGCACACCAAAAAACGCGTGCCACACCCAAGTGTCATAGGAAGCGACAGCCTCTAAAATGATAGTAGGGCGGCCTTTTCGGCCACTATAAGCCCCACCCCACCCGCTTGGACAATTCTTCCACTCCCAGTGCATACAATCGATACTGCCAATCATACCTGGAAATCCCCTTTGTTCGCCCCTAGCTAGAAGCCTTCTTAAATCTGCAGGTGTTGGAGCACGAAGGTACTCTTCACCAAAGAGTCCTTCCACTTGTTGACAAAATAATTTCATGCACTCAAGTGTAGTTGATTCTCCCATTCTACATATTTCGGCACATTGATCAGCTGCCGCACCGTAAGCAAGCATTCGTAGTGCAGCAGTCATCTTTTGTTGTGGTAGCAACCCCAATAATCCAGTTGCATCTTGTTTCTGATGCCAGTAAGAATCTTGGGTGCAAAGAGTTGTCATGATGCGATTGAAAACATGAGGGCGCATTCGATATCTCCGACGAAAGTCGTCTTCACTGAATATTGGACGATCAACGAAGTAATCTTCCATGAGATTTTTTCCTCTTGATAGCCTTTCTCTATTATGATTACGAGATTTTCCAGGCCGTGAGCCGCGTCCTTGTGGTTCATCTGAAGTGTCAATGAAGTTCATCACCATTGCCGCTTCAGTAACCATGGTATTCATGATTTCAGACTCTTCTTGACTGTGTTGTTTTCTCTGACTCAACAATCTCTTTAGTGCATCCATTTTGATAAAAATTTATAATAATTTTGAGATGACTATAAAATCAGAAGATCATGATATTATTTATGGACAATTTTTCTTATCTATAAATTTTGATCAAGACACGTGTCATTACGTGATTGAATGAAAATCTTATCCAAAATTTAAGTTTATCCACAATTTTATCAAAAATCTAAAATTATCCAACAATATATCATTGGATATTATTTGTGGGACCATCAAATAATAGAGATGAATTTAAATTAATAATAAAAAATATAATTATTAATTCGATGAATAGTAACTGATGAATTGATGGATTGATGGAGTTGTATGGGTGCATAAAAACTAACAAAAAAAATTAATTTTTGATGAATAGTAATAAACTCCATCAATTCAATCCATGAATTGATGAATTGATGGAGTAAATGGGTGCATATGCTCTTATACTCGGAACTATCTATCTGCAAATAGCATGCCATTATAGTTGTTGCGTTTGACATTAAACTACACGCAAGAATTACTGACTATTACTGACTATTATTTCCGTACACTTGTATTTACGCAGGAATTTAATGGCAAATGCAAGTGAAATACAAATGTATATACACATATTTATCCACACATACATATATTTGCAGTTGACTACGGAGAGATTGCTAAGATTCTGAACTAGGAATTTGATGGATAAGATCCTCATTTGATTTTTTTTATATTAAAAATCAAGTTTTGTCTGCAAAGTACAATGCCGAAAGTGAAACGTATGTGTGTATCCAGCATGTATGTATATATAAATTGGTTCCACCTAATTAATAGTCTACCCCATTCATATGTGTGTGCCGTGTGTGTGTGTGTGTGAGGTGGTGCGACTTGTCTATCAAACCCAACATTTGTTGTTGTCAACTCAGAAAAATTTATTACTATCTGCCGTCTTAAAATATTTCAAGTTTTGAACCACTCTTTTTACATATATTTCCATATATTTGATACAAATATTTATAAATATGTATGATCTCGGATTCAATTCTTTACTATAAATTCCCTGACTCGGACATTCAATATAAAAAAAATATATTTATAAATAATAAAATTTTCTTTTTATTTTGTATAAAACTATACATTTTATAATTTATACAAAATATTATTTATAAATATCGTTATCGAACACATTAGAATACGATTTATATATAATATATTTTAATACAGAGAAAGTATGGTATATTTGTTAGTCAACGAGTGGGTCAGTGATCGAACATTGCATGAAGTTTCGACTACTTCCAGCTTTCACTTTCAAAGCATGGCCATCTAATCTAATAATTAATTATACAAAAGAGAAGCTAAATTGTAGTATACAAAATTAGAAATAGTTTAGTCACCAACTTATAAACAATTAAACATCCTTCACCTCTTTTTATACGCAAGCAAAGACATCACTACACTACACTGCACCGATTATCTATTTTACTGTATGATAGTGCATTTTTTTTAGTACTTGCAAATTAAAACTTGGTGATTTACAAATAAGTGGAGAATGTAATAACGTAACGTCATAACGTGTGATAGTTCGGTTTAAATTTCGACTTTTTTTTGAAATTGGTCAAGTCTCAATTTGTGAATTTGAAATAAATTAAAGTAAACAAAATCATTATTTATTGAATTATTGATGCACCTAGTAGTGTTATTTATGCTTATGAACTGAATTAAAATATACACTCAACTCGACGGGGATGACTTATTTTCTTTTAAAAAAAATTATATTTTATTTGAAAATACTTTTTTATATTTTCGTACTTTTTCATAAAATAACTAGTTAACCGCGGGTTTAAAAAATTTGTGATGTTGAACTGGAATCTCATATATAGGTAATGTAAAAATTATTATCAGTTTTCTGAGAAAAAAGTTATTATTAGTATATAACTTATAATATATAAATAATAATAATAAATAATAAAGTAGTAGAAGTTGTCTTTAAAAAAAGATAGTAAATGTACGAATTAATTATAACTGCTTTATAATTTGAATGCATATTTTTCAAATATTATATTAAAATTTATATTAGTTATACATAATATACTAAGAAAAAATTTCTATCAAAAACCTTAAATGAAGTATTAATTGGTACTAGATGAACTACCAATTAGTACTCCATTTAAGTTTTTTCATAAAACAAAGCCCAATATATTAATATGTTTTCAATTAGACATTTATATAAATATATAAGAATTATAACTATTTTAAGAAGATATTTATATAATTATCAAATTGCCCTTTTTCAAATACATCTATACTATATTATTATAACCGAAAGATTAAAATTTATATTATTATAACCGAAAGATTAAAATTTTTGGTTGGTTAGTCAGTGGGTTAGTCGGTACTCGGCCACGGACCTAAAATATATATATATATATATATATATATATATATAATTTTACTTATTATAATACTTGCCCTAATTATATACATATCTATATTTCTTAAAATTTTATCTTCTATCCCAAATTATATATTTATTATAACACATGTCCAAATTATAACATATTTATATTAAATAGAATAAATTATATAAAATAAGAAAATATATAATGTTAACATAAATTCTTAATATTATAAAATTTTATATTATATATCAATAAAAATATAAATAAATAATACATGATATAACGAGTTATAAACTTGTTATATATATATATATAATTGAATTTTAAAAAAATATATATGAGCGATGCGTGGTTAATGGGATCGAAAGGATTGTCTCTGTACTCGTAATTATATATATGATTGAATTTAAAAAAAATACATGCTCCGTTTCTTAAAATATAATATAAGATTTAATTAAGGGACCTTCTTATAATATCTTAAAATTTTAGACGAGTCTCGATACTCACCATGGTATCAGAACTTGGTCCGCGGGAGTCTATAATATTCTTACAATTTATAATAGACAGACAATATTGAGTTGACAAAAATTTGGGTGTGGGAAGATTTTGTGTCGGGCAATCCAAATGACAAGATAAATAATACGGGAGTGAGCATGTTTGGACGAAAGAATCTAGTTATCATTTTCTTACTTAAACATGATTCTGAATTTTATTCACGTATGTAACTCTATTTTTTGGATGTTTTTTTTCCAGATATTAAGATTTATTGTCTAAATTTTCGGGGATATTATTGCATGATTTTCGGTTAGATGATAAATTTTTTAAATGAAAGAAACATTTTTGTGAATATTGTATTTTGATACAATTGATGAATGAAAAAGTTCATTTTATCAAAAAAAAAAAAGACACGGCGCTGCCCAAAATGTTTATATATTTTGATTTATAAATTCTTTATAAGGAGACTTAAATAGCACCAATGTTAGAACATCAAGTTGAGTAGAAAAGTTATTTACTATTGATCAATAATAATCCGTAGGTTTCCCATTTTCATTCAAACCAGATAAAATAGCAAAATAATTTACACAAAAATCAAAACGTCAAAAATGATTTTTAAGAAAAACTAAAATGAATTTAAATTTAATGATTGAAAACGAAGTTAAAACCCCCCATGAATCGTGATATTCTTACCAATGATCCTATTTCCGATTTAAGTAATAGTAAGCATCATCAACACATGGTACGTTAAAATCGCAGATTCTTTATTACACTCTTTTTTTAATGTCCATAGTTTTTTTTTTTTAGTAAGCAATGTCCATAGTTAAAAGGTACTTAAATATTACATAAAGATAATGTTTCCACATGGAATTATAATGGAATAAACCGAAAGTTAAGCTTACTAAGTTCAATTATAAAATACTGTTAGCTAGCTAAGATATATATCACTGTTAGTCTGCCTACTCGTTCCCTAACGACTTGTAAAAGAAAATATTATTAATCACAATAAATCACGATTACAAAATATAATAATTGCGACGCTCTCAACCCCTAGTTAATCTCAGAGAACCCGATCCGAGATCGCCAAACACACTAAACACACTAACATATTCTTACATAACCTTAAACTCGGTAATATAATAATAAACTACAAACCTTGTCTAGTCTTACATCAAAAGTTACATATCACATTGTAAGATTTTTTTTGTCTTAGCGAACTTCAAAATATAATTTTACGACAAAACACCTATACTAGAATTCTCCCCATCTTCCGTCCACACTTTAATTCATCACATCTTTACCATTTCCCTAATATCCTTCTCCAAAATTCTTTCCTATGAAAGTTAATAACATAAAAAAATGAGCTCATAAAGCTCAATAAGCATATATTATAGTATTCAACTGAGGTTTTATGCAATAAGGAGTTTGACATAAATTTATCAATATTTCATCAAAGTCATCAAAATCTTAACAAAATAAATGAGTTTTCAAACATTAAAAATTGAATTTTCATACATGATAGGTTCATCAATTCATCAAGTGGGAATCCCGACCAGTTAGAGAATTGGTTTAGTCTTACTTCCAATAAGGAAGTATCATCAGTTCATCAAATATCAATGTAAGAATATTCAATTTACATTAATAAATCATTCGTAATTAAATCATCGATAAATCATAATCAACGGCGAATAATACAGTATATACTTATCATATTTTGATAAGTAATTTAAATCAATAAACAACTATGATAAATAAGTAATACTTACAAACTAGAAGCGTTCACGCTGATTCAGTTGTAAGCCCATTTATTTCCTTATTTAATCCTACCATGTTTATTTTATAATGAGTGGGGGAACTCTCATTTTATTTTTATCTTATCTCGATGTGATTTGTGGTCATTCCGTTTTAAAAATTCAATTCCAGGCACGTCATGCATAGCATCAGGCGCACATGCCCATGGCGACATGGCCTAGTATAATTATAAGAGAGAATGACCTGAATGCCACGATTTTAGAATCTTTGGCCCGAAATACTAATATTGAAAATCTGGCTCATTTTACCCGTTGAATTCGCATATTCCGAATGCGTATTCTTTAGTTTTATATACTTTATTTGTATACTTATATCTTCACATCTATTAAATAATAAAATATAGTTTTTAACTTGTAATGCGCGTGAAAGTCTAAGACTACTTTAAGCAATTATGTATAGTTAACAATATACATGTGTGAACTTCATATGCTCCATAAAGAGAGAAGGAGAGAAGTTATATGATCTGGGTTTTCGTATTTGGATACAAGTGATGCCATTTTCTGGTCAATCATCCTTATAGAGTATTGGACTATTAACTATGAATCATGAAATCAAACTGAGTCAACTCAAATCTATTAACTCATAATGGTAGAAACAAAATGGGTTAACTCAGATGCAATCTTATAAATTTGATTTAGTGAATTCCATATTTTCAAGTACATGATCTGTAATTATATTTTTTTGCCTACATGGGTCTTTGAGAATTGTTTCCGGTAGATGTAGAAGTAGTAGTGATTTTTTTAATAAAGAAATTCACATATTGTAATGCGTATTTGAGTCGTCCACGCATAATATGATTGCGTATTGTATGAAAGTGAAAGGCAAAAAGATAACCACCATATAATATATACGCATGACTAAATTGTGTAGAGAAATTAAGATATATAAGATGCACATGTTTATGATGCGTGCATAGGCTACACATTTATATGATGCGAAGTTGCTCGGTAGTTTGGGTCATGCGTACCGCTAAAAGATATTTCGGTACTTTTTATTTGAAAAAAGTGTAAATAGGGCATTCACGTACTCTTATTATAATATTAACATTTAATATTTGTCACTACTTTTAATTTTAATAATACAAATATTAAATTTTAATATGTTATTTACCGGATTGAATCTTGAATATCTTTTACTCTTTTTAAATTCAATAATATATGTTTTCTGATTTAATATATGACTGGTAAGATTTTATGCCTATATTTTTCATTATTTTTTGGAATTGATAATACATTATCTTTTGTATTGTTTTAATGGTATTCGAGATCTTTATAGTACTTTAAATATTAAAATAAAAATTATTATGTAATATTATATTAAATTTTTTCACTTCATTTTTATTTAAGATCTATCTATCCTTATTTATTTAAATCCAATTTGTGATGCACTCTATGAAGCTGACACTGGGTCAATTTAAAGAATTGAATGAGTTTATTGGTTGAGGTGTCAAATGGATAATTCGGATACGAATCCGAAAATCCGTATCTGTATCCGTATCCGTATCCATATTCGAATCCAAAAATTTTTAAAGGTTAATATCCGAATCCGAATCCGATTTTTAATAAGTTTTTAAAATTTATATTAAAAATTTTAAAAAATTGCAAAAAAATATTAAAAATTTAATTTAATTTTTTAAAATTGAGTTAAGAGTTAAAGGGATTTAAATCTATTTTATTTTATTTTTAAATTATTTTTATTTATATTTTCAATCTAATTTTGTTATCTTAATAGTATTAAACTCAAATGATATTTTTATATATGTCTATAATATTTTTACAATTATATAAAATTTGTATAAATATATTATTTAATGAATATACACACACACACTACAAAACTAATATAATAAATTTTATATTGTATATATATATATATATTATTTATGTGATATATGTTATACGATTTAAAATACATAAAATACTATAGAAATATAAATTGATATATATTGAATATAGATTTTAAAGTATAACCATGTATAATGTATATATTAATTTATTAAATTAAAATAGACATCAGAGTTGATCTAATTAAAAAATATAATTGAATTAAATTAAATGAGCTTATAACTATAAGTGTACGTATAAAAATATATAAATGGGCTTATAACTATAAATGGGTTTTAAAAAATATATATATATTAAAAAAAAATATATATATATATATTATATATAATTAATTTCGGATACGGATATTTTTGGAACGGATGTGCCTATATCCATATCTGTATCCGGAATCTTCGGATTCGGATACGGATAATATCCGGTTTCTTCCGGATACAGATAATATCCGTTTTTTTCCGGATACGAATACAGATATTTCGGACGAATATCGAATTTTTTGAATTTTTTTGTCAACCCTATTTACCGGTAAGAAATTACTTTCTCTCCCTCTCCCTAGGTGATGATGTTTGATTTTTTTATATATAATTTAAAATATTGTTTTTTAAAAATTTTAATAAACAAAAATAATTAACAAATATTTTAATTTATAAATAAAAATATAAAAATAATAATCTTTTATTTTGAATAATCAGACTTACAGCGTTAGAGTGTGCCAAGATGAATCGCATGACCTGCACAACAGATAATAATTTTTTTACCACTAGAACTTGGTACTCATAAAAATAATAATAATTTTCATTATATCCGATGTGTAAAAATTCAAACAAGTAAAATAGAGGAGTGCGACACGGAGTGATAATGAAATATATTAACTTGGAAGATAAGAAACGTTACCCGCTTACTTGGAGCTCAAAATCTATTCAAATTGCATAAGCAGTTGCGATAGATTACTTTAAACTCTAACATCAATCTAATTCTCGTCTTTTGTTTTGACTTTGTTTGGTAAGACCTTTAACTTTTCCTTGAAATTTTCATGTCATTTCTTTCTTAACTACTGCAATACTAATTTATACTCCTTCCATTATTTTATACGTTGTTTTCATTTTTGATATATAGAATAATAAAATTTATTACTTTTATTTTTTCTCTAAATTAAAATATCAATTATATATTTTAAGCAACATAAATTTTTTAAAAATAATAATTTTAATTATACAATTAAAGCACCTAAATGTCTGTCAAAAATTAAAGCCATATATAAAAAAACGGGAGTACAAGAATATATTTATTGTTTTATTTGACCGAACCCTTTTACATAGTCCGCTCCTTTACCTTTGACTACGGGTAAAAACTGCTTATTTTTCCTAAATAAAATTCATTTTTACCCTTATACTCGTTGTAGAAGTTACAAATTAAAAAATATATATTATTTTATAATTAACATGAATTTTATTTTCAAAAAATATTTATTACATGCTATAATATAGGAATAAATATTTAAATATCTAATTACAATCTTAGTTATCTGTATTTTAATTTGTAGTAGGTTCTTGTATCTTGGTTAAATTGATATTCTTGTTGAACTAAAAAATACCCTCCTATTATTTTCATAATTAATTTTTATATACTATAAAATAAGAAGTTCATTTAAATTGTTTTCTTTCTAAAAAATGGAATAGAATTACCCAATTAAGGTTGTAATTTATAATATTTTAATAATAATATTGTACTATAAAATTTAAAAATGAAAATGGAAATAATTGAACACTGATTCAAAAACAAAAATATAGTCCACCGTGCAACTCAAAAGCGATATTGAAAAATTGAAAAAATTGAAAAGAGCTTAAAAGTCGTTTCCACGTGCTTAGACAACTCTCTCTGTACTCATGTTCCTCCCTATATAACTCATCACAATACAAGCACTTGAAGAATACGATACAACAACAATACCCCTTCTCTCATTTTCTTCATTCATTTCATACACACATTTATAATACACTTACTCTCTATATTACACACATACACGCTTCTCATTCAAATCAAGAACCCCGTCTTATTCATAATCCCTGTGTTTCTCACACTTTAAGGTATTTTTTTATCCTAGTGTCATCTCATGTCTTGTGTTTTTACGTTAAATCTCTTTTACGTACTCACTTATCCCGCTCTAAGAGTCGAGTGGAGTCGAACACTGTTGACATCTGTTCATGAGTTGGGCACCTAACCACCGGTCAGCTCGATTGTTTACGTATTTTCTGTGAATATAAAGCTTAAATTTTCTTTAGCATGATAAACAAATGTTATGCACCAGTTTGTATGGTTACATATTATGATTAGATATTGATTTGTTTTGAAAGGCTGCATAATTTCAGATCTTTGAAATTTATCTCTCTTGATTAGCTTTAACAACTTTACAGCTCATTCATGCATATGGGCTCTGTCTTATATAACCTTATTTATTTCTACACCAGACTAGACTAATGTGGGGTGTTTGAATTGTGTTTTATATGAAATGAAAAGGAACCTTCGATCTTATATTTTATTTTGATTTTGTTTAGTAGATCATTTTTTAACAAAATTACATTAGGTATTAGGTGTGTGCTTTTGTATATGCATGTCTGCCGACAAATATTTTATCTGCGATTTACATTTATTTTTGAATTTTTACTCACATTGTTTTGTGCAATGTGTTTTTAACAGGATATAGGCTGAAAATCTGCTGTTAAGTCATATGGGAATACGATTTTCGTGCCCGCTAGCAGGTTATAATGATTTAGAGAATGGCATTGAATCTGTTATAGTCAAGTCGATTAATTTTGGAAATGATGAAACAAGGACTCCGGTCAGGTCCATCAGTTTCAAAGATCAAGATAATGAGCCTACTATTATGAAATCAGTGGGTTCTGTAAGGATGTTAGAAGGATCTGTTAGCTTTAAAAGTGGAGATAAAGAGATAATGAATTCTTTTAACGCTTCCATTCCTGAAAAGAATTTGTCTAATTTGGCGATGAGTTCTGAAGGCGAGATCAGTAAGCAATCAGAAAGATCTGATAGCTTTACGGAGAAAATTACAAGGTCATCCATTTTGAACTCAAGCAGCCCTAAACATCAGGCAGCAATAAAGCTGCAGAAAGTGTACAAAAGCTTTCGGACTAGACGAAAGCTGGCTGATTGTGCAGTTTTGATTGAGCAGAGCTGGTATATTTTCCTGCTGCTCAGAACTGTACTTTTATCTATTTCGTGATGTTTTTCATGTTTCCTGCTGATTTTAGTCTCCTAACGTTTTTATTTCAATGACTACAGGTGGAAGCTCCTGGATTTTGCGGAACTGAAACATAGTTCAGTTTCCTTCTTTGATATAGAAAAGCACGAGACTGCCATTTCACGTTGGTCGAGGGCAAGAACTAGAGCTGCGAAGGTAGATTCTGAAATTGATTTGATTTTATTACATCTTAATATAAGTAGTCCGAGTGTTTCACACTTAAGTATTTACTTATTTCAGGTTGGAAAAGGCTTATCGCAGAATAATACAGCACGTAAACTTGCTTTACAGCACTGGCTTGAGGCTGTAAGTAACTTGTCATTTACAATGTTAGTTCTGGTAAGGTGCTTAGAACTAGAATTTTCACTAACACAACTTCCTTCTTTTTGATGTGCCAGATTGATCCACGACATCGTTATGGACACAATCTTCACTTTTACTACGTTAAGTGGCTGCATTCTCAAAGCATAGAACCCTTCTTCTACTGGTAATCTTTTGAATTTTGATAAATTTCTAAGAAAGATAAATCATTCCATATTCAATTGAAACATATATGTATGGAATTTTTCTCTCATGGTCGCTCTCTTTTTTACAATTATGCAGGCTAGATATCGGAGAAGGGAAGGAAGTTAATCTTGTTGAAAAATGCCCTCGATCAAAACTTCAGCAGCAATGCATAAAATATCTTGGTCCGGTAAGTCTCGTTGTTTGTTCATCATACATTTTTTGATTGATTACATCAATGGAAGGTATATATCTCTTAAAGGTTATGAGAAGTTACTTATGGACCCTTTTATTCCTTTCTTGCAGATGGAACGAGTTGCTTATGAAGTTGTGATAGAGGGTGGAAAGTTTTTATATAAGAAAACAGGGGAATTTCTTGATACCACTAAAGGAGCCCAGGATTCTAAATGGATCTTCGTCCTCAGCACATCAAGGACCTTATATGTTGGTATAAAGAAGAAAGGGACATTTCAGCATTCAAGCTTTCTTGCTGGAGGTGCTACATTAGCAGCTGGTCGAATAATGGTTGAAAATGGTACTCTCAAGGTACAGAGACTCTAAACTCTCTTGTGTTCTATCATATTCTATTAATATTTGATTGTGAATGGTAATTTATAAAGTTCTTTTGTTAATCAAGTTTGTTATATTTCTCAATAAACAGGCTGTCTGGCCTCACAGTGGTCATTATCGGCCAACACCTGAAAACTTCCAAGATTTTGTTTCGTTTCTAAAGGATAATGTTGTGGATATTTTGGATGTTAAGGTAAATTAAGTTTCCCTTGCTTTCAGCTGTCACACTAATGCCTTGTAATATGTCCAATTGTGAAATCTTACTCTATTTTTTTACTTCGTAATCAGATGGATCCAATAGATGAAGAAGATTCATCTGACAAAAAGAGCAGTAGCCACATGAGAAGCAACTCATCTGATGAAGACGTACATGGAAAGGATCTTTTGGTTACGGAAGAGATTGATGCAGAAGACTCGCTCTTAGAGAAAACAGATTCAATGGTGAAAGAAGCATCTCCAACACTGAAACTTCCCACACTGGATCTGTCTGGTAGCCTCTCTGTAAAACTGCCCAATATGGAAATATCGAAAGGGGATGATCTGAGTGTGAAAGTAAAGAGTGGGCTTCATGGAGTTAAATTGAGTTCAGATGATTATCCTTTGGATTTACCAATGCAATTGGATGGTTATGAGACAGCAGAAGAATCATTTGATGATGAGCAAAAAGAGAAGGTAGCAAAGGAAAAGATGTTGGCTGAGAAAGACAATATAACAATAGAAGAGACTGTTACAAAGGAATGTATACTGGAAAGAATTAATTCTCGTAAACGAATGAAATCATTTCAACTGGGAAAACAGCTGTCTTGCAAATGGAGTACTGGAGCTGGACCTCGAATTGGCTGTGTGAGAGACTATCCCTCGGGGCTCCAGTCTCAAGCTTTGGAGCAGGTGAACTTGTCTCCAAGAAGTGCTCCTTGCTCTAGATCAAATAGCAGTTCATTTCAGGAGTTTGCATCAACCAGCTTCAGTGGGTTGATTCAGGGCACTAACACCCCAAGAAGCTCCCGTCTTCATAAAGAACAGTCGAGAACTTCAGACACTGAGCCTTGCGAAGTTTTATGACTGGTAAACTGTTCACTAATTGATTATACTGTGTGAATAGAAGAATTAATATAGAAATTAGTTATCATTCTTTTCACATAGGAAATTCTTTGATTATTTTTGTCAATCTCAATCTTGTACACATTTTTTGATACTTCCGTCTTGTACAAACGGGATGAAAATTGTAGCCCTTGTCCCTATTGATTCAAAAGAAAGAAATTAAATTTTTACAGTTGTTAATGTAACTTTGATAAATCATTAGTAGTAATATTATCACATTTTAACGTTTACACCGATTAATAAGGCAAACGGGTAACAAGTTGCGTGCCACAAGTAGTCTTCTCCGTTCTCACCTCGAGATCAATTTAGAGTTACAAGGTTCTTAACCATGATTTTTATATTCTGCCCTCTTTGAATCCTGGCAAACCGCGTTGAATGTTTTGTTTATGGTAGGTAATGTGTGAGGAGCAAGTTTGAGAAACCTGGCTAATATTGTATTTTATCCCCTGTTCCCCTGCGAAGTATGGGTTTACGAAATGGTTTGACTTGTAGATACTTGGATATGTTTGTGAAATGGACATGATGCTTTTGTTTGTTGACTGCACATCAAGATTTCTTGAATGCTACAAATTTCCGGTCAACATGGGCAGCAAGTTCAAGTCCTAAAGTTATGTATTGGAGTCTATGACTTGGTAAATGACAGAGGCATAGTAAGAATTGGTCTGTTAGTGTGCATAATCAACATAATAAGCTTAGCATGCACATGAATTATCGATGGTTGCATCTATTCAAAATCGAGGTTTATGTGTTGAAGATTTTCGTCGAAGCAGGG
Source organism: Oenanthe sinensis (assembly GCA_028671895.1). NCBI lineage: Eukaryota > Viridiplantae > Streptophyta > Magnoliopsida > Apiales > Apiaceae > Oenanthe > Oenanthe sinensis. The sequence goes on from CM053814.1 coordinate 11,386,849, forward strand.
GCGTAGCCAGAAAAAAAATATTAGTCCGAATAAAATACAAGATGTTTAATAAATTATTTAAATAATATTCAAATCTTAAATTAAGATCAGATTTGATTCTAATTATAGGTATCACGTTAAATTAATATAATATAGTAAATATGCATATATAGCTTCAAGTTCAATCACTATTGTTAAACTAGCTCTTCCCCTGCACCAAAGAAAAGGTCAGCAGAGAACTAGTTCCCAAACTTGAAGGTTAAAAATTAGCAGATTAAAACCTTAATGGACGTTTCTTTTGTTTTTTATTAATTGCATTAAACGAAAGTGATAAACGAAGCCTTTAAGGAGAAATCTTATAGCACAGTCTCAAAGTTGTGTTCCAATAGACATAAGTTACCCCTGCTAAACATCTGCTGAAACAGTTGGGAACAAATGAAGCTTGGATCAGAAATTATACCATCAGTGCTGTGCTGGCTTGAAGCTCGTCTGATTTCCAGACGGGGCTTTAAATAAACCAAACTAAACTTCAAGAACGTATATACTTAATAAATTCAAAAGCTTGACCAAATATATAGTCATCAAGTACTGCTACTCTGGCCCGTTAAACCAAACTAAACCAAACCAAACATACACAATATGTCCTACACCCGAAGTGCGATTTAAGAAGGATAAAATGTACGAGTACACAAAATACACCATTACTCATGGTATAAACACTATTTTTCTTAAACAAGAGCACTCCAGCCTGTCGATAACCAGTATGGATAAGTATTAGTCGTGACACCAATAATTCTATATTAAGAAATAGACAAACAACTCAACATAACAGTTCATATATGTAGTTATCCATGTACTTGACTAATATACTAGTGAATTATTGATGGTTTTGAACATGTGAGAGTTGCAGTCACAAGTTTAGGTCTAGATGATCAATGTTCATCCTGTCCTGAAGTTCCATTACATAAGTTGTCGAAAGTACAGACATGTACTGATGTACTGAAATGGAATCTAATCTACAAACTACTACAATGTTAGACAATCATTAAGTCACATTATTTGTAACTAACATGCCTGACTAGTGCAGTACTTGTGGATCTATCAAGTAAAAGTGGCATGCAGATCTGGAACAAAACGTTGTCTGCAATGCAGAAAGCATAGAAACAGAACACAATTTATAAGTTCATGCATTTAGTCAATTAAGCACATCTTAGTAAATTGTTAACCCAGCACAAAACCAAACACAGCCTATCCGTTATACCATGTTTTTTTATAGAACTTATTATAGTCAGTATAAACATTTTATAATGTCATCATTCATACATCATTTGAAAACAAAATTTTAAAGTTTCAATTTAATACCTTTAAATTATCTGTCATCTCTTTTTTTATAATGGATAGGTTTTTATTCACAAAATAAATTAAAATTTAATCATATCCGTATCCGCTATTTATTTCATCCCTATCCCATTCTCCATATTTCATCAGGGTATTGTCTTATTTGGAGCGGTTTAATGTCACATAATTTTCAGCTAAATTCGAATGTTAGTGATACATATGTACGCAAGTACGCAACACACTGGATGCATGCATGCTAAAACCGATAATAATGCGTAGTGGAACAATGTCGATGAATGTTGTATAGCAATTTTCGTAGGTTAAAAAATGGAAAATTCAAAGGCCTCATTTTCATAGACTCTTAACGTAATTTTCTGGAAATTAATGATGGGTAATTCATCCTTTTGATGAGGACTTTAATTATCATCTATGAATTTAAGATATTTTCTTAATGAAATTCATAGAAAAAAAAAAAAAAAAAAAGAAGAGGCATCCTTGTAAATTTAAATTGGCTAGTCAAACTCTATCAAAAAAAATGGCTAGTCAAATGGGGCATAAAAAAGAGTGCCAAAATGACACGATGTGGTATAACACTCTTGTTGACACTTCATTGCAGTGAGATGGGTGCCAACTAAAATTGCCAACTTTTGGTACCCTCCCAAAATGGTAAAAATGTGTTGCATCGCATTAATGTCATAAATATTCATACCTAGTATTAATTATACATGTATCAAACATCGACAACTTTGAGTGTCAACCATTGGAATAAAATTTTCTAGAAAGAGTGTCAAAATATTATTGAAGAAAGAGAATTTTTTATTTTTTTTTGATGATTTGTCAATGTTGACAACTTTAATTAGCACCCCCGTTGGAGATGCTCTAAGACATCTTTAGGACCCTCAGATGACCTTTAGGGCCCTGAGCAGGGTCCTGAACAAGTGACTGTTTCTTTACTTGGGGAAGTGATGTTTTGGTGGTTCAGCAAAGCCATACTTGAGAATTGGAGTGTCATGTACAAATTTTAAAAAAGTGCCTTAATACTAAAAAAAAGAATATAAAATAATAAAAATTAACTGAAAATTGTAAAAAAAAATATAACAAATAAAATGTATAAAATAATTTTATTACATAATGAAAATTAGCTAAAAATTGTAAAGAAATAAAACAAGTACATATATAACATAAATTATTTCAAAAGTGATCTTCTTGCATTTTTTGAAGTAAATGCATTAATAATATTTGAACGTTAAATAGATATTTATCTCAAATAAATAAATTATACATGTAAATTTTAATATATTATGTTATAATATGAAAAAGATAGAACATTGATAAAAAAATAATCACAGAAAAACTAATTATATGTAAACTTGTTTCAATTTGTATTATTGTATAAACACGTTATTCGATTCATTTTATATTTAAATAAATTTGTTTCATATAACATATATACATTAAAAATGGAAATAAATTAATTAGCTGAAGATTGAATCATTACTTGGATGATATAATATTATATATATTGTCATCACTCAAAACAAATTAGTGTAAACATTTAAATTAATTAACTTTAATGAAATCATTCAAATTAAGTAGTTTGAGAGTTTCCTAGCAATACTAATATTTATTTCCATTAACATATTTTTTATATTATTGTTTCTAGAATTTATATGACTTAAAAATTATTTAAATATATAATATTTTCAATCTTTTTTTATTTACAAATTTTAAAATTCAAAAAAAAAGTTTTTTTTGCTAATTTTCTTTTTGTATACACACACACATATATATAAACATATAAAAAAGTGTGCCCTACTACATTTGAGGTCGTGTGCGGTCGAACAACCAGAACACCCTCAGGCACGGTTTTGTGGTTCAAGACCCAGAGTCTCGTGTTCAGACTCTTGAGCTGGAGACTTTTTATTTGACTAGTGAAATACATGATATCTATACTTACTATATTATTATAGCCAAAATATTAAAAAAATTGATTGATTAGCCAGTCGGTCGGTCGGTAGGTATGATACTGGCCAGATTTATTTATTGGGTCATTGAACAAATTCTTCGCTAATATATTTATCCTTATTTCTTAAATATACTTATAAAATAAACCACCACCCATTATCCTAATTCAAATACATATCATTTCTTCTGGACTCATTCTACTGAGCTAATTTTTTTATTACATCGTGTTTGAATTAAACAACTCTTTTGTAACAACTTTGTTATCCATATGAGATTATATAACTGAGAGATTAAAAGTTTTGGTCGATCGTTCGATACGGGGTCAGGCCTAACAATGTACATTTTTATATTATATATAATTTTACTTATTATGACAGCTTCTCCAAATATATATATATATATATATATATATATATATATATATATTAACTAAAATTTTATTTCAGACATGTCCAAATTATGTTAGAATACTATGTATCATATTTAACTTTTATAAATCCAAATAATATACATATTTATTAAAAAATTATTTATTATATATAATTTTTAACTATTATCAGAATAACTCTTTTAATTAATTTATTATCACTCACATTGTTAACCAATTTATATAAAAAATGACAATATAACACGTATATTAACATAAATTCTCAACGTTATAAAATTTTATAGTAAATATCAATAAAATATAATATAAAAAATGAATTTACCTAAATATTAGTCATTCATCCCGTGCTTCGCACGGGTTATAAGCTTGTATATATGAATTATTTTGAGAAATATCAATTTTTTTTAAAAAAATATTATTTTCCAGAAATTAATAAATAAATATTATAGAGTACGGAAAAGCGAATATTCCAAAGATAGCCCTCCTCTCAATAAATAAAATTTTTGAACATACTATTACCATTTTCATATTTTGCATAGCATTTTGTCCTAGTTCAAAATCCAAATTGAAGGAAGAAAGTGAGCATGTTTTAGTGGTGGATAGTAAAGTACACAAAATGATTTCAGGTTGTGTCTGTGTAATCAGACACGAATACGTGACACAACACGTCTGCAAATCTGCATTAGAAGCATCAAGCAGGACATACTAAACTGCGAAAACAGCAGTTAATACAGGGGTGTTGCTTGTCACAGGAGGTTTCTTATTCATATTTGCCACACCCGTGAAGGATGGACTTCAGAAGAATTTAGCGCGAAAACATCCAATACCTCAGCTTAGAGTTGTAATTCGAAAGCATCCAATACCCCAGCGGCTCAGCTTCAATAAACATCACAAAATTCAATGTAAGGTCTATCCTTAAATGGAACGGATAATAAACAAAAATTGTGGATCTATCTTACTATTTCTACCTCGTGTGAGTAACTGTATGCAATTTCCCTAAGAAGAGGAGCTAGTAAGATTTCCGGCAGAAGTTGTTGAAGCCAATTTTCGTCACGGACTAAACTTCAAGATTAGATTTATATTCGGGTATTCGTATAGAGCTATAAAATTAAGGATTGAATATCCATGACAAGATAATAGAGATTATAGAATTTCGGAACCCTTTCTCAAGTTGCTTACGTACCCTTTATACAGGGATCAAGTCCACGTAGTTCTATTAGGATATATTACATTTTTCGCCTAAGATTCTATTTAGGTCAATACTCCGATTCTTTAGGAGCAAGTTTCCTTGTTTATTATTGAGTCATTGAGCCTCTTTTAATTCTTAATTTCGGACTGAAAACCCATTATGAACTCGGGGTTCATATTTAGTATCAACAGAAGTAATGACTACTGAAAATAATAGTGCAGCCGCTGCAGCAAAAGCTGCTGATGGAAAGCCACTCAACTGTAGAGACGGATATCACGTGCATTCCCTGGCCGGAAGTATTGCACGTGGGAGGACTTGCTAGAGTAATGCTGTAGAAACATTTTCCTTTCAATTTTGTTACTTTATGAGGCAACCGTGTCAGTGATACAAACTACTCCCTCAATCCCACCCAATTGTTAACGTTAAGAGAAGGTCCGACACGCATTTTAAAGTACATATAAAATATAGTTTCATAACTTATTTTTAAATTTTATTCAGAAAAAAAATTAAAAATAAGTTATGGAACTATTCTTTATATGCACCATAAAATGTGTGTCGGACATTTTTTCTGAAACATTAACAATTGGGTGGGGCGGGGTAGTATAAGTTAACTAGGAATGAATAAATAAAATCACTACAGCCTCCGTTCACTTCGCATGAATGAAATAGATTTCAGAAGGAATGGAATGACCATTTCATTCGGAATGAAAAGGTAGATTGATAATAGAAATCAATCTTTTTTTGAAACCAGTTCGGTTCTGTTAACTCACTTGTAAGCTGTCTTTCGATCAAAAATAGGTTTCACATTTGACATATATGTGTTAAGTATATAATATAGCCTGATCTCTTTTTTCTTACGCTATTTAAAGTGGCCAGTTGCGCCGACGTCGCAGTAGAATATTAAAGCCCCACCAGCGTATTTCCAAATTTAGTTGTTCACTTGATACAAAGGAATGGAATGAACCATTTCCACGTCCATTCTATTCCATCACAACTCTTCAAATTCATTCCAATAGAAACATGTGGGATAAACCCATTCCATCGAAAAACATGTTTTTGAGGGGGAAAATTCGAGAACTTTTTTCGGGGAATTTTTTTGAGAAATTTTTTTTGGTAGCTTTTTTTGAGAAAATTTTTCTGAGAATTTTTTTCCTAATTTTTTTTTTCGAGAGAATATTTCTAGGAACTCTTTTTCTAGATTTTTTTCCTGAATGTTTTTTTAGAAATATTTTTCGGGACCTTTTTTTTCGAGAATTTTTTTCTAGCTAGTCTTTTGAGATTTTTTTTTTGATTTTTTTCCGGGTAGCTCTTTTTGAGAAATTTTTTCCTGAAATTCTTTTTCGAGAAAATATTTCCCGGAACTTTTTTTCGAGGAATTTTTCCTGAGTTTTCTTCGAGAAATTTTTTTCGAGAAATTTTTTCCGAATTGAAAAAAATTATTTTCCAGGATTTTTTTCGTAATAAATTTTTTCCTAGAATTAATGTTCATTCTTAACTAAGGTTAAAATAGATAATCAAACAATGTAATAATTCATTTCATTCCGTTCTAAAAAAAATTGGTAAGTGAACAAAAGAATGGAATGATTTTATTCCTTTCATTCATTATTCCATTCCTTCCCTCATTTCATTCATGTGTGCATTCCATTCCGGTACCATTCCATTCATGCGAAGTGAACGCAACCTAAGATAATTTTCCATTCATGCGAAGTGAACGCTACCTAAGATAATTTGATTAGAGCAATGTATTTGAGCTAAAATATAAATTTACAATTAGCAACCATAGATCGGATATTTTTGAATGGAGACGTAAGAATAGCCTTCCTGAAAAAATAGAACTACTTATTTACCCATAAAATATAAACATGTACAAAGAAAATACACTACAAGCAAATCTTAAGTTCGCCAAATTATCTACAATTGATGGCATCTAACACTAGATTATTTTATTTTTTGCCCGATGCATCATTCTCTACAATATTATCGTTTACACTCCACAAGCAAGAAACTAATGTCGCAGTCACTTCACCACATGGTCGGATAAAACCATACGAGCATCCAATCTCCGATATATCTTTAAGGCCTGATAACATACATAACAATGATGGTACAAAAATTGTACTCCAACATAGCACAAGGTGAAATCCACACATTTTACAACAGGCCTACTAGATTGCTGTTCCCTACCTCAACTCCTAGTCTCATATAGATGGTTGGCTGTCTGCATCAATTCCTAAGAAAGAGACCGGTACATCATAGAGTTCAATTGTCGAGTTTAGTAACGAAACAATAATTAAAATATTTTTTTCCTCAACAATAATTGCTAGACCATACGTCAAAGATTACCTTACACAAGCTTCTTCCACCAACTAAGAATTCTAGCCATGCTATCTGCAGAGATATTTTTTGTTGTCAGCTTCCGTTTCTTTTTATTTTCAATGTCCAGAGTTCTATAGGCAAGAGCAAGCAAATACATAGCTGGATGAAGTCTTCTGCACATGGTGAACAATAAGGTTAATTAATTAATTTTAATACAGTTCTGCTAGCTTCAAATTGATGTATTCTTTAAGAGAGAGCATTTTCTATCATTTACATAAGCTTTCTGCAGTTTTCATCAAAGCTAGTTATAGCAACATGTAAAACACAAATAGGAGAGTAGTAAACTAATTCAAAGCTGAGTGACGCAGCCTAAATACCTATTAAAGAGATGAAAATTCTAGGACTTACTTGTCAAACTGTTCACTAGTATCCAATCCATCCCAATATCTTTGAGAAAGTACGTTCCGTCCTTTTTTATCTCTCCCAAACGTCTCCACATACCAACCCCCAATGTCATGCAATCCACATCGAGGCTCAAACAGCCAAAATCTACACATAAAACTATATTAAGTTGAAAGAAATAACGATAACAATCAGTCGAAAACACCAGTAACAGAAACAATATAATTACGAACATTGAATGTAAAACAAAGAGGGATCTTCAAATTTCTTTGGATAAACCTCAGATTCATATGAAAGGTCAACTGGAGATACACGTCTATCTTGGATTTATAGTTGAGATGTTGGAATATCTTACTCATTTGGGCTAGCAATCAGCAGATTGTCAGTTTTTTTTTTTTGCTAAGAAAAAATTATATCAACTAAAGAAATAAAATTACAAGAAATCCTAGGTAGTCAAAAAGGAGAGGAACAAACTCCAACCCAGCGCACTAGCACATTAAACAGAACTCACTGCATCAAACCAGACAACATCAAAAGGAACTACAACTTGATTAAAGACTATTTGTAATACAAAATACAAGGGAGTGTTCGATCCCTGATAGCCCTTTTCTGGAATCTTTTATAGGAAAAAACTCTGGCCCGAACTACCTCTTTAACCATAGCTACCAAAGAATTTGCCTAAACAGGGGTGCAAATGTTTAAATGCGATTGTTCCTCTCCTTCCGAGTAAAATAAACTGCTGCTGCAATATATAGAAAATTTATGTAGTTCCAAATATCATTTGAAGATTGAGCCACATGGTAACTCCAGGGACCTGAAACTGGAACAGGGGATTGTGCATAGATGCTGCAAATGAAGGAGCAGTGCTGAAAGATGCGTACAGCAGATTCCAATCAGCAGAACAAAGAAAACAAGTTGGTTGAACATTCATACCAAATGGTTGCTTTCTGTCTTCAGTGAGTAAACAATTTGTCAAAAAATGGCTTTTTATAAAAATAGATGAGCCTGATCAGCTACTGAGGTTTGTTTGTAGGGCGATTCCCAGTTTGAGTTATTTGGAATTGGAAACTGAATTTACAAGGGGATATCCACCGGGAGAGCACATTACAGTTCCTTTGCACTTAACATTTGGCTGTTTTCAAGGCCAGTCACAGAATGCTAATAAATTTCAGGATATTTAGAGGATACCACAAGACTGAGTACTAGGGAGTTGCTTGCCCTCTCAAGAAAGTAGAATTCCAGATGCAAGCTAGATTGACCTGCTTAGCTAAAAATAATCTCAACTGACTGAGTCAAGACTGCGAGGTTGGACTTGATTTGAAAGGTGTTTAATCTCAATAACATCAACATAGTTAGATTGTGGAATACGCCATCCACCATTAGTCCACGTAGAACTAATTTTTGTTTCAGTAGAGGATTCCATGCGTGAAATAATTACTGGGCCAGACTGCCTAATAAGAGGCTTGTTTATAAGCCACGGATCGTTCCACATAAAGATTTTGTCCCCTGTGCCCACCTTGTATTTAAAAACTTAAGAGCTTTTTTTAGCCTGTAAAAAAAAAAATCACTCCACGAGCTCTTAGCAAGGAACATTGTGTGTCCAAATCAATTTGTTATTAAGCAAGGGGCTATGAAACCATTTAACCCAGACTGATGAAGACTCCCATTGAATAATCCTCCACAGCTGACATAGATAGCAGATTCATTCCATTCGAAGAAAAATTTAATGCCTAACCCCCACCCGCCCCCCCCCCCCTTTCCATTTTTGGCCGACAACATTCCTTCCAAGTTACTTTAAAATTACAAGTGTGAGTGTTTGGGCCTTCCAAAAGGAATTTAGAGAGGAAGTGGACAGACATATTGAAAACTGCTGAAAGAATATATCAGAAATGCAGGGACAAAAGATTTGACTTGGTGAAACAACTCTCATGCCTACGTATATAAATTCATCTGATTTGGAACGACAACAACATAGAATACCCCTATGAAGTTGTCTACATAAATTAAATCCTAAACTCTTATTGTAGTTGTCTCACACTAGAACATACTCCTTCAGTCCCACCCAATTGTTAACGTTTTGGAGAGAAGGTCCGGCACGCATTTTAAGGTGCATATAAAGTATAGTTCCATAACTTATTTTTAATTTTTTTTTTCTGGATAAAAATTTAAACATTAAATTTTTATTCAGAATTTTTTTAAAAAAATAAGTTATGGAACTATACTTTATATGCACCTTAAAATGCGTGCCGGACCTTCTCTCCGAAACGTTAACAATTGGGTGAGACGGAGGTAGTACATCTTACTACCTCTTTGCCTCAAACATAACACTCAGCTAGCTTTAAAATTTTATTCAGAAAAAAAAATTTAAAAATAAGTTATGGAACTATACTTTATATGCACCTTAAAATGCGTGCCGGACCTTCTCTCCGAAACGTTAACAATTGGGTGAGACGGAGGTAGTACATCTTAATACCTCTCTGCCTCAAACATAACACTCAGCTAGTTTCTTTATTTTTACCTGTATACATTTTCATGGATGGATGCTAACAATAAGGAAGGACTCCCAGGTTCCAAATGATATGAAAACGAAAGTCTTGAATGAAGTACTTGACCCACTGAATACCTATGTTACTCGGACTCTTCATTTTAACTTCGAATACCCGTGTCGGACACTCAACACTCGGACACGGACACTCGGACTTGGACACTTATTTTAGGCCAAAAACATGTATATTTTTCAAAATGTTGCCGAGTCCGATACTTGGACACGTATCCATGTTGGACACTTCTAGCCGAGTCCGAGTAACATAGTTGAATACCAACTGGGTTATACCATGGTACACTTGAGATGAAGTACTGTAATCTACCTATCGGATAACATCTAAGTTGCACTAATTAAAAAAGATGCAGGGTTGGAAACCCACTAAACCTCAGATCCATTTGCAAGACAACTGAAGATACATGTCTATTTATGGATTTCAAGTTGAGATGCTGAAATATCTCATTTTTTTAGGTCAGTTTGTCAGTTTTTTGGTAGAGAGTAATAGATGCAAGATTCTGTAGGGGATGGAAAGAGAAAGTAGACAGACATATTGAAAACTGATGAAAGAATATATCAGATATGAATGGACAAAAGATTTGACCTGGTGAGACAACTCTCAAGCTTACATCTATAACTGCATTTGATTTGGAGCAATAACAACATCCCCTATTAAGTTATCTGCATAAATTAAATCCTAAACTCTTATTGTATCTGTCTCCCACTAGAACATACATCTTACTACTACCTCTCTGCCTCAAACGTAGAACTCCGCTAGTTTCTTTGTTTTTACCTGTATACATTTTCAAGGATGGAATCTAAAAAGGAGAAATAACTTCCGAATGATATGAAAACGAGAGTCTTGGATGAAGTACTTGAACCACTGAATACCAACTGGGTTATACCATGGTACGCTTGAGATGTACTTTAGTTTACCTATTTTGATAACATCTAAGTTATACTAATTAACATTTAACAGAGATGCAGGTATGGACAATCTTGCCCTCTTCAAATTCACGGCTCTTCAAGTACTGCATACCTTCAATCCAGGCCAATTTCTAAGTTGTAGTATGCTTTAGCAACCTACTCTACCTAGTTCCTGCCATACAATATCCCCCACTTGGGTTTCCCTTTCATTTCAACCATACAGCACCATGTGCTTTATACCTTCCCCCTCCCCTTACTATAGAACAAACTTAGCCTTTTCAAGCTGATCGACATATAGATATTAAAATCTTTTGCATTTTTTGAACATATCACTCAACATATCCCATATAGTCTAAGTTGCCAACTTCCCCACGGAACATCTTGATTTTCATTTTTCACAGTACATAACCCTGGATCTCATAAGTTGACCCATCAAGCAAAGCAACATTTTTAGCCTTTGTTGCATGGACCTCATCAAAATATTCTTTTCTAGAACATGTCATATACCAATCCTGAATCTGATATCTATCCCCTTAGAGAACTAGTGTGTCGTTCGAAAGCAGTGCAAATATCTTCAAAACCAGAAAAAACAACAGTCCATGATGCATTCCCTTCTTCACAAAACATTTCTTTATGATATAAACCCACAATTTTCTTTTGTAAGACTGTCTGCCCTTTCCACTGTACTTATTAATCCCTACTTCTATAGCCCTTCTCTTTACTTGTTCCACTTAATAGCCGCACACAAAGAAAACACTTATTTTGCTTTTATCACCCACAAGGATCTCCACCTTTTTCATACGATAAGACTGCTGATTGAAACACCCATATTTTTAGGCTCCTTTCCGTGTAGCATAATGGTGATTAGGTTGTCGTGTGATTTTGGAAGTAAATTAGAAAAGAATAAGAGCCTTATCTTCTTTTCCCATTTTCACAACTTTTCCAAGCAATTTAACAATACCATTAAAAATATCCACGATCTAAATGACATTTCTTCCCTTCGTCACCTACAGCCTCAACAGTACAAATCATACTTCATATTCAATTATGTGGTCATAGACTTCCTAAGAACAATTTCTCTGATTCCAACCGGATACATAATCTAACTGTGCACGCTAAGACCCTCATTCTCCCAACCTTCATCATCCACGTTCTTTTGTTTCCCTCATTTCCTTTCAATGGCCTTTACCATCATACAAAGTATCCTTGAACAGACTTCTCTTTGTCTGTAAGAGGGAGCCAGTAATTCCGTTATTTAACAATGATGTCAAACAAATACAATCTTCCTCACTAATGGTGTGGATCCAGTTTTCATATCATGGTTGGGAAACAAAGGACTTTCCGTGCATGCTGAAGTGGTTAAATTCATGCTTTAGAGAAATCCCTGGAATACTAATGACACTAAATTTAACAAAAAAAAAGAATATACAAGATAAGAAGAGAAAGGATAAAATTTGGCAAGGCAAATTTCATGTCTGAATCCACTAAGTTAAATTTTTTTACTAGATTTACACTGACTCGGGTGTAGGATGAGACATTGGTATAGATCTCACGCATGTCTCAATACTAAAAAACATTTGAATTCTTGAAAATGGATCCAGAGTGGACACTCATGCAGGGACTCGTGCAAGCTAGATTAAAATTTAAATATTTATAAACATGTTAATTTATTAATGGTACATATTTTAATATAGTGTTTAATACCAATAAATATGATGCCAATAAATACGACAAATTCATCGTATAAAATCAAAAGGCTAACATAGAAAGAAGTCGTTTAAGAGCCTAGCATACTGATCTCATGATGAAGATGGTGTCAAGAGGCCTCACATTATGAACTAGATCCCTTCAAGGTGAAGCGTCTGGTTTAAATATGATGGACTAATAGCGCTTTGAAAATTGGTTCAAGGTTTTCAGGTATTTCAAGGGTGTGTGATATGCACAAAATAGGTATTTATCCTTTATTTTATAATCTATATTTACTTGTCAGTTTTCCACGGAGATATTTATTTGTATGTTACACTTTGAATATTATGGTGTCTAATCCCAGTAATACATGTATCCTCTGCTGCTAGAATAATTGTAAATGCCTTTATAGTGGTATAGACAATCTGAGTTGACTAGTTGGCATTTTCATGGGTCTAAAATTAATTGTTTTAATTGTGTTCTAGTTTGTTTCGCAACATATACTTTGTTTTTATGTTGTCTTGTAGTTCCTTTATTAATACCATGTTTGTGACAATTCTTGTTTTCTCCTTCGCTTGATGAGACTTGACTTATCTTTTCTCAAGAACGAAATTGAACTTTTGGTGAAGATGTCCCATTTACATTTTATGTTATTTGGATTGGCAAGTGCCCCAGAATTAGTATGGCCTGAGTATGAGGTTCAAATTTAAAAGGAATATTACTCCTTTGATGTGGCATATTATGCACTACAACTCCCTATTCCCGATGCCCCTCACGTTATTCACGTACTTCTACCCCTGACCTTTTGTAGTATTGGCTAGACGGGTCTAGCCATTGTACTTGAATAACTTGTAAGAACCCAATGATTAAGAAGGGTGCATCTTACCTGCTGGGTGGTAGGCGAGCTCTACTGCATCTGCACTCACAAACAGAAGCTTCATCTCCTACGTGATACCAGTGCAGATGCTTTACCTGGAGGGAGAATTTAATTTACATGTATAAGTTTTGTATGGCGTTTATTTACCCATCTGGGTGACTAGATCTAGAATTAAGCAAGTTTTGAACAAAGTAATTGATAAATTATTATCTTAATGACAACAAATACTTCACCAGCATAAATAGACACCGACATACTAAAAATTGGGAGAGCCAAAGATTTGAAACAGGAAATTAGAACTGGATTGTTCTAGTGATCAGTAACATCACAAACGGGGATGCAAGAGAAGATTATTTTATCTTTATTTTATACTCTTCATAAGAAGAGCCCAATTTAAAAATAATACATCAAAAATGTATTACAAATAAAGTTATAAAAAAATCATGGTTTTTATCCTTTTCTTCTGTACAGAAACATATATAACTGCATTGTTTGCGGAGAACGATATGGTAAATATGCATAAACAATTTTCAGAGAACTTATAACAATCAACAATGATGAGTTTCTACTTTCTACAGAAGACAGCAAAGTGAGTGTGAGGTCAGTGTGAACTGTGCAACTGCAAACATTTATCTCTACTGCAAACAGAATAGAAACTACAAATAATTTCTAACCGGTGATGAGTACAATATATAGCAAGGAAGATAGAATGAAAAAGGTCCTTCACTAAGCACGGTAGAGGTTTTTTATAAATCTGAACAAAATAATCGCCATGCGATACGAGATTTCTATGTACTGCCAAAGAGCGTCCCACGAATATCAGGACCAAGATGTTTTTTAAGATGAGCAAGCCGTTCCTTTTATTATTCAGCTATGCACACACCAATGAACTAAATTCAATATATCAAAAAACACAATACCAATCACATTTATGCCTCAAATGTGTATATAAGCTTCACGTGAACAAATGAAAGAAACTAAACTTACCAGCAGTGTTCTATGCTTCATTATTACATGGGTCATTTTGCCAAAGTTATCGTGGACGAAGCAAGAGCCTTCATCAGGGCTTGTCCCCAGTCCAATTATAGTTCCCAACGGAGTCCTTGACCCACTTGCAACACCCTCAGCCTCTCTAGGAAACTCAAGAGACAAGGGAACTGATTCTGTTGTAGAATTAAGATAAATATGTATGTGATCTTCAGAGTCTTCATTTTGCGTAGGCGGTACTCTTGTAGCCACAGCAATAACCCTGCCAGATAAATGCAATTCTAGATCTTTATATGCATCGGATGTAGGCTGATCAGAAGTCGTGGTGTGGATCTGACAAAAACTTGAATTGGCTAAACCAGGTTTCTTTTGATTTTCTGCATTGTCCCTAGATTCGCATACCCTTGAATCAGTAGAAGTAAAAGAGGAAAGCTTAACATTGTAGGTGGGTGATATTTGAGGAATCCTGATCCTTTCGGCAATACGTACCATTCCAAATAGGTCTCTCCCTGACACAATATGCAGCACCTCCGGAGTTTCAGTTGCAGATCTCTCCTCAGCTTCAAAACAGTGAGGAAGGAGGTCCATGGAGTCGATTTCAGGGCCATAATATGCCGCATGTAAGGCAGAATAGAAATCTCCTTCGAGTACGTCAAAATAACCTGATCCAACTACCACCCTTTTTTCAGATAATATGTCACTAATAGCGTATCGATACCATCTTAGCCATTCAACAACTTCCATGTTCTTAATTGTTGTATTGGATTCATATGTGTACATTACCGAGCCTTGTCTAGACTGTCTCTGAACAAGTACTCTTTGAGATAACAGATACCTGTCATAATGGGCTCTCTTCTCACAATCTGATAATATCTGTTTTGTTTCACATAATATTAGTCAAAAGATTTAATTAGTTATTTTTCATACTTGTTTTAACATATATAATTGTTTGTTACCTACTAAATTATATCCTAAGCATGCGTGAGAGGGATGATCTACCAAAGGTCAGAATTCGATACTCATTAACAACATATTTAATTCTAATATTTATAGCTCCAAAGATACTAAGTTCAATGTTTGAATCTCATCAAAAACATATTATCTATTAGCCACAAGAACGCTAAAAAAGGTTTATAATCTGAATCGTATTAACAACATATTAGAGCAAGTCCAATGCATAACTATATTTGGCTCTATAGCTATATTATAGAACTGAAACTACAAAAACACTACTGCAACGCATAGCAATAGTTGAATGAAAAAATGCATAAATGGATTATTGGTTATATATTTGGAACCAAAGATGGTTATAGTCATCCTTACCACATTATTAATTAACCAGAAATAAAGCGTAAGTTGTCCACTTTTAAATGAAAGTGACAAAGTTGGACGAAAAGTTAGTTAAATTTGAAATTTTTAGGTTGCAAGATGCAATTAGTATTGGAGTGCAAGTTTTATTTCACCACCAAAAAACAATTTTTAGTGCCATATTTTAGCAATGTCTATAGCCATTTTGCATCTATCATTGAACTTTGAATACTCTATTAATAAATAAAGGATTCCAATATAAACAACTAGAAAAAAAATGCACGAACATTTACATTAATATTAAGTTAATAAATACTCTACGTATAAAAGAGCGCACACAAACTATACAAGCTAGTTCAAGTAAAAAACAAGATATACAACAACAAAACGAAATATGAATAAATAAATAAATAGTTATACTAGCTAGCTAGTTACCTCATAAGCTGCAAGAATTTGAAGAAACTGCGAGGAATGATCGGGAGAGAGGTCAGGGTGAGTTTGTTTCGCGAGTTTTCGAAAAGAAGATTTGATGTCAGCAAACGAGCTGGACTCGGAGACACCTAAGATATGGTAAGCATTTTTTGGTAAAACAAAGTCCTCCTCCGCAGGACAAGTGAGCCACCGCTTCTTCACGGCGTGGAGGGATCGGATAGTTCGTAAAGTACGAGATAAATAACCACCGCTTACAACCACCATACCACCGCCCGAATCAAAACTATATACTTGGTCACAAGTGGTACAAACAACTCAAATCTAATCCACTGTACTGTCCGCTCAAGTCATAATAATACATGGGGCAAACTCTCCTTTTTTCTATATTCAATTGTTTGTTAATTTTTATTGATACATTTTACATTTAGTTATATAATTAAAAAGACTTCTTCTTTTCAATTTTTTATTCTTTATATATTTAAAGAAGGTAATTAAATTATTAGGATTTATTTCACCTAAAACTCGGTTTCTTTACTAAATTAAATGTTCTAGTTAAATGGCCTGCTCATAATTATTTATTTTATATATTTTTTAAAGAATTTAATTCATATAATTAATTTTATATTTTTTATAGATTAAAATATTAGCTAAATATTTATATTCACAGAAATACATTTTAAAAATAATAACTAGTATTATATTTTATAAAAACAAAAATAATTTTCAAAAAGAAGCCGATATATCTTCATAATCTTGATCTTGATGTTTCACCAGTCTCGTTGCTTTACTTCCCAGGGACTTCACACAATCTCTCTCTCTCTCTCTCCCTTGAACTTCATTTTCAAGATCCAACCTTTTTCTAATTTCCCAGATCAAAAGGACCTCTTCTTATCAAACACCCACCAATTAGCTCAAACACACTTTTAAGATTCAAACTTTCCTTACTTTAAATCCATCCCTCTCAAACCCCAACATTTCACACTTCATTTCATATCAGAGGTAAGTAAAACAAACCCCATTTGTTGTATTCACTTAATTTCATTGTTATATATCTGTATTGTATATACACAACTGTGTGTTTTTTGAGTTCATTTTTTGTTGGGTCTTGGATCAATGAAGGAACTTAATTCTACAACAGACCCAATTGGGCAAAACATAATAAAAGTGATAAGCAATGTTTGTTTCTCAGTTTTCGTGTTTTCGGTTTTAATATGTACTGTAATTGCTATTGTATACCAACCACCTGATCCATGGGAATCTTCTAGAGCCTTAACTAGGGTCTTTACTCAATTTGAGAATGCTACCTTCCAGACTGACACTTCGGTGATTAAAACTGGGGAGGATTTTGTTGTTAGTCCATCAGCAGCGCCTGCTGGGACGATGATCCCGCTTACTGATGCAGTTATTGAGAAATCGGCAGAGGGTGTTCAGAATTTGTCGTTGGGATGTGAGGATGTGAGTGCAGTGAATTGTTCTGATCCCGGTGTTTTGATTGCGATTGAGAAGTTTAATATGAGGTTGTTTAAGTCGATTGTGTTTTTAGAGTATCAGTTGCCGGTTGATGGGGGTAAGTCGGGTGAATGTGATGTTGCTTGGAGGTTTAGGAATAAGAAAGAGAAGTCGTGGAGGAAGTATAGGGATTTTCGGAGGTTTAGAATTGGGTTTGGTGAGAATTGTACGTATAAAGTTGTTGGTGCCAAAGGTTGGCATTCTGGGATAAACGCTCGTAGACCTAGGAGGCGAGAGAATGTCACCGGCAGAGGTGACAGAGTTAAGGTTACTTCACCGTTCCGTGATGATGAGATTAATGATACAATCCCTGTGTTAGGGTCAGACACAGATTTTCGAAAGGGAAGATATCTGTATTATTCACGAGGAGGAGATTATTGTAAAGGAATGAATCATTATATGTGGAGCTTTTTATGTGCTCTTGGGGAGGCTCAGTACTTGAATAGAACTTTTGTAATGGATTTGAGTATGTGCTTGTCGGCAACCCATTCGACTACTAACAAGGATGAGGAAGGAAAGGATTTCAGGTTTTATTATGATTTTGAACATTTGAAAGAGGTCGCATCAATTGCAGAGGAGAGAGACTTCCTTAGAGATTGGAGAAGATGGAATAAGTCTCATAAGAAGAAAATACCTCTTAGAAAGGTCGTGAGTCATAAAGTCACGCCAATGCAACTGAAGAATGACAAGAGCACGATTATTTGGAGGCAATTTGATGCTCCTGAGCCAGAAAATTATTGGTACAGAGTTTGTGAAGGTCCGGCCGCAAAGCTCATTCAGAGGCCATGGCATGCTCTGTGGAAATCAAAGAGACTGATGAACATAGTGTCTGATATTAGTGGGCAAATGGACTGGGATTTTGATGCGGTTCATGTAGTTCGGGGTGAGAAAGCACAGAATAAGGATAAGTGGCCGCATTTGGATGCTGATACAATGCCAGATTCCCTTGTCGCAAAGTTGCAAGGGGTTATTCAACCTTGGAGGAATTTATATATTGCAACTAACGAGCCATTTTATAATTACTTCGATAAATTGAGGTCTTATTACAAAGTTCATTTGCTTGACGATTACAAGAAAGCGTGGGGAAATACAAGCGAATGGTATAATGAAACAATGACGTTAAATGGCGGGCGCCCTGTTGATTTTGATGGTTATATGAGAGTTGAAGTAGACACTGAAGTGCTATATAGGGCAAAGATGCGGGTGGAGACATTCTATAACTTGACCAAAGATTGCAAGGATGGAATCAATACATGCTGAAAACATCAGAGACATCTCTTTTTGGTTTTGTATGTCTATTTAGATATTTTTATCCCAAATTCACATGTTTCACTTGTATAATAGTAACATTTGATCTACTTAAATTTTCTATATTCAATTATTAAGTATTTTGTTGTATTTGTCCGTTCATTAATTGCAAGATGATGGTTCTGTCAACTACTTCTCTTCTCCAATATCCTTATCTTTAGGATGGTGTCCTCGAAGGAAACTCATATCCTTAAAATTGTAGCATAGTGAAAATCCCTCTTTGGGTGAGGTTGGGGTTCAAGTCCCAGCGGCCAGCACAGACATATGTGTGACTACCAGGTTAAGGCACCTGCCATAACCTTGCTTGTGTTACAGAATTGCTACTTTTATTGTGTGATGCATGATGTAATTCAACATCATCTGCTAATTTAAGGTATAAGGCCATATTAGACGATAGAAATAAGTATATGCTCAAGTTTTAAATGACTTAATATTCTAGTTGTCAAGAGGAATCGAAACTCTGATTCAATCACAATGTCATTTGGCTATTTGGAAAAAAATTATAGGCAACATTATGAATTTAATATCTTCAGTTTTTAGACAAGCTTTCAATGCCTTTCGTAACTAGTACATGTGGAAATATTGGAAAATGTGTTTTGAATTCTTAGCTGTGTAGAAGATGGAAATTATTTGTGGTGTCAGTTGTTATTTTTACATTCCGAAAGTCCTGAGCACCGTGTTTGGTTTTGGAAGTTTATTTGTAATGATTTAAGATGTGGGAAATGATTATTATTATTTCTATAATTCATTTTGTTTCTAAGCATTAGCATGGTAGTGGGAAATGATTCACTACTACTAAGTACGATCTAATAATTCTTTTAGTAGGTCATTGCCCTGTGTTAATTTGAGACCGTAGACGGTAGCTGGGTTTTTTCCTGGGGGTGGGGGGTGGGGGGTGGGGGGAGGGGGGCAGATCGCTTGCTTGAAAGTCTCTTCTGTGGGTTCGGATCCTAAAAAGGTACTCCTTCCTTGAAGAAGTTCTGGGTCCGGCCGCTCTTAAGTGCGTTTCAAAGGGACGTATTATATTATTAAAAAAACTGGTGAATCAGTAGACCATCTTTTGCAATGCGAGCGACCCAGGACACCTTGAATCCCTTGTTTGCCTGCTTCTATGCACAGAAATGCAGCAAAATTGTTAGCTTGCACAAGATCAAGAAGGAAAAATAAAATAGAAAGTGTGGACAATGTCTTCTAGTATCTTTCGTTTCTGCTTGTTGTAGATGTTTTCATACTATTTTTCTGCTGGTTCTTTCTGCTTTCGTAAAACTATCAATGAATGAAAGTGCTTTCAGGGAAAGTAAATTCATATAAAAGGTAGCAATAGAATATGCTCGAGGACTTGTACAAATCATCTGTTCATTTATAAGGAGGGATGAGGCATAGCATGGCTAGATGCATAGTCCGCCGCTGTGGCATATCAATTGAACAGCTGCATTGAGGCCTTGAGTTATCGGTTTCATTCTTATGTACGTTTTGATATCGAGTTGTTATGTACATTTTGTTGTCGAGTTTTTATACAGGAGAGACTGTGGTTGATATATCTCTTGGCATGGACCATAGTCTTGAAACAGGTAAAATGTTCTGGGTTTTTTTACCTGACTGGCTGATGCATATAATGTTGTTGCGCCACTGTGCCACGCGCAGCTAGTCGTTAAAACTCGTACATGAAAATTAAAATCAAGCCAAATAGGTACTCCAATGGGGAAATAACTAATTTTAATTCATCTCACATTTATGTGTGAATGGTGATCAATTTTACGATTGTAAAGCTTTGTCCAGTACATACATCATACAAGGGCCTTACATTAATTAAATCGGATAGATTGCATCGATTGAGTTTTTTATTTGTCTAAGAAATCTTTTTTCAAAAATAAATTGTTTAAATTTATAATATTCCATATAAGATTTTTTTTCATTTTAAATTTTTATCATCAAATTAATAGAATTACAAATTTGAAATTTCAGGCCTGAATAAGACTATCATCAGTGGGAAAACTGTATGTATGGCTCTGGGAAAATTCTACTTTAATCCCCACCAATTATGATATTTCTTATTATCCATTTTCTTTTTTAATATTATAATTTTATTTACACAACCATCACGTAATAAGTTTAGGAAAATAACTAAAATAACAATTTTTACTATTTATTATTAGTGTAATTATCCAATGGGATTTCTTTGGTGACACATGTCGTATTAATAAATCACGTATATTGAATATTAGTTCAATTACAATTTCAAAATTTTAATAAAAGAAGTATAATAGAATATCGGTTCACTTACAATATCAAATTTTTATATCATACTTAATTTTTGTTGGATTTTATTTCTTGTACAAAAGTAAATAGGTTAAAAATTAAATTCGACCAAAATATTATATATAATTTTATTATAATTATTTTTTTGAAAAAAATTACCAAAATTCTGAAAATCAATTTTCAAAATTTAACTAATATTTTATTATATATATGTATATAATTTTTCAAACACAAAATAATGTATTGGTAAAATTTTACTTATAATTCATACTTTTAGAGTTTGAAGGTGGTCGGGGGGTTTAAAGGATGGTCAGAGTCAAAAGAATAACAGTGTCTATAAAATTCTTCCTGTCTTAGAAATTGACGATACAAGGGAGGAGGAAAGTGTTAGAAAAAAAGGTAAATCATGTGAAGAATCGTGAAGATATGATATGGAAAGCAAGGATACATACAGCAGGAAACTATTAATTAATAGATAGGAATTGTATTCATAATTAATTGTATTTTTTGTTTATCTATTTAACTGATAATTAGTAGTTTTATATAAACTCTCTATGTAATTTATTATAATTTTTAAAATTTTGTAAGAACGTATAGAGATAGAGAATTGTTATGTTTTTTACCGAGTAACTGCTAACATTTATGTACACCTTAGCAGAATTTCTATTAAATCTTTATTAATATAAGAAATGTTTATTCGTCTTTGTATTATTTATCTTTGCACTATTATTCATATAACTATTATTATTTATGTCCCAACCAATTGTTTACGTTTAGGTTGGGCACGGGTGTTACGAAAATTATATAAAGTATTATGAAAAATAAGGAAAAGTGAGTAAAATGGTGGGGTCAATTGATATTTAATTGATAGATTTGAAAAGGTAGAGAAAAGTAGGGGGTGAAAATAAATTTTATTATATAAAAGTTTACTATTTTAAAAAAAAATTGAAATCTAAAGAATTGGGTGAGACATTAAAAAAAAAGTGTAAAATATTGGATGAGACGGAGGGAATATCTACAAGAGAAGTTTGAATGATGTAGAAAAGTATATATAAATATTCAAACATGCAGAAAAATACACATAAATATTCAATATTTCTTTTACATGTGTAATTGGAAAAACATGATCGACCTAGATCTAAGTTATTAATAGAGACGAGAATATACACTGATACCAGTGGGGTAATAAAGTAGTAGATATTTAACTTGATGCCATCATCTAAATAACTCAATACCCCCACTACAATTTAGTTGAAATAAAAAATTATATCGAAAACTTGAATTTTAATATTTAAATTCATAATATATTTATTTTAAGTTGCGAAATTTTTGAAAAAGTGGAAATTACTGTAAAATATTAAAAAACTAAAATATATTCAGATATTTTTTATTATTTTGAAATTTCTATTAATAATATTTTTAATATGAGACGATTCGACCCAAAATTAACCATTTTTTACAGTTATATAGTGTCACCACTGAAAATGATTCAGGACCTGTCACTAATTGACAAAAGATATATTCATATGTGGAACAATTGCCTATGATAAGATTCAGATAGTTTGATAGAGGCTTGTATACTTGATTAAATGAAGATTCATGTTCGTGTAACTGGACATGTGATGTCAATAATTACCTCAATGATGGGAAAAAAATGACCGCAATGTTAATAATTATGTGCGAAATTAAATTTCATTGAATAATATTATCCCTACTTGTATGAATCTTCGATAAAACAAACAAATGATAATAAACGTTGATAATAATATGTGAAAACCCTATCACAATTGAGGAGTAAAAATAACGGGACCTAAGTCTATCCAAACAATTCATTATCACAAATTATATGAATTTTACATAATACATTCTCTAAATAAAACTAGAGGAATTGTTACCCCCGTTTGAGATTTCTTAAAAATAAGTAATAAGTTACTTATTTTTTTTAAAAAATACATTTTAAAATATATCTCACGTTAATCTTTAAACTAAAATATCTCACATTAATCTCCTAACTAAAATGCATTTCTATACAAAATACACAAACATTATTTTATTAAAATATAAATACTAATAAATTATATAAAAATATATACACATAATATTAAATAAAGTTTAAATTATTATTATACAAATAAAAATAAAAATAAATTTAAATCATAAAATAAATATTAAAATAAAAATATTAAAAAACTAAAAAAATTTATCCGTGCATATCGCAGGGACATAAACTGGTATTCTTAATAATATATATCTATATATAATAGTATACTTCTTAATATTCATGTTGTCATTATTTTAACGTAAAATACTAAAAATAACTACCGTTAAATATTAAAAAAATTATATAATATATTTACTTCTATTTTTCCCTTAAATAAATTCTATCACCATAACAATGCCTCCCCTAGCTCTTCCTTATGAAATCATAATATCCCAAAATATTCAATTTATTTATATCATTACCAAAAACAAAGCAACAAAATCACATTGTTTTCATCTTGCCTCCAAAATTAATAAAACTTTCCCGCCTCGTCGGAAAAAAGAAAAAAAGAAAAAAAAGAAAAGAATCAAAATCCAAATCTGCCCTAAAAACACACATATTACCCTACTTTAGCGTCCAAACAGACCCTTAAATATCTCATAAACCCCCTTTCCTCCTCCACCTCCTCCTCCTCCTGCTCCTCCTCATTCCCCAATCATTCACACACCTATACACACAACTATACATACATAGACCCGGCGGATAGGCGATGGATGGTCCGAATTTGAATCCGATGCAGCAAGCACAAGTGGCGGCGATTCTCGGCCCCGATGGCGCTCAATTCGAAACCCTAATTTCTCACTTGATGTCATCTTCAAATGAACAAAGATCTGAAGCGGAGCTTCTATTCAATCTCTGTAAGCAATCTGATCCGAATAATTTGATTCGTAAACTAGGTTTTATGGTTCAGTACTCTCCTCATGTTGAGGCTCGTGCAATGTCTACTATTCTGCTTCGAAAACAGTTGACTCGAGAAAATGATTTGTTTTTATGGCCTAATTTATTGTTGTCTACGCAATTGGAGGTTAAGTCTGTGTTGATTAATTGTGTTCAGAAAGAGGAAGTTAAGAGTATTGTTAAGAAGTTGTGTGATACGGTTTCCGAACTCGCGTCGAGTATTTTGAGTGATAATGGATGGCCTGAGTTGTTGCCGTTTATGTTTCAGTGTGTTTCGAGTGAGAATGTGAGGTTACAGGAGAGTGCGTTTTTGATATTTGCGCAGTTGGCGCAGTATATTGGGGAGATGCTTGTGCCGTATGTCAAGAGCTTACATGATGTGTTTTTAGGGTGTTTGACGTCGTCGGGGAGTTTTGATGTGAGGATTGCGGCGTTGAGTGCCGTGATTAATTTTATTCAGTGTTTGTCGACGTCGGATAGGGATAGGTTTCAGGATTTGTTACCGGTGATGATGAGGACGTTGACCGAGGCGTTGAATGGGGGACAAGAAGCGACGGCGCAGGAGGCGTTGGAGTTGTTGATTGAGTTGGCGGGGACGGAGCCGAGGTTTTTGAGGAGGCAGTTGGTGGAGGTTGTGGGTTCAATGTTGCAGATTGCGGAGGCAGAGACACTTGAAGAGGGGACTAGACATTTGGCTATTGAGTTTGTTATTACTCTTGCAGAGGCTAGAGAGAGGGCTCCTGGAATGATGAGGAAATTGCCTCAGTTTATTAGTAGGTTGTTCTCGATTTTGATGGGTATGTTGTTGGACATCGAGGATGTTCCGGAATGGCATACTGCTGATACGGAGGATGAAGATGCGGGAGAGTCTAGTAATTATAGTGTTGGGCAGGAGTGTTTGGATCGTTTGGCTATTGCTTTGGGCGGGAATACTATTGTTCCTGTTGCATCAGATCAGTTGCCTGCTTATTTGGCTGCCCCAGAATGGCAGAAACATCATGCTGCATTGATTGCTCTTGCTCAGATTGCGGAAGGATGCTCAAAGGTAGTTTGCAGTTAGTCAAGCGACAAATATGTGTTAGTTTATCAATGTTTTCAATGTCTTGACCATAATTGGATGTTCATGCGCTTGCATTTAGTTTTGGCATGTTCGAAAGCGATAAAATGAAGTATTAATATAATATTCTCGCAGGTGATGATAAAAAATTTGGAGCAAGTAGTGACCATGGTTTTAAATTCTTTTCAAGATCCTCATCCCCGAGTAAGGTGGGCTGCTATTAATGCAATTGGACAGTTGTCTACTGATTTGGGACCAGACCTGCAGGTTCAGTACCATCAAAGGGTGCTGCCATCACTAGCTGCAGCAATGGATGATTTCCAGAATCCACGTGTTCAGGTTGTTGGTTTAAGCATTTAATTTAAGCAACTATCTGTATCCTTTTCTGTTCACTAACTCATTGCATTGTATTGTCATTTAACAATTGACATAATCAGTTTTCTTTTCCTTTTATAAATTACAAGGCAGTAGGTTGATAGTTATTGATCCATATCTGCTGCTGTATGATTTCTGCTGCATTCTGATTTGTTGAGCTGGTTGTGCACAAGAAGGAATTTTACCGTCCAAATCCATATATATAGTAGTTTGTTTAACCGGGAAATAAAGAGCATATATATTTGCAAGGTTATGTTGAGATGAAAGTCTCAGCAAAATTGTCTTTTATCCACTACAAACATTGTGAAGGTTTCATGTCGATTTGTTATTGTGTTTCTTTACTTGTTGAAAGAAGGTACACTGTATTGACTGAAGTTGGTGGCATATTAATAAGTGGATATTAGGTTGTAGGCATTTCAAAAAATCATGATAGCAAATTTATCATTAATTTTATGAGAAATTATGATTGCCAACATATCTTTCCTCAATTCTTCCCCATCTCTATGGTTTGACACATCTGAAAGTTGAAGAAGGTCCTGTTAATCATATCTCCATCTCTTTCGTTATGACAAAATTGAGCATTTGTGATTTTGGGTCTATTGAGGGAGATCTTGGGGCATGAGAGAAATTGCCCTGCATTTGTCAAATGAGTGAAGAAGGCAAGGAAATATTAAAAAGCAAATACAATTTATTTAAAGAATTTTAAACCTTTCAAGGTAGAAACTTTTACTAGATAGGTATTCATAGGTATTATATCTCTTTATAACAGGTATTCTTTCCATAGATGTGCGTGTGTATATATATAATATAAATAGATTGAAAAATTAAGTAGATTTTGATGTGTAAGATGCTATAATTCACTATGCTGAAGGTTTAATGATTCAATCATAATAGATTAATGGTATATTTGTATTTATATAGTCTGTTTTCCCAATCCAAACATATGCAGTATCAGTATGTCACACTTGGAAACACGGTACTGGGAGGTTAAGATGTACGCTTACCACTACTCCAAGGAGTAGAGAGCCTGTTTAATGTTTTAGATGTTTTAGAAATTAACAAAATATAAAAATAATTTAGGTCCTGGTTTTTTTTATATGCATCTGAATTCTCTTTTTGGCAGTTCATTTGTACAACAACCATAATGTCTGTTGAGTGTGTAACTCTATGGATTGGTATGCAGTTATAGTTAAAATTATATTGGTTTTGGTTCAGCAGTCTTTTTCATGCAATATTAAGGATGGAGAAGTTAGTAATTTATTGACTCTTATCAGTTCTTTAGGTGCACATCATATTGCCTCCCATCTTAGTAAAAACTGTCCGGACAATGTGTGATGGTCTAATTTTTTGTCAAATGACACTTTGTGGCACGAGGTATTACTTTAATGGGAGACGTATCTAAATTCAAAATTTTATTGTTCTCCCAGGCCCATGCAGCTTCAGCTGTGCTCAATTTTAGCGAGAATTGTACACCAGATATACTAACGCCTTACTTG
This sequence comes from Oenanthe sinensis, assembly GCA_028671895.1. Lineage (NCBI taxonomy): Eukaryota > Viridiplantae > Streptophyta > Magnoliopsida > Apiales > Apiaceae > Oenanthe > Oenanthe sinensis. Next base: position 11,414,124 of record CM053814.1, read on the forward strand.
GATGGAATAGTGAGCAAGCTTCTTGTACTTCTCCAGGTATGTGACAGCTGAGCCAAGAGCTATATTGAGTGTAAAATGGATATTGAGATCCTTATCCGTCAGATCTTTTTGATAATATTTACTGCTGTTCAACAGAACGGTAAGCAAATGGTACAAGAGGGGTCCTTGACTGCTCTTGCCTCAGTTGCCGACTCATCTCAGGTATATATATAGTATACTATAATGGTTTGGTTTACAGCTAGCAATTCAAAATTTGCGTATGTGCTTTGGGCAACTTTATGATGTGTGGTTTGTCAATAGGAGCAATTTCAAAAGTATTATGATGCAGTTATGCCTTACTTGAAAGCTATTCTAGTAAATGCGAATGACAAATCCAACCGAATGCTTCGTGCAAAAGCAATGGAGTGCATTAGTCTGGTGGGAATGGCTGTTGGAAAGGAGAAGTTCAGGGATGATGCAAAGCAGGTATTTTCTTTTTTTCTTTTTAGTAATTTCTTTCAGGTAAAAGAAGGAAGTTTGCATAAGATTCTTCATGTCTCCAAATTCTAATGATACTGGTGAATACAAGGTGATGGACGTTCTTATGTCGTTACAAGGATCTCAACTGGAGACGGATGACCCTACTACAAGCTACATGCTACAGGCATGTCTGTTTTATCATTATTAATTTATTACCAAGTGACTGTTTATATATATATACATATATATATGATAATAAGGATCCTGAGATTAACCACAGGAAACTTTCCTGAGATATTTAATTAAACTATGCCGTACTAATACTTTCATGTTAACTGATTAGTGATTACCTAGACCCAGTAATAAAACAAAAATAAGTCAATTTTGAAAGCCAACGGAATAACAAGTTTTTACATGTGTAGTAATATATGTATTAAACTTTTGAAAGAAACAAATTTCTCATGAAAAGATATGAACATGAACATTTAAAATGATTGGTTGTTTATCATTTTGGTCTTTGAATAAAGTAATTTATTCAAATGAACAAAATATATATTTCAAATAATTGTCATGACTTAAAAAAGATAAATAGTTGCTTAGCAAAAAGAAAGAAAGATAAATAATTGACTTATCTTATGCAACACTGCCTAATTTGTAAAAACAATACGTGAAGTATTCCTTCGGTAGTACTTCACGAAATTAATAGAATAGTAATAGTATTATTATTTTTTCTATAGAATTCTTAAAATTGTTTTTTTACCAATATATACCTTATATAAATAGTAAAGATTATTTATTTGTTTAATGTGAGATTCCTTAGATGCCTTTTTTTAACATATCCAGTACAAATTGTTAAAGAGAATAATTAATGTCAAAATTGTGAATTGTCCTACTAGGAGTAACCATCTGATTACTTGTTTCTCATGTTCCTCAATTCAAACCCTTCCCTAAAATTGTGAATTGAGTAACATGAGAAACAAGTAATCAGATGGTTACTCCTAGTAGGACATGGTTTTACTAAGTATCTCAGGAAAGTTTCCTGAGGTTAATCACATGATCCTTACTCTCTCTCTCTCTCTCTCTATATATATATATATATATATATATTTTCCTCGACGGTGACTGAGAATAATTTTCCTCTTTTACAGGCATGGGCGAGACTTTGCAAGTGCTTGGGACAGGATTTTCTTCCTTATATGAGTGTAGTCATGCCTCCTCTGCTTCTGTCTGCTCAACTGAAGCCTGATGTAGTTATTACTTCTGCAGATTCAGATGATGCAATTGATGAATCTGATGATGAAAGGTTTGTTGTGACAATTTTAATAATATATATTCGTGGGCATTGCAACAAATTGATTACAAATTTACCTGAGTCGGAACAAGGCTATTTTAAAACATTGCAGGCAGTATTTGATTGCGTTAGTTGACGTGTATTTCCTCATTTGTAGCGGGGTTTATATAACAAATATTTCTTCCTTACTAAAACTTCAATCTTCATATAATAATGTTACTCTCCCATAGTGGCCAACTGAAATTGCCTTAGCTGGTAGGATCGTAGTTTGTAGTTTAGTCAATGTATAGATGGCAGGGTCTTGATGACGATTACCCCAGATTTAGCACTCTGCAAGTTTTTGCGGGTATGAAGTGACATTAAAGCTGCACTTCACTTATCTGGGGCACTGTTACATTAGCTATTGGAGCAGTGATGGGATATTACAGAAGTGTAGTGGCCATTGTAGCATGCAATTTGAGGCTGAATATCATCATGTTGCTCATAAACCATTTTTTGTGCGAACAGTCTATTAGTTCATAGGAATCTGTCTGGTTTAAGATAAAACGTCCCAGAGGCGTACCCAAGATTTTTGTATATTGGGGCTACGCGGTTAATATACGTATTCTCGAGCAACTTGGGTGATGGAGTACAGCAGAGAAATTTTTGTAAAGTTTTGTGTGTATTTTTTTCTCTCACCTTTACATTTCTAGCAGATTGAATGATAGGGAAGAAAAATAGACAAGATGACAATTTCCAGTTAGATGTTTTTAATTACAATAATTTGAGTAAAGATTAATTACATAGAATTTGAATACTCGCACACAATTTTTTCCATTGAGTTCGAACTTTTAAACTCTTACCATTATCAAAAGATCCTTTAGGCTCAACTTGGTTTTTTTCCTTGAGGAGCACACAAAATATAAAGATGTATAGAATAAATAATATTATAACAACAAACATGTAATATATACATAAATAAAGATATGAGAACTGAATATTACATTTATTATTTTATTTGTTTAATTCATTAGGCTTTATTTGACGCTCTTTTAAACAAATTATTTTATAAATATTTTTTTTCCTTTTGTAATTGCAACGGAGGGCTATAGCAAAAATCCAAAAGCTATAGCAATTCTTTTAAAAGAAAAAAATTTAGCACTAGGTCAGAGTTCACTGGGGGTTATAGACTTCACTCGTCCAAAGGCGGGTACGCCTCTAGCTATCGCTTCAGTGATAGAAGACAACCTCGTGATGTAGCTAATCCTTTTGAAGCAATGTAGTTTGCCTCCTACATTACGTTGCCGATGTTATTAAATTGGAGAATCATCCATTCATCATTTATTAGATCTCTCATCCTCTAATTACTTGGGTCATAAATTAAGCTTACTGCAACATGTTCTAATTGTATCTACGTATGTATAGCAATTTGGTCCATAATTTTTTATGGAGAATATGAATCTTTGTTTTGCATTGAACTTGTAATAGGTAATTTATATGTTTGTGCTGTTAAAGAGTGTCTCAGTTCTAATCATTGTTTGCAGCATGGAGACAATCACCCTAGGTGATAAAAGAATCGGGATAAAGACCAGTGTCCTCGAGGAGAAAGCAACAGCTTGTAACATGCTATGCTGCTATGCTGATGAGCTGAAGGAGGGATTTTTTCCATGGATTGATCAGGTTGATTTTGAGGAGATTTATATGTATTTGTCATATAAGTTTCCTGTGGTAAACCTTTGTTTTATTTGTTGTACCTGTATGGTACAGGTTGCCCCAACTTTGGTGCCACTCCTTAAGTTTTATTTTCATGAAGAAGTTAGAAAAGCAGCTGTTTCAGGTTCATATATACATATTCCTGCTTTTGGATTCTAATGAGTAATTTGTGATTATGTGGACATATAAGTATACTTTTGTAGTCTAACATATATATATTCGTGTCTAGCCATGCCGGAGCTGTTGCGTTCTGCAAAATTAGCCTTAGAGAAAGGACTTGCTCAGGGTAGAAATGAGTCTTATTTGAAGCAATTGTCTGATTACATAATACCAGCCCTGGTGGAAGCTTTACATAAGGTGTTGGTTGTTTGTAGTGCCTGAGTTTTATTTTTGGTCACCAATATAAAATGTGGAGAATGTTATACTCATTGTTTGGCTATAACTTGTATCAACTGATATATTGCAGGAACCTGATACAGAAATTTGTGCAAGTATGTTGGATGCGTTAAATGAATGCGTTCAGGTTTGTTGATTTGCAACCGTGATTTAAGATTCTAAATTATTGCTAAAGGTTTGCAATATGAGAATAAGAAGGGTTGTTAGGGGAAGAAACAACCTTAGCACTAATGGAAATGGATTATTGATGATGAACAACAATTGAACTGCTTATAAACGGGGGAAATTGATGTTTATGTTTTTTATTCCTTCAATTAGATAATCACAGAGGTGGTTGTGATCTTGAATTTTTTTCCTTTCTCATTAGTGTTCCCATACCCCTACTTTCGTTAGTAGCATGACCTCTTGTACTCTTTTCAGTCAACTTGGTTGATATCACAGTCTCGGATCTTCTTGTATGTGTTACAAATTTGAGCAATGTAGAAAACATATGAACAAATAGCATTTGAGAAGATGTGGTTTATGTTCTGAAATTCTGATTTGTGCTCTGTGTTGATGTCTATTTTTGTCTGTATATGTACCAAATTTGCTCCAATAGTTAGCGTCCCACAGATATCTACTAGATGGTCCCCACATATATTCAGTACTTGTTAGTGTAATGAAATAGGTTTGAATAGTGTATACTTTTAATACAAAAATTTGTGTTTTATCCATTTTGAGGGGGTGCCAAAAGTTGGCAATTTCTCTTGGCACCCTTTGTGCACTCTTGTAACTCTAGTAGGGAGGCTCCCCAAATTGCCATGCCACATAGATGGTGACGCCCTTCTTGGCACACCTATTGGTGGTGTTTTAATAATATTTTAATACTAATCTATTTAAAATAAGTTCCTAAATAAATCTGTTAAGTTAAAAACCGATTATTACTCAACCATGAACTAAAGAGTTATTAATATACTGACATGTCCTGGTTCCACATCTAGGAATACAGAAGCTCTTTATTGCTAGTATTGCATTATTCGTGCTTTTGTTTAGCAGTTCCTACTTTTCTTTGATTGGCCGTACAAGATTTAATCTAAATGTTGTTCTGTCAGATCTCTGGTTCAATCCTGGATGAGAGCCAAGTGAAAAGCATTGTGGATGAGATCAAACAGGTTATAACAGCAAGTTCAAGTAGGAAAAAAGAAAGAGCGGATAGAGCCAATGCGGAAGACTTTGATGCTGAAGAGGGAGAGTTGCTTAAAGAGGAAAATGAGCAAGAGGAAGAAGTTTTTGACCAAGTTTGTTTTCTATAACCATAAATAAGTTCACACGTGCACCCACACTATGTAGTTGCAATAATAACAATAAATTTTTCTGATCATTGTCGTTTATCTTTTTCTATTCATAATTAATGATATATTGTTATATACATCTCGTGCTTAGGTTGGTGAAATTTTGGGAACTTTGATCAAGACATTTAAAGCCTCATTCTTACCTTTCTTTGATGAGCTATCATCATATCTATTGCCTATGTGGGTAAGTTGTGAGACTGGTTGAATTGCTGCTTCTTCAGGTTTTTTAGTCCTTTATAATACTCGTTGAAACTTGTGCAAAACAACTTTTTTAATAGCATTCTTCATGTGCTCACTTTGCAGGGCTTGGACAAAACGGCAGAAGAGAGGAGGATTGCAATTTGTATTTTTGACGATGTTGCTGAACAGTGCCATGAAGCAGCTCTCAAGTATGAAGACTTTGTGCCCTTATATATATTGTTAGTTCTAGAAGATTATCAGTATGACAGTGATCTTTGTTTATGACAGGTATTATGAAACATATCTTCCGTTCCTTTTAGAAGCTAGCAATGATCAAAATCCTGATGTTAGACAGGTTTGCATAATAATATCCCAGTTGTAATGCATTTAGTTGCTAATGCTATATGTTCGCATTGTAAGTAGTTGTTTCCATTATATCAGGCAGCTGTTTATGGACTTGGTGTTTGCGCAGAATATGGTGGTTCTGTCTTCAAACCACTTGTTGGGGGTAATTTACTTTCCTACTGCTCAGTACATGACTTTGTAAATTTGTATGTAGTGTTTCTAATGGACTCCAAATTTCTTTTCCTCTTGTGTTTTGCACCTTGTTCAGAGGCTTTATCAAGGTTAAATGCTGTGATAAGGCACCCAAATGCACTGCAATCAGATAATGTTATGGCATATGATAATGCTGTTTCTGCTTTAGGGAAAATCTGCCATTTTCATCGTGATAGTATTGACTCAACTCAGGTAGTTCTGACATCATACCAAGATTTCTTTTATGTCCAGTCTTTTCTCAAATTTGTAAATTGTGTGGACTAGTTAATAGGAGAATTTGTCGTTTAAGCTGCAAATCGTGAATTACTTTAAAATCTAAAAATAAACTTCTGAGCAATGGATCTCAGGGTAATTTTTTTTCCCTTCAAGTCCAGTCCCCCCCCCCATGTTTCTGCCTAATGAATTGAAGCGGAACACGGAGTTTTGCTATTATTTTTGTTTATTTTATATTTATTTGTAAAGATAAATTAGTAATGACGAATTTACTTTGAATATATTAGAATTAGATAATTATCAGCTTTTATTAAATATAGTATAGAGAATTGTTAGGTAATAGTAAAGTAATCGATGAGGATTTGTTTGCTATATTTTAGGATCTTACTTGTTCACCAAGTTTTAGGATTTTTATATAAACAATTGTAAACGTCATTATTGAATAGAGATGAATGTTATGAATTGATTTTTATTGGATAAATCTGAGGATTTATTTGTGATTCCACCGATTCCCTGTGGAGATAGGCAGATAGCTACTTGCCCCTTTCCCACCCTTCATGAATAGTTGTTTTTGCACTTCATTTGCTTTTGTTCTTCTACTACTTTTGCAAAGTTAATATGTAGTCATACCATGATGCTTTATTGTGAGACCTTCAGTTTCATGTAAAATACTTGTGTGTGATATTAGACAATGCTTTCATGTTTGACACTTCAATACTTCATTCTTAGTATTAACCCATGGTAGAACTGAAGGATACACTTATTGGGCTATTCGGAGTATATAGTTCCAACAAAATTATTAATCTTAGTCTGTGCAAACACCTATGATGTTCAATATTTTTCTATATAACCATTGATGGTACCCCTTTTCCTTTCCTTTCCCTACCTTTCTTTATCTTTCTCAATTCATGTAAGTTTGCAAAGATAGGTGTAGACATCTTAGTCCAAATTCTCGTGCTGCAACTTTTCCTGAAAGACAAATTAGTTTTGCAGTTAGACTGGACTCTTGAAGTTCTTTGTAGATGGACAGTTTGTCAAATGTTAAAAATATATATTATTCATTGACTGGCTTTCCTGAACACATTAAGGTTTTGGGTGAGTTGGTCACTAACATGGTATTAGCGTTTAGGTATACGAACTTTTTTGAGTTCTGAGCCCTGTTCTCCCAATATTTTCAAAATTTTAATTTGACACTAAGGTTATGCCCATGGGCTTCCGGACTCTCCCATTTGACTCTCCGATTTTTCCCTCATACCTATGTTGACCGAACATTAGGTGGGTGTGGGTATGAGATCTAAGTTGACACTTCATCTTACAACAATCCAAGTGCAAAATACTATAAAAAGGCCCTGGAAGTTACAACTTGTTTGTAGAGATCATGATCACTTTTTCTATATTATCCTTTGATTTCATGCAATGGATATGCCATATATCCATTAAGCTCAAATCCAAATTTTCAAGCGTGACTTGTGAAGCGCCATCAAGCGCACGTGTTCTTTGCCAGTTGCCACAGAAAAAAATTAATCAGAAATAAAACTAGACAATAAACATGGCATAGTCTTAACTTTCAAACATAGTATAGCATATCTAACATAATAGAAATGTCAATAAATAAGCAAGCAGCCAAGCATCAATCAATAATGTTCAACATTTCAAAAGCTCCAGAGCAATTTAGCTTAATCTCCAGCCCCTTATGTCATCGCTCTTCCTCTTCCTCTTCTTCTTCATCTATTAGAGTTGAAGAGGAAGCTCATTGAGTTGCATTTGAGGTTCCTTATGAGGGTATATAAGTATGTGTGTGTTTTTGGCTTAGGCGGTTCACCAGCAGTTTTTTTCCAATTCCAAAAATGCACATATTTGAATTGCCACCTTGCGCCCAAGCTCAATTAATCGCACCTTTAACAACACTGCCCATGCCTGCACCCATGTCCACTAACACCTGTACCCGAGTGACCGAGTCCGGGTAACGTAGCAGGCTAGCAGGTCGACCTGGCCTTCCAGTGATGGGGAGTTAAGGGGATTAAATATTCTTAAATATTTAATTCCAGCACTAGCACAGCCCAATGTGGCCTTAGAGTGAGGGGGAGTGAATATTCTGTACTTATTCAATCCCAGTGTGGCCTTAAAGTGAGGGGGAGTGTTAAAAAGATATGAGATCCATTAAGTATCTGTTCCCAAGAAAAGTTTTGGCGAAGCTGGTCAGTCACTGTAGTATTTATTCATTGTAATTGCAACGTAGCAGTTATTTTTCTAATTCTAGAAGACTAGAACATTTTTCTTTCTGTAGGCTTATAAAAAAATTGCTAAAACTTGTATGTGTAATGTGTAAAACCAAATCACATTTTCCTCATATTTTATGATTTACCTATTTAACTGTTCTATGATTCTGATTAACTTTTTCATAGGTACGAAGTTTTTTATTCTAGCATTATCTTATTTTTCGAAAGATCCCTACAGATTGTGATTGTTCTTTGTGTTTGGTAGGTTCTTCCTGCCTGGTTAAGCTGCTTGCCATTAAAAGGTGATCTGATCGAGGCAAAAGTTGTCCATGACCTGCTTTGTTCAATGGTAGAAAGGTATAAGGCATTCTGTTCCTATTCAATCTTAGCCTGTTCTGGTATATTGTATGTTAGAGTATAACTTACCTTGAGAGTTATTTAAATTTTCTTGCTGCAGGTCAGATAAAGAGCTTCTGGGTCCAAATTATCAGTATATCCCGAAAATAGTGTCAGTATTTGCTGAGGTGAGCATTCAATATATTGATATGTTTGATACAAGAGCTTGTGATAAATAAAAAAGAAGGGGGCTAACAATGTGAAAACTGAGTATTTTCGGAAAAATAATATTATACAAGCAAGCACAAATAATTAGATTCCTTTGAGTAACCCAAACATATTTACATTCACATGTATTCTATTTTTCTAACTGAAAAGTTTGTACTAATCTAAGCAAGAGCGGGTAATTGGACCGAGCATCATGCAACTTGATTAGTATTCTTTATTAAATTAAGTTATCTAGCTGGAAATATAAGTAGGGTTCGATAATGAAAGTGAACTGTGGCCTAATGCTATGAGCAAATGTCATTCTTCATGCTCTACCAACTGAAGTTTGTCCAATAAATTTGGCAGTATTTTTTCTGTTTATCACGTAGGAAATATTTTCTGCATTTGTTGCAAGCATTATTCCCTTCGTTGATATGGCACTTCTTTTTGCTGTAGGTTCTATGTGCTGGCAAGGATCTTGCCAGTGAACAAACTGCTAGCCGAATGATTAATTTACTGAGACAGTTTCAGCAAACGCTGCCAGCAGATATCTTGTCTGTAATATGGTCATCTTTGCAGCCCCAGCAGCAGCTCGCATTGCAGTCTATGCTGTCATCCTAGCAAGTTGTTATCATGTTGAGCAACTCATTATTTATGGGGAGAATCGTGGTTTGTCCAGTCCGTTTGGTTATCCATTCTTTATCACAAGGGTGTTTCACACATTCAATTTTTTGCATGTGCCCTAACCTATTATTGGTTGTTTGGTTGAGTGTAAATGTCATCCCCACCGGTTTTGTAGCATGTGTAAATTGATAGTGTGCTCTATTGCAGTCATGCATCATCCCAAAAAGGAGCGACCACTATATATGGTTGGTGACTTGTGAAGTTTTGATTGTCGAGCAGATAAAATTCTCGTTGGAGTTTTGATCAAATCTGTCTTTTTCCTTTTTTGATCAAATCTGTCTTTTTCCTTTGCCGAATGTGTAAAATAATATATTGTGAACTATGATTCTTTGGTCAATTTACTTGGTCGCCCAATATATAATTTGAATATTGGCATTTTAATGCTGAAGATATTTGATATTTGGACTTGTGATTGTTGTCCCTATTAATTAATGGCACCGAGGAATGAGTATGCAATGTATATTAATCGTACAAAACTGATCAACAGGAAACATGTGTATTGCGCTATCTCTTCAGTGTTTACTCAATTGCTGGTCATTTTAATGTTCTGTTTAGATGTACGTCGGGGGGTTAGGGCAGATGCATTTGTACTGAAACCTGGAATACCTGCTGACATATTTTGTAATGTACTGGTTGAGCCTGATAATCTACAATTAAAAAACATATTGTGGTCTTGTATTTGGTGAATGATGCTGTTAGTTGAGCAACAGATGCTTTGCTCGTCTTGAATGAATATGCCAAGAGTACATACATGACCATTTAGGGGCTAAACTTTTCACATCAAATGGTAATTTTTTTACACTACTTTTAATGAGCTAGAAGCTAGATTCCATTGATAAAAAGATTCCTATCCACCCTAAGCATACAAAAAAATTAATGAAAATAGTAGTTGAAAAGAGATGGATTGGAGTTGTGTTGTTGGTGGGATAGCATATAGGCAAGTGGCAATGTGGCACGGCATGAAATTAGGCTTCAAAATCAGCTAGGAGTTATAAATAAATAGCAGGCCTTCGTGATAACAACTAATTAGGTTTACAGTTGACCTTGCTTTGTTTAGTTTAAGAAAAAAGAAAGAGTTGGTCCGGTTGGTAGGTAGTATCTTGTATCATCTGTTGCAATGGGACTGTAATTGACTTTGGTTTATCAAAATTTTCTTCTCTCGATCTGTTTGCATGTGGGATTAATTTTTTTTTTTTTCATCTTATTCTTAAATCTTAAGGTGAAGGCTTTGCCCATGCCTCTTTATATCTTGACATGTGTTCCCCAGTTTATATTTTAGGGATAAAAAAAATAATTGATACTATAGATATCCGATTCTTTACAATTAGATTGAATTTTAGTGGAATTTGAAATTTTGGATATAGATATGGATTTATAAATTTGAAAAAGTTTGGATTTAAATTTTAGGTTTATCGAATTAATATTTGACTTGGAATTTGAAATATAATATAAATCCGATATTTATATACATACACATATATAATATTTTATTAAAAGAGTAGGTCAGTTTCTGCATATTGTTCCATCAAATTAATATTTGTGTGTCTGCTTGTTTTTACCATGCCTAATTACAAAATGGACTTTAAATTATTAATGCATGGAGTTATATTATACGGAGTAGTAGAATAATTATTGTTCTGATTTTGAAGGTTAATCATGGGAATCTGGTGAAGCTAGAGGGTTTCTGCATAGACCCTGAAGATGCAAATTGCTATTTGATATATGAATATATCGAAAATGGTTCTCTTCGTTCATGGTTACACAGCAGCCGTAGTAAAGAATTGAGCTGGAAAATGAGGTTGAAAATCGCCATTGATGTGGCGAATGGTCTCCAGTACATTCACGAGCATACGCGACCACGAGTTGTGCATAAAGACATCAAAAGTAGTAACATTCTCCTAGATGGTAACATGAGAGGCAAAATTGCCAATTTTGGACTAGCAAAATCTGGTTGCAATGCCATAACAATGCACATTGTTGGTACTCAAGGTTACATTGCACCTGAATATTTAACTGATGGTGTGGTTTCGACAAAAATGGATGTTTTTTCTTTCGGAGTTGTGTTGCTTGAACTTGTTTCGGGCAGAGAGGCGATCAATGAAGAAGGGAAAGTTCTGTGGTCGACGATAGATGGTATATTAGAGAGGAAAAGTGGGAAAACGGAAAGATTAAGGGAGTGGATGGATGAAAGTCTTTGTATCGAGGAATCATATACGATGGATAGTGTAGTGAATGTTGTGTCTGTGGCGATTGCTTGTTTGCATAGAGATCCCACGCGGAGGCCTAGCATGATGGACATTGTTTATGCATTGTGTAAGAGTGATGATTTATTTTCTGATCTTTCGCAAGATGGATCATCGCCACGGTTAATTTTTGCTAGATAAGTACTAAGATTTGTTTTGCTGGTGTATATTCGAGATCCTTGTTAATGAAGGTTAGCATGTAAAATGTGATTGAAACTGATATGTTATCAAGTGAATAAAAGAATCCCGTGTTACTGTTACCTGCAAGTTTTGATCTATGCTATTAGCTTGGTCCATTTATAATCTTAAGAACTCATAATCAAATTAGCTTTATATCGGGTTTAATCTGATATGAATGTTGATGAACTCCGTAAGTTTAATTGTTCTTAGGGTTGAGAGCATCTCCAAGAGCCTTTAAGAAACTCTAAACAAGCTCTTAAATTAAATATAGAGAGTATGACAAAAAATTGAGTTCCAAGAGACTCCCAGTGACTCCTAAAAATCTTAGAGTCTCTTCTCTCTCCCAGGAGCCTACACATGGCTTTTAACTGGTTTTTATTAATAAAAAATCCATTCCCTCCGAATCATCCATTACATTTCTCTCTCATTTTATCATAGTGGGGGTCCAAATATGAATAAAAAATAAAATAGAGAGGAGATATAAAGAGTATTGTTGAAGAGTATCTTTGGAGTTGACACTCTTAATAATGTATTAACTTACTAGGAGCTTAATTATTTATATTATATTTAGGAGCCAATTAAGAAACTATTAGAGACGCTCTAAGGAGCGAAAATTTTAGATGGAGGACCAAATAAGCCCTGTATTTTAATATACTCTAAATAAGCTCTTCATTTTAAAAATATAGGTTCAAAATAGCCCTTATGTTAGATTTAATTACTTATTGTTAAATATATGTTTGAAATTTGAAAAAAATGATATTTATTTATAAATTTTATTTTAAAATACTATAAGACCAAAAAGGTTATATTATAAAATGAGTTTGAGGGTAAAAATAATTGAACAACTAGGGTCAAATATTGATTTGAAATTTGGCGAAAATGATATTTAACTATTTATTTGAATTAATTCGATTTTATTATATAATTATTTCAAAATTCAAATATGTGTTAACATTATTTTTTATTAATTAGTTTGGAATAAAATTAATCAGAGAAATCAATATCGAATTGTAACATTATTGTATACACAAATATGTCTTTTTTTACTTATTATAATTTTTTTAAACAATATCTTGATATTTTAAAAATATTTTATTATAAATTTTTAGTGTTATTAATAATATCATAATCGGTAAAATATATTACTATTGATTATTTATTAAACTTAATTTTATAATTGTTATTTAAAACTATTGTACTGTGAGAAAAAATGTCAGTAAAAAAAGTGTTGTCACAAAAATCAAATAACTGTTGAGTTATATTTTTGATTTCAGTATGTTTTAATATATAATACATAAAAATAATGTTTTTTGAAATATTTGGAAAAGATATGAGTTATGGGTAACTTTTAGATTAAAAATACTTTTTAAAAAAATATTAAACAATTTTTTACGTGTTTTTCAACAAAAAAATTATTGTGTGCTACATAATCAACTAGACTACATTTTTTCCCTTCAATTTTTGGATACTCAAAATTAATAATTTCAATCCAATCCAAAGCCCAATAAATTTGAATTAAGAAATTGAGTTTTGAAAATTCGACTGGCCATTAAATTTGACTGGCAGCTATTCAGTCGAATTAAACATATCACATATTATTTATACATTATGATTAACAAAGTCTTGTCTGTTGACATGTGTCTTGTCTGTTGACATGGTGGTGATTCTTGTGTTTATTGTTTATTGTTAAGTCGTATTTGTTTTCAGTATCTCTCGGTTTTTAAAATGGCGGAGCAAAGTAGGATTATTCGTGAGATGGAAGACAGTTTTGCTAATATCCGTTTAGAAGAAGAGGAGGAGGGTGGATTGGCTTATGAGGGGGCTACGGAGGAAGTATTGCCGGAGATAGATATTCGATGGTGTCTTGTAGGAAGATTTCTGACGGATTCCCCAATCGATTTCCAGGCAATGCAACACAAAATGGCCTCGTTGTGGAGACCAGGACGAGGTGTGTATATTAAGGAAATTGAGGTCAATAGGTATATTTTTCAGTTTTATCACGAGGTGGATATTAAAAGGGTTATTGAAGGTAGTCCATGGACATTTGGGAGATTCCACTTGATTTTTGAGCGTTTAAAAGCAGGGGAGGATCCACGTTCTTTGGTGATTAACAGTTTGGATCTGTGGGTGCAGCTTCATGGGATGAACCCAGGATATATGTCACAAAGAGTAGTGAAGGACATTGGCAATTATATTGGTAAGTATGTGGAGGCGGATAACAATAATTTTATAGGAGTTTGGAGGGACTATCTTCGAGTCCGGGTATCGATTTCATTAGATGTTCCTCTAAAAAGAAGAATGAAGTTGAGAAAATCTGCAGGTGATTGGTGCTGGGTGAATTTTAGGTATGAAGGAGTACCCACATTTTGTTTTATATGTGGGTTGATGGGACATAATGAGAAGTTTTGTGAGAAAATCTTTGAAACTCCTGTAGAAAGCATTGAAAAGCCATATGGTATTTGGATGAAAGCAGAACCAAGGAGAAGAAATCATACGATAGGGTCGAAATGGCTGAGACAGGGAGGAGATTTTCCGGTGGGTGATACGGCGGTGGAGAAAGACAGTAGGATGGGGGACGTGGGGGCCGAAATTAGTGCTGGAAATAAGGAGAATTCCAATCAATCAGGGACTGGGATAGATACGATTGGAGTCAAAGGAGGGAAAGAGATTCATGCTAAAATTGGTAACGAGATTAAAGGAGCAACAAATAACAACTTTTATCCAGCTAGCCAAAATTCAAAAAATAGGTTGGAGGGAGAAAAGATTTAAATGATGGGCTTGTAGTATTGGATCCGAAAAGAAGACGAGTGGATGGGCTTGAGGTTAATGGGCTTAGTACAGATAATATGCTGGGTGATATACCAATGGAGGAGAGAAATGGGCTTGACACGGAGAACCAAAAAAACTTGACAGAGGCGGGTACTGCAATGCAGGCCCGCCTAGGATCATGAGTATTTGTAACTGGAACTGTCGTGGGGTCGGCCTCCCTTCGAGTATTCGGTTCCTTAAAAACCTGGTGTATCAGGAGAGGCCATCGTTTATTTTTCTGTGTGAAACAAAAGATAATAAAGGAAGAATGGAAAAGATAAGGAGAGAGTTGGGGTTCGACGGAATGCTAGTTGTTGATCCTATTGGTCAGAGTGGGGGTTTGGCATTTTTGTGGAGAGGAAAAGATCAAGTTCAGCTTCGTAGTTTATCAAGGAATCATATTGATGTGGAAGTGTGTATAGAGGACAAGGAAAAGTGGAGATTAACCGGAATATATGGTGAACCAGATCGAACTCAAAGACGGAAAACCTGGGATCTCCTTAGGAACTTGGCAAGAGACTCAAATCTCCCATGGTGTGTTATTGGGGATATGAACAATGTTACATCGCAGAGTGACAAGCATGGAGGTGCTCTGTATTCAGACCGATTGATTGTCGGTTTCAATGGGGTGATTGAGGAACTAGGGTTGATAGATATGGAGCTGGTTGGGCACCAGTTCACCTGGGAGAAGGGGAGGGGTACTGATGAGTGGATGGAAATACGGTTGGACAGGGCTTTATCATCTGGGGAATGGCTTCAATTGTTCCCTCTTGCGAAGCTTTATAATCTTGAAGTTACGTCTTCTGATCACAGCCCTATACTGCTAGTGCCCGACGTAAAAGAGAAGGGGGTGGAAAAAAGAAGATTTAAGTTCGAAAACGCATGGTTAACTGAACCTATGTGCAGACAGATAGTTACTGAAAGTTGGGAAGAAGAATGGGGGGAGAGTATTCAGCAAAAGGTGAAAACTTGTAGTGAATATTTAGAGAGTTGGGGTAAAGAAGTTACTTCAAAATTCAGTAGTCGTATTAAGAGTTGTAAAGTTGAGCTAAAGAGACTTAGAAGAAAAAGGGATAAGGCTTCGATTGACAGATATAAGGAAATGAAGGAGAGGCTGTTCATTATTCTAGAACAAAAAGAGATATATTGGCGTCAACGCTCGAAGCAATTATGGCTACAATCAGGGGACAAGAACAGTAGATTTTTTCATGCTTCTGCGAGTGCTAGGAGGAGAAGTAATCAGATTCAGAAGTTGAAGAATGGGGAGGGAGAATGGGTTGAATGGGAAGGGGGACTAGAAGAGCATATAACTGAGCATTTCGGTCATTTATTCTCTGCAACTCAAGCGAATTGGCAGGAGGTGGTAGATTGTGTTGACAGTCGAGTAACGGTGGATCAAAACGCGGAGTTAATGAAGAATGTTACAATGGAAGAGATAAAAAGTGCGTTGTTCCAGATGAATCCAGACAAAGCGCCGGGTCCGGATGGAATGACCCCGGCCTTCTATCAAAAACATTGGTCCATTGTGGGTAACGATATAGTATTATTGGTAGCAAGATTTTTCCAAGAAGGTGTCTTACCAACGGGTTTGAACGAAACAAATATTGTGCTCATTCCAAAGAAGAAACACTCGACTCAAGTGGGTGATTTACGCCCTATATCGCTCTGTAATGTGTTGGTGAAGGTCATAACTAAAGTTTTGGCAAACAGAATGAAATATATCTTGGACGGTATTGTGTCGGAATGTCAAAGTGCTTTTATACCAGGAAGACTTATCACAGATAATATCATGGTTGCGTATGAGATGACACATTACTTGAAACGAAAACGTAGAGGTCGGGAAGGACATATGGCTATAAAAATGGATATGAGTAAAGCTTACGATAGAATTGAATGGGATTTCTTGAGGGAGATTCTGGGTAAGTTAGGTTTTCATGATTGGTGGGTCCATTTGATAATGCAATGTGTGAATTCGGTCTCTTATCGTATCATCCATGGGGTTAGAGAAATGGGGCCGATTGTTCCGAGTCGTGGGCTTCGTCAAGGTGACCCATTGTCACCTTATTTGTTCATACTGTGTGCGGAAGGTTTAACAGCTTTGATTAATAGGTTTGAAAGGCAAAGTTTGATTCATGGGATTAAGATAAGTCGACAAGCTCCAAGTGTAAGTCATATGTTGTTTGCTGACGATAGTTACCTATTCTGTAAAGCAAGTGAGAATGAAGCTTTGGGAATAGTAGATTTACTTCAAATCTATGAGGAGGCTTCTGGTCAAAGAGTTAACGTCGACAAATCGTCGATCTTTTTTGGCACGAATGTCTCACAGGGAATCAGGAGCAGTATTTGTCGAATATTGCAAATGAATGAGGCGGATGGGAATAGTAAATACTTGGGTCTGCCTAGCTTAGTGGGACGTAATAAGTCAAGTGTGTTGGGGTTTCTTAAAGATAGGATTAATAACAGAGTTCATTCTTGGAAAGAGAAGTGGGTTTCACAGGATGGAAGAGAAGTGTTAATAAAAAATGTGGCGCAGGCACTGCCATCTTATGCGATGAGTGTTTTCTTATTACCTCTAGAAATCACGAAAGACTTTGAACGAAGCTTAACAAGATACTGGTGGGGTGGTGGCTCAAAATCAGGATCCGGGATACATTGGATGGCTTGGGACAGAATGAACAAGCACAAAGCAACTGGTGGTTTAGGATTCAGAGATTTCCATGATTTTAATTTAGCTTTGTTGGGAAAACAAGGATGGAGGTTTATATCAAGGCCCCAAAGCTTAGTAAGTAGGGTGTATAAGGCGCGTTATTTCTCAGATGTTCAGTTTTTGGAGGCGAACTTGGGTAACAACCCTAGTTTCATCTGGAGAAGTATTTGGGAGGCAAAAAATGTGGTGAAGGCTGGTGTGAGGTGGAAGTTGGGTTCAGGGATTTCAGTAAGAGTAAGGGGTCAGCCTTGGCTTCAAGACGAATGTAACCCATATATCACTAGTGAGCTGCAAGGTCTAGAGCATATCACGGTTTCATCGTTAATGAAGTCTGGAGAGCGTCAATGGGAAGAAGAAATAGTGCTGGATTTATTCAATTCTAGAGATCAACAGTGCATCCTCAACACGAGAATTGGAGGTGAGGATGAAGAAGATATGCTGTACTGGGGTCAGGAAAGCAGTGGGGAATATTCTGTTAAAAGTGCCTATAGGATGATTCAAGCTCAGAAAGGTCTTTGGCAAATCTCGAATTATAATAGCGTTTGGAGAGACTTATGGCGCATAAAGGCTCCTCCAAAAGTCTTAAATTTGGTTTGGCGTGCTCTCTCAAATGTACTGCCTACAAAAACTAATCTGTATGCTAAATTTGTTCCTGTTACGACCATGTGTCCTATTTGTGATGGTGGAGATGAGACTATTATGCATGCGTTGGTGGAATGTCCGTTTGCAGATAGTTGTTGGCGTAAGAGAGATGGGATGTATCAAGGGATGGATGCTGATAATTTCGTTGTATGGTTACAGCGAAGGTGGGATCGAGTGAATCAGGAGAATCGAACTGAGATTGCTTCTTTGTGTTGGTCCATTTGGAATGCTAGAAACAAGGTGGTTTGGGAAAATAAAAAATCTTCAGTGGATGGGGTGGTGGTATCGATGAGGCAGTATCTTGCAGAGTGGAATAGTGCCCAGAAGTTTACTACACAGGCTCTGTACCAGTTTGTTGAACATGGTGGTGGAGTTCAGTCCTAGGTTAAGCCAAAAAATGGTGCAGTCAAGATAACGGTCGATGCAGCGACATTTGCTGAAAACTCTTCTTATGGTATTGGCATGTTAGCACGGGATGATAAGGGGGAGGTGGTTTGTGGTAAATCGGACTTGTTTCAGGGCAGTGCGCGTCCAGAATTTGCAGAAGCAATGGCAGTGAAGGAAGCTTTGAGCTGGAGCCAGTTAAACAAATGGAAGGAAGTGGTGCTTGAATCCGACTGTTTAGCAGTAGTGCAGGCAATTAGGAGCTCTGTCAATATGAGATCACCATTTGGCCAGGTGATAAAGGAGTGTCGGGAGATGCTCAAAACATTAAACATTACAGTGTTTCATATTAAACGATCGGCTAACGAGGCTGCTCATTTCTTAGCTCGAGAGTCAAGTTCTTTTCCCGGTCGAGTGTTTGATGGGAGTTCTGTTCCTGTCAATTTAGTTCCTATTCTGTTGAATGATTTGCAGTATTAATACAATTCATTTTTCGTCAAAAAAAAAGAAATTGAGTTTTGAATTTAGATTTACTTTTAAAATCCGAAATTATTAAATTTGATTTTTCAGAAATCCAACCAAACATGGTCCATTGTAATCCCAAACTTGTAAAAGAAAAAGTAATGCTAAAATATCATGTTAAATTTATTGCGATTTTTCTGCATATGATGAAGATCGGGATTGGTTTTGTGACAGATGAGACTTGAGCTGAATCAAGAATATCTCATTGTATATTCAACGTGACATGTAGTTTCATTCAATTAAACCTAAACGATTACTATGCATCAAACGGTATAATGACGGTCGTGGGCCCCAAAGAACCTTAACGTGTGTGGCATATTGTATCCTACTTGTCCGTACTAAATTATCTGTTATGTTAAATTTATTTTAAATTTTAATTAAAAACTAAATATATTATATAATTAAAAGATATTTAATTTACTTCAAAATATAATGTTTAGTTTTTTCAAATTATAAAAGAATAATTTTTAGTTTTCTATTAAAGTTTAGTCTATTTAATCACAAAAAACGTATAATAAGTAATTTGGAACGGAGGAAATAATACGAAACAGTGAGCATGCATTGATCATTGATGAATGAATGAATGCGGCACATAATAACAAGTACATATATACTATCACCTATAACCTATTTACTGTTAGAACTAGTCTGCACTCAACATTGATAAATCAGTCAACCATATACAAGGAACAACAGAAATGGACAAGATTAATAAGTCTCTGTTCTCATCTATAAATCTTCCCTATTGTCAGCATTTTGTGTGAAGTCAGACCCTTTTCAATTTTCTCACTTCTCTTCCTTTTTCTCTGTTTCTGTCCCAAACATAATGGAACTTGAGTTTCAAACACAGCAAATACAAGTTTCTTCAGTAACCAAACATAAGGAGACAACTAGGACAACCAACAAAAGCAAGTTTCTTGGAGTGAGACAAAGGCCTTCTGGAAAATGGGTGGCAGAGATCAAGAATACAACTCAAAAGATCAGAATGTGGCTCGGGACATTCGATACTGCTGAGGAAGCTGCTCGAGCTTATGATGAGGCTGCCTGTCTTCTTCGAGGCTCCAACACACGGACCAACTTTGTCGATCATATTCCTCTTAGCTCAGCTCTCTCCTTGAAAATCAGGAACCTTCTACATCAGAAAAAGAACCTAAGGCAGAAACAGAAGGAACCCAAAGAAGCCAGTGTCCGAAACAGTTCTGCTACTAAATTCAGTAGTTATAGCTGTACTCTTTCGAGTCCAGTTGATGGGGGCTTAAAAGAAGGTTTGCAGATTTTTAATGATGCATACAAGCCAGATTTAAGCAATTTTGGTGGAGGATTCGATACGGGTAATCCTCACTTTGATCATACATCATGTTGTGATAAAATAAGTAACGCATTTGATCACGAGTATCTTTCACATCAAGAAGATACTGAATTCAAGATGGAAACAAGTAGCGTCGTCAATGAGAATGAGATGATAGATTTTGAGAGGATGAAGGTGGAAAGGCAGATATCAACATCACTCTATGCAATCAACGGAGTGAATGAATATTGGGATAATATTCATGATTGTACTTCTGATGCTCTGTGGGATCTTCAATTGCTGTGTCAAAGTTGACTATCTAGTCTAGCTCTCATTATGTTGCTTTCATTATCTACATAGATTATTCAGTAGCAATTCAAGGGAGATGTGTTGTTTGAGCATTGAGGCTGGTGTTGGATTGTCAAGAATCAAGTTGACATACAAACGGATTACAATTTAAAAACTTATAAGTTAAAAAAGAACTTTAAATAAGAATTGATTTTACTTTAGTTATGCCAAACAAACCTATACATGTCATTGCTGGTGAGAGTTTATCTTAAAGATATCATCAAATAAGAAAAACTTGGTTTTAAGAGGGGGTTACTGCATTCTTAAAGGGAATTATAAAAGTTTCAGAATTTTTTTTATATGGCAAGCAAGTTTTTAAGACAAGCCCTCTCCCTATGCGGCTACCCTCACGTCACACTTTGCATCGACTAAAGCTCGAATCCCCAACTTCCTACCGGTGGAAGAGAGTTGATGCCACCAGACCATTGCTCCTTTTGCTTAAGAAAAAGGAAAATGCCCAACTCAAACAGGTATCAAGGAATATTTATTGTTAAGCAGATAATATTACAGGAATTGTGCTACAATTATGAGCAAGCCTACTAGCTTTTTGCACTGCTTTGGCTATAACCTGATCATGACTAACCAGTGTCAAAAACAGCTTGCACTTTTTTTTATTTTTTTTTGTATGATATTTTATGAAGTTGGATTTAATATTGGTAAGCATTATGGAATTGAAGATAGCATTGTACACATGAACAACATTAATGATGCATCTTGGAAATTGGCAGGCCCTTCATAAATCAGGCGAGGCCTTTCTAAACATAACATGGGAAATCAGTACGAAATAAATTATCTATCTATCTATCTTCTACTCATAGGGGTTGTTTGGTATAACGTAGGAATTAACTTCATCTAGTAAATAGTATTTACCGTTAATATTAAGTTCCTAGGAAATAGTATAATTCCGTTTATTTAATATGGTGGATTTTGTAATTCCTAGATATCAACTTCCCATATATTGTTTGGTATAATTTTTTTATTTTTCATCTCATCTTTTAAAAATTTAAGTTTTTATTAGATATATAACTCGTCTTTCTAATTTTGTGAGTAATTGATGTGGGAAGATTGAATAACCAAGGGGGTTGGGTGAGTTACTTCCCAATTTTAACTTACAGATAAATAACCGTACACCAAACGACCTCTTAGAATATAATATATAATTCTGATATGACCTCATCATTCATATCAGAGCTCAGTGCTAATCATAGGTCAATTCCTTGACATATCTGGCTATGGAATTGATTAAGCTAAAGCTGTGGTGCAGGCCTGCACGGTGCACCCACATATTACCCATCAAGAATACCTCTATTAATCTAAATATAATTTCAATAAATTCCCTTAGGTTGATTATCTGGAATTCTGGTAAGTTCATTCCATCTGGATAGGCAAGATTCTGGTAACAGGAACCCCCTGTTTCACTGTAAAGTTTCTTGCTTCCATCTGAACAGGCAAGAATCCAAGATTATGGTAACAGGGAACCCCCATTTTGCGATGCAGATTGTTCGTTCACCCCCAAAACACACGAATAACAGACTAAATTCAAGAAGAAAAAAGAAATAACAAGAACACTCAAGTAAATTTGTATTTTACTCAGTCAAATAATTAATATAATAATAGCCCGGAGCTACACTCAAGTTATGGTCGACAACCATCAACTCAACAAAGGCACACAACACAGACTACCTAAAGCAGTCTAACCGGAACTTCAGCCTCAAATGCGAAAATATATTTAGTGTTCATTCCTTCTTTTTAAGTTCTATACATACTATGATTTTAATAAGCATAAATATACTTCAAAGTATACAAAAATAAATACTTTTACCAAAATTCTCTTAAAAAATGAAAATTTAGAACAAACCCGTGCCTATAGAGCTAGTTAATATAATAATAACAGCAGAAGGATGAGCTAAATAGGAATGCCCCAACAAAATTTGTAATGATCTTTGATATGTACAAAATTCTAGCATATGAAAAAAAAACTTAGTGTCAGAAAGACCTTAACGAATATATATTACATTCAATTATACCAACGAAACCAAAAGGCAAGAGATCCTGACAGGAGGAAGTAAACACAAACCAATATGCACACTATGCCATACCCTAGACCTCATATCAGTATGCAGCAATGCATACCACCACAGTTTGCAACGGATGTAGCATTAAATATGACAGGGCGCAGGCAACAACAATATTAGCTGATGAAGTACATTAAAGGGAAGCGATACTACTAATTATCCATGCAACTGAAATTCAAAATCTACGGACATTAACCTGTACTGTGGCACAAATATAACATTAAAAACAAAACGTGGACAACATTGCATCAAAAGGACAGTAACAGAGTTATAGCACACAAGAATGCACAAAAGAAAGTGACAAGGGCATCAGCACAAGGCCAATTAAAGTAGCTCAAAAACATGCAGAACAAGTAAATCAATAATCATCGCCCTCTTCTTCATCATCCACACCTTCAGCACCAACTTCTTCATAATCTTTCTCAAGAGCAGCAAGATCTTCACGGGCTTCAGAGAACTCTCCTTCTTCCATACCTTCACCAACATACCAATGAACAAATGCTCTCTTCGAATACATTAGATCGAATTTGTGATCGATGCGTGAAAACACTTCTGCAACTGCAGTGTTGTTGCTGATCATGCAAACAGCTCGCTGCACCTTGGCAAGATCACCTCCAGGAACCACAGTTGGAGCTTGATAGTTAATACCACATTTAAAACCAGTAGGACACCTGTGAATCAAGAAGACAAACTTTACATCAGATATAGCCAAATTAGTTGCAAAACCATGGTGTATATCCATCTGTGTATTTTATTTTTTACATTATATTAAGTAAATAATTAGACTTTGTTCTACTAAACAAAATACACAAGCTTATAGATCTGCTGTCAAAACTTCATCCTCTAAAGGTACCTAATACACATTTTTTTATCATAAATATCCAGGGAAATTATAATACCAAAATTCAACTCCCCCCTCCCTACCGAGAATACGTGTGCAACAAAGGAGACTTTCAATTACGAATATTACTAGGAGGACAACTATGAACTTCTTAACCATAAAAGTCATAGACGAATAACAGGATATAAATACCAATGATGTACATGGTTAATACAATTACTGGTTCAAATTCAAAGAATTAAATAAATATCAGTAAATTAATTTAAAAGTATCTCATTACCAGTCAACAAACTGAACAGTTCGTTTGGTTTTGATAGTGGCAACAGCAGCATTGACATCCTTAGGTACAACATCCCCGCGGTACATCAAACAACAGGCCATATACTTTCCATGCCTTGGATCACATTTTGCCATCATGCTTGAGGGTTCAAAGACTGCATTTGTAATTTCAGGGATAGATAACTGTTCATGGTATGCTTTCTCAGCAGAGATCACAGGAGCATACGAGGAAAGCATAAAATGAATTCGAGGATATGGTACAAGATTGGTTTGGAATTCGGTAATGTCAACATTAATGGCTCCATCAAACCTCAAAGACGTAGTCAATGAAGATATGACTTGAGAAATCAGGCGGTTCAAATTGGTATAGGTAGGCCTCTCAATATCTAGGGACCTCCGACATATGTCATAAATGGCTTCATTATCCAAAAGCACAGCTACATCTGTGTGCTCAAGAAGGGAATGTGTAGAGAGCACACTATTATATGGCTCTACAACTGCAGTTGAGACCTGCAATCAACAATGCCTTCGGTCAAGTCATATACAATACACCTATATTATGGAACACTAGTTGGTTGATTATATGATACATTAGCAGTTCACAATAACTTGCATCTCTTATTTGTGTGTGCGCCTTGTTGAGCTTTCAGGTACTTCCATTATGCAAAGACTAATGATCTAAAGCATAATACCAAGAAACAAATAAATGGAAAGGAAAGAAGAAAGAAGACAACCTAGTCCACTACCCCACAAACACAAGTGAACAGAGTTAATGAGCTAATAATAAACACGCTATAATTAAACAGAAGCAAATTAATAAGCACCTGGGGAGAAGGATAAATGGTGAATCCAAGCTTAGACTTCTTTCCATAGTCAACTGAGAGGCGTTCCAACAACAGAGACCCTAGACCAGAACCAGTACCACCACCAACAGCATTAAACACCAAAAAACCTTGTAGACCAGTGCAGTTATCAGCCAACTTCCTCACTCGGTCAAGACATAGGTCAACAATTTCCTTCCCCACTGTCATATACAACAAACTCATGTTTACATCGACAATAATAAACATACACATAAAGATAGTGGATAACATATTCTACACTATACTACGTGTCTTACCTGTATAGTGTCCCCTTGCAAAATTATTTGCAGCATCTTCCTTTCCAGAGATAAGTTGTTCAGGATGAAAAAGCTGGCGGTATGCCCCTGTCCTGACTTCATCAATGACGGTAGGTTCAAGATCAACAAATATAGCTCTCGGAACATGCTTTCCAGATCCGGTTTCGCTAAAGAATGTATTGAAAGCATCATGCTCTACACCAACTGTGTTGTCGCTGTTAAGGCCACAAAAAAAAACAATATAAATACCCTACAAAATTTGCCCTTCACATAACAAAACTTACAAATACACAATAAACGAAATCAATTTTTCGTCGAAAGGCATAAACAGCTTGAGGTGGCAATACATGGTGGACCCAGATATTTTTATGAGGCGCAAATACACAACCAATCAATGTCTTAATCTTTTCATTAGTTAAAGCAGTTAGGTCTTATTAGAAAATAGAGTAAATAGATCTGAATCAGGACATAACATCCACTCCGAGACGACGACGAAAGCTAGTGACAATACAAGTAGACAGCAACATACATACAAACAAACATAACCGGAGTCATGAGTAAACTATATATTACTATTACATTTGAGTTCACCCTTAAGTTTGCAACTTGCAGGCTTTATATATATAATAATATACAGAGAGAGTTATAATGTAAGATCAAACACACAACCAATCAATCCAGCAGATCTAAAAACAAAAACCCAGATCGAGATCGAGATCCAGCAACAAGACAAGTCGATAAAGATGCAAAAACAAGAAATCTGAGTAGATTGCATGACAAATAAATACATCTATATATATAGTGCTGTGAATAAATGTATATACATCTAGCATTTTTTGAATTAGTAGTGTAATAAACATAGAGAGATAGAGAGAGAGAGAGACCTGGGCATGTTGCCATCAGGCTGGATGCCATGTTCGAGACAATAGAGCTCCCAGCAAGAATTACCCACTTGAATACCAGCTTGACCGATGTGTATGCTTATTATCTCTCTCATCTCTCTCTCTATCTCTCTCGCCTTGACTGGACTGGAGTAGTATGTTTTCTCTTCTCTACTAGTATACTATTTGAGAGAGAGACAGAGCGTCTGTATTTAATGTTTTTATATATATTACAGTTGGAAAAAAATTACCCCGCCCTAACCACCTCTTTACTGGAGTAAAAATATATTCCACTTAATTCGGTTAATGGGTAGATGGATGGATTTTATTTTAATTAAATTAAAGATCAAAGAGTCTGACGGATCAAGGGTGGAAAGTCCTCTAACATCTTACTCCAAAAAAAGACAAGTGAAAAAAGTTTATAAACATGGGAGTTGGTTTATGAAATTTTGTATTTCTAATTGTGTCATGGTTATTTTGATAAAATAATATATGCCTATGTCATGTTAAGTATAAACTTTAAATTATTTCAGAAAATATTGGTAGAAGAATAAAAGTTGAAAATTTAAATTAAATATAAATTTTAAATTATTCAAAAAAAATAGGAGTAACGTATTATAAAATATAAGCTAGTATAATAAAACAGTACAAACATCATTCCAGCATAGCATGTAATGGCCACGAGGAACCAGTGACATGCTATTATTGTCGACGGCGAGATATCAGATACCCCCACCAGGCCACCACCAACAAATAATTTGGCATTAATAAATTGTGCAGCTAAAGCCTGTATTAATTCGAGATTGTTTGGTTCAACTCATTCTGGAATAAGGATTTCGTCCATTCCAAACTTAAACTGATGGTTGGTTAATAAAAGGACAATTTGAAACGCATACCTCAAATCCATAAAATATGAGTTTTTGATACCCAATGGGTGAGGTGGGTATGAGAGAGAGGTACGAACAATCATTTTATTTTAATATTTTCATCTCTATTTATGTAATTAAATGTAAATATTTAATATGAAATAAATTAATGATGTAAATATATATATTAAAATAATAAATTAATTAATATTTTAAATTAATTATAATTAATAACTCAAAATTTATTAAATCAAATATATTCATTCAAACACTCAACCAAACACGTGATATCAGAAATGATACCTCAAACTCATATATTCTTAATCTGATTCCTGATTCCAATCTCATAAGTTTTACCCTGTTAAATTAAAAAACTAAAAACCTTACCAAAATATTAAAATAATAAAAATAATCGGGACTTTTACAAAGCAATCTAGTTAGATATTGAAAATAAAGTATTTTCTAGCATACTTTATATTCAATTCATTTTAACAATAAGATTTTGTATGTTTTTGTAAAAGAATATTATAAATAAAAGTGCACATGTTAAGTTATCAGTTCTCCTAAAACCATGATTCTTCAACATACACTCACTTGAAAGTCGTTATGGGTCGAAAAGTGGATCATTAGGTGGGTCGTCCCTTTTTTAGCCTAGTCCGATCAAAATTTTCAATTACTTGGTGAGGATCTCGTCCATTTTTAGGCCCACCATAATACAAAATCAATATTTCAATAAATTAGAATATTGGAGGTAAGAGGGGCTCGAACTCGAGACCTATTTGTAAAAGGGAGGTTGAATACAAATACTACAACTTTTTGAGTTTTTAGTATTTGTTGAAGGGGGTTGTGTATGATTCTTACTAAATTAAAAGTATTTTTTCAATCTTTTACGGATAAATAATTTTGAATTCGATTAGTGGATTCGAGTTCATGAGATAAATAGTGTTTAGGATATTGAAGTGAGGAACACAAGATTTTTCAAAGAGATATATTCGATATATAAATCTTGAATGATTTGCTACACTCCGGTAAGAATAACCGGCTACAATTCAAGAACAATAAAGTTCTTGCTTCTACAAAAATATACAAGTCAAATCGTATACAATATGGTATCTATAAATTTGTCTAAGGATTTAATTATCGGGAGTATTTTGTAATGACCCTTAAAATATTACAAAGTTTATCCGGCCATTAACAAAACACTCTGGTAATGAGTAACGAATATAACTTTGATTTGTTTTGACTTCTTTATATGTTCTTGGGTGTGTTCTTCTCCGGCAATATGGATTGAAAGAGACGAATCAGAGCACTCTTCATTCTACTTCTGTTGTAAATAATTAGTTAAAACAAACATATAATTTTTTATATATATAAATTTATTAATATTTATACATTAAATTAATTAATATCTATGTAAATAAAAATTTTATGTTATATTTATTTATATGTTAAATAATGAATCCAAAAAATATACATTTTTACCTTCCATGTTTAGGAGTGAGCATTCATAATTTGAACACCGACCCGAAATATGTATAGGTCAAATATTTTATAAGAAATAATAGAAGATTTATCGGGAATTTTTAAAAAATGGGGAATTTTTTAGAATACTGTGTATATATAATATTAATAAATTAATAAAATTCGTGGTTCTAAAATTTATTAATAAAGTTATATAAATTAAACTGTACAGTATCTTCACCAAGTAAAATTGAAAAAAAAAAAGAAGCAAAAAAGGGTTTAGGGTTTTAGTGTGACATTGTTCTCGTAATAATAATTGATTTACCCCCATTGCGTCCATCCAGGTACCCTCTTCTCCTACTTACTCTCTTATTCACTCCCTCTTTTTCCCAACATTTTTATATATCTATACACACAAACGTTGTATGCATTTATTTATATGCATGTGTTTACATATGTTTTGTGTTATAGTTCTTGATTGCTGTACTAGTACGTATCTAGTGTTTGCTTAAATGGCAAGAGGTTCTGCAACTAATAAGTTAATTCGTCTCTGTTCTTCAAAATCTTTTCTTTTTAGGGCTTCTTTTAATTTCCCCTCAAGTTATTCCCAGTATTTTCCTTCAAGTTGTTATAATTTTCGATTTTATTCGGGTTTTAATCCCCCAAAATCCCATCTTTTTGAACCCATAAAGTTGAGTGATTTGTATTTTTGGGATAATTATGCTAAGTTGGGGTGGAATTTATTGAAAAAGCAACCCTTTTCGTCGGTGGGTGAAAAGGGTAAGTCTGAGTCTGATTTGGATGGGGGTAATGGTGTTGAAAAGGAACCCGTTTCGTCGACAGGTGGAAATGATAAGGCTGATTATGATTTGGATGTGGGTGCGGGTGCTGGTGTTGAATTAGAGTGTAATGGTTCGACAAGTGTGGGGTTGGGGAATGTTGCGTTTCGGGAACCTGTTGAAATTTATAAGGAACTTAGGGATGCTTGGAAGAGTTATAAAGAAACCCGGGAGGAGTGGGTTACATTGAATGAGATATTTAATTGTTTTTCGAGGTCCGGGTGGGCTTCTAATCAGGCTCTTGCTGTGTATATTGGTTCTGCATTTTTCCCTACTGCAGCACAGAAGTTTCGTGGTTTTTTCCTTGAGAGGTGTCAAGGCCATGTTGTTAAGTACTTGGTTTCGTTGGGTCCTGGGAACGGAGCAGAGAGGTTTTTATTTCCAATTTTTGTTGAGTATTGTTTGGAAGAGTTTCCTAACGAGATCAAGCGGTTTAAGGGTATGATTGAATATGCGGACTTAACTAAACCTCACACTTGGTTTCCGTTTGCACGAGCAATGAAACGCAAGATTGTATACCATTGTGGTCCGACTAATAGTGGTAAAACATATAATGCTTTGCAAAGGTTTATGGAAGCAAACAAGGGAATTTATTGTAGTCCTCTTAGGCTCTTAGCTATGGAAGTTTTTGATAAAGTCAATGCTGCTGGGGTTTATTGCAGCCTTCTAACTGGTCAGGAAAAGAAAAAGGTTCCATTTTCAAGTCACATTGCTTGTACTGTTGAAATGGCTTCGACCGAGGAATTGTACGAGGTGGCTGTTATTGATGAAATTCAAATGATGGCTGATCCCCATAGAGGTTATGCATGGACAAGGGCCTTCCTTGGGCTGAAGGCTGACGAGATTCACCTGTGTGGCGATCCGAGTGTGTTGAATATTGTTCGTAAGATTTGTAGTGAAACTGGTGATGAACTTGTTGAACAACGTTATGAGAGGTTCAAAAAGTTGGTGGTTGAAGCCAAGACCCTTTTAGGAGATCTGAGGAATGTGAGATCTGGAGATTGTGTTGTTGCATTTTCCAGGAGGGAGATATTTGAGGTGAAATTGGCAATTGAGAAGTACACAAAACACCGCTGTTGTGTTATTTATGGTGCATTGCCACCAGAGACTCGGAGGATGCAGGCCAACTTATTCAACGACCAAGATAATGAATATGATATCCTGGTTGCTAGTGATGCTGTAGGAATGGGTTTGAATCTTAATATTAGAAGGGTTGTCTTTTACACTCTTTCAAAGTACAATGGCGACAAAATCATGCCTGTTGCAGCCTCTCAAGTCAAACAGATAGCTGGAAGAGCCGGTCGAAGAGGAAGTCGCTATCCAGACGGGTTGACAACAACTTTGCAGTTAGATGATTTGGACTATCTAATAAGCTGCTTGCAAAAACCTTTTGATGTAGTTACAAAAGTTGGTCTTTTTCCTTTCTTTGAGCAGGTAGAACTGTTCGCTGGGCAACTGCCACAGATCACTTTCGCCAAACTACTTGAAAAGTTTAGTGAATCTTGTCGAATGGATGGATCATACTTTTTGTGCAATCATACCAACATAAAAAAAGTTGCTAATATGCTGGAGAAGGTTCAGGGGATATCTCTCGAAGATCGTTTTAACTTTTGCTTTGCCCCAGTAAATATTCGAGATCCCAAAGCAATGTACCATCTTTTAAGATATGCTTCAGCGTTTGCCAAAAACTTGCCTGTTGGCATAGCAATGGGCATGCCAATGTGCTCTGCTCGCAATGACACAGAGCTCTTGGATCTTGAGACTAAGCATCAAGTGCTTTCCATGTACTTGTGGTTGTCTAACCATTTCAACGAGGAAACATTTCCATGTGTAAAGAAGGCACAGGATATGGCAACTGATATTGCTGATTTACTAGGTCAATCATTATTAAATGCTAACTGGAAACCAGAGTCGAGAAATGCAGGGAAGTCAAAGCATAACGAAAAGCAAGAAAACAAAAATGGTTACGAGAGGCCAAGGTCATTGGTTATGTCAAAAGAAAAGTAAGTTCTACATGTGCAGTCACATTTTTGTCTTTTACTTTCCCTGATAAATTAAGTATGTGTTCTCTGCTTGCCGTCAATGCAATTTCATGTCGATGGTAGTTATATGTTTCTGTCTTTTGCCTCCCTTTACTGGTGTCTCTATTTGTATAAGTTTATCAGTACCTTTTCTTTCCTGTGTCTGTATTATAGCATGTGTTGCTTTTGTTATTACATAATTTGTTGAACTTGGTCTTTAATTTTTAGCACCTTCTTCATGAAGTGATTATAGAAAAATTAACCTTGTATCACTTGGTAAAGATAGATATGTGAACATAGTCCTAAGTTGCAATAGTTTATCTCATCTCATAGATCAGGAAATATAGCGGGTTAACCAGTTCTCAAGGATTATCAAGTTCAAACATTTCTATGCTATGGACTATAGTTATGTAATTTGTTGTATCCCTAACATACGCTTGCTCTTTATTAAAATGATTACTATTAGCACTAATCCATTGTCATTTATAAAACTCCGAATTTTTGCTCCAAGCCTCCAATTTCTATATCTTTATTATCATTAAAAAGTTTTCTGGCATAGTCCCTACAAAACTTCAAGTTCTTTGCCAAATTATTTTATTAGTTTCAAGGAAGTTGAGGCAATGATGTATAAATTGGATGGTAAATTGGAGGCTTGTTTATAACATTTATTCTCTAGTCACTAAACCTTCCATTTCAGCTTACAAGTCTGAAACAGCAATTGCACTGGGGGATTTTCAGGTTGAGTCTTCTAAATTCTGCTTATGTTGCCTGCGGAAGGAGGTAGCATGGTTATCATAGACCAATTTATCAGCATCCAGAAAGAGATAAGAGCATGAAACTGCTAGAAGCTATACTAAGACTTAATGCTACTTTATTTCTCCTTTCCCTTATAGAGTAGAAGCATATGCCATTGCCATTGAGTGGCTTGAGGGATTGTGACTAATATGTGCCTTGGAGGTTCTCATAGATGCAGTTACATAGGTTAACACCCATTTAATGGGTTATATTCCAAACAGCCTTGAACAGAAGCTTGTCTGAGACCTTCAAGCTCCTCAAGCAACTTAATGTGTTGGAGATAACTTCGTGTCGGAGATTTATTGTGATAAGTTTAAAAAATTTGGGGAAAGGGAAGGATGCCATATGCAATTATGCATGAGAATATTCCAACCTTGTGCGAAAATTACTTTACTGAGAATTCCACTGAGATTTAAAATTGAAAATAAGTAAAATGCTTTTGGAGCCTCACACTCAAGGAAGCTTACAAGTTATAAGCCAGCCGAATTATATGAAAGCCCTTTTCTTTTCTCCCGAACACAAGGAGCAGGCCTAAGTGTCTAGTAGAGCAAGGTGGTCACAGTAGTATCCAGAATTCATTAGCAGCAACTCCGGTGTAGATCAAGAGTTAGGAGTCATTCACATGCATTCTCTGGTCTTCTGTGAGAAATAATATATCCGGACATTAGTATCACGGTATCACCATCATAGACCTCTGATCTACTTGTCAAGTTTTATCTCTCCAGTCCTACTTAACTTACCACTGACCTAAGAAGCATGAGTGCGGGGGTGCGCTATACGGGGATACGAGAATTCGGCAAATAAAAAAATATGGGGATACGGGTGCGGCGGGATTCGGAAAATTTTAAATTATTTTAAATATATATATATTTTAAGAGTAGCATTTATATTAAACTAAACAGTCATATAAATAAGTTTATTATAGGGGAAACCCTATTTTAGTTCCCTAAAATATTTTAAAATAATTGTTACCTAAAATATAGGGGACCAAAAGTTATTTTGCTCCAACGGTATTCCCTATATATTAAAAGTAATATTTAATTGATGTGGAGAGTTGAAAAAGAGAGGGAAAGATGAAAAAAGAGAGAAATAGATGAGGTGGAGGAGATAGGGGTTGGGTTTTCTCTCCCCTAAACAAGGGATTTGGTTTTCTCTCCCCTAAAAGTTATAGGGGATGAGGAGTCCCATTGGAGCATGAATTTTAAAACTAAACCCCTAAATTATGTACACCTAGGACAAATATAGGTAAGGGGTCTTTGGGTTGGAGTTGCTCTTCATATAATAATTACTTAAAACACAAGTGATTCATTATGAAGTGTTTAAGTGACTAAGTAATTAACTAATTACTTAATTAATTGATCAATAAGAATTTCCAAGAATCCCCGAGAATCCCCAAAAATCGAAGAATCCCCAAGAAGGGGTGCGCGGTGTGGCGGGTGAGGGAAGAATCCCTGCTTCCTAGCCACTGACTGTATTGAGTTATTCCTTTTTAGTGCCACCCCCTCCGATCCTGTTTCTATCTGCCTTGACTGTAATAATAAACTCAAAAGGGGAAAATGCAATTGTTGATATTTAAATTTTAGCAAAATTTCACCTATCTTGAGACTTGAGTTATACGTAGTACATAATAGAGTTAAGAATTTTGAGGTCTTTTATCCAATAGTAATGTTACTCGGACTCGGCTGGAAGTTATGCAGCATAGACATGTGTCCAAGGGTTGAACTTAGCAATATCCGAGTGTTCAGTGCCCATACTGTTCGAGTGTTCGTCTGTCTGTGTAGATATAAAATTGAAGTCATGATAACAGAATCCAATAGTAATCTGCTTGGAATTTAGAAACATTACCATGTTACTGTGATTGATGTATACGTGCACTCCCTATGTCAACACTTACAACTCCTAATTTTGTTGTATCTATAAATTTATCATATGTTCTTGTATAAGCTGAACACGTGTTTTAGCCACTGCAGTTGCATACCCCAATATAAAGTCATATATATTTTTTTTTTCTTTTGCAGGAAAAGACATGAGATGCACTCGGAATCTCAGGATAATGTAGGTGCTTAGTGCTATTGAATAGAGAATGTGTAGGTGTCACGAGGGCGGTATACAAAATACTTGTAGACGTCTCTTTGTCATGATATGAAAGAAAAGTAAGGTTTTTAAATTGACGTGATACACTTTTTTCACGGTCTTGCAATAATTCAAGTCTTTTATCCGACATCTTATACAGTTATATAACATGCTTGAAATTTTATGAATGCGGTTTTGAAAGTGGATCAGGTCTGGGTTCTGGACTGGATATCCATACAGCAGTATCTGAAATTTGAATTTCAATGTGGGGATATTGCTTACTTTTCAGGTTGTTAATGAAGATTAATCTGACCACCATGGACCAAGGTATTCTAATTCCAGTGAGGTCTGGATCACTTGTATATAATATAGAACAGAAAATATTATTACTACTATGTTCAACTTTATAAAGCCTTTAGTGACCTAAAGTTTTATGAAATAGGATCTTTTGTGTACTTGGTCATCCCAGAAATATAGCTAAGGTTTATAGGGTTAAAATGGAAATCGTAGAGGTAATATTTTAGTGGTCAAATTTTGTCCTCGTTATAATATAAATAAATATTAAGAATAATAATTGTGATTTATCCAATTTATCTATCTATCTATCTATCTATATTTACTATATGATTATAATAAAATTTGAGATTTTTTGTAGTACGTTTGGTTATCTCAATTTTTTGGTTAACCTGTCAATTTTTTTGGTTAACTAAATATTTTTAATATTATATTATATCTAAATTATATCCTAAATTTTTGTATACCTATATTAAAAATTCTATTTATAATATAATTTAATTATATTAAATATAATCTTCTTATATATTTCTATTTTATTATCGCTTGAATTTTTTAATTTATTTAAAATTATAACATATCAAATAAATCTCAGCACAATTTTGATATTAACTTTCTTCATTGGAATTATATTATGCTAAATGAGGAAAAAATGCTATTATTTTAAGACTAAGTAACAAGAATATCAATTTTCAATTTTTTGGTCATTTTTATCTTTGGGATACGCATTTTTGATTTGGGTATTTTAAAATTATTTTATATATGTTTTTTTTAAAATAAAAAGTAAATTTATAAAAAAAATCGTGAGACGCATTCTTAACATACGTATCACTTAAAAAAGTTTTTTTAAAATTTTTTTAATTGATAATCATTTATCACATGCGTATTTATACTCAGATGACAAATGCTTATTTACTGATATTTTTTATTAAAATTTTCAAAAATGGTATTATTGTTAATTTTTTTTTTTAAAAATGATATTTTTGACCGTTACGCTAAATGAGTATTATAGCTTACATCTCTTGCACAGTTTTCTCTTGGTAATTTATATAATATGTTCTAAATTAATGGAGTCATTTATTTTTTATATTTGTTTTATAAATATATTCTATTACCTTATTAACACACTTAAATATAAATGGGTGGTGATATATGCACATCTTTAATTTATTTATGCACACTTTAAAATATTTTTAAATTAAAATACTCTTACTCTTCTTTTTACTTTTTTATTATTAGTTACAATTATCCGTCAAAATATCTCACACTCCCATTTCTTTTGGATTGTCCACATTAAACCGTAGTAGCAATGAAGAACAATGACGACGAATAAATTATAAACCTAATTGCTACAGAAGAAAATATGTTAAAGTCTCATAATATTCATAATACTGATAGAGAATTATTAGATTTAAAGGAAGTGATTGATTTGATCAAATCAAATAGTAACTTTTCATGTTAGTGAATATAAGCCTGGGACCTTCTAGCGACTCGAATGACAAAGATACCATACCTTCTTTGTTTCTTTGTGACCATACTTCCTTTTAGTCTAATTCTTATTATTTTGGGGACCTTTCTTCATATTCTTAGATATACTTAAAGTACTTTATATGACTTGTAACTAATAATTAATGAGTTGATATATAATTATTTTATTTTCACAAGTCTTAATCTTATAGTAATTCAATTTTTTTGAAAATGGGTGTTGTAATACATGTTTTTTATTATCTGATTATTTGAATAATGATATGATTCAATTCTCGAATCTTATTATACGTGTGGACAAAATATGGGTTGGTCTTATCACTGTTTATTTTTTTATTTTCATTTTTATTTATAATTTTTTGTGAAATCAAAACCGTAAGTAGAAATTTTATTTTAAACTTTATATGTTTAATGTATATTAGAATTATGCAATAAAATAATTTGGTCTCAAATTTAGATTTAGAGGGTTGAATTTATAAATATTACATTTATATTATAATTATATTACATTTATTTTTAAATTTAAATTATTTTAAGTTACAGGGATAAAAAATGTCCTTCTAAAATTATTAAGAAGAAGAAAATTGTGTATGTGACATGTTTGAAAATATAACTAAAAATAGAATATATTTGTAAACAACTTTTAAATTTGGGACATATCAGAAAAATACCTTTTTCTCTTACATATTTCTTAATATCTTATTATGTTATTTTTTTCCGTCTCATTAATTTTGTTTTGATTTAATTTTTAAAATTAAATTAACCTATTTTTTAGTAACAGTAAACAAATTTAATTTATAATTTAATAAATTTACAAATTATTTCATAAAATAGAATAATTAAAGTTTGTTATGATATTATTTTTAAAAATATATATCATTATATAATGTATATTTTTTATTACTAAAAAATGATTAATTTGATTTTGAAAAATTAAACTGAGACAAAATTTATGGGATCGGAGAGAGTATTATTTATTCTTCAACAAAAATTTAATTTAATATCCTATACAATTTTTTTTTATATAATCTCTCAATTATGTTATTTGTGTTTTTGTTTGAAAAGTATAAAAGTTGTGTATTTTATTTTGAAATGTGTTTTAATTAAAAAAAACTTATATTTAAATATTAGACTCACTAGATTATGCAATGGTTAGTGCTAATCAGATTTGGGTACCCTAAACGAATTTTTGAAATGATACCCTTCTCTTTAAGGGTTTTTTTTATAAAAAAAATCTAAAACTTATAGTATATAATATATGTATATAAATTTTTTGGTGCCCATTGATAGTCCGCGGTTGCCTTATCCAGGGCGGGCCCGTCGCTAATATTTAATCCATAAGGACGCTAAATGGCCCTTCTGTGAGATTTATACAGAACATATTTTGCATGATATTTTGCATGATTTCTCTCCATGTGATTTTGCTAGAGGGTGTTGGAATTATACTGATCTAATCTCTTACACAAGTCAAGTGGAGGATGGTTCGTTATGGCTTCTTATGATGATCAAAATGAGCTGTCTGAAGTCCTTATTAAAATTGCTACAATGTTAGAGCATCTCCTGTATATATAAGTAATAATAAAATAATATTTTTAAAAATATTGCTAATCAACAAATTTTAGATAATTATTTTACAGTAGTTTAGCTATTGCCGTTGAAAATGCTCTTATCGGGGATTCTCGTCGTTCCATAACAGGAAGTTTGGCCGTTTGGGAGAACAAAAGTGTGAGTGTAAATGGGGTTATCATTTGGAGTTTGTTAATATTATTAGCGAATGGAGGAACGCAAATAATCAGATGAAAAAAAAAGTTCTCATAGCAATGATAGACCTGAAAATGTCATGGTTAGATGTCAAGGATGGCTACAATGTTGATGCAGCTGTCCCTTAGGATGATGGCTTTTTGTATTCTGTTAGTATATGATACTTAAGGATTATGAGAGAAAATTTATCAGTACTAAAAATTATGGCTTTCTATGGACATGTTAGTGTGTTCAAAGCTGAAACAATGGGAGTTAAAAGAGGCTTTATCTGGATTTTTTCATCAATATAGCGCAACGTAACTATTGAAACTGATTCGAAATTGGTGACATATGCTACAACTCCAGGATATGAAAACTTGATGGAAGTGGGAAGTTCGATTAGATCATGTAAAAGAATGCTCAATGGCAAATTGATGTCTTCATTAAGTTTGTTAGTAGAAAAGCAAATATGGCACCTCATAGTTTAGCTAAAGAGACATGCTTGCCAAACTGCTCAATTAATTTTTTTTGCTCCATTCGCCATCTGTGTTGGGAACTCTAGATTTTGATGCTATTTCTTCTTATTAATGAAAATCTTTGTTTTTGTTATATGGTAAATACATATGTATTTTGAAAATCAAAACCTTAAAGATAATATTAAAAGATGCTCTATAGAAAGTTAATAGAAAACAAATTGAAGGTGCTATTTAGAAAAAATATGAACTAATTATGAACTATTGTAAAGATAAAAAAAGAAAAGAAAAAAGAAAAATAGATGACAACGAGGTAACTTCTATGATCACCTGAGCTTTGTAATTAGGTTTGATAAGAAACTAATAGTCCTTAAAACCTTCCGTGTCTTAAGTTGCAGAAGAAGATGTAAACTTAGATGAATTCTCAATCACCCAAGGGTTTCAATATTGAAATCTCAATCAATATTAGATATGTTTCAATCGAAAGAAACACAAACAAGCCACACAAAGTGTAGTTTTCTGATTCAATAAAAATAATAATACCCTACATCCAATAGACAATAACATATTTTAAACCCTACTATTCTAAACGCGGGTCTATTAAAACAACTATTGAAAGTTTAAAAACCCAAATATAATCTAGAGAACTTGGAAACCCATCACTGTCCCTTATTAAAACCAACTAAATAAAATAAATAGATAATAATCATATCTAAGTATCATCAGCAACCCAAGTCACACACGACACAAAAGAAGTCCTGCCATTTGAAACCAACCCACAACCCAAGGTATCGAGCATTATAGTCATGGGTTCGTATGACTTAGCATCAGAACTATCAAGCACAAGAAACATATGACCAGAACGTGTACCCATGGTCTGCGCACTATCAGCATCTGGTTCAAGGTTGCAGTGTTTTCTATAGGAACTCAAAACATAGCACATTGCATTTAAATCGAATGGAACTAAAACCTGCAATTAATTCGAATGAAATTTAAACCTTTTCAGAGGAAAGATCCTTTACAAATAAAAGTGTAGGACAACAATGCCTAACCAATTGCAGTTGTTACTAAGCAAAGGAGGCCATCTATGATTCATTCACAGACATAAGAACACAACTTTAACATACTTAGGGAGGTGGTTGGGGTATGGAAAACACGGGAAAGATAAAAAGGCCAGGACACTGGGGAACACCCAGCACTTTGACAAATTTAGCATGAAACCTTTTTAATAGTCTTCACCATCATCTTCGTCATCAACACCTTCCGCGCCTACTTCCTCGTAGTCTTTCTCAAGAGCAGCAAGATCTTCACGGGCTTCAGAGAACTCTCCTTCTTCCATACCTTCACCAACATACCAGTGAACGAATGCTCTTTTGGAGTACATGAGATCAAATTTGTGATCAATGCGTGAGAACACTTCAGCTACTGCTGTATTGTTGCTTATCATGCAAACAGCCCGCTGCACCTTGGCAAGATCACCTCCAGGCACCACTGCTGGTGCTTGGTAATTGATACCACATTTAAAGCCAGTTGGGCACCTGTGAAAACCCAAAAGACAGATCTTTATATATTAAACATCCATTCAAAAGAGACTGAAGGGGCATTAAACTGTACAGTATATATATACTTGCTGTCTTTTCCATCCAAACTATAACTAATTTGACTTTTATTGCCAGACAAAATAATATATTTGAATAACCAGATGCATGAACATCATATTTACAACGAGCAACCCCAGTTTACACTCCACTTGAACACTCGATATGGGAAACTTATGGTGGACTTGTAAGGCTAAAACAGGTTTGTAAACCAGGTGGGTCTACTACTCTACTTGCTATATCATTAGGTGACAAAAATAGTACAAAACTATAGGCAATGCCAAGGCTGGAACTGTGCAAGATTGTCACTGACCTACCCACCAAGGCTGGAACTGTGCAAGATTGTTCACAGTGCAATTATTATTATTATTATTATTATTCTTTTTTGAAATGGCGGCCAACCCAACTTTTAAAGGGGGGCTCTGTTATCACCCAGTCCATTTATTATTTAGTGTCTGTTCTTAGTTTGCATACCATATTTATGGTCTTACTAGGAGAATTAACAGCCAATTGCTATTGAAACAAAAGATGATTCCATACCAGTCAACAAACTGAACTGTTCGTTTGGTTTTGATGGTGGCAACAGCAGCATTAACATCCTTAGGGACAACATCTCCTCGGTACATCAAGCAGCATGCCATATATTTCCCATGCCTTGGGTCACATTTTGCCATCATGCTTGACGGCTCAAACACTGCATTTGTGATTTCTGGAACTGATAACTGCTCGTGATATGCTTTCTCAGCAGAAATGACAGGAGCATATGAGGAAAGCATGAAATGGATTCGGGGATATGGTACAAGATTGGTCTGGAATTCTGTAATATCAACATTGATGGCTCCATCAAACCTCAAGGAAGTAGTCAAAGAAGATATGACTTGAGAAATCAACCGATTCAAATTATTATACGTAGGCCTCTCAATATCTAGGGATTTCCGACATATATCATAAATGGCTTCATTATCCAAAAGCACAGCGACATCTGTGTGCTCAAGAAGAGAATGCGTAGATAGCACACTGTTGTATGGCTCGACAACTGCAGTCGAAACCTGCAATGAACAATATCATGCCTTCAGCAAACTCATAAATACATATGGCTAATATTCCGAGGATGGGGTAACATCTCTAGTTCTAGTTAAATACAATTTTCTACTTCTAGAGCCCATCATTGCTAATACTGTTTATAACAGAAAATTATTATTACTCTGAAATATAATAGTGCTATAATCTCAAAATATATATTAGGAGGTAGACAACGATTAAACACCTGAGGAGATGGATAAATGGTGAAACCAAGCTTGGATTTCTTTCCATAGTCAACTGATAGGCGTTCCAATAACAAAGACCCTAGACCAGAACCTGTGCCACCACCAACAGCATTAGACACCAGAAACCCCTGTAGACCAGTGCAGTTATCTGCTAATTTCCTCACTCGGTCAAGACACAGGTCCACAATTTCCTTCCCAACTGTCAAAATCAAGTTAGCAAAGTCAGGCAAGTACAATTTGAACAAACATGTAAAGCTAATGCATCCTGAATGGAAAAATATGTGACCTACCTGTATAATGCCCCCTAGCGAAATTGTTCGCAGCATCTTCCTTTCCAGAGATGAGTTGTTCAGGATGGAACAGCTGACGATACGTCCCTGTCCTAATTTCATCAATGACGGTTGGTTCAAGATCTAGAAATATAGCTCTGGGAACATGCTTCCCTGCACCCGTTTCGCTGAAGAATGTATTGAAAGCATCATGTTCAACACCCACTGTATTGTCACTGTAAAGGCAGAACACAACATATATCAGAAATCAGTGCAATAGCAAAGTCATTACTGAAGACATTTCCACAACCAGGAAATAAAAGACCAAAAGGTTGTACAGAGATGTAGACCACTAAGCAATTTTGCAAGAGATAAGACCGAAACTAACATAACTAATACACAATACTTGCTTAGTTGACAAGAGTTTTTCTTATTATAACAAATCCACTAAACTACAACATTTCAAGTTGAAAACAGATCTAGATACTATATCCACGAATCATCTTCAACCAACAAAAAACATCAACGAAAAAACATGAGGAGCATCAGCGCAGTCAAAACAACAGATAAATCGGTAAGTATAGGCCATCATAAAATGGTACTACCATTAAGAATCTCCCTAAAACTATTAACAAACTCGGAACCCTGCAAAACATTAACACTTGAACATCCACCGTTCGACAACAACATAACAAAGCAGTAGTCAGACTGAGATTCAGAAATGAGGCAAAATGAAATTTCAACTCGAAACTAATTGAAACAAGATCTCATAAACCAACAATCAATTAATTATCCTAAATAAGCATAGAAGAACACAAGCACAATGATACAAGCAAGAGTCATAATTAATACACACACAAAAAAAGTAGTGGACAGATTCAGATTCAGATTCAGATATAGATACATTGATATAATCAAGTTTCAACTCTTGTAAGTTGTAAGAAACAGAAACAAGATCTCATTACATTAACAATTAATGAATAAACAAAACAAGCATAGAAGAACACAAAGACAAGTTTACATATGTAAGTATACATAAAAGTGTGTAGAGAAACCTAGGCATATTGCCATCGGGCTGAATGCCATGCTCGAGACAATAGAGCTCCCAGCATGAATTACCCACTTGAATACCAGCTTGACCGATGTGTATGCTTATTATCTCTCTCATCTCTCTCGATCTCTCTCTCTCTCTCTCGATCTCTCTCGTTCAACAGTACAAATATCTTGTGTAGTACTCTTTTGTCTTGACGATTATTATGTTGTCTGAATATGTAGTGACTGTTACTTTATTATAGTAATCTAGACTAGAGTCACACTTCCCAAAAGCAGTAACCGTTAGCTGTCATGTGGGCCCCCTTATGGGTCCCACCCACCTCTCCTTTAATTTCATCACCGACTTATTATTATAATATTTTTTTTGGCTTGTCTTCTAAATTATGATAATGATTTTAAATAACTACCGACATAGGCAAGGTTTTTCTTTTATTTTTTTTGTTTTTCATATTTTAATAAAAAATAAAATTAGGTTAGGAGTACATCAATGCCCCAACCACTCTCGTCGAGGGATATAGTAATGCAACATTATTATAATAAACTAGTCGATTGAGTATCGTTTCTTGACGATTTATTAATATCTTTTTAAAAAAATTTAAAAAATCTGATTCAATGAATATGTGATCTGTTTCCATCTGATTGAATTTTATAAAAGGCGAAATTTTGGATTTAAATTTATATTTATTTTTCAACCAGAAAGAGTTTGAATTTGAATTTAATTTTTAGGTGTACCAAACCAATACCCGATCCCATCTCGAAACCCTAAAAAAATCCGATATTCAATATATTACATATCTATATTATTTTATACAGATTAATGTTAATAAGGTTATCTCACATAATTTTTTCGAGTTTAATAAAAATTCTCATATATATACACGAAAGTGTTATTGTAATTAAAAATATATATATATACATTTACAAAAATACCCACACTTGCATCTTAGGTAATTTTTCTGAGTAATTTCAAGAACTTTATTCACTGTTTTATATAATACTACCTTATGTACCGTGCGATGCACAGATGAATTTTTTTAATTTTTTAAATATTTTTATTTTAATATTTGTTTTATGATTTAAATTTATTTTTATTTGAATAATAATACTTTAAACTTTATTTAATATTATAGGTATATATTTTTATATAATTTATTTGTATTTATATTTTAGATAATGTTTGTCTATTTTGTACATTGAGGTATATTTTAGTTAGAAGATTAATTTGAGAT
This sequence comes from Oenanthe sinensis, assembly GCA_028671895.1. Classification (NCBI taxonomy): domain Eukaryota; kingdom Viridiplantae; phylum Streptophyta; class Magnoliopsida; order Apiales; family Apiaceae; genus Oenanthe; species Oenanthe sinensis. Next base: position 11,457,472 of record CM053814.1, read on the forward strand.
ATTTTAGTTTAGAGATTAATGTGAAATATATTTTAATTAGGATATTAATATTTTATTTTAAAAAAAAATTGAATGGTTAGAATCGTTTCTACGGTTCACCTAAAATTGGACGGTTATGATCTTTTTTATGGTTCACCTCGGTATTTCAAAAAAAAAAATCTCTAGTTTGTTTATAATAATATAGTATAGATATAATAGATTATACAAGTTTATAACACGTGCAAAGCACAAGATGAATGACTAGTATTTAGGTGAATTTATTTTTTATATTATATTTTATTGATGTTTATTATAAAATTTTATAGCATTGAGAATTTATGTTAGTATAATATAATATTATCCGTAACGGGTTGTTTAAAAGGAAGACTATCGGGGGGTTAGAGTTGTATGTTATTATACAATGATATTTATATATTAGTATTCATAAATTTTAATGATATATTAAATAAAAATTATAGGATAAGTATGATTCTTAAAATGGAAAATATAGAATGTAATTTAAATATAATATAATATTATTTGTGAGGAGTTGTATAAAAGGAGGATTATTAGCGGTTAGAGTTGTATGTATTTTTAAAATTAGATTTTATTAAAATTGAATGATTACGATAATTTTTATGATTCATCTAAAATTGGACATATTTTCTATAGTTCATCTTGTACCAAAACTTTTAATTTTTCAAGTATAACAGTATAGTATAGATATATAATAAATTATATGTTATATATATTTTCTATATACATGTACACATTATTTATAATATAATATATATTTTATAAAAAAATATTTTTTGTTAAATTTTCAGGTTTGGATTTTTGGAGTTTGGATTTTATCTTATAATTTTCGGGTTTCGGATATTCCAAATCCGATCGAAAATCTATTAGATCGGATTTGGATTTTAAATTTCGAGTTTGGATCAGGTTCGAGTTTTGATAAATTTCTCAAGTTTGAATTTGAATTTTTCCAAACCCAACCTCATCCGACCCGTTGTCATCCCTAATTATAATATTCTTTTCTCTTGTCCTCAACTATGATAATGATTTTAAATGACTGCCGACATGGGCAAGGTTTTTCTTTTATTTTTTTTAGTTTTCTTATTTTAATAAAAATTAAATTAGGTTAGGAGTACATCAAAGCCCCAACCACTCTCCTCGAGGGATATAGTCATATAGTAATGTAACATTATCATATTAATTATAATAAATTATTCGACCAAGTATCATGATTTTTTAAAATTATTGAATTTTTTTATAGAATTAAACCATAATATAATAAGAATATTAATGAATAAATAATTATAATATTTATATAAATTAGCCAAGATAGTATCATTTTTCATATACGATAATATAGAGTATATATGCATTTTTGTTGTTAATATTATTACTCTTCGTTGTTCTTTAAGTGCATAATAAAATTTTAAATTCGGATCAAATTCAATCATACTTTAAAATCGGATGAACTCAATCATATCATATAAGACTGACTGAAAATCAAATATTCTGCTGTTAGTATTTTAAATAAAATAAATAATATTATTTTCAATTTAATATAAATATTTATTTTATAATTTTTATTGCTTGTCTTTAACTTATCTTAAAATATAGAGAATAACATTTTTTTTTAACAATTTCATTGATATAATACTCCCTTCATTCCATAAAAAATGTCATGTTATAAAATTAAAAATCAACTAACTCAATTATGATTATTAATTAATATTTGTTTTTAGATGTATAGATTAAGAAAAAATATATTTAATTTACTATTTTTTATATAAATTTTTATTATTAAAATTTTAAAATACATATAAATGTCTCACAAAAAAATACATATATACGAAGTAAACGACCAATAAGTTGATTAGTTTTAATTTTTAAATCTATAAAATTATAAATTAGTAACATGTAATTTGCGGTAAAACTTACATTTGTTTTGGCTTTTAAAAATTATAAACCATTTATTTTTATAAGCCATATAGAGTATATTTTAAATCATATCATTTCATAGTAGAATCTCGACAAATTAATGTTTGATAAAAGAATAACTTCATCTAATAAATAATTTTTTTCATTCTCGATTTAGGCAATAAAACTTAATGAATAATCTAGCTAAATGTATTAACGAATAAAAAAAACAACTCTCTATATACTCTATGTAAATATAATTGTATAACTACTATATTTTAAATAATATATATTTATTTATAATATTTTACCTGAAAGTATTCCTTTCATTAAAAATACACATTTTATTAATAAATATTCCTCCGATTTATTATCCAAGTCACTTAGCCAAGTTAGAGTTTTGATAAAAAAAATTAGAGAATTAAAGTAAATTAAAGGTTTAACTAGATGAATACTCTAGCAACATGTTGATAGTTAACGGTTTAAACTCAATATGCTAATTTTAAAAAATCTACTTGGAAGAGTCTTTTAAATTAGAGAATTATCATGTGTGTAATGATTAATTAAAATACAAACATTTAGTTCAAATAACTAATTATCAAATAATTTTATTAAAAATAATTAATTCAATTATTTAGTCAAAAATATATATTCAAATCAATTATTCAAAATAACTAATTTAATTCATTTCAACTAGAGTATGAATGGATAGCACAAATAGTAAGAGTCTATCCTTTATATCTGGATTCGACTCTTATGCATCTAAAGAATTTATATATATATATATATATATATATTCACTAGTCATTTGTAAGGCTATAAACCTAATTATTAAAAATAAGTGTATTTATAAAAATACTACTTTTTAAAACTTTTTTTGCGATTTTACTATATTTTGATTTTTTTTATAAAAATACGGGCTGTAACTAAAAGTAACAAAATGCAACATTTTTTTAAAAAAATTGAAGTTATTACTAGTTGTATTTGATGTTGATTTTAGTTGCATCAGATTGCAAAACCGTTATTTTGCAAAAAAACATTTAAATATTCCACTTTTTGTAAAATATTAAATATAAAAAACATATTTTCACAATTTTTTTTGGTATTTTTCAAAAAACCCAAAAAAAAAAATTCAACTAACCGCTAACACTGATTACTAAATACCATAAATAGGGCCTTAACCTTTTCTCATATTTTCAATGTTAAAATTAATAATTTTTAAATTTTTTAAAAATAAAAATAAAAATAAAAATATTAAACTTGTATAAAAAACAAATTAAAGAAACAAATTTAATTATAGAGTGAAGTAACGCGAGGGAGTATATACACACAATGAATCAGTATCCCTCTCTGGGCGCCTCTAACCAAGCTTATTCATCTTGAATACACACAGGTATCTATCTATATCTATGTCATTTTTGTATGCATCACACTATAATACTAGATCAATTAATTTAATTTTAAGCTTAATTACTTGTTTATCTCTCTCTAACTGGAACTCTATATTTCATGTATCTGTATATCAATTTGTATGACTCACATTGTATATTAGATTTATGATTATAAGCATTGAATGTATTGTATTATGATTTGTTAGGGGTTTCGAGTAGAGGGTTTTCGATTAATGTGTTATGTAGATGTACTACATATGTTACGATTTAGAACTGTTTTTCAAGTTTTTCGTATAATGAAACTGGAAAAATAAACTTGGTCAAGTAGAATGAAGTAGATCATATTCTTTTGTTGCGTACAAGCTTTAGCAAATTGAAATACTTGACAAACTAAGTTTATTCGATAGTCCTTGACAAGCCTGTTAATCTATTTTCCAAGAATTTCTGTTGAATAGATGCCCTTTTTCCTTCTCAATACCTGAAAGAACTTTTGTTAGAATCTTTATCACTGCACAGTTGAGTCAATATACGGACTAGTTTTGTTTTGAACATCCAAGGCCCAAATTTTGTCATGAGCAGTTATGCACTCATTAGTTTTACCAGTCCAAAACTTTACTTTCTTATCCCCATCAGCCGTTAAAACAATTTGGTCAACTAGAGAAAACCCCACTGAGAATTTTTTTCTGTTATGCCTTCCAATCACAGTGACAAGGCCAAGATCTAAAAATTGTCGCATGCATGAAGTACGGTCCTGGAAACTAATATAGACAAAGCCATCATTAGGCGCAATAACTATATAGTTACTATCTCCAGTATTAGGTTCACCAATATTCACACCCCTCCAATTTAAAGCAGGCAGATTCAGGACCTTTGCATCTCGCATCCCCACTGCACCAGTTTGTAGTGCATCACAAATTACAGCCTTGGCATACACACACACACACACATATATATATGTGAAATTAGTACTTCTTCTGTTAGTTACATCTCCTGCCCAGTCTGCATCAGTGTAGACTTTGATCCCTCAATTATCACTTTTCTTGAATAGAAGACCTTTCCCAGGATTCAGTTTGAGGTATCTTAAGATTCTAATAACAGCTTCCATGTGTTCCTCAGTAGGATTGTTCATGTATTGACTAACAACACTTACCGGAAACCAACATCAGGTCTAGTGTGAGATAGGTAAATGAGGTGTCCAACTAATCTTTGATATCTTCCGTTATTATCAACTGGTGTCTTGTCCAATCCTGAACTGACCTTTATTAAAGTCCATTGGAGTTGGGCTGGTTTGCATCCTAGCATTCCTGTTTCTTTAAGTAAGTCTAGAATGTAGTTGTGTTGAGAAAAAAAGATTCCATGTTTTGATCGAGCAACTTCCATGCCAAGAAAATATTTAAGATTTCCAAGGTCTTTTATCTCGAATTTTCTAGAAAGAAAATTTCTCAATATTTCTAATTCTTCTTTGTAGTCACTAGTCAATATTATGCCATCCACATAAACTATTAGGATAACTCTTCTTTTATCTGATGAGAATTTGACGAACAAGGTGTGGTCTGCTTGACATTGAGATTGAGTATATCCATTTTGAATGATTGATTTTGTAAATTTTCCAAATCATGTTCGTGGAGACTATTTGAGACCATACAAAGATTTATTTAGTCTGCAAATTTTGCCTCGATTTGAAGAGTTCTCAAATCCCGGTGGAATATCCATATAAACTTCTTCAAGATCACCATTCAAAAAAACATTTTTCACATCAATTTGATGTAGGGGCGGGTCTTTGTTTGCAACAAGAGATAATAGCACTCTTATAGTGTTAAGCTTATCAACTCGTGCGGAAGTTTCTTGGTAATTGATTCCGTAGGATTGAGTGAAACCTTTAGCAACAAGGCGAGCTTTATAATCATCTGCTTTGTGTTTAACTGTAAAGACCCATTTACAACCTACAGATTTCTTCCTTGGTGGAAGATCTGTGATGTTCCACATACAATTTTTTACCAGCGTGTTAATCTCATCTTTTACTCCCTCTTTCCATTGTGGATCCACTAGTGCCTCTTGAATCGTTTTAGGAATATGTACGTTATCAATACTAGAGACAAATGCCTGATATGATGGTGAAAACTTCTTGTAGGACACAGAATTGCCAATAGGATGCTCTGTACATGCACGAACTCCCTTTCTCAATGCAATAGCCAAATCTAAATCATCATCTACACGAGGAATATTATCATTATCTGAATTAATCAAACCTGAATGAGTTTCTGGAGAGTGAGGATGAGGATCCGGTTCTGATGGTGGTCCTCCAAATGTATTTTGTTCTCTATAACTTTACCAGATTTATTTCTTCTCGTATATACAAGAGTTTCTTTGTTTTCTAGTTCTTGAGTAGGAGCAAGAGTCGAAGATAAAGATGGGATGGATTTTCAGTAATTTAGGAAGATGCGTCTTGATAATTGTTGACTTGAGAGGTGGAAGGGTTCTCATAATGAACATTAGGATTTTGAGTATTTATGCTCGGAATACTTTCCCAAAGATGAAATTCACTTGCATTCTCCCCCTTGATGCGGAACAGAAAATTAAAATATTAGGTTGTATTTATTTTATATTATTATTTAGGAATATATTTATTGTAATTCATTATAAATGTGAATTATATTATATATTTAGTTTATTAGGAATATTCTAGAATATGATAGAGAATAAAAAGAAAAGGATTTGTTTCCTTTATTATTAAGATTTTACTTGGTAACTAAGTTTAGGGATTTACTCCTATATAAGGAGATGTAATATTTTATTATTGGAAGACTTTGATTGATATTAAAATTGAGATTGTTCTCTCTTGTTGCTATGGGTTGCGATCCATGCATATTCTTCTCTTCTGCTATTGAGAAATCCTAGGGGTAGTGGTTCTTCTGCGATTGGATCACCTTGGGGCTCGTGGATTTTCTGCGGTTAATCCACGATTATCTATCCTTTTACTTGTTTTAATTCTTGTCCGGCATCAGAGTGGTATCAAGAGCTTAGGTTTCTACATCAATTTCTTAATTGTTGGAGATCTAGGGTTTTGCAAAAAAAATAAATAAATCTGTTATGCAGCACTATTCACAGTACTGTTCATCAGCTAGTCACTGTTCATCCAGAAAAATTCGGTCATTATTCATCAAAAAAAAGGAAAAAAATTGCTTTCATGGCCAAAATAAAAGAGATACTTGATGATACGATGGTAAACAACCGCCTTGACGTTTTTATAGAGCAAAGCAATATGAGATTACGGAATTTGGAAAATAAAGTTGAAGATGTGGAGGCAACACTGAGAATGATTATGGATAAACTTGGTATACAACACAATCCTCCACGTGCAAGAACTCCATACCCGCCTCGATATCAACCTAATGGTGAAAAGGATGTTAAAACTGAAGTTTCTGAAGTTCATCGAGAAAAAGTGTCAAGAAATCCTATACAACATCGTGAAGAAAGTAAATCATATGAGATAACAAAGGCGTCTCACCTCAAAGAAGTGGAAACGAAGGAAAACAAAATTGTCATGGTAGATCATATTGATTTTCTGGGAGGAGACAAGATATTGGGAACTACCGCCATATCAAAATATCTTATTCTTTCCATGTTACTTCCAAAGATCTCACTTATGGAGTTGAAATTGGATGTCTTTAGGTGCTACTACAAATCACCTCTTTACTCATTGATTCTTAAATTTTATAAAACTCGTGGACGAGTTTTCCTCAAAGGCGAGGAGAATGATGCGGAACAGAAAATTAAAATATTAGTTTGTACTTATTTTATATTATTATTTAGGAATATATTTATTGTAATTCATTATAAATGTGAAGTATATTATATATTTAGTTTATTAGGAATATTCTAGAATATGATAGAGAATAAAAAGAAAAGGATTTGTTTCCTTTATTATTAAGATTTTACTTGTGGCTAAGTTTAGGGATTTACTCCTATATAAGGAGATGTAATATTTTATTATTGGAAGACTTTGATTGATATTAAATTGAGAATTGTTTCTCTTTTGTTATGGGTTGCGATCCATGCATGTTCTTCTCTTCTGCGGTTGAGAAATCCTAGTAGTGGTTCTTCTTCGGTTGGATCACCTTGGGCGTGTGGGTTTTCTGCGGTTAATCCACATAATTCTATCATTTTACTGTGTTTTTATTCCTGTCCTGCATCACCCCTGAATCTCAGATTTTCAATAAGCTTGGTTTTCAAAAAAATTGACATCCATGGAGTTTTATATTCTCCGAGATGTAGGAGAATAACATTTATAACCCATTTGATGAGAAGAATACCCTATAAATATACATTTGATAGATTTAGGATCAAACTTACTACGACTTTGAGAATAATCGTGCAACCAAAGATCTTCGGATCAAGAAGACTAATGAACCTTGTATCAGGGAATGATTGCAAGACTTTATGACATGGAGTTTTAAACTTGAGTACTTGAGCTTCAATTCTAATCCTGTACTTGAGCTTGAATTCCAAGACTTTGTTTTTCACAGCTTGCAACCAATTCTGATTTTAATACTGTTATCGAATTATTCAAGTTGTTGATCTATACACAAATGACACCTCTACTTTCTGTACTAGGTATGTTTCATATCTGGGTAATTATATTCAAAGATTGCATCAGTTTCATTTAATTCACCTGTATACATTGACCTTCTTCTGTTTTTATGGTTTCTTAGAAATTTTTTGATTGCAGGATTTATTTTTCTTTTATTTATTAGTTTGCGGGTTTAACGGGAAAGTTTGTCACCATTTATCTTTTTTTTGGCTGACCCAGGATTGTTAGCAACTGTGATATATTTTAAAATCTTGTTGTATTTATCCTTTGCTCTTGATTAACAGCCCGCAACCTTAAGTGTCAGGTCTTTTATTTTTTGAATTCAACGGGAAAAAGTTTTCTATATTTAATTGGGCTTCAACTTTGTTAAATTGACTTCTGTTGTGATTTGTCTGCTTCTTTATGTTTGCTGAATTCGCTATATTCTGTGTTTCAGTGAGTCATTTTTTTTTAGTGAATACATTACTATTTCAATTTGTCTTCTGCTGGCTTTTTAAAAATAACTCTGATGTTTCGTTCCACCATTTATCGTTGGTTATAATCAGAGGCATAATATTGATCCCGCATTCCCGCTGTTAAAAGGCTGGCCTCTCTCTTTGAATAAATAGTTGTAGTAATATAATTATGAAATTGTTGCATAATTTGTCCTTGAACTAAGTGAGCAAATAGATTAGCCACAAAGGCACACCCATCTGTTACTGATTGAAAAACTAAACTAGCCACTTATATGTTTGCAAGTGTAATGGTATTTTAGTTTTTAAATCTGTGTGTAACTATTGAACAAATATTATTGGTGGAACCATGAAAGTATGCCTGTCTTTTCTTGGAATCATCTGACTCAAAGTATATACTAATCTATCTTATTTTTCTGTTACCCCTTTCATTTTTTATGGTGATTTTTTTACTAGTGTAATTTTTTATTAGTTATAAATTTTGTTAGGTAATACTAGACCAGTGCGCGTTTAGGCACTTAAATTAAGTGCTATTAGTTTTTGTAATCATTCACTTTGAAGACCGACTCTGAGAGTTTATCGAATGCAATAAAATTTATGTTACAATTTCATTCTACCCTGTCTGACTATAATTTTTCTTTTAGACATAAAATTTACTCTTCTCTTACTCTGTATGCAGGTTGTAAGCAAGAAAGCATACTCATACAGGTATGCTTTAGATTTTTAGTCATTTTTTAGGCTTAACACTTTTTTTTCTTGCGAAATTTAGGCTTAACACTTTGATCCCTGAGGAATGACTTGCTGTGCCCCTAGGATAAATAGGAATATCTATCTTTTTTGGTTGTTTACAGTTTTGTATAAAGTAAAAAGCATTTGTTTTCATCAACTATAACAAAACCTTAAAAAAAGTGCAGAACTTACCATTTCGCAGCGATTCTGTCTTACTCAACAAATTTTTCACTTCTGCTAAATTATAAGTCTATAATGCACATTCCAGTCTGATGGCTAAAATTAGCTCAGAAGAGATGATTGTTTTTACTCTATTATCTTGGAATGTTCCCAAACTATTGTTTTACCCCCCATTTCTGGCCTGGCCCAAGCTGATCTCCTGTGTTCCAACCCCAACACATTATGACTTTAATGGGTTCTTGAGAAAATAGAAGTGCGCATGTAGATCTCTACAAGTAAAATAAATCCGGATCTAACTTTTAGCCTAACTAATATACTCTATGTTGCTCAAACTCGAGTATGGAGTGTCGGACACGACACGTATCCGAGTATCGGACTCGGTATTTCTTAACATATAAGACACGGGGACACCGTCCGAATTTTAGACACGGGTACGGGGACTCGGCATAAATATATTAATAATAATTATAATATTTTTATTTCATAATAAATTAGATCAAAATTCAAACCAATTAACATTAAAGTTTTATTTGAGTTAATTTAATTGTCATCTATGCTCTTAAATTTTAATGGACAATAAATGAAATTAAAAATGAATTTTTATAATTTAAATAGAATATATATATATATATATATTACACATGTATATAATCAACAAAAAATATAAAAAAGATGCAATTTTGTGTAATTAATAAATTTGGACATTGACTGTACTAAAAAATATTACCCACAGCAAAAAAAGATAATAAAAAATAATTATTTCTATAATAAATACATTACACAACTAAGTACATGTATAGCTCGCTTATTGATATACAGTTGTGTTCAAATTTAAAAAAGGAAATAAAGCAAATAAACAACTCAGTTTATGCATCGTCTCTCTCTCCCTTCCTTCTTTCACTTCTCCCTGCCTTTCTATCTCCTGTTCTGCAGATCTGGTTTTACATCTTCTCAAAAACCTTGTCAAATGACCATCAATTAACACCACAAACAATCCCTTAAAAGTTAAACAGTCTCATCAGAATAAAATCTGAAACATCACTTACAATTTCTCCGGCGATGAGGACGATGGGTCGGATTTTCAAATGACGAATCCGGTACGTATTCCGGGTCGGGTTGGGTCGACACGGGTACGACCACCAGAAGTGACAACCAAGGTGATTCATATGCAAACCTCAAATTGCTTCAATTCCAACTGAGTATGAGATTTATATGTCTACACCAAATGTTGAACATCTATGTATGGAGCCATGAATGATTGGTCAAATATATATTATATTTGAAACTTTTGTCACAAAATTATTTATTTTGAAAATCACTAGTCATCTATAGTGGATTATATACGCATTTTATAATGGGCATCATATTTTGTATATGATACACATTTGGTAGTGGAGTATCTCAATTTTTTTAAAACAATTTTTTGTGACACGCATTTACTGGTGCAATATTGTATACAAATGAAATATCCCATTTGCAAATACGTATCTCAATCATTAAGAATATTTGATACACCCAAAAATTGTTATTTCTATCAATTTTAAACATGATTTAAAAGTCCCCGATTCGGCCGATTAATCCCCGATCAAGCCCTTTCAAGGTACTCTGCACGTTCAATTTTCAAAATTCAATTACTAGTAAATTATTAGATATATAATAATATTTCGATTAGTTATAGATAAATATAGATTTTATGATATGATAAATCTATACTATATTATTATAGCTGAAAGATTAAAAGTTTTGGTCGGTCGGTACGGTATTGGGCCACGGGCCTAAAAAATATACATGTATTATATATAATTTTACTTATTATAATACGGGCCCTAACTATATACATATCTATATTCACTAAAATTTTATTTTTTAGGCCTAATTATATATTTATTATAACACGGGTCCAAATTATAACACATTTATATTAAATAGAATAAATTTATATAAAATAAGAGAATATATAATATTAACATAAATTCTTAATATTATAAAATTTTATATTAAATATCAATAAAAATATCAATAAAAAATTAATTTACTTAAATATTAGTTATCCCGTGTTTCACACGGGTTATAAGCTTGTATATATTAATCACTAAATAAATAATAAAATTAGACTAATAGATTAATTATAATAATAATTATAATAATAAAATACATCCTATTATTGCTCCGATTAATCATTCTGATTAATCCTCAATCATCCGATTAATTTCTAATTTGTATCACAACCAATTAAATCCGATTTTTAATTTTTACCCAAAATTATTGTTTTTATAAATTGTAACTTTTTTAACAAACTTATTAGAATCCAACTGAAGTGTAATCAGCCGCGTGTCATTTTAACAAAATCTTAGCCCTACAACATCCGCCTCCATAAATCAAAGTATAGTAGTAGTTGTTAAGTCTTTTGTCTTGTTTGATTATCATTAATCTTCTGTCTTAACTATAACAACAGAGCTTATAGTTGTATAGAATCATCTCAGAGTTTCAATAGTACAGTATGAGAGTATACATACGCATGTTGTGTAAGAGTACAATTTAGTACCCAATGGAGACTCAATAGTTCACTATGAGAATACATTTGATCTTTAGAAAATCACGCATAATCAATATTTAGTACCAATGGAGACTCAATATTTGTTGAAGCATTGCATTGGAGATGTTGATTTCTATTATAGTGAGTAGTGAACAATTTGTATTTATCTTTGGTTACTCGGGAAACTCTATTATGTTAATTTTACTTTTTTTTAAAAAAATTTCTCAGTTGGGTTGTGTTGGGGATGATTTCGGGTTTTGTTGGATTTTGCATGAGTAATTCGAGTCAGGGTTTTATGAACCATTAAAATTTCGGGTCGGGTTCAAGTTCACTTGTTGCAATTCAAGTCTCTTTACCAACCGACATGATACCCAAAATTGCCATTGTGAAATTGAATTTTTATTTCAAATGTGGTATTTTGGGTAAAAATAAATTATAATGTGCTATTTTTGTCATTTTTTGATAATATATATTTTTAAATCAGCGGCGGGTACTCACTACTCAGCACTGATCTCTGATCTCCAATTTCCACCCTCTCATTTCCATCCTCCAAAACTTTCATCTTGAATTGATTAGGTATGTTGCTTGTTTGCTTTAATAAGAGATTAGAGCGGGCTATATGTATAAATTATAAATTGATTGTATTGTTTTATAGGAAGATGAAAGCATTGGGATGGTGGTTGGTTATAGTTGGATGTCTCCGTTTAGCTTCCGTTTGGTTCGGTTTCTTTGACATTTGGGCTCTCCGTCTCGCCGTCTTCTCTTTATCCCCCAGTAATATCTTGTTTCATCATTATTGCTATCTAACTAATCTCACACACATAAACACACATTTTAAAGTAATGACTATCTCATACAACTCTTTCTTTCCAGTGACTGAAGTCCATGGAAGAACATTCGGTGTTTGGACTCTTCTTACCTGCACTCTCTGCTTTCTTTGTGCTTTTAACCTCGAAAACAAGCCGCTATATACTGCTACCTTTCTGTCATTTGTTTATGCATTTGGTCACTTCTTGACAGAGTATCTGATATACCAAACAATGGCCATTGGAAATCTTACAACAGTCAGCGTCTTTGCAGGTACCCACAATTTCAATTCATTGCATATTTTAAGCTGCTAGTTTCCATTGCAACATTCTTGTTTGGTTGTACATAGGAATAATCACATTTTAATGGAAGTAGTTTGGACATGTTTGATTCAGTTTTGAGTAAGAATACAGCAACTAGGAATATGTTGTCTAAAATTATTCTAAAAATACTCTATTAATAAAAAAATACACTTAATGAAAATCTAATACAATTTTATAATTGTACAAATTATATTAGAACTGACAATTCACAACTGTACAAACATGATATTTTGTTATAAAATATTATTTTAGTTGTCTATTCTAATATTACAACTATAATAATTGAAATTGATTTTTAGTATTCAGTAGCAATGTTTATTTTGTTGAAAAATATGTGTTCTTACATATTTTCGTTTAACTTCCTGTAATTACAGTGCAAACTCGATAGACTATTATCAGTGGTCAAGCAAAGATTTTTTGAGGAAAGTTCTTTAGGTTTAGCAGTGGTGAATGGTCATATCCAATAAATTTATTAGTGAAGGCTTTTTATGGTATAAATTCAGAACTTTTCTTTTTTCTTCTTAATGAGGAATCTTAATGCTTTAGTTATATTATTATGTTTTGCCTCTCTTTTTAGGCAAAAAAACATTTTGACCTTACCAAATTTTGAGAAAAATTCCCAAATATCCTTTGCTATATTATTTCTAGGTAAACTTGCAACAAAAATAGTATTCAAGTCAATTACCGTGATTTTTCTCCTTTGATTATAATATATCTCAATCGATTGATCTTCCATGTGACCCTTTTTATGTGTCCTTTGATCGAAATCATCTTATTACTAACACTTTGATCTGCCCCAACTTTGGAATAAATTCTAGCCTTATATTCTAATCCAACCACTTATCATTCTCACCATTGTTCTCTTTTTTCATTCCCATACTCCTCTTAACTCCTCGTCCGTAGAAATACACATACATGCACTTTGCAGACTTCTTATTTAAATTTGGTCTAAAGCTTCCCATAATGCTTTTCATTCCCTTTTGAAACCTCCTTCAAAACACCCATTATGGTTCAAATCTTGGTTCATTAGTACCATATGTTCCATATTTATTCTTATGTTCTTTCACTTACCCTTATCCCCTCTTATACTGCTTCATTATTAAGCCTGTTTACTGACGTTCTCGTTTACATTTTCCAATAGCTTCTTTTCCTTCTGGTCATTCCAAGGAGAATCATCTTCAACTCTTTACCTGACCTCTGCTATTGTGCTGTAATTGAAAACTCAGCTTCCAGTTTTTGTATTCTTTGTTGCATTCCCTTTTTCTTTCTTCAGTTGGGCTAAAACTAATGATGATATCCTCTCACATCATGTTCTAATTATTCCAGCGATTCCTGATGAAATTCCTTGTAGCCAATGAATCTGAATCAGATTCAAATTTTAGAAGACTCTTTCTTCACGGCATTGATATATTAATCAGTCGACTAATTTAATACCTATTAATTAGTTTATTTAAGTTTTGATTTTTTTCCCTAACAATATATATCTGGGGCCATGTGTAAATATTAAAATAATATATAGAGAGTACTAAAATTTTTTTGCAATAAAAACTACTAGGGGGAATAAAATAATTTTATGATAACAATATATTTATAGTTATAAATTATACTAAAATATTTGGAGCGCTGAACAATGGTTTATTTTGCTGAATTTTAGAGTGGGCCTTGTACTACTACAATAATCAATTTGAAACCATTTTTTTTTTTGTCATTACCTATTTGAAATAGTCGGCTGCAATTAGTAAGATGAAAGTTAACCACTTATTATCAATGCAATGTCAAACATGCCGATAAACTGTCTATGTTAAGTTGACCTACAATTGTTTTGAAGCTAAAGCCGTCTAAATTTTGACTACGAATATTACATTGACACCTGTTTTTCCAAACCTGCTACAAATTTTGGGACAATCAATTGATTGACACTTAACCTATTTTGTTATATTCGATTTCTTGTCAAACTGTAAATGACCTTGGATAGGAACGAGTTGCAAAAATATCTTATATTCTTATGTTTTAATATCTCTACCATGATTTTGTTCAGGCACATCAATGTTATGGATGTTGTTGCAATGGAATGCACATCAACCCAAGCTCCAGGTTACACTGAAGGTGGAGTGAAATCAGAATTAACCCTCAATATGTTACTTGTGCGAGGGAGCAGTGTATTACTTCGGTCTGTCCTCTTTAATTGTAATATTAGCATTTTGTTCTTTTTTTCTGGTTAACTTTTCTTGGAAACTTAGCATTGGCAGTAATTCAAAATAGAGTTACAACTTGCTCAAATATGCATTGTTTGCAAAAGTTTAATCTATGTGTATTGAATTTTTGTTCTTTCTGGCGCTATTTTTCTTGGAAAATTAACATTGGCAGTAATTCAAAATAGAGTTACAATTTGCAAAAGCTTAATCTACGTGTATTAAATTTTTGCATGATTGATTTCAGCCATCTACACTCATGTTAAAATTTGAAATAGTGTGTTGCACAATCTTAGTTGCCACGAAACAATTATATTATGTGTACTGTGTTTATTCGCTTTAGTGTGGAGAATAGAACGAAATTTTTTCTTCAGCTGCGCCGAAAATAATTTTAATACTAAAAACACTCACAAGGGGTAATGCTATCTGCAAATAAAGCCTAATACTCTCGGTGTGTTTGAAGCTTGGAATGAATGGTTGCGCACATTCTTTTTGGTTTTGAACTCAAAAAATAAGCCTAGTCTAA
The DNA here is from genome assembly GCA_028671895.1 of Oenanthe sinensis. NCBI lineage: Eukaryota > Viridiplantae > Streptophyta > Magnoliopsida > Apiales > Apiaceae > Oenanthe > Oenanthe sinensis. The sequence continues at coordinate 11,473,107 of CM053814.1, forward strand.
GACAATCTTTCTTCCAATGTTTTCTTCACATCGCCTCACCACATTGGCATGCATAATCTATATGTGCAATGTTTACCCCATCTTGACTTTTGATTCAAACACCGAAAAATGAATGAATGATTTCATTTTCTTACTTCCGAATTTGATTTATAAATCATTAGCCTCGGTTGTTTCAGCTGGAGCTTTAAATAGGGATTTCTTTATAACATGGTCCATTGGGTCCCCTTTTTCTAATGGCCATGAATGAAGTTTGAAGCAGGATTAAGAATCAGGCTAGTTGTTTTCGTTTCTTACAAAAAAAAGAGAATGAAATAGTAACACTGTCTTCCCTTTACATACCAGTTATTCTTTCTTAAGTTTGATATGTTTGTATACTTATGTACTGGATTTGCATTCAATGATATGTTCTTGTTTGGGCAAATTGACATGCCAAATTGCCAACTCAGTTGGTATCAGGTTCCTCCGCAGGAACACTTGTAGCATTTTATGCAAGTATTAATAACATATCATTAGTAATCCTGATTATGTTTATTTTTAGCTAATTGATATATAGAAACACTATCTTCTTTTATGCAAGCAACAAGAATGTCTGTGTTGTTGCAGCGTACATTTGATCAGCCTGTCGTGGTGAAATAGACTTTGAGTTCCTTGGCGATGTGCCCAGACAGCCTTACATACTTTTAAACCAATGTTTTTGCTGATGGCTTTAACAATAGAGAAGTAAGGTTATATGTGTGGTTTGACCTAACAATCGAGTTTCATACTCAATCTATCCTATGGAATCTGTGTCAAATTGTGCAAGTGAATTCCAAAACCTTTATTGCAACATTCCAGTACCTATGCATGTGTTCTTTCTGTATTTTTGTTGCATCATGCCATTCCTATGTGCAAAACAGTAATTTGCTACTCTGGATAAATTTGTAATTATATCTATATTTTCCTGTGATCATGCACAAGTATACAAGTAATAGTACTCCAGTCCGGGAAAAGGTTATCCCTTGTATATGCATTTTTCCTTATGGCAGGTTCATGGTGGATTCTGTTCCCACTCAAGGTGGCAACCAATGAGCCTTAAAATCAGCCTATGGGACGGCAACACGTGGGCAATATGAGGAAAAGACAAGATTGACTGGTCAAAGAGTCCCTTCATGACCTCATTAACAAACTACGAGATAGATGCTTGTGTTTGGAAAGGGAATGCAAGATTTTGCAGCCGAGAGAGCTCTACAAATTGGTGGCATAAAGAGAGGTTTATCATCTAATATGAGAAGAATCGAGGACTCCATGACTTACCACTCACAAAAAGATGTGTCAAAGTCATTTAATAGAAATGAAGTGCAGCACTTGGTTTCAATACTACCTTTTGGCTTTTGGAAAATGTGTTACTCTACTTCTGTACACTCGGCGTATTTTTTGTTCTTAACAAACTTGAAGAATCGTATGCATGTGTTCATGGTTGTGTGCATTGCCAGATTGATTGTGAGGATCCAGGGTTGAATTTAAAGGTTATTTAATTACTCTTTTGTGAAACAATCTGCGATTAAGAACAGGCAGTAAACAATTATAAAGGAGTTGGTATACAAAATTTTTAATTTACAGAATTCTTTTTTACTAAATTTTGTATGTTCTTCTTGATAATTCGCAAATCTTTCTCGTTAAGTATCATGATTTTTTTAAAATAAAGTAAATCTTGGTATACATACATATACACTAAAAACTCACTACCTATAGATTAAGAACAGATTAGGGCTCAATTTCATATATTTTTTAAACGGATAGCTTTCTTTTATTTTTTGTTTTCTAATTAAAGGTAACAAGTCTACTATTAAAATTCTATATATTTTTAAAATTTTCTTAGATAAAGATCTATCATCTATGTCATCTTTAAAAATATTATTTTATAAATTATAGTAGTTTATTTCTATAAGGTTAAAAAATTATGATTATATAAATGTGTTAAAATATTTACAACAAGTTATTATATTCAATTTTTTTGTCGAACACAATTATGTTTAAAAAGTATGTTATACAAAAATCTCAATATAATATCATTTTGCATTGCATTTTATTTTTTGTGTTAATAAAAATTGAGCTTATTTCACATCAAATGTCAAAATAAAAGTATATCCTTTTAAGATCTCAAAAATATATTTTTATAAAAATCCGTAATTTTTTAACCTTATAGAAACAAACTACTATAATTTATAAAATAATATTTTTAAACATTAAGAAAATTTTAAAAATATATAGAATTTTAATAGCAAACTTGTTACCTTCAAACAGAAAACAAAAAATAAAAGAAAGTCAACAATTTAAAATATACATGAAATTGAACCCTAATCTATTCCTAATTTATAGGTAGTGAGTTTGTAGTGTATAAGTATGTACGCTAATATTTATTCTTTTAAATAAGATATGCGAGTCTTCCTATAAATTTTACGAATCTTTTTTAATAAAATTTAGTAAATCTCCTTTAAATTTTGATAATCACAAACGCGTTTACAAAAAAAAGATGGGACTTTTTCAATTAAGCAATATTTAGCGAACAAATCAAAGGGCAAATCACCTTGATTCAGTTAGATGTGTCAAGCTTTTTAATTGATTAATTTGTTAAGTGTGTGAATGGTGTGTCGAGCTTTCAATTGTAATTTTTTGTTTTGCGAGGATGTTGCGTTTTCAACGAAAATTTCACACCACAATATTTAAAAAATTATATGACGTGAATACAGGGCGAACGAGTCTATTTAACTATTTTTTTAATATAATCATATATAAGTTAACTCAAGTGTTAAAGATTTATTATCTGTCGTCCCAGGTCAAGATTATATAATTTTTTCAAAAAAATGCTCAAAATAGTACGATTAAAAAATTTGGTCCTTTTTGACATAGACGCATTTCAAAGATGCATTACTTTCGTTTTTTCATGACGAAATGCCTTTGAAACGCAACTTTATCGTACGTGATTGGAAAATGCAAATAGTATATACATTTAACTTTTTTTGTTCAGTTGAATAACTCACCGGCCCATTTTTATTAAAGGCTGTTCAACCCCATTTATACTAAAGGCTCTGTTCAACCGACCTCTCACCATGTGATTGGGTTGTTACTACCTTGGCCTCCCGCCATGCATGAGTTTCTTTTTTAAAAATAATTTATAATAATTTTATAATTAAATTATTTATTTTTAAAAAATTTATATTTTATTCAGTTTTAATATCAACATATTATATATTTTATTTTAAATTAGTTATTAATATTGATTAATAATCAAATCTTGATCATTTTATTTACAAATAATATTAACAGTAATTTTAAATTATTTTTGTATTTGTGGGGAATCGAACCTTAAATAATTAATTAAATAACAACTAATATTTAGACATTTACTCTTTTATCCATGACGACCAAACCACGTTAAATCCCTTATTCTAATTATATATAGGATATAATGCATATAACCACTAGAACAATGCAAGCTTCAGTTTTACACCGACGACGCAATTTTAATACTCGTTTACGTGTAAGGAAGGGTCATCTTTTTAGCCTCTCGACGTGTAGTTGAGTTGGTGAGAACACTAGTTATTTATTGATCAAAGCAATCAAGGTTCGATTATGTGAACGTGGAGAATTTTTCTCACACTCTAGGTTGAAGGGACACCAATGCGGCAAGAGTGTGTGGTCTTACCGTTCATTTAGTCCGATTTACATGTCACGTGTTGGGCCTGAGACGATTTGGCGTGATATCGGTTGGGGTGTCCGGAAATTACACCTTTAGACCAAAGGGTCATCTTTTTATATTGTGCAATTTTGGACATTTTTTCCATATTGTGTTACCAGAGGCCTTTTATCGTTATTTTATAAAAAAAAATATGCCCATCTTCAATTGCAAAACATATATGATTTCCAGATCTCCAATTAATAAATGACCTCCTATAAAATTTTCTCTTATAAAAGTAGTGTAACGTTGTAATTTCAGGTCTGTACACGAAAGTCTGATGAGCAAATCGGAAAGATATGTACAAGTCTGGTCTCTTAGAACATACTTAAAACATTGGAGAGATTACAATGTGATCACTTGAAGTTCCATCTATTTCTCACCTCCAGGTATTCTATTTCCTTCGTTTTTAAGGTTCTTCCCTTAGATATCTCCTTCTCTCCTATTCTGTTGTTAGGGTCTTTCCCTTGGATATTCTATCAAGGAAGAAATAGTATTTGCAACCATCTTTTACCAACCATGCATATAGCCTAAGAATCAAGATTAGAAGTCAGCTCTCAATCAGGCTCTTGATGCCTTTTCTTGCATGCCCTCTCGTTTAGTAGTCTGCGCTTCGCTCAAAACCGAGCAAAACTAAAACAGGTGCCACTTTGTCCCTAGAGCCTTTTGCTGCTTAGTGCGTCTTTGAAAACAATTGACATATACTATTGTAACGAAAAGGGGCCAAAATATATATACAAGTATACAACCTATATATTATAAAAATTTGTATCTCGTCATTCTACATGAAGACTTCAGGTTTACAGATGTGACCTTGGAGGTCATGTGACTGAAGTTTACAAGTCTCCAGTAAGAGATGCTCTAGTCATTGGCGTTCACACAGATGCCAAGGATGAAGCCCATACGCGAGCTGTCTGAGCGCCTTTATTGAAGCTTCTGGACCCTGTATTCACCTTGTTGCAAATCCTCTTCAAATCATGGAAGACACGCCCCAGAAGCTGATTGGACTCTCCCAATGCTCCCATACTCAGATGCGGAACATACGCAAACCACAGAGCTTTTACTCGACACACTAATTGGGGTATAAGAAATATAGAGGCCTTTAAAAAGATGAACATCAGAGATAATATTAGATAAGGCTCTTTGACGAATATTTCCTTCAAAGGTTTCTGATTCCAAGGTTGAAGAAGTTTATGACCAGTCTCCTTGGATTGGCTGAGTGGAGGCTTGATCATATCAACTTCTGGATCAAGTCCTGCAGTAGTAACAAGGACATTTTAAACATACTTGTTAGTACACCCTTGACAGAGAGGAGAAAAAAAATATAGCATCATTGGCTCTCAGAAAGAGTCCCATTTTGAGATATTAACCAAGGTAGAATAGAGACCTACTTTCAAATTTTAATATAAATATCTCCAGAAACTAATGAGACTAAGTGGCATATAACCAAGGGACTATGAAACCACTAGGATGCAATTCCAAAGGTACGAATAGTATCTTTTTTTACAAACTGAAAAAGAGTTCTGGAGTAGCTTCTTGCACAATATTCAAGCTTCCATTTTGAATGTTCACAAGTAAATAAATAAATATATAAAAAGTGTGCATCGAGCACTATAATTATGAGGAATAGAAATCGCAAAAAAGGGCAAAAAAAACAATTTGTGCTCTTTTTGCCAATAATAATATTAAATTGTGCATCTTGGGCTATCATCCTAATTTAAGTGTGTGTTATTGGCACATAGTGATAACTATACCCATAGAGACAAGCGATGAAAAGCTAAGTTTTGGCATCGGTCAATAAAGGACTAAGAACTATGCGATTCATCTAAATAGAGGAACAAAACAAGTATATCTCAAGACCAACAGTAACACGGAGTAGGCCATTTACGATATATATTGAAGTGAGCACCGACTCTTTTCCTATATTTAAAATTATTTTTTTGTTAGCTTCTTCGTCTAGTGTTTGTGATATATTTCTAGTCTATTGAGGAGGCTTTTATAAACTTCCAGTTAGATTCTTCCTCTGGTAAACAACAGATATATCTATTCTATCTAGAAGCTTTTAATAATTTAAAATCTTTCGGCAGTTTTGTGAATATGTCAACTTTTTTGAAATACTTGTTCACTAATATATAATAGGTGGTTTGTGCAGGATGGGCTTGCAGAAGTTAAATCAAATCCTCAAAAAATTTGAGAATCTTCCCAAAAACAACGTCCTGTAAAACTATAAATAACCAGTAAATTGACACAAGACACACCTGCACTGGAAAACTATAAAAACCAGTATTACTATTGGCAACATGCTTCCTTATATGCTTGAATCAAACAGAACGAAAAAACCCACCTCTATTCACTCTCCTAACAGATACATTCTCCGTCATCACAACTATTGACATTGTACAAGAAGACCAAGACCAAGGTCAACTAAATTAAAAAAAACAATTGTTTTTAAATTACTGAGGAATTGAACTATACAGATCAAGTTAATCAAATTAAAGGAGTTCATGAGGAGCCTAACGTCCACTAAGCTACCTACTTGAAAGAACATATACCTGCAGTGCTCTTATAGAATTGGAGGAGTGAAGGTAGATCTTTAGGACCATAATATCGCACCATTCTAGCCTGATTCACCATTAATATTGAGGGCAAGCTGTGGATTCCACATCTTGAGAAGACACTGCATATGTAAAACTTGGTTCAGACAGTTTGACATATATAATTATGGACACCTGGTTTTTCCTCTATTTTTTTGGTAGTGCTAATATAAATCCACAAAGAAATCAGAACATAATTACTAGATATTTGAAAAATAATGTGAATTAGAGTCGAAAAACTGAGAATATGCTTAACTAAAAAACAGGTTGCTTTGAACCAATAGGTTGGAAAGGGAAAAAACTTAAAGTAATTACAACACCAAGATGGCTAACAAGAGTTCAATTAGAGTCGAAAAACACACACATGAGGGAAATAAATAAAAAGAACCACATTACAAACCCTTATTTCAAAATTAACCAAGGAAGACTGAGAATAGAGTAAAATGCAGGAACTCACCTAGGTAAGACAGAAGATTCTTCTACCATTACATGCTTTATTTTGGGAAACATGAAGGCCAGGGTACCAAACTTGGATTCAATATCACATGAGAAAGGACACCAAGAGGCATAGAATAGAATGACAGTAATTCTATTCACAGGACTTGATGTAAGAGCTCTCTCAAGGGATTCTCCATTCATCTACATAAAAAAGGGGAAAAAAAGGAAAAGAAACACGTCAAGCTATCACTCAGTATTTAAGAATTATAAATACAGACCAATTGTCAAAACCATCTAACAGGCAGCATTGCACTTTTTTCCCTTAAAGTTGCCTTTTAGTGCATTATCCTAAAATTTATATTTCCTCAATTGAACCCAGAAAGTAAATTTGTGTCAATCTACAACACATAAAACTGAAATCAGCCTTTCTATTACCCATGTATGTCCTGAATTACACAATGAGTCTAATACCCTAAATTCTCCAAACTAGTTTGCAGATTGACTGCATTAAACCGAGTCTATGGTAAACCCAAGCACAGGTGGGATGGAGTTGGACCCAAAAAATATATGTTTCTTAGGGGCATATATTTAATATAAAAACATATACTAATTAAACATATAAAAACAAACACTAATTACGAAAACTATTAAACCCAATCAAATTAATCATGCAACAAGTTGGATGTAAATCAAATCAACCATGTAAACCTAAGCAGTAGTGTGTAAAATTCAATCATAAAAATGATAAAAATTAAAAGGGGGAGCATCTAAAATCTCACCTGTATAGGATAAGTGTAGGAAATGGAATAAGGGCATTGAAGATTAACATCCAACTTCAAGAATTCATAATCATAATAACAATAATAATTATTATAATTATAATAAAATGATGATGATGATGAAGATACATAGTAGTAGCATCCTCCTGTTTGTAATGTCAATATATGCACAATCAACACAACACTGTAGAGCTTGGATAATCCCATTATTATGATTAATGATAATGATGATTGATTGTATTTATTTATTTGTATGAATTTCTCAACTCGAAACAAGCACAGGAGGCACTCCCAAGTTTAAGTGTTTAACTCAACTGAGTTGGGAACAAGTTGACGGTTTGTGTCACCACCTCATTTTTCATCTATTTTTGACATTCTTAAGTATTTTTTCTAAAGCAGTTTCTATTGAATATTTTATTAAAATTTATTTTAATCGTTATAAATTCATACAAGTTTATAATTCGTATATAAAATATACTACAGGGCGGTAAATGAATCGAATCGATCACCAACAATATCATATAAAATTAAAATAATTTTTTTATCAAATCGAATAATATTCGATAATATTATCGAATAGATTTTCTTGTCCGAACTTGAATTCGATAATATATCGAACAAGAACAAAAATTATTAAGTTTGAACTGAGACAAACTCAAACATTTATTGAAAAATTTGAATATTTTACACCTTTATTCATTAACAAATCGAAGTTTTTATTACCGAACTCGAATTAGAGTTATTTTTTAACGAACCAAACAATATTAGATAATATTATCAAATATATTTATTTGTTCAAATTCAAGTTCGATAATATATTGAACGGGCTTATCGAGTTCGAACCGAGTCAAACTCGAACGAACTTATCGAACATTTTAGTTCGTTTACAACCTTATAAACTAATATTTAATCAAATATATTTTGTATTTTTATTTATATTTAATAAAAAATTATATTTGTTTTTTGTAAGGTTGAAAAATTATGTTGATATATATGATATTTTTTATTGAGAAAAAAGAATCTAAAATATATTTTAGGTAACTTCTTAAGATTTTGGTACAAAATAATAGTATATTAATAAAATTTTAAATGAATACTGATTTTACAAAAATACCCCTCTCATGTTTGCATATAAAAGCATATGTACTTTAAATATCTTACCTAAGATGTATTTTAGGCTCTCTAATCTTTTTTTTTTATTTTATGTAATCTTATAGATGAATGGGATATAATAAATTCATTACAAGGTTTTAGTATATTTTTTCTTACCACAAGTATTAGGCGCGGTAAATATGATGTAGCAGACACCTCTTGTGAACCATTTGTACATACATACATACATATACATATTAGCTAACTTTTAAATAAAAAAATTATTGTGAAAACCTTCATTATATTCTGCAGAATCATAATAAAATATTTGTTTAAATATTAATTAATTTAATAAATTTCAACTAATTTTAATATTTTGAAAAGTTTTTAAGTTTTTGTGTTGAAAAGTTTTCACCAGAATTAGGTAAATTTCGGGGTAACACTCTGCTGTAAACTTTTTAGCGTGAGAACCGTGAAAACTTTTACTAAATTCTGCAGAACCATAATAAAAAATGAAAAAATAGTGCAGAACCGTAATTTTATTTGTAAAATTATAATAAAAAGTTAATCTAAACTTTTTTTTGCATTTTTTTATTGTGATTCTTCAAAATTTAATGAAAATTTTCACGGCTCTCACGCTAAAAAGTTTTCACCCAGTTATTATCTATATGTATGAAAAAGTTCGATGTAGATCACTTTTTAATTGGATACTTGAAGATCATATATGTACATGTACTACATGTAGAACATGAGTATAAAATATATTGTAGAATAATATGTATTGCAATGTTCTGCAAGCGGTACATATATGGTTTTCAAAGACTCAAATTAAAAAGTGGTCTCAATGAAACCCAACTATATATATATATATATATATATATATATAGAGAGAGAGAGAGAGAGAGAGAGAGAGAGAGAGAGACACACACATATGTGTGTATAATTTATTTATTATAGCTAACTTTTAATTATCTTCAAATTAACTCTTATAGTTAATTTATTATTCAACTCTTTAACAAATTTTCATAAAATAAGAAAACCCTAAAAAAGAATTAATATATAAAATTTTATATTACTTATCAATAAAAATATATAATAAGAAAGGGCCAACTTCAAGATGTGAAGATGATTTGGACAACGAGGATGAACAAGAGTTTGAATTCCAAGGGAACACTTCAAGATGTGAAGATGATTTTCAAGATAAAATTGATGAATGAAGTTTTTGGAAGCCGGAACTTAGCTATGAACTTTAAATTTCGAATCTTAATGTTGGATTTTAGAATTGTATTTGGCCTAAAATATAATTTAATATATAATAAGTTATAAATTATGCTATTTTTGTCCTAAAAGTATGAGTTATTATATTATGAAGTATAAATTTTGTTATAAACTTAAGTAATAATCTTATATCTAAACTAATATATATACATGAATGTATATATAAGTATATATATAATATGTATGTGTCTGTTTCATTGTCTTTGGCTCTCTGTCCCCGTATATATTATATATATCTCAGAAACATACACATGTAAAAATGTTTGGAAGGTAAAAAGATTATATTAAATACTAATAATAACAATAATAATAATAAAATATTGACATAAATGGTAGTCTATACATGAGTAGGGCTGATAATTTTGAGTTACATGTTGGGTTGACAGGCTTGGGTCAAAAATTTAACTCGAGCCAAACCCGAACCCAAACCCAAATTCGTATTTTTTGGGCTAAATTTATATTTTTTAATTTGAATTTGGGTCGAGTTGTCTGACCGGTCTGATTTTGCCACCCCTATACATGAGTTATAAAATTATACTAATATATACTCCCTCCGTCCCAACCAATTCTTATCACTTTTTTTCCACTTTCTGGCACACATTTTAAGGTGGATTTTAAGAATAGTTCCATAACTTATTTTTAAAATTTTCTTTTTTTGTATAAAAATAGGATTGTTCTATATTTATACAAAAAAGGAAAATTTCAAAAACAAATTATGGAACTATCCTTAAAATCTACCTTAAAATGCGTGCCAGACACCCCATTTTGAAATGATAACAAATCAAAGGGACGGAGGGAGTAATAATTAAAATAAAACTTAATAAAATAATCAAAAATTCCGCCATAAGAAGTTGTTGCAGATAAAAAAAGATTAAAAAAATGAGGCGGTGACACAAACCCAATGTCAACTTATTCCCCACACAATTGAGTTGAACACTTAACTTAAAAGTGCCCTTTGCTTGCTTGTAGTTAAGAAATTAATACAAATACATACATATAATCATCATCATTAATAACAATAATGGGATTATCCAGGATCTAGAATGTTGTATTGATGATATATATGTTAAGATTACAAACAGAAGAATGCTACTATTATGTATCTTTATTATTTTATAATAATTATTATTATAATTATGAATTTTTGATGTTGGATCTTAATCTTCAATGTTTTCTTTCCATTTCAATTTTAGAACAACATTTGCATCTAATAAGTAGATTTGTTTAACAAATTTTAAAGGTATTGAGATAATTTTTATAGAGTACTTATCCTTCTTAATCATATGTATACAGTTATCCTCAAAAACTTGATTACTTGTAAGAATCAGCTTTTCTTCTTCCACCGAGTTATCCATAAATGATTGATATCAGATCTCATTAAATTATTTACATACTCTGATGCAGAGTAATAATAAGTAGACTATCTTTCATAAAATGGGCGAATAATCAATTTTTGAGGGAGAACATATGCATCAACAAAAGACATGAAATTATTACTATTTACTAGCTCATAAGCAAGGTTATAAATATGGTCTTTAAACTAAAAGAACAATCATTAATGCATCTAGTTCTTCTGTGATAAACTTCTTGTATGACTTGATGTCCATAAAAAATGCATTATTATATTGAAAGGGAAACATAAGGTTTTTAACGTTCATATTGTTCATATATTTCGTAATTGCAATTGAGTAATCAAAATTCAGATGTGCAAAGGTATTATAGCAACAATAAATAAGAAAGAGTTTAGAGTACATTATTTCAATTTTAAAGTTAGAGATTATACATCCATCGTCATTCAGGGTATGTACCATAGGTGAATCAGGCTTGTTAAATGAAATTAGTGTTGTCAATAGCGTGCATATGTATGTGAAAATCGCAATTAAACTTCATCGACATAGATGAAAGAAAGTGACTTCAAACAAGCGCACACTTGTGGTCTTGAAGAGTGCAGAGAGGCATGAACTGCAAAAAAGTGTTTTTCTTGAAGTTTAACAAATAAAAATTGGACCAGTTTAAGGCCAAACAACTATAATCCAAAATAAAAATAAAATATTATAGGCCAGACAAATTAAATATTTCAGGCTTCTAGCTAGCTACAATAAAAAATGGAAAAAGTATCTATATACTTTGAGTTCTTCTTTATTGCTTTCTCTCTATATATAATTATATATAAATATATTTGACTATATATATTATATATAAAATTTCCCTATGGCTCTAAAATTTGTGGAACAAATTACCCTATTAGATGCAAACGATTTTAAATAATGAGGCCACATTTTATGGTAGGGTTATATGTTATTTGCATATCATATATTGGTTCCTAAAACTTCTTTTAATGATAATGATACTCAACTAAAATTCATCAATAAGAAGGACACTACATTTGGAGAAGATATATAAGTGAGAGTTTAACCCTTTTTTAGTTAAGATTTACAATACTAGGAAGAAATGTAGGGATATTCGAGAGCCTATTACATGAGTTGATTAGTTTATGTTTCTATTATGATGAAATTTATCAATTTAACCCTTAAAGTTTTAAGGACATTATATACTCTACGATCTTTCATGACCAAAGTAGATTATGACTTGTCATGATTCTAATTGTGACATGACAGGAATTCAGGTATTAACTTTTTATATGCATTAATATATTTATTAATTAATAACAACATTAAAATTTTTTGTGGATAATAATTTTAGAATGAAGAGTAATCATTGATCTTTGATGCTTCCGCAATTTATATGGAAGACCTCATAATTATATATAATAGAAGACTAAAACATTCATCTTTTATATTAAATGATACCAAAATTTAAATATAAAAATAAAATAGAATTGCTAAATGTCATCTTTTCATAATGGGAAATTTTATTTTAATTATTTTATATTTCATGTTAAAGAATAAAGATTAGTTTGTTTAAATTGATTTATACCTATTCGTGACTGGAATCGACTACATAGAATAACATCATTAATATACTAACATCGATATGAAGAAATTCAATAAACAAGAATAATAATTACATTTCAATGATAATTTATACCTGTTATGATGTTTCGTAATTGTAGATGTATTAACATGTTGAATCACGATAGAATCTTTGCACTTCGATCTACCAAGCTGACTAAAATCATTTGTGTAGAGACTATCTAACATCGATAAAGATGAGTTGAGATCATAAATATATGTATTATTAAATCAAATGGTTTTTTCAACAAATTTTCAATATAGATTGTATGTAACTCTGTCCCTATATCCCTCTGATATAATCTTTACCGGTGGTTGTGGCAAATATGCATATATATAATTTTCACTTTAGGGGTTTATTGGGCTTTGACAGACCCAATATCTCTTTATTTAGTTCTGATAGACCCAATATCTTTTTATTTGACATTAAATTTATATCTTCTTTTTAAAATCAAGTGCTAGAACCTTATTAAAAATCAGGCAGTCGCTAACTTATTCTTTTTAATTTTTATATTAGTAAAAAAGTTAGGTGCCCGTCTTTTTTATATATATCAAGTGCTTGAAATTAAAGTTTTATTCAAACGAAAAAGAATATTAGGCGCTCGTTACTATTTCTGGTGCTCAAGTTCTTGTCATCTCAACACAATTCATGCACTGACTTTTTTTCTACCTTTTAATCAGGCGCTGCTAAGGTTATATAAATCAAGATTTCAATAGGTTTTTTTCTTCAAAATTAGGCGATTGATACTAGATCTGCTATTTGGTTTAATCAAATGCTCCAACTTGTATCTCTTTTTGCTCTCGATTGCTATAAAGCATGATGTAACGAAAAATGTAATCGAAGAACTGTAACTCAACTAAAGTTAAGGACTGGTAAATACTATTAAACTAATCACAAGAATCTACGAGAATGAAGAACATGTAAATATAAAGGATTAAAATATTATAAGAAGTATTGAAGACCACTAAAAGAAGTTCATGTCAATATTCAAGCCTCAGTGAAGAATAAGTTATTCAGTGTTTCAGTTGGTAGTGAAGTTCAATTAATCAGTACCGAAGATTTCAGTGATGTTACGTTGATTAATCTTAATCAATGTTCGAAGCAATAAAGAACTGTAGCACTCCTTGTTGGATCGTAATTAAAAACTACACACAACAATATGGCAGTTATATAAATAATTAAACAAGAACATGCAGATTAAACCAATTAACAAAACAAATCACGAAGGTAGAAACAAGATATATAAATCAGTAACTGTAAGGACATGAGAAAAATTAGAAAACTTAGCTCTAACAGAAGCTTTATGCATACACTGATAGAACCAATAGAACAACTGAGTCGCCAATCCTTGCAAGAAATCTTGACTGTTCTTGAAGAGATTATTGTTAAACTCTGACCCAGCCAAACTCTGATGAGCTGGTCCATCAGAGTTTAATAAACTCTGACCCAGCCCCATCAGAGTTTACTGATAAACTCTGAGCTAGTCTATCAGAGTTTATAAACTCTGACCCAACTCTATACTCTGATCTGATCATCAGAGTTAAACTCTGATCAGTCATAGAATATCTGACAGTCTGACTCAATATTCATATTAAAATAATATTAAAGCCATAATTAATTTAATTAATCATGTAATAAAATTTCTCGCCCAGGTCGCCTCGCGTACGCGAGACGCCGAGACATTCGCCCAAATCGCCCTTCGACCCGACCCGAGGCGTGGCGTGGCATGACGAGGCGAGGCGGCGGCGCGCGTGTGTGCGCGCGCACGAGGGCACACTAGTACACCATGCACACTACATGCCTTAGTAGTTGACACTACTCTTGCACATCCATGCATATAAAGTACCCACACTCATATTACATATTCTATGTGGGACAACACTTTAAACCCATTTTAAACTAGCAACTTCTACTCAATTTATTTATGGACTACACTAAGAAAATGTCTTAGATCCAAACATGAAAGTTTAAGTCCTCATAGCAAGGAACAACTTCATATCGTTAGTTTCCGGAAATTACATCAAGAACATATATAAAATATGTCTCAAACTTTCCATTTTCTAACATTCCTATCATTTGAATTGTAGGAAGATATGAAGATCAATATCAGTGTTGGTTGTTTGTGAATCAGACCAGTGCACTAAGTGTCAACACAAATAGAAAAGGATCATCATGTTTATTGCTAAGAAATAATTGATCAGGAGCCAAGTGGAATTTCTTGAAATGATTATGAAGATGCTAAGGCAAAAGAAAATATTCCAAGTACTACATCAAAGAAACCATCCACCACTTGCAAGTTAGAAAAATCTATTCTAAGTCAATTGCTCTATCCGCCACTTGCAAGCTAGTGGAAATCTTTCTGAGTGTTGTTGTATCTGCCACTTTATTGATCCGCTAACACAACATCATGTTGTTATACTGTTACTTATAATTTTTACAAAACATGTTAGTACACACAAATCAGTAGTCTATAATAAGTAAAACAAGTATAAACAACTTATATACATTCTAGCAAGCATCTAGTTTGCTCAAATGTGTGATCATCAAAATCATCAGGGTTACATCTTTAACATATTTCATTTTGCAATAATTATAATTTTGTCCATGTATTTTACAATTCAAACATATTTTATTGCACCTTCCAAAGTCTACAGAAAGTAGACTTTTGGAACCATAAATTTTGACAATTTTTGTCTCTGAAACTCCTTGTAGACTTTGACTAATAAACTCTGATTGGATACAGTGTCTGAAATTTTATATCTTCAACATATACCATTTGGATATTAATATGTATTTCGTATAATTTACAAGTTACTAACTCTGATTTAGAACTAGTTTACATATATAAAAACGATATTATTTTAATCTATGCTAAACATCATCAAATAAATAATTTATATATATATATATAGGCCATTATTCTAGAGAGTGCATTCTTATATAGAGTTCTGGAGAGAAATTCTAACGTAAAATCTCATAAATAATTTTAAAGCTAACCATACATATACTTCAAACATTGGAAATTTTGGTTTTAATATAAAATCGTAATCATATATAATCTTTACAAAAAGTTTAAAACTTAAAAACTTATAAGCTAAAATTTTGATTTTGAATTTGATTCTATTATGGAATCGTTCTGGACGATTTGATTCTACTGTGGAATCATTTAGGATTATTTTTTCAATATTATGAGTGATTGTCAATAATTTTTCAAAAAAAAAGTTGTGTAACTTTGTTTTTGATTTATTTATATATGTATTTGATGAATAAATTCATAAATATATGTATATTATGTGTATATATGGTGGTTCTCTCTTGAACTCTATATAAAAAGTTCTCTTTAGAATGATACTCTCTCTCTCTCTCTATATATATATATAATATAGGTCAGTGATTGAGAGAGAACCGGGTAAATAAGAGAACCAGAGAACCAGATAACCTATCTTTTAGCCATTGATCTAATTTTAATCCAACGCCTATGATATTTCATACATTAATTTGATTTAATACCATATATAGAGAGATAGGGCAGGCTTGGAACATGAAAATATATGTATTTAATTCATACATGAAGATCAATGACTAAAAAATATGGTAAATTTTGTATTAAACAAATTTATATGATTTCCATAATTAACGTTAAACAATTATATATAATTCAAATTTTACAACTGCATTATTTCTAAATATTAATTAAATCCTCGATGGCTCCTTTAATTGTAGGATTAATTATGAAAATAATGACCTATAAAACGTTACTTTTTATTTTAGAAGTATTATTCATCTTAGATACACCAGAAAAAACTAATAATGGCTATGAAGGCACCAATGGATACAAAATCGAGTATTCTGAAGTTCGTTTTGATGAAGTGAGACTCTGAGATCTATCTAGCGATGTATAATATCCTCTGTAGAAAAATTCTTTTCTCAAACCGTTTTACACAAGAAACTAGACTCTGAGATCTTTCTAGCGATGTATAATATCCTGCCCAATAAATTCTGTAGAGAACCAACTTATTCCGTGAAGTCAGGTCTTATGCAGTTTCTAGATTTTTGCTTTAGTATCACTTGCTTTGTCTTCTTATTTGATTTTCTTGCTTGATTTATATTTGATTTTTCTTTCTTATCATTTTGTACCTTTTGGCTTCACCACCTTCATCGGCATCACATGATATTTTTCCTATTTGTTAATGTTACACCCCTTCATGCTAATGCATGAATATAAAATGTAATTGTTGGGCTTTTACATTCTTTTCTTTTGTCTTGATGACCCATTAAACTCTTATATTGTGCCATCATCGAATACTCATTGGCATTGTACTTAATTTATAGTTCTGGAGTCCCCAAGTCCCCAGAATTTTACAAAAAATATTTTTTGTAAAATTCTCAATTTTGTTCTCTGTCGATAAGGAACTTTTCAAACTGAATGGCTTGATGTTGGATTGAGTTAGAGCATGTCGTTGATGATGAGACCTTGAAGAAGCTATAATTGCACTTTAATCGCTGGTGTCAAGGATGGTGGCGCTAATTTATAGAAGACTTGCTAGATATTTAGATACTTGTTACATTAGGATATAAATTATTTACCTTGATTCACATCTTGGTAATATTTTCCTTCATCATCTCGTTGCTTGATTCACTATCAAATAGAATACCGCCAATGCAATAAGCAATCATCGTTCTCGTAATTTGAAAGATTTTGCTTCACCATTATCATAAAGATGCAATTTTTTCCTTGTAGTTGATGATAAAGCTCAAGTAAGTTAGCTTTGGGGTACACTCTAGTCTTCATCAAGACATCTTACCGTCAAGTATTGTTTGGTCGAACCATCATAGCATAAAACGCAGTTTTTTGGTTCAACTTGTGCTTCTAATCCTCAAAATATAGAAGACTATATTTGATCCGGATTGCGCAATGTGAGAAATATTTTGTGATCTATAAATTGTTAAATCTGATCACCACTTTCTCATCTCAGTCGAACCATCATAGTTTCGCACTGAAGCGTATATTCGGCCCGATATATCCTCTATCCCCAAGTGACTCATTGTTTCATTAAAGAAGTGGTTTGTCACTAGTCTAGGATGAATATATATTGTTTCCCCATGTCAGAGTCGACGGATCATAAGTCTAGGGTATTGGAATAATTTGTTGCCCCCAAATGATCGTCTATTGGTCACAAGTCTAGGATAAAAATTTGATTTGCCCCCCAAGTATTTGACGATGAATCACTAGTCTAGAACTGAAACGAATTCGTTGCCCCCAAGTGGTTTTCGTTGAACACTTGTTTGGGTTGGACTAATGTTTACCCACCAAGTAATTCATTCTTCAGCAAGAATTGTGAATCATTGGTTCGGGATAAGTTAATTTGTTGCCCCTATGCGATCGTCAACAGATCAAAGCTGGATTTGATCATTTTTTTCCTCTTTTAGGTGTTTGACGACATGTGTCACTAATCCAGGGCTTGATTGGTTGTCCCCATATGATCTTCAAGAGATCACAAGTCCGATTTTTGATCATTTTTTCCTCTTACAAGTGTTTGACGACGCGTCACTAATCCAGGGTTTGATTGGTGTGAAGATAGATTAATCTATGTCCTCTAGTTGCTTGTCATCTATGATGATGATGAAGATTTACTTGTAGTATTTTTCTAGTTTGACAAGTTCCATGACATTTCGTTTAAATTCGATGCCCCCAAGTGTTTGATGATGGATTGTCCAGGATCGGAACGAATTTTTTGCACCCAAGTGCCACTCATCGAACACTTTTCTAGATTCAATAATGTTTTAGGTCCCAATGGCTTGTCATTCATAATAAAATTATGCCACTAAGGTCTATTATAACAATACAAATCAAACTTGCATATCGACATATATGAAAGAAATTGGAATTTTATAAATAAATAATTTATAGAGCATTCCTAACAGAAAGGAAAACCTAATAAATACTTAAATAGATAGATTATTAGACTATCAACATCATATAATTTAGTGCCCGTTTGGCTGGACTTATAAGCTGAAAATAAGTGTTTACTTCCAGAAAAAATTAGTATGTATGTACTTTTTTTGAAAATAAGAAACTTATTTTCAATTTTGAAAATCATATTTGGTTTTAAAATTCTAAAATAAATATTTATCTAATTTTTTTTTGAAAATATGTAAAAAAAAATTAAAATAAGTTACTTATTTTAAATTTAAGTTCAGCCAAACGGGGTCTTAAACTTATCTGATGATGACGAGGACCATTTGATGATTTTAGTTCACCAGCTTAGTAGTATTCCAAATGTTTCTGATTGGCATAACCTCCATTGTCTCGAGTTTGTAAATGCATGAATCTGGCATGTATGGTCCTTCCTAGTTAGGCATTAGGCATTAGTTTGATGGATCTTACTTTCTAACCTTATCAATTGCTCTCGTAGAAGGGCTACTTCATCAGGTTGGTTGTTGTTATAGCCTCTGAAATAGTCATCGTTATCATACATGTCCTTTCTGTGATCGTTATCATTACCCGTCTTGAGGTAATTATCATGTCGACGAAGGTTTCATCATCATCACTTCCAAAACCATAATTATTGTTGTTTCTACGACCTTCGTCGCTATTACCACAACCGCAACTATGACATTCACGAGGTGGCGATATGCCATGACCTCCGTTCTCTATGGTGATGTCGATCTCTTGATCTGATCTTCTTCGTCTTGATGATCGATCACCTGAAGGTGATCGTTTATGATGTGACTGATCACGTGAGGGTACTCTTCCGCCTAGGTTATCTCGAAATCGACATCGTTCATCACCAAGTACTTTTTCACGTCTTCTTCTATCTGATCCGGCCTTCTCGCTCCAAGCTTCTTGTTCCTTTTTACCCCTCATGGTTGATTGGATCTGTTTCTTATCGCCATGATGATACTTCTTGCTTCCCTAATAGCTAAATAAAGCAGTTTAATATAATATCATCAAACACACCTAAAATAACAGTATTACATAGACCCGACAATTTTGTATAGACACGAAAACACGAGGCCGAATTTTGTTTTTATTTACATTTTCACTACCTGAACACGAAAATATATGGCCGAATTTAATGTCGTGTTTGGGTTTACTCTTTGAGTATATAACACGACACGAAACGAAAGTACACGACATAATTAATCAAATAAAAATAATTTAAAAATATATATATTCATCTATTATAATAAATCATTTATGTACAATGTAATGTTGACATTAGAATTTTATAAATAAAATTAATATAATATCAATTAATATATGTAAATTAATTAATTATCAATATTTAAAATTAATAAATTATATATTGATTTTTACTTTTTTTCCATTTTGGTGTACATTTCGTGTACTTTTGTGTCGTATATACGAAAATTATATGAAAAGTTAGTATACTTCGTATCATTTCGTTTTATATCATTTTTTTCGTATAGTGTACGTTTTTGGATTTATTTCGTGTCATATTCATGTAACAGATTCAAGTACATGAAACACGACACGAATGGTCGGGTGTAGTATTCATACGTAGAAAAATTCTTTAAATTAACTACCTTCACTGGACTTGTATATAAACTCCACACCTGCTACTCTGCTAGCTAGCATCAGTATTTCTTCTTAATTTAATTCGTCTCTATTCTGAGTATACACATATATTTAATAATACATATTTTATAATGCAGGGGGTCATATATCACTATATCAGTTTGTGCGAGCATATGTCCTTTGTTTATTCAGGTAATGTGCAAAGTGGATGTGTAATTGTGTACACTTTATTAGATGTGATTTTCTCATTTCTGTACGAAAATTTTGGTTTTTTTAATTAGTAATGACAGTTTATATTCTTTGTTAATAATTTTTATATATTTTGCAGGTCCATATCATCACGTTACTCCTTTTCCGATAATACTATGTATTATTTTTTGGTTATTAAATCAAATTGTAGTGCTTATTCAGTTAAAAAGCCCCATGAAATACAATATTTTCAGTTTAAAACAGGTTGCAATGTTTGGACAACCCTGCTACCTACCGGGTATAGTTGATACATCATAAAGTCGACAGATTTATAATATCTTTCCTGTTAATGTAACATCTTTTCTCATGTATCGTATTGTATAATTGTAATAATAATAATAACAGTCTTCTTCTTATATGTGACTATTTATACTATTTTAATTCCGATTTGAATGAATAAAATGTTACTCCCTCTGTCCCGTTGAATAGTATACATTGGGGGACGGGGGTTTGACACGCATTTTAATGTATATTTTAAAGATATATTCATAACTTATTTTTAAAATTTTCTTTTTTTGTATAAAAATAGGATTGTTAAATTTTTATACAAAAAAAGAAAATTGTAAAAATAAGTTGCGGAATGAAAAAAAAACGTATACAATTGAATGGGACGGAGGGAGTAAGTGCAAGATAAAAATATCACTGATTGTGTCATAACTCTATAATTCGGATTGGGTTTATCGTTGGATGACCTGCATTATTGATATTGACCCCAAAAAAGAAAAACTATTCAAAAATATTACCACTGTTTGAAACAATTGGAAATATCCATATAAATAAATCAGTTGACATCATATTAAAGGCCAATTTCAAACAATGTCAAAAAAATGCAAAAGTAATATGAATGGAACCTGAACTCACCTCCATTGAAAACATTTGCTTAAATGTCCTGGCTTTTTGCAACTCCAAGTCTTTAAAA
The DNA here is from genome assembly GCA_028671895.1 of Oenanthe sinensis. Classification (NCBI taxonomy): domain Eukaryota; kingdom Viridiplantae; phylum Streptophyta; class Magnoliopsida; order Apiales; family Apiaceae; genus Oenanthe; species Oenanthe sinensis. The sequence goes on from CM053814.1 coordinate 11,494,687, forward strand.
CAGGGTATTTGTGCTCACAGCCCAACAATTAAGTTGGGTAGAGAGATGTTGTGTCTCTCTAAAATGACCAAAACCTCCCAAAGTTGCAGCTTCTAGACTCACAAGGATGAAAAAAACTATAAAGTAAACAAAATTACAGAACCAGATGAAACTATGATAGGATCCCACTAATACTTGTGGGGCATGAAAAAAGAAGCTGATCGCGTAACATTCATTTGTCTATGAAACAAGCGCTTGATTAATATTTTGAAATTCAGTGGCCATTGATAAAACAATGAATAGCTGCCAGCAAATAGTGAGTCTACACACATATTACAAAACAAATAAACTTTCCATCTTACTGTTGATCATAATTGTCCCAGAAGCTTCATTTAGTTGGGCGTTCCAGCCTGACTGCAAAATAAAATCTGCTACAATCAACTATAAATTAGTTGACTCATTCGCCTGATTAAAAAAAATATATATATCAGAACTTGAGCAATTGATATACGCATAATAATTTATCAAGTAAATTGAGCATTCTCATTACGCGAAAGTCTAAGGTCAAAAAAAATAAATATTCTCACCATTCAATGTTAACTGACCATTAAAGATGTCTGAAAGTCGTTTTCAGAAATTCTCGAATTTGAAATTAACTCTATCCCTAAATATTATAAAGTGCGTAGAGCCATAAAATCAATTGTAATTCATAAAAGGTTCACAATGTCCAACACGAATTAGACTAAATTGAATCAATACTCGGTGTTGAATTCAAAATGCAAAATGACATTCATAAACTTAGGTCAGGATCAGTTATTCCAGAACACAGTAAGCAGTACTATACAGGGAATCAGCATAAGCCACCTGTGTTGAAATATTCTAGAAGGGATGCGAGGTGCAGGACCAAGTAAGGTGGCAGGGGCAGTGAGGGATTATTGAGAACTGTGAGCAGTAGAAAAGTAGGAGAGCACCAACCTCTCAAACGTTGGCTAGACTATGTAGATGCATTATTGTGTAATTCGTGAGTAATAGTCATATCTTGTTTGTTTCTCTTGTTCACCTGTTCTACATAGTTTCATATCTCTCTCTTAATTGCCAAATATCATTCAAGTGACTTTTCTAGCAGAATCTATAGCAAACTACTTAATATAAGAGCAAAAAAAACAAAACTTACTCTTGGCCTTACGGGCTTTTAATTGACCAGCTTCCATTTACTCCTTCATAACATCATTATCAGTTTCTGCTTTACTTAAATTTAGATCACCAAGCAACTCATCTAAAGGCACAGTAGGAGCATCCTCTCCATCAGTTACAGATGCCATTTCTGATGGCTGGTAGTCTTTGTTATGGTACAACGACAAATTAAACCTTAAATCAGGGTTCTCCTCTATGTCTCTCAAAAATTGTTCATATTCTGCATCCATCTTTTCTTCATCAAATTTACCTTTAGCAGAATCATCAATTTCCATGCCAAGAGATTTAAGCTTCCAAGCACGAGGCTTCCCACGCTTCTTCATACGTTTCTCTTCATAGCTCTTTTTTATCAAAACCACATCTGGGAGGATAAAACCTTTGTATTTATTTAGTTCCATATCGTTAGTGTTGGCAGCATGCAAGTCATACCCAAGGGCATAATCCCCGGGAGATAAAAGAAGGCCTAGATGCGTTTTTACAAAAAATATAGTATCATTCTTTCCAAAATCTGATAAACGCGCCACTTGAGCATCAGCCAAAAGATACTTGGACCCACCAATAGTTACTTCAGAAGCACAAGACTCTATATCTAATACTATATATTCGACAAGCTGCCTACTAGATAGTAGGGACTTGAAAGCTGACCTCCAATATTGATCAGCATCCAAAAAACAGTGTCTAAGAGTGAAGGGATCCAGTAAAACAATATTGTTGCTTACTTTCGTGCAGATTACTAGTGGACCAAGATGTCCTAAACTGGCTGAAACTTTGGGGGGGAGGCAGATCAGATCCTCACGACAGATTGGGCAGAGTTCAACAGAGAAAGTGTGCTTATAATTGTAGTTGTTGCTCTTGATATCATGGGACACGAGCTGCTTGTCACTCCGACTCTTGACCGGAGCAACTTTACCCAGGAACTCTACGAATTTCACAGCATGACTGCGATTAGCAAAAAAGAAATCAATTCCCTGGTCCATCTGCGTAATTCTTATGGCACGGACAGCTGCATCATGCTTAAGTATAAGTTGTTCCAAGAAGAAGAAGGTTCTCCTGTGAGTAACATGCTGTCTTAGTTGAACTGCAGCCACCCACTGATCAGGATTAGCCTGCACTCTAGTGCAAGATTCACACATCTGATCTTGTACAACATACTCAACTGTACAAGTTTGTTCAAGAATTGCACCATTAAGAACCTCCTTCTGTACTTTCAGTTTGACTTTGAGCCTCTTGGAGTGAGGTTCGGTCCATATAAACCCTGCATCGACTAGCTTAACTTTATTCAAATTCTTTACTCTCTTTACACAAAAGGTCAAGAGTTCCTTCGACTCAAGTTGTGCTTTAATCCATGTTCTGGGTGGCTGCAAGTATGTATCGCATTCAGGGCAATGAATGATAATAACATGCTTTTGTAAGCCCTCTGTAATGTCAACTTCAGTACGTAAGCACTTGACACACATATTTGCAGCATTTGGTGCCATTGGAATACCACATTTGCAGCATAAAACACTGCCAACAGTTTGTTGAACCACAAACATCCCTGCTTCTTCAGCCATACTGTTAAAAGCAGATGGTACAAAAACATTACTGTAAAAAGATAATAAGCAGAAAACATTTACAGAAATAAGACCGAGAGACAGAATGAGACAGAATTAGCATATACAACACATTTTAAGACTAAACTCCATCCTTTGAAGTTTGAATCACATAAAAGACTTAATTTTTTAAATAACTAAAGGACTGACTTAAATAATTGATCATGACTAAAACAACTTGTTGGACTTTAACTACAAGTGGCGGCTTCTTGCTGGCAAGCAGTTTTGATGAACTGGTAGGTGATATGAGAAATTTGCTTCCATTATTTATATTTATAAGATATATATCTACTTCACTCTTTGCAATTTTAGAGTTAGAGCATTAAAACCTAATTCATGCTAATTAAGTAGCATCATATGCATGATTTGTCAAGAGGGTTAAATGCCTTCATGGGTCATTAAACTGGGCTGCAAATTACATATTCTTTCATCCTCAGAACTGCAATTGACACAATGTCATCTTCTTCATCTGCACCTAATATTTACTTCATTTCTTTAGTTTCTTTATAGATTTGCTAGTATATTCAAAAAAACACAGTGAAATCCTAAATCTGGTCCAAAATCTTGATAACATGATGCAGGTGTCAGATGTGGAGAAATGAGGAACAGGGAAAAAAATAGAAGCATAAAACTACTGTTACTTCTTTTGATCTCTTCATTATCTCCCATTAAATCATACTTTCTTTTAAATACACAAATTTCAATCCAATGCATCTTCACTTGAATTTATAAACTCTTTCATGATCTTTTTCTACATATCTATTGCATAATATAATTGTTTTTCTACAATGCCGCATTTTTTTGTTGTAATCATTGTGGTTTTATACTTATGTACAGTACAAAATACTCTAATCTATATTTTTATTGTATCTTTGTATTAATGTTTTGTTGATTTGTTTATTTTTTGGCTATAATAATAATCATGGTATCTGAGTATGATATGATAACAGTATTACCAATATTATTTCTAATCACATTTCATATTTGCACTTTGGAACAATAAGAAAGCGGCAGCTAGAACACTTATACCAAAGTCACGAAGGGGCTGTCAACAGGAATGGTGTTCATGCTGCAGACTGTTGGTGGAATTAGATTTGATATGTGAAGATGCTTCAAGCCTTCAACTAAATTTCCTTTAAAACTTAAATACCTGATCTTACAAAAGTATTTACTCATGACTGATGGTAGGGTTTTTTTATTAAAAAAAAGTATAATTTATCTAACCTTCCTTTTTGCTATAGTATTTTATACCAAGTATTCCAAATCACAGGCCAGTGGTTTATAATAAATGTCGACCCAACATGGGACCATTACAATTATATATCAGTGGTTGCTCCCACCATTCTATCAGTGACCTAATCCGATTTGTAAAGTTTCAAGTCGAAATCTGGAGGTCCTACTTGACTGTCCCACGTTTCATGACATCACAGGGACAGGGCAATTAAAAGTATTAGGTAAAAAGTAGTAGCGGGTTTAGACAAGTAAAGGATAATATAATTACCAAAATTACTACTGTGCAATCTTACATAATTAACCTGTTTGGCTTGTGCATAGCCTTATAGGCATGAGATATTTTCTCTGTTTGTAATCATATTATTCTATGTTATGGACATCGTCTTCATTTTTATATTTGATCTCTTTTAATACATAGATATCTAAACCAAATATAATTTTCTGTTTAATCTTGTAATTGGTTTGGTTCAGTGGATTTGCCTAGAGTCTTTACTCTCAATTCCAAAATATGTTGTTCAAAAGGGAGATCATACAAACTTATCTCATCCTCTCTTCTCGGTTGCCATGGCCAGACAAATTTTTAATGATCTTACATAAGGCAGCGAACAAATGATAAACATATCTTTCTAACTTGGTCATACAGAAGTTCAAATGTATTACCTCGTAATTGAAAAATTATCCTATACTTTTTACCAAAGGCATAAACTTAATCAACGCCGTCTCCAATCATTAAGCCAAATAATCTAAACATACACATCAAACCTCCCTATATCTGTGTTCAAATATGAGCATATACAGTAGTGTATTTACTGAATCCCTCGGATTAAGGTTTTTCTCATATCATAGATATACAGCTCCTTTTGTAAAACACAATACAAAAGGATATACACTTGACATATTCTCTCGAATTTCTCTCTGCATAATCCTACATGTCTAGGCATTTCAAAAATAATTCAATACACGAAATACATACTCACCTCTCACAATATTTACACACGACTCAACAGAACATGCTAATAAAGTGATCCAATCGGGTGATTTACATGTTATCCGAAATTAAACTTCAAATGCATCCGACCCATATTAGGTGAAGCATTCTTACTCCATCCGACCCATATTAGGCGAAACATTCCACCACAAGTATCTCCAATATTCATATAAATTTGTCAATGACCTAAACCTCAATACAACAATTTATGCATACATAGAACTAATCATGAATATTAATAAAAATACATACAGTTTTATTTTAACTTATATTAAAAATAAATGAACCCTAATTAATATGAAAAATTGAGTTGATGAATAGATAGATTACCTGAGAGCTGAGCAACACGATGGGGAGAAATGTAAACAAGTTATGAAGACAAATTATCAATTTTTACAATTTCTACACTTATATTACTAAGCTAAAATGCTAACTGGGCTGGGCCAAGAAAACATGTCACTGATGCTCTAACTGGCATTCCAATTGGGCCTCTTACAAAATATAGCTAATTGGGCCTCTTACAAAGTGTAGCTAATTGGGCCTATAACAGAGGTTTATAACAGGGTTTTAGAATTTAAACTCAGTAGCATAATCAAATGACAAGGAGAAACAAAAATTCAGCAAAACAAGTGTTGTAAGTATATGTGTGTGTGTGATATCTGAATTGTTGGGTTGCCAAGAAATATGACCAAATTTGTAATGCATTTTTGTGTGTTTGTGTGTGTATATGGATGTTGTTAGTTGCTTTGAAGGTGAAAATCATATTCAGCTTCTTAAATCAATTCAGAGGTAACTATTTGCTGAACCCTTTTAATTTCTTGTTTTTTTAATGAATTTTTGTGATAAAAATTGAGTGTTGATTTGATTTGATGAGTGAATGTGAACAGGGAGAAAGAGTCAGCAAGAATTTTAGATAGTGGGTTGCCTGATAAGATATGGGTCAAGGTTATCTTCTGTTATATATGTATATATTAATGTTACGATTACTTTTTTAGTTTCGATATGTATTTGAGTTGAAAGTGATTTTATTTTGAATGACAGCAGCAGTTCTCGATTGGGGTCGATGTATCGAGGGTTCTTGAAAGGATGCCCACTATGGTTGCTGCAGTTGACACCTTTAAACCAGTAATCGAAAGTGGAAACAGTAAGAATGTTCGACCGCAGGTTATTTCTTTACTTGATTTTGGTTATTGGCGGGCTTATTGTTTAATAGTAAATATTAATCTACTATTCTACTGTATAATGAATGTATATTGTTTAATTTATTGTTTTTAGCTTAGAATGGAGTTGGACAAAATGCGTTTGTACTTTTCTTGTGTGTAATTGTGGCCCTTTTGTTTGTGTATTTCTTCTCCAAAACAATGCATTGTTTAGCCTTTATGTGATTAAACACACGGTAAAATTATGATATTCATTTTGATTGTTTGAGCCTTTGAGATTATGTTTCTGTCCAAAGTATTCAAAAAAATAGAAATATAATTTCCTCTGTAGTCTTGCCTAGATGCACGTCGTAATTCGAACAATAAAGTGGTCCTTAGAAGTCATGCTTAATCAAGCAGATTCGGTGATATCATGCCATCAGTTTTATCTAATTTAGTTTTATCTAATTTAGTGTTACATATAAAGAAAGCTGACCTGTACCCTTATATTAGTACTGGTTATTGGCATGCTTATTGTCTAATAGTAAATAATAATCTACTGTATTTTGAATGTGCATCGTTTATTTATTTTTAGCTTAGAATGTAGTTCGACAAAATGCTTTCATACTTTTTTTTGTGTAATCCCTTTTGTTCGTGTATTTCTTCTCCAAAACAATGTGTTTTTTAGCCTTTATGTGATAAAACACACACAATAAAATATGATGGTATTCATTTTGAATTTTTGAGCCTTTAAAATTCTTGATAGTTTGTGTTTTTTAATGTATTTAAATACAGGCTATACTGTTAGCTTCAGATTGCTACCCACAAATGCTGACAAAGCATTTTCCAAGCTTAGCATCTTCAAAGAGTGTACCCCTGATCTATGTGAAAGATAAGAAACGAGGTTCTTTAAGACTGGGTGATTTGGTCAAGCTGAAAACTGCCATTGCTGTAGGAATTAAGGTGAATATTAAACTTTAAAACTATTTCATCTACACTTGAGCCTGATGAATTGCACTACTTTAGTAAGTTCGTGTATGTTTGGTTTGAGGGGGGGATCTGGTCTTAAGATCCACAGCAGCATTCTTAAGGGCTGCATCCACTGTGATGTATGTAAACTTAATATATTGTTGGCCCCATTGTATGCAATGGCAGAATAAAAAAATCCAGGAACGAGAGGGGGGAGGGGGGCAAAAAAAATCTACTGAGGGTCCTAACTTTAGAAGAAATATATCTTATATACTATATTTTGGTTTTTTTAACAGTGAATGATTTGGAATGCTAATATAAAAATCATACGAGTTCTGAAAATTGGAAGGAGAACAATGCAAACTTTAGAATAAAATAATAAGGAGATATAGCATAATAAAAAGAAACTAGTGTCTTTTTGGGATTATAACCCGTAAAATCCACAATACTATGTGAAGAATAAATCTACATACCATCTTTAGTTCTTAACTACTTATAATTCTATCCAAATTCACGACTTTAAATGCTAATTATGAATTCAAGCATAACCAAATATTCAATTTCTGTAAAAATATCTAACCAATAGTTTTTTTTTTTAATATAGCTTATAAGCTATTAAGTAGTATAACTTCTTGGATAAATCTCGGGTGAACGAGAATCAAATCCAGGACTTGGGACGACATAGGATAAGCCCTTGCATTAGTAGTATTAAAGTGACAATTATTTTTTAAATCTAGGTCATTGATTATATTTGAAGCTGTGTGCATTTCAAAAATACTATGTTAGTAATGCTACAGAAACTAAAATTTATATGCATTGACAAATTTGTGTGACCTTAGAGTCTGGTTATACTACAAAACCACAGATATTTAACACAATTTTAAGTACTTGAGAAGTGTACCCCGCTTTTCCTCTCTTTTATTGTATTTATTTTCAGCCACACTACTAAATATTGTTCAACCATAAACTTGATAGCTATTATCAGGTATAGATGCTTTCTTTGTCAGTTAAGAATCATCTTAATGCATTTATTAATATTTGATTTCTTTTATTTTATTTAGGATAGAGGAAATGGCGTTAATCATCTTATTGAGAATATTCTGAATGATCAAGAATCACGTGGTTTAGATGCTCAAGATGCTCCAAAATCATCTAATATGGATATGCTTGCTATAAACTAGACGGGACCATGCGAGACACTATAAAAGTTAAAAGGTTCTACCCAAAACACAAAAATAATGCAAATAAGCTCCTGGATGCAAATCTAAGCTTGGACATGTCTAAATTTAATCAATTCTTCATCAAAAATCTGTAGTTTAGAAGATTGATTCCCCTGGAGACTTCGACCCAAGTTGTATCATACTCTACATCATTTAGGTTATTTGCAAAGTAGAAAATCTGTAGTTGACTCTAATTTTATTTTTTTAGGTAGTGTAATGGTTAATCTTCCATCTGTCCACAAAATAGGAAAAAAAATGATATAAACATTCCTAGATTTAATATATGGTCAACAACATTTAGCGCAGGTTGGAGACAACTTGTCATGTAAAGAAGTGATTGAGGTTTAATTGTTGTAATTAAAGTTTATAATCTTTTTCTCTAGTTTCTCTTTTGCTTCATATAATATAGGTGCATTCTCTTAATAAAGGTATTACATTGTTTGCGAATTTATAGCACACATAAATTATTACTGCTTTCTTTCTTTGTTCGGAAGCATGTGCATATTATGCTGTGCGCAAGCTACACTAAAGTTCCGAGTATACAATTATGTTCTTGGAAAATTACATTATGTTGTATTCTGTAATTTAGAAGATTTTTGTAGGTTTTCGGTCAAGGAATGCAAGATGGCTTTTAGGTTAAGATTTCTGAGTAGAAAAAATGTTGTACTAGTATACATTCGAAACATTCTTGATATCCGGTGAGCTTATGTACTTACGAGTTAAGCCGGTCTTTTTCTCTCATGCACTAGTATTATGTTCAGTTACACTATCGGATATCATTCAACCTCTTCAAGTATATGATACTTATATCAGTAAGCTAGTACAGTATGCAAAACATCCCCACATTTCTTAAAAGTTAAAATTTAAACATATGAAGAACCGAGATAATGTGCTGCTTTGCATCACAGAGTCATCTCTTTGTTGGAATCTATGTTCAAAATTTGATTTGATACTTATGAATATAAACATGAAATCTCTATTATTTGAGTGGACTGTGATATGTGTGAATGTTTAGTTAATAGAGGGTAAGATTAGATTGATTATGTTTATTTATGTATATGCATTGTTTAAGGTTCACATTAGATATTTAATTGATTTTCGATTATTGTTCCTAACTTAAGGGTGTTCCTACTTAACTATTCAGTAGAGTTCTAGCGAGTGGGGACTGGGATTTCACTTTCTAATCGCTTGATTAAGTTTTAAAACAATCGACACCATGGGGGTGTTTGGTTTAGCTAAAAAATCACTAATAAGTGGATATAAGTATATAATATTATTTATTTATTTAAGTTGGACATAAACAATCAGTAGCAGAAACAACTGGCAAGGTTGTAAGTATAAGTGTGTGTGTGTGTGATATCTGAATTGTTGGGTTGCCAAGAAATATGACTAATTTTGTAATGCATCTTTTGTGTGTGTGTGTATGGATGTTGTTAGGTGCTTTGAAGGTGAAAATCTTATTCAGCTTCTTAAATCAATTCAGATGTAACTATTTGCTGAACCCTTTTAATTTCTTGTTTTTTAATGAATTTTTGGTGATAAAAATTGAGTCTTGATTAGATTTGATGAGTGAATGTGAACAGGGAGAAAGAGTCAGCAAGAATTTTAGATAATGGGTTGCCTGATAAGACATGGGTCAAGGTTATCTTCTGATATATATGTATATATGATGTTTCTATATATTACTTTTTTAGTTTCCATGTGTTTTTGAGGTGAAAGTGATTTTATTTTGAATGACAGCAGCAGCTCTCGATTGGGGTCAATGATGTAACCAGGGTTCTTGAAAGTATGCCCACTGTGGTTGCTGCAGTTGACACCTTTAAACCAGTAATCGAAAGCAGAAACAGTGAGAATGTTCGACTGCAGGTTATTTCTTTGCTTGAGTTTGGTTGTTGGCAGGCTTATTGTTTAATAGTAAATATTAATCTACTATTCTACTGTATAAGAATGTACATTATTTAATTTATTTGTTTTAGCTTAGAATGTAGTTGGACAAAATGTTTTTGTACTTTTCTTGTGTGTAATTGTGGCCCTTTTGTTTGTGTATTTCTTCTCTAAAACAATGCATTGTTTAGCCTTTATGTGATTAAACACACACGGTTAAAATTATGATGTTATTCATTTTGATTGTTTGAGCCTTTGAGATTCTGTTTCTGTCAAAGTATTAAAAAAATTAGAAATATAATTCCCTCTGTAGTCTTGCCTGAGATGCACTTCTTAATTCGAACAATAAAGTGGTCCTTAAAAGTCATGCTTATTTAAGCAGATTCGGTGATATCATGCCATCAGTTTTATCTAATATAGTGTTACATATAAAGAACGCTGACCCTTATTTAGTACTGGGGTTATTGGCATGCTTATTGTCTAATAGTAAATAATAATCTACTGTATTTTGAGTGTGCATCGTTTATTTATTTTTAGCTTAGAATGTAGTTGGACAATGCTTTCATACCTTTTCTGTGTGTAATTGAACAATGCATTTTTTTAGCCTTTATGTGATCAAACACACACAATAAACTATGATGGTATTCATTTTGAATTTTTGAGCCTTTAAGATTCTTGATAGTTTGTGTTTTTAAATGTATAAAATACACCATTCAAAAAAAATGTATAAAATACAGGCTATACTATTGGCTTCAGATTGCTACCCACAAATGCTGACAAAGCATTTGCCAAGCTTAGCCTCTTCAAAGAGTGTACCCCTGATCTATGTGAAGGATAAGAAACGAGGTTCTTTAAGATTGGGTGATTTGGTCAAGCTGAAAACTGCCATTACCGTAGGAATTAAGGTGTATATTAAACTTTTAAGTAGCGTACTTAAGGTCAACCTCCAATGTGATGTACGTAAACTTAATACATTGTTGGCCCCACTGTACGCAATGGCAGAATAAAAAATTCCAGGATGAGAGAGATGGGGGTGGGGGGCAAAAATAATCTACATACCATCTTTAGTTCTTAACTACTTATAAATATATCCAAATTAACGACTTTAAATGCTAATTATAAATTCAAGCAAAACAAAATATTCAATTTCTGTCAATATATCTAACAAATAGTTCAACCTTTGAAATCAAGCAGGGGATCCCCCCCCCCCCCCAAAAAAAAAAGCTTGATAATATTGCAGAGTACGTTTCATATTGGCTATCATACACTATATATACACAGACTTGTGTGTGTTTACAATGTTATGAAAAGATAAAGATTATCCTAATAATTAGCTAGTTGGCAATTGGCATCCATATCTACAACCCCAATAAGCTGTTAGGTTTTTCGATAATGATATCCTTATCTCCACCACCTTTTGCGTATATACAGGAATGTAGTTACGGTTATGCAGCTGAGGTCTCAATAACCCCCCCCCCCCCCCCCCCCCCCCGCGAAGCTTCCCTTGCATCCAGCACTAATTGTAAGGATGTTAGAAGCTTGTCAGGTAGCTTTTCATATAATATTTGTGACTTGCATTAATAGTATTAAAGTCACAATTATTTTTTAAATCTAGGCTGTTGATTATATATGAAGCAGCGTGTATTTCAAAAATACCGTGATAGTAATGCTACGGAAACTAAAATTTATATGCATTGACAAATTTGTGTGACCTCAGAGTTTGGTTTTATAGAATCACAGATATTCAACACAATTTTAAGTACTTGAGCAGTATACCCCTCTTTTCCTTATTTGTATTGTATTTGTTTTAAACTTGATACCTATTATCAGGTGTAGATGCGTGCTTTGTCAGTTAATAATCATTTTAATGCATTTTTTAATATTTTATTTCATTTAGGATAGAGGAAATGGCATTAATCATCTTATGAGAATATTCTGAGTGATCTAGAGGTGTAATAGTATATGTACATTTCTTGAGCAATGTTTATTCGTAGTATGGTTCCTTCTAATCTTCTTGTGACAATGATTCCTTTCGAATCATTTGTTTTCTTAAAAACTTGGAAGCCATTTATTCCAAGAGTACAGATGTGGTTCTTTCACCATACTGCTAAATAAAAGTCAGCATTTCAAATTCCTATTTGTCTCCATATATACTTGCATCTTTGGTCAAATTGTGATACTTTTTATGCCTTTGATATTGAAATGTTCATTATTATTGCAAATCATCTTTCATTGTTAATAATAGCTATTATAGTGGTGTAGTAGTATGAAATACCACTAGTTACAGAAATTTTGAATTCAAACGGTCTTTAACTGTGTCAATTTTTTATTTAGTGCATCAGCCAAAGAAAAGTTGAATTTTTAAAAAATTATGTGCATATTCTCTTGATGGAGCAAAGAAAGTATCTACTTTTAACTAGCAGAGTTTAAATATTTTCAAGGTGAATGGTATAAGTTATTATTCCAGTATGGATTATTTGTATTTTAAGAACCTTTTGCCAAAGCACATGTATGAGTTGTTTTCAAACGAAGGTTACAGATTCTAAAAAGAACTTGGACGAAGTTATAAACATTTGCAAGGTTAACTTCATAACATTTTTTTTAGATATGAAACTGAAGGATATAGCATCTGGTGCAGGTAAGCAAGGCTGTACGCCAGAACCATGTGGGGACTTTATTACATTGAAGAAGATGATAAAGATTCTTTATGTCGTCACTGTGAAAAATCGACACTGATGATTAAATATAAGCATCGATAGTAAAGTACACTGGCAGTTGAGTTTATTGTGAATGCACGAGTGTTGGAAAATACTTTAAGATTTGTAATCATTGTATTCCTTGTATATTGCAATAGATTTTGTTTCGGGTTGTTTGTTGCTTTATAATTTTAGCATCTACATGTTAGCCGACAGTTCTTGCTAAGGACTACATTTACTTGTTTGGTTGTAGGTTTTTTATTGAAGATGTAAATGGAAAGAAAGACCAACTCCGCAACATGGAGCAGGTAGCTGGTGTTGGATGGCTGAGTAAAAATTGTGTAAACTTGTATTCTACTTTTTCTCTATATATATTCTACTTGTTTATTTATAACATATTATGGTATCTATATAAAATTGGTAGAAGTAATTAATTCTTAATTATATGTGTATATATTCGATTTTAGAATGTCCTGTCCTCGACAATGGAACATCCCAGGCGAGATTGGTCAGGTACACTTATTCTTCTGTTCAGATATAGTAAGACATTTTTATATGGGATAAAAGGTATGGTCTTTATTAAGAGGTATGGGTTTTTTTTTCGCTTTGGGTCTTAGCTATTGGAGAGAAAAGTAAGGAGTTAGTAGATGGTTTTTCTCGTGCTTATACCCTTTTTTATGTACTCTAATTAAAGATACTGAATGATGAGAGTTTCTAAAATTGTGAGCCTGACTAATACATGAAGATTAGAAGTTTGTTGGTACATTATACCTTACTCAAAACTAATTTAAGTTTTTGCTGATTTGTAATTTAACTACAGGCTAGGCTTGAAAATTGGAAGCCTGACGGCATTGTCATTCTGTGTTGATATTTTAGTGTTCATTAGCTGACTTTGAGATCAAATTTGTTTATTGGCATACAATATTGATATGTACTTCTATTATACATCAAACTTGTTGCCTTGTTGGTATCTTATGGTGATCATGGTCATTAGACAAAACTGTAAGAATTTAAGCCTTTTACCTGTTTTAAGAGAGCTGAATGTTCTAACAGGTGGATGATGGATGTGCAATCTCTGAATTACAAGTAGCGCTAGAAGAATACTTGTCCCTTCTCGTACACTTAAAAATATACTAACAATACATCAGCGAAAGAACTTCAAAGCTAAATGAATCCTAGAATATAGACGCAGAAGGGTACAAGTACAAAGTTAGCCCCCTCGTGTATTGTAGGGATCATGTTCGGGATGATATATGCAGAAGCAGTAGCATGAACTACTCGATGAACAACTACAGAGAGTTCTGTCCAGATTGGATGCAGGCAGATATTTCATACAATGAGTGCATGCTTAAATACATGAATATATTTGTGTACATAATCTCTATCCGTAATTTGCAGTGGATATATGTCACCTACAGCCAATTCTCATTTGAATCTATAGTGTTTAACTTTGATATAGTAGTTTTGTAAATACAAAGTCAACAAAAGAACCGTGGGCTGGAGAAAACACACAGAACTTTTGTAGCTAGCTTGTTTTGGGCTGGAGAAAACATAAAAACTTTGGTAGCTAACTTTGTAAGCTTGTTTGTGCATAAAGTTTCTCTACATTTATGCATCATTCTTAAATACTAAATTGGTGTCCTCTTTGTTAATATTAACTAGCAGCTTCTATATTTTTTCAAGCCTAATATTTACACGAGTCAGTTTCTTTTGTTCAATATAGGCTGTACTTCTTATGTGCTCTGCTCAAGGATTTGCATTTAATTTTTCTTTATAATTTAATGATATAGGCTCCTCGAGTTTATTCCAGTTTACTTGAGGTAAATTTATCCTTTAATGCAGGTTCGAAGATCCTGGGATGCATATATATTATTACACCTGGAGGAAGGTAACATCAAATGAAAATTTTATTATTTTGCATGATTATATTGGCAACTGAAGGACTATCTTTTTTTACTATTCTTCCTACTAATCCCTTCATCTAGTACTGTTAATGTATAAATGTTGTTATATAAAAACCTGCATTCTCGCTACTGAGTGTAAGCACTTGTATTTTTGACACACTTTGGTCCTACACTTTAATTAGTACACTTGGGGGATCTTCTTAGCTAGGGCTTTGAAACTAAATAATATGCTGAAAATCCTGGCTGAGTACAGAACAGAGGCTCTAACTCTGGAACTTGAATAAAAAGTTTAAAATATATTCAGCCTTTGGAACTGCTTACGAAATATCTACGGGGGAGCAAAATCTTTGAATTGAGGATGCATCATTAGAAGGTGAGCACAATTATACCGGTGCTTGGTGAGCACAATTATACCGGTCTTTGTGTGTACTCTAGTTATGCTACATAATGTTTAAAGTTCAAGTAAAATCAAGGACTTGTTGGTGTGATACCAGTTGACAAATATACATGGCTTTATATTTTTTCATATTTCAGGATTTTTCAAACACCGATATATTTCTGGTGTGCAGCTTTAGTATTGTAGACTTGTAGTTGCGAAGGTGAACATGAAGAAGGCACCTCATATGATGCAAAGGGAAAAGACGTAGTTTGGCAACATAGTAGAAGTGGGGAGCGAATACCTATCGATTTTGCAGTTAAAAGGACACGGCCATGCCTCCATTCTGTTTAATATGTTCATTAAAAATGTCGTTTCGAACCATCAAACGGTTCATGAGTCGGTAACGGGTTTTTTAGTGTGCACACTAGAAATGTTTTCTTCATTTAGAGCATGCACGTGCACGGTTTAGAGTTGTTTTATAGCATATTATATTTAATAAAAGATTTTACACCAGTAAATTATTAATCATATAATAATTACAATTTACAAATTGTATGTTGAAAAAATTGGACATCTATGTTATCACTTGAATACGATAAATTTATATTATTTTAAAAATATTTGTAAGCTCAAGTGAAAATCAAATAATTCATAAATTAATATTATATATAAGACTGATAAAAAAGAGTTAAGGAAACAAATTAGTACTGAAGTTCATGAATTTAAGAAAACAAATAAAATTGTTTGATAATATGTTTCGGAACATGTTTTCTCATTTTTTTATATAGCTTTTTAAGAAATGGAAATGTTATAAAATTTCTGAAAATTGGAAAATAGAAGACTGGAAAAAAAAATTATGTATTATTTTTATGTAAAATATTTATGATAATACCTATTATATAAAACCTACACTAAATTAATAGTGTTAAATCAAATTTGATATGTTATATTATTCATTTGTAAATTTTTATACTAAATTTACTATTTACATTTTATTTAAACTTTCAAATATACCACTATTATATTCTATATATAATAAGAGTAAGAGGGATATTATCCAAATACTATCAAAGGTCAAGAGTTCGATATCCATTAGTAACATATTTAAATTTCAAAATTTATAATTATAAAAAATATGTTTAAATCTAGTTAACAACATATTAAAATTTAATATTAATATTCAAAAATCAAATCTCAATAATATATTAAAATGTAATATTTATATTATTATTTTTATAACAATTAATAAAGATTTAAAATTAAACTCATATCATCCTATCATTCATCTAATTATATAATATTTATAATCAAAATATTTTTATCATCAACATAATTCATGCAACATCCTGCCACATAAAGCTAGAGGTCCTGCCAAATAAAATTTTCTTCCTTCCAATATCACTAGATCCGGGCACTCCTCCTGCAACAAGTTCAACAAGTAATTTACATTTTATTATTGATAACTTAGAAAATCTATTTTATAATAGTGAAACCGTGACAGAATTAGAGAGATGCTACTCCTGGAATATACTGTTTTCCAAAGAAAATTCAGTTCCATTTCCAGCAACGGAAATAAACTTTTCATATATTTGCTCATCTTTTTTCTTAGGAACAATTACATATGCAAATCAAAAAATCAAATCTTAATAATATATTAAAATTTATATTATTATCTTTATAAGTATTAACAAAAACTTATACACACGTAACTTTGACAAGATTTGAATCCTTTTTCGGTAAGCGGTCACTGGTCAATAGTATTTGAATCTTTTTTTGTTTTTACTTCTTTATGATTACTATGTGTTATCTATAACTTTTTCAAATAGTCAACTGCATATAGTTATGATTTTTTAGTTTTGATTATGTATTTTATTATTTTATGAGCGGGGTTTGTGATTATTATATTTATTGATTTTGTGATATTTATTGATTTTTGTGATTAGTTTTTGTAATTTGATGATGATGATGAGATGATTTTAAAATTGGTTGTTTATCGATACTACTTCTTCTTTTTTAAGTTTATTGGAGATACTCATTTTTATTAATAAGTGTGGATATACTCATTAAAATTGGATTCATGATTATATATTATTCAATATTCTTTGCTTTCAATAAAAACACATAGGTAGAGCTTGATATAACTCATTTATATTAGCTTCTATTCGATTAATAGAATATCTTTTCAACCTAGCTAGTTTTGTTCAAAAAGTTCACCCTTTTTCATCGATTTTCGTGCCTGATTCTACCATTTGAAGCCTACATAGCCTAATTAGATTACTCCTTCGTATGTGTATATTTTATACCATAACTTGGTAAATTTTGATATACTTTCTATAATAATTATCCTGATTTGTAACCACCATTCAATGCAGGTGGTTAATTACTTTTAAATTTATTTGAAATTTCATATGAGTAATTGATTGTAACTTAAATGTCTTTTAATACATATATTTATGTGAATTAAATGCATTGATTATGGAAATGGTTTTAGTAATATAATGCTTATATTTAGTTGTCAATTATAATATGTATATTTATCATATTTGTCTGCATTAATAGTATTAATTATTAGATTTTAATTTAAATAATTTTTTATTTATTACTTAAATGTTTTATTTTGTAATTTGAATTATTTTATGTGAGAAGGTGTTAATAATAGCAATACTACACATATTTTAATGTAGTTTGTGACAATATGATGACTTTTCGTGCCTAGAGAGATCTTTTAAAATGATATATTTGGGCCACTTTTTATGACAGTTTTGACCATATATGATAGTGATTTTGACCATATATGATAGTAATTATGTCTTAATAATGAAAATTTTATGTCACTTTATGTGACCATCACTTATGATGAATTTTTTAGACAATTTTTATCATATATGTTGGCAGTTATGTCTCAATAATGAAGATTTTATATTATTTTATGTAACCATTAATTTATTTTTTAACGTGCACGAAATCTAAATAAATATTTAAAATAATTATATCACTCTTTGTACTTTATTTAAATAAAGTGTCTAACCAAATGAATTCTCTTTGGTTGGATTCCATATTTTTTACATATACACATATTTTGATGTATATATATTATTATCGGATATTGTTTCAGTTTTTAAATACTATAATTTATATTTCATATTTTGTTATATTCATCAACTTATGTGTTTTTTTTTTCTTTTTCCTTATTTTCAGGGTGCTTGCATGAAATATTCAAGATGGGTGTTCCCTCTCAAACATTAAAGTTTTATTATCTAAATGTCCCCGGTCATCTTTGCATGTCCGATGGTTAGATGATAAATTTTCTTAAATGAAAGAACACTTTGTTGGGGCTATTGTATTTAGATACAATTCAGTTACGTATAACGTATTTCTTGATAAAAAAAAAAAATTTTGTCCAATTAATACTTGGGGAGCAGGGAATTATTACCTATATAATACATATATAACAAATATAAAGAATATGATAGTAAGAGAGATCTTATCTAAATACTAACAAAATCAAAGGTTTGATATTCACTAATAACTTGTTTAAATTCAATATTTATAACTATAAATATATTAATGATATAATATAAATTTAAAATTCAAATTCAAATCTCATTAAAAACCTATTTTAATCTAATATATATTATTCATTCTAACAATATTAACTAACACTAAATCTTCTATTGTAACCGGCTATCCTTCAAGACTTTAAATCTGGCGTTTTATTATACAGGTCATGGTGAAAGTAAACCAAAATACCTTAAATTTATTTCCTTCTTAAAATTAAAATATAAAAATATAAAATATGATTCAAGTTAATTTTAAATATAAACTATATTAATTAAATATTATAATTCTATATTAAAAAAATATTTTTTTAACACATTCCTATATTACCATTATAAATCAATTTTACCATTTTTTATAAAAAGTATAAATAAATTTATTATTATTATATTTAGAAGTTCTTAACTACTTTAATAATGTTTTATTTATAACTTTTAATTGATATATATGTATATATAATTTAAATAATATTTAAAAAAATATAAATATATTATTTTAATATATTGAAACTATTAAAAGTTATAAAAGTATTAATGACTTTAAAATAGATTATTAAAGTAATAAAAAATAAATTTAAATGAGCATGCATTGAAATCTAGTATTTAATAATAAAAACAAACTTGTTTTTTTTCACATCATATTAATTAGATAAGAGATTTTTTATAATTACTAAATAGATAAGAGTTGATATATATTGAATATAGAAGATCGTCTATGGATAAACCGATAAAGTAAGCTCTAGGCCCATATTCATTCAAAGTTTTTTTTATATATATAAAAAAGTGTGTAAATTTCAAATTATAGAGTCGTTGATTTACCCTTATCAGTTATCATGATAAAGAACAGTCCCATATAAAAAGGAAAAGGATAGTACTCCTAGCTTCTTTTTTATTAGTCCATTTTAATTCTTATATAAATAAATTTCAATAATACATAAATTTCAATCTTGATTTATAAATTTTAAAATATAAATTTATATTATTAAAAATATATATAATTTATTATAAAATATATTTTTCAACATTTTAAAATTATAAAAACAAGTTTTAACTCAAATAAATCAATTTAACCACGAACAAGTTAAAATTGAGTAGGCCAGGTATCACGGGCTATCAAAATGCGCGTCCTAGTCAAAGGATGGTCACAATTTAGGAGGGAAATTCATCCGACCATCCATTTTTATATCCAACGGTCACCATTCATTTCACACAATTTAACTACTGTGTGCATCAATGTGTGTAAATTTCAAAGAAAAAGCCCAATAGGGTGAACTAACTCTACTCTTCACATCTTACAATTTACAACATAATTATAGACATAAATGTTATATATATACTTACAACCTTTGATTTGAAATTTTGGAGCAACCCCATAAAGAAAGTTGAGACCTTTCCTTGTTTTTTATTGTTCATTGTTGTATCTCATATTTTTGAAGCTTTTTGATTTTGGGTGAGCACAAGTTTTTAACTTTTATCTTTATATATGCTGTTCTTGTATAATCTTGTATGGATTTACTCTAATGGGTTATGATTGAAACTGTGAATTTTTGTTTTTTTCTTATAGATCTTGAGTTGTTTGTGTTGTTTTGAATGAATGTTGTGATATTGTTTGTTAATGGTGTTTTTGTCGGTGAATCCAAGATGGGGTTGTGATTTTTTGTGGTGATGGTGCAGAGATTTGAAGAAAAATGGATAAATTACAGTGGGGGAGTAGAAAGAGGTTGAGATGTGTCAAGGTGAAAGAGTCTTCATCAGGTTCATCAGTGATGAATGGTGCAAAATCTGAAGAAGAAAGTGGTGGTAATGGTGTTAGTGTTAAGAAGAAAACTACATCTAGAGTTGATAGGAGAGTTGTTGCTGTTGCACCTGCTACTCCCAATCATCTTGTTGGTGATAATACTAGCAGACAAGTTCAAATTTCTTGTCCTTGTCCTCCTTTTCAGTCCCCGAATCGCCTTAACAGGTGATTATTTACGCATAAGCCTCCTTAATTATGTTTGTTCGTAATTATGTTCTAGTTTGATCAACTACATATGTAATGTTATCAACCCACATTATTAATTTTTAGTGTTTTTAAGGTCTGTTTGTTTTACACTATAAGCCTGAAATTAATGTAATTGGTTAAGTTTCTGTCTTTGGCTATCAGATTTTTTAATGAGCCCTGTTGTTGGGGTGTTTGGTTTTTGATTTGAGACTGTTTAGCTTTTCTAGTATGTAGTTTGTTTGATAATTGTGTTTCTCCCGGTAGTAGGCTAGTAGCATATATTTATACCTGTATTTTTTCAAGGGGGATTTTCATTCCTTTCTATGGACATAGGGAATGCTATTGGTCTTGATCTGGTTTGGTTTAATGGTAATGTAGTCATGTCAAATTACTCATTGGCTAGTTTCGATAGAGAAATCTTTTTTTTCATAATACGACAACAGAAACCTGACTTAATCCCAAATACATATTGATGTGTATTGCCTAAAAAGGCCACGTTTTGTAGTTAGAAGCAGGAGCTGAAATAGACCAAAATATGGTCTAATGCAGTAGTGCTTAATAGATGCAGAGAAACATAATTATGCATTAGGTTTGAGCCTCACAGATAATGCGGGATCCGGAGCTTTTATATTAAACATATAAATGGATATCTATTTAATGTTTTGTTGGTATGTTCTTTTCTATTAGAATGTATTCAAAAAACTATTTAGCAGAATCTTTTAATTTAGAAGATATTAAAAGTGTCAATATTTTTGGGTTCTTTTTGTAGAGATTTGGGAACAAATAGGTCAAGTGCCAGCGAGAATCGGAAGATTTTATCATATACCTCTCCGGAAAAGGAAGATCGGTACTACAGCACAAGGGGATCTGGCTTAGGAATACTGGATGACAACAGCAAAATGTTGATGGAGGCAACCAAAGAGAAAAAGGTGGTGGTTTGGCCAAAATTATATGTAGCACTGTCAAGCAAAGAAAAAGAGGAAGATTTTATGGCAATGAAAGGGTGTAAGCCACCCCACAGGCCTAAAAAGAGGGCCAAAATGATTCAAAAAAGCGTACTTGTAAGCCTCTTTTTTTTTCTCGCTTCTTTGTTAAGAACCAAGGGAGAAATCCATCATCTATGATTTTATTTTAGTTTCATTAAGGTTTGATTATGCCAAGTTTAATGTTTTGGCTATTTTCAGTTTGTCATTCCGGGTCAATGGTTATCTGACTTGTGCCAAGAGAGGTATGAAGTTAGAGAGAAGAAAACTTCTAAGAAGGTAAGATTACTTGACATTTACCCTATGAATATATATAAAAGCATACCTTTTCTTTAGGAAGGAGAGTCCTGTTTAATGAAATCTTTTTGAAAGGTTCAAGTCTTTAAGCACTAGGGAGCATAGATCAAGAGAGGATTAAAGAAGGGATAGGGTAGATAAGAATTTTATGAGGAGGATGAATAACTACTGTTTTATGATGCAGAGACCTAGAGGATTAAAGGCGATGGGCAGCATGGAAACTGATTCTGAATGAAAGTTAACAATAAAAGGAGACACTTCAGACAAGATTACTGACAGAAAGAGAAGACATCGATAATGGGCAGAGCTTTTCTGTAGTTGGTAATAGAAGCAGGCAGTGGTAGAAGGAATATGAACGAGAAAGGATTGTTGTTTGTGTTCTTTTTTTGTAGGAAAATCGATTCTATTGACTGAATTAATTGTATTAACATTCTTTAAAGAGAAAAAGAGAATTTCTTCATTATATACATCTCTTTGAACTTATTTTTCTTTCTGTTCGTTAGTGCTCTTAATTTTGTTGTTCAATGATGTTTCTTCCATCATATGCCGATTTGTTTCATTCACATTTGATCGGTGACCATATGATATACATGACAGGGGGTTTACTGATTTAGAGATGAAAGTGAATATATAGACAGAATCATCTCCAGGTTGGTGCCTGGAAAATGGTTTTTTTTAATAATGAAAATAAGGGTTAAGCAGTGTATATCATGCCGGCTGATTCAGCTGATGCAAGAATCTTTTGCACTTGGTACAAACTTCATTTCTAGAATTCTGGTAAAGAAAATGAGACTATGAGACCAACAAACGGTACATGGCAGAGTGCCGGAGAATCTTTGAACCACCACTTTGCATGATGGTAGCCATTTCCACGAAAAATCAACAATCCAGCTCAAACAGGAAACATTAATGGCATGCTTAACCTCGTGAAAGAATGCGATATTAGAATATCAGTTAAACTTGAAAGTTGTAACTAGCATATAAGTTTACCTTCCAGCTGAGGTCAGAACATCTTAACCTGTCTAAATAGAACTTCAACTTTAGCATGAAATCTTAAAATTGAGTATTGACATATAATCAGTTTACCGGAAAAAATGAACTTATACTACAAGAACAAAGATGATATATCCGTAAAATGACATTTCCAGTGCAATATTTAAAATTCCGATTGCAACTTAAAGCTTTTACGGTACAAGATACAACCCCACTGATGCATTTTTCGTACATTCTCACTGATGATATCCCTCATGTCCTTGATCTATTCGCGTTAATAACTTTAACTGTGTTGGGCAGGCAAACAACTTCAATGACAGTTTTGATTTTAAAGATAAAATTAAGAAGATCAAATGCTCTTTCTGGGGTACCAACCATATGGTGCAAAATCAATCTGCAGAATTGAAGCCACTTGCCCAGTCCATGAAGCCTAAGTTCTTCTGACAATGAATTTGATTGGGGGGAACTTTTTCGATGCTATTTATAACCATAGAAATAATTTCCCTAATTTTGATCACTCCAACCCCACTTTTCTGACCAATCTATAGTTTGAATTTCATAATTTTTTAACGGTGAATAATACATTAAAGAATTATTTGCGTAATTAAAAATCACTCTGCAGAGGATTTGGATTTGTTTTGAAATTCAACTACATAAAAGATAGACAATAATATTTCATGTCTCAAATTTTGTCCCAAAAATTGTTCATAAATTACATGGTTTTGATGGTGTATTATTATGGGATGTTCTAATCGGTGAAATTTATACGAATGCAGTGGTTCCATTATTATTAACTAAGTTATAACCAATCAAAATATCATGTGACATTTGAGAAATATTTTGAAAATAATTGGGAATTCAAGATAAAATATGAAAGATTAATGTAGACTATATGTGTATGTTATTAGATGAGTGGAATATTAAACTTTACAAACTTATGGCCCTTTTAGAAAGTGATTCTAATTTGAGGCCATGAGGGCTGTGTCTTACAAGTTACAAACAGCTGTTGTGTATCAAAAGTCCAAAACAATTGAAACGGCTATTTTGATTCCCTGATTTCCACTGATGGAGGCATTGACCTCTATAAGTAAAGAGGTTTGGCCTAAATATAATGTTGCAAAGTTTAGTTCTCCGCTGGAATCAAAAAAGAAAGAAAAAGCTTAGTTCTCCACTTCATTCCCACGTACATACATGTCTCATTCAAAGCCAACTTTTATATAATGAAGATACGGTAATCTCATTGTATAACCCTTTCCATTCTCCATTATCACATTATTCTTCCATTTCATCTACCTTTAATTATGCTTCTTAAACTTTAAAATGATGAACTTTAGAGTTTAGTCTTCCTTAATTGCTGCGTGTTCATCTGCATTCAGGACTTGAAACTATACAACTAGTGATTTGTAATCAGTTTTTATTTTTTTTAATAAAAAGCCGTTACAAATGGGTATCCGTCCTCAGGATGAGTCAGAGTCAAAATTTGGGACAACAAAGAATAAACCATCTACCACTTAGTTATCCAACCAGTTTAAAATGTTTAGAAAGTTAATATATATTCGACTATACCGATTGCGAGTTTTAAAATGAAGAGAATATAAAAAAATTAAAATTTTCTCTTTAACCATGCTTCCGATTTTTTGGTGAAGTTAAAAATAAGTAACAAGACATAAAATTTCTATTATCCAAATAAAAAAATCGTCTTATCCAAAACTGCTGTGCGTGGATAGTATTCTTCCATACATCTCATTTCATTTTTTTTTTTATTTCATTATTTTCAATCCACAAACTTTTTTATTTTCACACCGGCTTTATTTTGTTCCAAAAGAGCTCGAAAATAAAAAACAATTCCGTTATTTCCAAACCAACTATATATTGCTTGTTTAATACATTAGTATATATATATTATGCAGTAATTCAGTAGATACCTTCTTCGATACCGTTACATTTCTCAGTATGTTACCACTATGCACATTGATTATTGATTACTACCTCTGTCCCGTCCAATTATTTACATTTGAGTTGAGCACAGAGATTAAGAAAATTATGTTAAGTATTATAAAGGAGAAGGAAAAGTGATTAGAATGATGAGATCAATTGATATTTAATTGATAGATTTGAAAAGGGAAAGAAAAGTAATGGATGAGAGTAAATTTTATAATATAAAATTTTATTATTTTTAAAAAAATTTGAAATATAAAAAATTAGGTCAAAAAAGGAAAGTGTAAAAGATTGGATGGTACACTGGAAGTATAATACATGTATTATGGAGAGAAGAGCTGCAAAACCAAGATCAACAAATTGATTCATCCAATTAGTAGCAAAGCACTCCCAACAAAAAAAGGAGTATATAAACAAATGAAAACACTACATAGAAAAGACAGGGGCCTGCTTCTTTTATATTTTTGAGAAACTTTGGCCACTTCCCCAACCACTTAAATGGAGAACAACTTTTCAAGGATTAAAACAACAAAAATGCAAAAGGGTCAAAAACTTCCCACTACATAAAAGGGACCACCATACTAACATAAACCTAAAAATAAGAAAATATGTAAAATATAAAAGTATGCTAAAAAGATAAGAGATAGAGAGGTAGGGATGTAAGATGAATAATACAAGTGAGAGAGAATAATGTAATGTGAGAAATGAGAATCTTTTGTTCCTACATTTCACTTCTCTCATGGGCAATTTGGGTTTTTACCAGGGCCTCCATAGTAAAAGTATCTACCCCAGTCCTCATTACTGCCTGTTTGAACATCATAGCAGTTGGACTGTTCTGTAAATGTGCCAATATTTTTAGGAGCCTTGAGATTGTTAGAACTATCAACAACTTGAATGTTCCTGAAATAACTAGCCTTTCCAAACCCTTCTTCTGGAAATCTTCCACTGCCCATTTGAGTTGAGGTATGGTGACCGTCGGCCTCTGAGTTTACAACCTCACCGCCCCATTCTATCATCGAGGCACTCTCGGCTAAGTATGAGAACAGGAAAGAAGGCCAGTATCCTAATACGTACCCATTGCCGAACTGCATCCACCAATTTCCTTCTTTTGGATCCTACATATGGATGAAGCACATATGACTGTTACAAACTAACCAAGAGTAAATCTGAGATTATGATACACCATAATGCAGACAATTGATTCCAACTGCTTTAGTTTCTTACCAAACGTTGAGCCTAATAACAAATGTCCATTCAGAATATTAGTGGTCAATACTAAGCACAAAAGCAATAATGATCACATTTAGGCCACTCAAAAATATTTCTCTTCGGTGTATACGTTGTTGGATATGATTCCACAATCTATTTTCAAATAAACTAAACTAAATTATTGAGCTGCTTTCTTGGATGTTGATTTCACCATCATGGAGCTTTTTGTTAAAAATATTGAATTTAATTTACTAGGTAATTTCGACAATCAAAAGAAGTTGCAAAAGTTCAAACACGAGGAATATGAACAAGTGAGGTTTCGATTTTCACCTTCCAAACAAGAATACTGATATCATATTGAGAATTTCGAACAGCAGAGACAGGTGAGATGCTTGCACCCATTGCTATTTCGCTATTGATTTGTATGAAGCCTGAGCAGAGTAAGTTGTAACACCCCGTTGCTTGATAAGCGTCACTCTGCAGATTATAACAAAAAAAAAACTTCATATTTTGAAATCTACTTCAAGTAAAGAAATGAAACTGCAATAAAAATTTATGAGCTTACAGTCCAATAAGTGAACAGCCTTGTGTTATTATCACCATAAAGATCTGGGCTGACCTGTAATCAAGAACATGCTATAGTCAGACCTAATAATAGAAATACCTTTAAAAGAGCCCATAAGAATGACATAATCAAGCTGTTCTCCAACTTCTCCATAAACAAAAGTTTACCTGCCAACCAGCTTCAATGCTGTTAAGATCTTCACCAAAAGAACCACCAAGAACCCAAATTTGTGACAAACTAAACTCATTAGCCTGCTGTATTTTTGGCTCCCAAACATTTATGGTTGCTCTTGCACCATAATACTTGTCCCCTTCAACATAAGCTATGGCATGCTAAAAAAATCCCCAAAAATCACAATACAAAATATTACTAGTTAGATAACATGTACTCTACATAAACATAAAACATGTACTAACTAGCTCATTATTGAAGTTACCTGATGACCACTTTCATTAACAAGGTCAGGATCTGCAGACCTAGGCTTAGGAATGCTTCTATGCTTCTTTTTACCATATCTTTTTACTGAGCTTGCTCTCAAAATGTCATCTTTCTTGGTTCTTCTCACAGGTATAGTATCTTGAGGGCATCTACCATTCATGTGCCAAAGCTGAGACATGGGCTTTGCTTTTTCACTAGAATCTGTAGACATCTTGCTTTCATCAAACAACCCTTTTGGATGATAGCTAGGCCTCATCTGAAAATCAAACCCCAATACAAAACATCAATTTAAGCCCTCATTTCTAGTTCATTTTCTCAAAAATTTAAAAGGGTACCTGGATTTTATGATCTTTAAGGAAAGGGTGATCAAAAGCAGGCTGCTGAGAGATAGGTATACAATCAATTGTGTCCCCATCTGGGCTCTGTTTATTGAGAAATAACACTAATTAACACCCTCGAAGTTTAAACACAAATGCTCAACATATACATACATAACAAACAAATGTGAAACAAAACACAGACCTGAATGGATTTGATGGGGGGTTTGTTGAGTCTATTCAAGTGCTTCTGAACCTCAAGCTTCTGCCTAGAAACACCTCTTGGCAAACGGCTACTCAAACACACAGTGAACAAGAAAAAGAAAAAGAGTGTGAAAGATGGTCTTTTTGGAGAAATGAAGTGAAGAGGTGCCATTGAAATGGTTAACTAAGCCCCTTCCCACCCACCTCAAATCTTGAATTAAACTTGCTTCAAAGATTGTAACTTTTTTTGGGTTATGAGTTACTGTTGAGCTAAAAGCTCACCACCACCACCACCACCACTCAAAACACACGCTACTATCACAAACTAAGACACCCACTAAACCCCAAAATGCTCTCTCTCTCTCTCCCACTCTCTCTCAGACACTCTCTCTCTCACTCTCTCTCAGAGATATCTCTCTCTATGTAAGAACTGAAACCACACTTCAATGACTCGGGCTCATCTTTCAAATACAGATTCTCTCTCTTCTGTTTGGTTTTTGTTTTTTTAAACACGGGAGGGACATCAATTTACTATTCTTTATTGTCATTATAAAAAGTTTTTAAATTGGTCAGTGGGAAAGAAAAGGACAAGTGTGTGTGTATTATATATACTACTACTAGTACATTGTAGATATACACACAATGGAATGGAAAAAGTGAATAAAGGAAATGGGGAAATGAGAAGCCCACCATACTCTCTCAACCTTTTCACCTCTTTTCCTAGTCTCATCCTTTTTTCTTTTCAATTTCAATTACAGTTATTTTAAAATAAGTAAATATTGAAGTCATATTATTATTTTCAAATATAAAAATATTTATTATACAACTTCAAATTTGAAGTCATATCATTTATTTAAAAATAATAGTATTTTAATCGAATTTCTCACATTTCACATTTTCTATTTCTGTCTCTAATTTTAATTTTACATATTTTATTATTATATATTGAGATAAAGTGAGTTTGAAGTAAAATGTGAAGTAACAGAGAAAATGCTATATGTCACAATTTAGGGAGAAAATGCATTAAATGGCTCAACCCGTAACATTGGTCCTAAATAACACTCCAAAATGTTATATAGTGTGGCGTGCTGGAAAAGGGATGAAAACGCGACTTCGTGTAGTGTTTTGCACTTTTTTATTTTTTTTTAAAAAAAATTTGGGAAAAAACGCTACTTTATCTTGGGTTCTGGGCTCAAAACGCAACTTAAAGTAGCGTTTTTGGGAGATTTTTTTTTAAAACGCTACACGATGTAGCGTTTTGGAGTGCTATTTAGGGCCAATTTTTTTAGGGGTGTGCCATTTAGGGCATTTTCTTCATAAATTATGACATATAGGGCCAACACTGTAACAACCCAGATATTTTCTAAAATTTATTTTTTATTATTTAAATATTTTATTGTTTTTCTCAAAAGAGGAGGAATAAATTTTTATATTTTATTCCAGTTGGATGCATTTCCATATTTTTATTATTATTTTAGTAATTATTTTGGTTCAGTGGGGTTGAGTTCGGTTTAAAATTTTTTATATTATTTTACTGATCGGGTCAGTATCTCGAGTCGGTATTTTTCTTCGGTTGAAAATTTTATTTGAGTAAATTATTTGAATATTCAAAATTTAGTATTTTTATATTTTTGAATATTCGAAATATTTAAATATTTTGAAAATTTATTATTTTTAATTCGTTTTAAAAATAATAAAATTTATATTTTTCCAAAAATATTTTTATAGATTTTTGGGATTGTTTAAAATTATTTAGAAATTAAAGTGATATTGAAATGATTTACTATATATGTTTTATGTTTTACAAAGTATAATAATTTATATATATATATATATAATCTTAAGACTACCCGACCCCCAGTTTCCCCGACCCAGTTTCCCCTCTCTCTCTCTCCCCTGTACCTATTTCCTCCACCCTCCTATTCTACCCAGCCGCCCCTTATTTTCCGTGTACCTATCTACTTGACTACTTCCCTTGTTTTCTTCTGTGTTAACTTGCAACACGCCCCTGGGCAAACCAATATACCGACTATTTGTTCTCTCTTTCCGCAGGTTCTGTCCGTAATTTTATATATTATAAATTTTAAAAATTCATTATTTACAAACTATGCATCTAATATTCGATATTTATATATATAAATGACCAACGCTTTAAGGCCTACGCTGAGTATATATTTGGATAAATTTTGAGAAGATTATTTTCTGGGCAGGTTTTCATTTTTAATTTATTTAGGTGTATAGAAAGGTGATTTGAAGATGGTGACCAAGCTAGGAGGCAGTACAGCACGTGTATATGCATGAGTATTAATCTCGGATTTTTCTGGATATATTTTCCGGTCATCAGAAAAAACTCGTGGGGTGTCCATAATTGATCTTATGGTAAGGTTTTTCAGACCCTGACTTGACGCTTGTAAATATTCGAGCACGTTAGTTTATATATATTAATTTCATAATTTTTAGAGATTATTTTTATACTCCGTAAAGTTCTCTGTTGACCGGATTTTTGGGTTTTGATGACTGTGTTCTTTGTTTCTGGTAATTTTATGTGTATAGGTATAATTTGTTTTGTGGATTAAATTTGTTTACTTTATTTTAGTATAGTTGGATTGTATCGTTTGAGACTGTTTTTGAGGGACTGTGATCCCGGGAAAAGTTCATTTTTCAAAGCTCTTATTTCGAAATTTTTTCTTATAATAAAGTATTTATTTTAAGTTTCAATTATTATTTGATTAAAAATATTAAGTAGTTAATTATTTTGAAAAATAATTTATTTGAGAATGATTAATAAGTAATTAATTTGAATAATCAGTTGATTTAATTATTAATTGATTTATTCTTATTAATTAAAAAAATTAGTTGTTTTGTTTATCCGTTTTAAACGAAATAAACATTTCTATGATCAGAAAAATAATCCGGAGGTTATACAAATAGTTTTAAATTCTAAATTCCTTTACGAATCTGGATTAACTATTTTACGAGAATTTTAGTGATCCATTTCGAGTTTAGAAATATTTAATATTATGTTTAATTATTTAATTTGATAACGTCATTGAGGGTAAACGTTATAAGATTTAATGTATGAATTAAAATTGTTAGTTTTTATTCCTTTTTGTTCGAGGATTAATTGTTGTTTCATATTCAAGTCTCGAGGATTAAATGTTTATTTATATTTGAGTCTCGAGGATTAATTGTTTATTTATATTCGAGTATCGAGGATTAATTGTTTATTAATATTCGAGTCTCGAGGGTTAATTAATTGTTTGAGGATTAGTTAATAATTGAGTTTATATTTTATTTATTGATTTGTTATGTTTGATGTGAGTTTTCTTGTTAATAGATATATGTCTGAGATAAGTATATAAGTATATTTAGATTATAAACGCTCGTAGAATACAACGGGGTACTTCAAGGACTAAAGTACCGTATTATATTTGACTATAGATGTAGACGTGCGGACTCGATATTAATAGTTCAGACTCGTAGCAACTGCAGGAGCGTCAGATTAAAGAATTATTAAAAGGTGATACCGTGAGACGGGCAGTGTAGTCGTCCCATTCCAGCTTAGGACCGCATCTATATCAGGCAAGTATTTCTTCCTTGATCATCTTAAACACTGTTGTTTATGTTTTCATTTATTCATATCATGATAAATAGTTATTGTTCAGAACTATTTATGATTCCTGTTTTATTCAGTGCATCAGAGCTACTTGTTATTCGTGCTCTTAATATTGGAAGTTGATTATAATAAACACATCATATCCAGTGTTATCGTAGTAAATAACGAGGATATGGTCTGTAGTTGAAACTAAGCATACCTTATTTTATTTGGGGTTGCTCTATTGGATTGGAATTTATCGCGTAGGAGGCCCGATGTATGGGGTCCAGCAATTGCATAGGAGGCCCGATGTAGGGGGTCCAGCATTTTTAAGGAGGATATGGTAACCAATCCATCTTCCTATAGGCTAACATTACTTGCCTATTTTGGTACCTATATTTTATGAATCCTTGTTATAACTACGGGTATAGAAATGTACCGGTAGGGTATAAAGAGGTCCTATTGCTTTTAGACTGATCAGGGAGCAATAGTGTTTATTTGTGTTGTATCCAATCCATATTGCCTATGTGGCTATTATATATTGATTTTGAGCAGTTGATTCATTTTGATTACATACTGCATTGTTTCAGTTGAAATAAACTGTAATTTGTTTATTGTTCAGTTTTCATAATAAACTGTGTTATATTCCATTCTCGATACAGATCTCAAATATTGACTACATTTCAATTGTTCATATACTTGCTGAGCATTTCTTTGGCTCACTCTTGCTTTTCATCATACACTTTTCCAGACAGGATGAGAAAATATTAGCCTTTCAGAAAAAGTAGATTGACGAGATTTATCTGCGTAGCTCGGAAGAAGAAAGTAAGATGTCTTTACGAAGAAGTTTTCGGATCCAGAACATCTGTATCTAGAGTAAGTTTTATTTATAAATATTAGTATATTATATATTATATATATTGCTTGGTATAGACCCGTCCTAGCTGCTGGTATACTTTTTATCGAGGTTATACCGGTAATATAAGATTGGTTTAAAGAGATTGTTGAAATCAATTTTGGAATTTTATGGATAGGGTAACAAGCGAGATTCGATTTGATTATTTGAGGTTTATAATAATTGATAATTGGTTTTTGGATTCTTGTTTCTAGAACTATAATCTCAAAGATCTCGGTAATTGGGGTCGTAGCTGTAGTTTTCAGATATTGAATGACTACATGTGGTTTAAAATATTATTAAACAGGTGATTTTATATTGAGGATTTTCACGTGACGACCAGATCCCCGACCCCGGATTTGGGGGCGTTACAAGGTGGTATCAGAGCTAAGATTATAGAAATTAGATACGAGAGTGTGTAGGAGTGTGTATAGTTAAGTGAGGAACGTCAGAGCTCATATAGAGTTCGTGTTGGACTATTGGATATAGTACCAATGAATAAGTTAAGATTAGAACGCTTGCTTGAGACGGTTGTGATGAGCTGGATATAATTCCTTTCGACTATATCTATTGTGGAGTCTTCAAACACTATTACGAATCAACGACGAAGCAGAGTATCGATAATTTTAGGTCGTGGAGCAGAAGAGTTTGGAATCGAACGATGGTCCATCAAAGGAGCCGACAAAGAAGACATCGGTAAAGACCTTGGCAATACATTTCTCATTTTTGAATTATTTTAATTACCTTCCCTATCAGTGATTTATTTTGACATCTTTCCCAGGAAACTTTTGATATAGAATATATCCCTCACTTGCTCGTTATATACCAGTATTTTCTTTTTTGGTTACCCTTTTCTCCAGAAATATCACCTTTGGACTTTGTTCAGTTTTAATCCATGGTGTGTCTCAAAAATATTATTCGTCAAAATGCATCAATTATTAACCTGATTTTAAATTCCTTTCCTATTTCTCTACTCCAACTGAGGTGAACAACCCTATTTATAGGGGACACAAGGACTATCTGTCTGTGTGATAGAAGTTTGATGGGACGCCATCACTTGTGAGTTGTGCATTACAAGAAGGCTAATTACCTTTACTTGTAAGTGTCTTAACTAAGGCACACAACATTAAGTTCTTTTGATCATATTGATCACTCGGTTATTTTTACATTTCAAATGAGATTTATTGTAAAATTCAAAAATTTATAACCTCAAATTTTGTGACACTTTCTTTGTTATCAAAATCTTTTCTCTTCAAAGTTCCGTGATTCTTATTATCTCTAAAAGTTTTGGAGGTATGCCAACCAGGTCGGACTGAAGTAACTTTGCTGACAAGAATTTAAAGCTGCGATAAGACTACTGATTTAATTTGAGGCTTTGGAAAAGTTACGTACGATTTGACGCTATCACCGGATTTATAAAATGCGCGTAATATGTTACCGTATCAAGATGAAGAACGGCTAATACCAATTGTTAGGCTCATAATAGAGCGTAAATATGTGGTGGTACGGCCAGATTTGTCCTATATAGAGAAACTAGTAGAAATTTTAGACCAAAAAGAACGAGTGTCAAGGATTAAATATTTAGTATTGTCGAGAATGTTATGGAGTAAACATTAAGTTGAAATGTTAACTTAGGTAACGGGAATAGAAAATTAGCAAAAGGAACCATAGTGCTTTCCTCAGATGATTCCGAGGACGGAATCCTTATAAGGAGGGTAGAATGTAACAACCCAGATATTTTCTAAAATTTATTTTTTATTATTTAAATATTTTATTATTTTTCTCAAAAGAGGAGGAATAAATTTTTATATTTTATTCCAGTTGGATGCATTTCCATATTTTTATTATTATTTTAGTAATTATTTTGGTTCAGTGGGGTTGAGTTCGGTTTAAAATTTTTTATATTATTTTACTGATCGGGTCAGTATCTCGAGTCGGTATTTTTCTTCGGTTGAAAATTTTATTTGAGTAAATTATTTGAATATTCAAAATTTAGTATTTTTATATTTTTGAATATTCGAAATATTTAAATATTTTGAAAATTTATTATTTTTAATTCGTTTTAAAAATAATAAAATTTATATTTTTCCAAAAATATTTTTATAGATTTTTGGGATTGTTTAAAATTATTTAGAAATTAAAGTGATATTGAAATGATTTACTATATATGTTTTATGTTTTACAAAGTATAATAATTTATATATATATATATAATCCTAAGACTACCCGACCCCCAGTTTCCCCGACCCAGTTTCCCCTCTCTCTCTCTCCCCTGTACCTATTTCCTCCACCCTCCTATTCTACCCAGCCGCCCCTTATTTTCCGTGTACCTATCTACTTGACTACTTCCCTTGTTTTCTTCTGTGTTAACTTGCAACACGCCCCTGGGCAAACCAATATACCGACTATTTGTTCTCTCTCTCCGCAGGTTCTGTCCGTAATTTTATATATTATAAATTTTAAAAATTCATTATTTACAAACTATGCATCTAATATTCGATATTTATATATATAAATGACCAACGCTTTAAGGCCTACGCTGAGTATATATTTGGATAAATTTTGAGAAGATTATTTTCTGGGCAGGTTTTCATTTTTAATTTATTTAGGTGTATAGAAAGGTGATTTGAAGATGGTGACCAAGCTAGGAGGCAGTACAGCACGTGTATATGCATGAGTATTAATCTCGGATTTTTCTGGATATATTTTCCGGTCATCAGAAAAAACTCGTGGGGTGTCCATAATTGATCTTATGGTAAGGTTTTTCAGACCCTGACTTGACGCTTGTAAATATTCGAGCACGTTAGTTTATATATATTAATTTCATAATTTTTAGAGATTATTTTTATACTCCGTAAAGTTCTCTGTTGACCGGATTTTTGGGTTTTGATGACTGTGTTCTTTGTTTCTGGTAATTTTATGTGTATAGGTATAATTTGTTTTGTGGATTAAATTTGTTTACTTTATTTTAGTATAGTTGGATTGTATCGTTTGAGACTGTTTTTGAGGGACTGTGATCCCGGGAAAAGTTCATTTTTCAAAGCTCTTATTTCGAAATTTTTTCTTATAATAAAGTATTTATTTTAAGTTTCAATTATTATTTGATTAAAAATATTAAGTAGTTAATTATTTTGAAAAATAATTTATTTGAGAATGATTAATAAGTAATTAATTTGAATAATCAGTTGATTTAATTATTAATTGATTTATTCTTATTAATTAAAAAAATTAGTTGTTTTGTTTATCCGTTTTAAACGAAATAAACATTTCTATGATCAGAAAAATAATCCGGAGGTTATACAAATAGTTTTAAATTCTAAATTCCTTTACGAATCTGGATTAACTATTTTACGAGAATTTTAGTGATCCATTTCGAGTTTAGAAATATTTAATATTATGTTTAATTATTTAATTTGATAACGTCATTGAGGGTAAACGTTATAAGATTTAATGTATGAATTAAAATTGTTAGTTTTTATTCCTTTTTGTTCGAGGATTAATTGTTGTTTCATATTCAAGTCTCGAGGATTAAATGTTTATTTATATTTGAGTCTCGAGGATTAATTGTTTATTTATATTCGAGTATCGAGGATTAATTGTTTATTAATATTCGAGTCTCGAGGGTTAATTAATTGTTTGAGGATTAGTTAATAATTGAGTTTATATTTTATTTATTGATTTGTTATGTTTGATGTGAGTTTTCTTGTTAATAGATATATGTCTGAGATAAGTATATAAGTATATTTAGATTATAAACGCTCGTAGAATACAACGGGGTACTTCAAGGACTAAAGTACCGTATTATATTTGACTATAGATGTAGACGTGCGGACTCGATATTAATAGTTCAGACTCGTAGCAACTGCAGGAGCGTCAGATTAAAGAATTATTAAAAGGTGATACCGTGAGACGGGCAGTGTAGTCGTCCCATTCCAGCTTAGGACCGCATCTATATCAGGCAAGTATTTCTTCCTTGATCATCTTAAACACTGTTGTTTATGTTTTCATTTATTCATATCATGATAAATAGTTATTGTTCAGAACTATTTATGATTCCTGTTTTATTCAGTGCATCAGAGCTACTTGTTATTCGTGCTCTTAATATTGGAAGTTGATTATAATAAACACATCATATCCAGTGTTATCGTAGTAAATAACGAGGATATGGTCTGTAGTTGAAACTAAGCATACCTTATTTTATTTGGGGTTGCTCTATTGGATTGGAATTTATCGCGTAGGAGGCCCGATGTATGGGGTCCAGCAATTGCATAGGAGGCCCGATGTAGGGGGTCCAGCATTTTTAAGGAGGATATGGTAACCAATCCATCTTCCTATAGGCTAACATTACTTGCCTATTTTGGTACCTATATTTTATGAATCCTTGTTATAACTACGGGTATAGAAATGTACCGGTAGGGTATAAAGAGGTCCTATTGCTTTTAGACTGATCAGGGAGCAATAGTGTTTATTTGTGTTGTATCCAATCCATATTGCCTATGTGGCTATTATATATTGATTTTGAGCAGTTGATTCATTTTGATTACATACTGCATTGTTTCAGTTGAAATAAACTGTGATTTGTTTATTGTTCAGTTTTCATAATAAACTGTGTTATATTCCATTCTCGATACAGATCTCAAATATTGACTACATTTCAATTGTTCATATACTTGCTGAGCATTTCTTTGGCTCACTCTTGCTTTTCATCATACACTTTTCCAGACAGGATGAGAAAATATTAGCCTTTCAGAAAAAGTAGATTGACGAGATTTATCTGCGTAGCTCGGAAGAAGAAAGTAAGATGTCTTTACGAAGAAGTTTTCGGATCCAGAACATCTGTATCTAGAGTAAGTTTTATTTATAAATATTAGTATATTATATATTATATATATTGCTTGGTATAGACCCGTCCTAGCTGCTGGTATACTTTTTATCGAGGTTATACCGGTAATATAAGATTGGTTTAAAGAGATTGTTGAAATCAATTTTGGAATTTTATGGATAGGGTAACAAGCGAGATTCGATTTGATTATTTGAGGTTTATAATAATTGATAATTGGTTTTTGGATTCTTGTTTCTAGAACTATAATCTAAAAGATCTCGGTAATTGGGGTCGTAGCTGTAGTTTTCAGATATTGAATGACTACATGTGGTTTAAAATATTATTAAACAGGTGATTTTATATTGAGGATTTTCACGTGACGACCAGATCCCCGACCCCGGATTTGGGGGCGTTACAAACACCCGAAGAAACAGTGATATAAAGTGAAAAAAGTGAAAATTTGAAAATAATTATTTTAAAATTATTTTTCTGTCAAAAAAGGGAAAAAGGTCAAATTTGAAATTAAAATATTTATTTTAAAATAAAATAATAATTGGCAAATGGTCTAATATTAAAGAATATTACATTCAAATTTCATGTTTATCAAATTAATATCGATTTTTCTTGTGTGTGCCCATGGCACACATTAACAACTACTTTTTCATGAGTTAGACAAATTTTTATTGGCTCCATTTTCATCCATAATAATGGCATCCATGTATGGACAAAAATTCTCACCAATAAAAATTTGTCAACTCATCAAAAAGTACTCCATCGGTCCCATCTAATTCTTTACGCTTTCCTTTTTTGGATGTCCCGTCCAATTTTTTACATTTCAAAATTTTATAAAATAGTAAATTTTTATATTATAAAATTTACTCGCACCCACTACTATCATCTACATTTTCAATTCTATCAATCGACTCCATCACTTTACTCACTTTTTCTTCTTTTTCGTCTACTTTTCCTTCTTTTTCATAATACTTTATATAATTTTCTTAACCTCCGTAGATAATCCAAATGTAAACGATCGGGTGGAATAGAGGGAGTAGTTGTTAGAGTCTCTAATAACTACTCCCTCCGTTATACTTGGTTTTATAACAATTATAATATAAAATAATTATTATATTATAAAATAATTATAATATAAAATCATTATATTATAATAATTGTAATTGTCGGTAGTTGTTAGGGTGGAACATGGGCACACACCAGAAACTCTACATTCACATTTAGGTGTTATACTTAGTTTCTTAAGCAAATAAATGCAAAAAGAATATGATATTTAGCGATGGAGGTTCGAGGGAGTAACATGACATGCAAAAAAGAGAGAATAGTTTGTATATGTATATCCTCCACATGTTATAAAAACTGATAGTCAATGATAGTATTTGTTACGAGTATAATCTTTTGTGAATGTTTACTTAAAAGACATGTGATTATGAATGTGAAAATCAAATTACAGCAACCCTTTCTTTTAGTATCTTCCTCCGAAGATGGACCGTTTATTGACTTATACTCCCTCCTGTTCGAGATATGTAGAAATAATGATAAAAATATTAAGTTTTTTGGATGTTGTGTATAAAAATGATAATTTTTAAAAAATTGGTCAAAAATACTTATTTGAACACTCAATTATGAAATATATGTATGTGATACGCATTTGAGAAATGAGTGTCTTTTTTTTTTATTCTCCTTTCTCAAATGCGTATCCCAAATATTTTTTTTAAAATTAATTGAAACACCCAAATATAAAATGTGCATCATATGTAAATGTAACATCTCTTTTTCAAATGCACATCGCAATCATTATTTTTGCCTTTACTTTCGAAAATTGTTATTTTTGAATAGTTATTTAAAAAATTATTATTTTTTGCCATACTTCGGGTATATATCATAAGGAAAAAATGGGAAAATATTATTTTTAGAGTAGATTTTTTATTTTCAGAACAACTTATGTTAGAATTGAGAATTTCTTATTTATCAAAAAGAGAAAACATAACAATACATGTTCTCAAAATTAAAAAATTGTTCTAAAAATAATATTTTCCAAAAAAATATCTATCAATATACTGTATTTGACAAAAGTACATCATTAAGTAACATGTGCATTCAAAATCACTGAACTTTTTCAGTTAACAATTAACAGTGTCCCTATCTCATCTATTTTTTTACATTTTTCTTTTTGGATGTTCCTCTCAATTCTTTACATTTCAAAACTTATCAAAAATAATAAAATTTTATAATATAAAAATCAACTACATTCACTACTTTCATCCACTATATTCACTTTATAGATTAAATATTGATTAATATCAGCACTTCACCCACTATTCTCACTTTTCATCGTTATCACATATATTTTCTTAATCTCCGTACTCAATCATATTATAAATAATTGGATGGGATAGAAGAATCATGAGTTGATAATACATGTAAGTTTGTAATTCTATATACGGACGGTGGTCGGTTTAAAAGGTTTTAGCTGACTTTCGAGTGCTATCGTACAAAATTTATTTTTAGCTTAATCTATCTTGAAAAATTAATTAATAACTAGCGTAAAATCTCGTGCGAGTTACGGGCCTTTTCGTACAGTCGTAAAATTAAACTTATTTTTAGTTGTATTATTTATTTTAATTAATTTGTTATTATTTATTTTTAAAATTTAAGTTTCAAACGCATCTATATATTTTTATTAAAATTTTTATCTATCGATGTAAATTCCATACCGAATTTATAAATATTAAATTAATATTTAAAGCATGATAAATAAATCACACATGTATTATGCAACTATATCTATGCATTATTATATATTTTGATTTTGATTTTCTGACTAAATTATTATTTTTTACAATTTAATGTATATATTGTAAAAAGTTTTATTTTACGATTTTTTTATTTGTTTACCCAAATTTACTAAATTTTTGTATAAACAATCTAATATCTTATTCATAAATATAATTTTTTAAACTCATTTATTTAATTATACAGATCATAATTGATTGTTTATTATATTTTATTTAGTTACATATTATGACACTTCATGAATTTTTTTTTTTCATGTACCCACAAACTCTTGTATAGAAAATATCATTTTTTTTCCTCACACCACAATCTATGACTATGATTATATATCATGATATTACTGGTTCGATATCCAATAACGATATAAATTCTATCTTTTTTAACCAAAATTTTAAAATAATGATACATATATAATTATACAAGGGTCCGAACAACTAGGCGGGACGGATGAATGATGAATTTAAACATTTATTATAAATCTATTTTTTATATGAAAATATATATTTAATACAAATACATACATACACACACATAATCACATTCAAGTAAATTCATATTCTTTAACTATTAATTTAACCAATATATATGTACACCGTAATAATTTGTTTTCAAAATGTATAATCCAAAATTCAAATAATTTCACTACTTACAATTTGACTAATAAATTTTAATATTTTGTATTTTACAAAATATTTATTCTTTTATTTTAATTTTTTTTATCCATTTCTAAAATAAATATACATTGAAATCATATCATTTTATATAGTATTATTATTTTAGTGTTAATATAGTAACTATAGCTCAATTCCATATTTTATTCAAATATTTAACATATTTAACATCTAAATTTGTTATAACTTTTTCAAAAATTCATTTAATTTGTACTTTAAAAAAAAAATTAAACTCAACTATATGAATTTCATTTCTCGTATTTAAAAAAATATTAATAAATAATTTATATACGATGCATTTATAATATGAAAAATTAATGTATTATAAAAAAATTAATGATTTGTGTATTAAGCCTTTTAAAAGAAAAACAAAAATCAAAGTAGATCAATATGGGGTTACTGGTTCGATATCCAATAATAATATGATTTTATCCTTTTTTTAATAAAATTTTTTAAATTGTGATACATACGTAATTATACAAAATATAAGGGTATAATCGTCATTTCATAGTTAATAAAAATGCAAAATTTTCCCTGAGTTTTAACATATAGTAATAGACGTATTTTAAATTTTGGTTATTACAAATTATATATATTAAAATAATTTAGCATAGGAAAATTTAAAATCGGTTCAACGACTCTAAACGAATGAGAGAAGTGAATACATAAGCTTCATAAAATAATTGCAAGACGTAAAAGCATGAGCGTCACCCTCCATGTGCATGTGCATGTCCATGCGGTGAATCAGACTTTTAAGTAGTCATCGGTTTGTTTAGATTATTCTTGTGGGGCCTGTATATATACGCAAACCAGTTATCATAGGAATCCGATGCACTTAAATAA
Source organism: Oenanthe sinensis (assembly GCA_028671895.1). Lineage (NCBI taxonomy): Eukaryota > Viridiplantae > Streptophyta > Magnoliopsida > Apiales > Apiaceae > Oenanthe > Oenanthe sinensis. Next base: position 11,535,983 of record CM053814.1, read on the forward strand.
TTGGTTCATGTGTTTTTTTAATAAATATTTAATTGTCTCGTAGTATTAATCTTATAAATGAATATTTTTTTCTTATAATCTAATTTTTTCAAAATGAACTAGAGTCGAAGTCAAAATATAGGATAATAGATGTTAAACTCTTACTAGCTAGATTATCCAATAGCGGTGATTAGTTCATGTTAATAACATTACCATTCGTGCCCTGGATCAGTGTCTACGCTCCTTTTTATTTTATTTTTTCATTTTTAAAATTGTCAAAAAAAATTATAAAAATTCGAGTTGTTGTGAGGGAGCAAAACGCAAGATAACCAACCAATACAAAACACACAAAATGAAATTTTACACTAGTTTCTTGTTTTACTTTAAGTTTCCTGCATATTGTTCATACATACAACCTCCTAAAATTATAATTTGCATAGGATACAGTACCCAAATTTCATATAAGAATAGTTTTTCAAGATTACTATCACTTACCTCTCTTCGACCCCTTAACTGCATGTTTGTATGTATGTTTTGTGTGTACATCAATTGGATGGAAAGTTTGGGAGGGGATGGTTTCGTTTTTTAACTTTAATACAAGCTGTGATGGAACTATGGAGGAGTTTTGAGTGTTGATGGACCGTAAACGGACCGTCACCGTTTTGGCGATGACCTCCAGGGAGCCGATGGTTGGATGTTCTAGTTGGATTTTGATGATTGTATATAAATTACATCACTGTGATCTTGATTTGTTAGTTCTTGTGGGTTACATGCTATGGATTAAATTTTTATTAGGATATTTTGATGATTTAAGTTTGATGATTTTAGTTTTAATTCTTGTTTATTTAGAATTGTGTGATTGGTTCATGATGGTTTGAGCATAAATGGAAGTTCATGCTAAATTTTGATGGTAGCTTAATTTGTTTTAAAATTATTTGAAATGCCAGATTCGGATTCGGACTTCTGTATTTAGATTTAAAAATTTTGAATTACTTGATTTATTTAAAATATAGTATTTTGGTTTGATGTGATTTGTCTTTAATGATCTTTTTAAAATTGTTCCTATAATTGTGTTAATTTGTAACGTTTTTTTTAATTAAATATGTCATAAGGATTGAGTTGTTACATTTTATACAATTTTTAAATTTTCATTAATCGTAGATTGGGCAATTTTATATGGAAGTTTTATGTCTATTAAGGGTGTGCTATAAATATTGGCTTTTTGGACCATTTATTGGTGTGTATTTGTCATTAGTTGACGAATTTGTGTCATTTTATATGACTTCTTTTATCTGTTATGAGAAATCGACAATTGATGACAATTGATAAAATAAGAAGTATAAGATGGTTGGAAGTAGCAGTAAAAGAAAAATACATTTTTAATTGTTTATGAGTGTTCAGAGTTTTATATGTCCCCTTTGATTAGATATATATAAAATTTTATTTATTAAGTATATTGAATATAATATATATTAATTAATATTTTGGTAATGTTACTTTGACTCAGTTTTTGTGGTTGATTTGATGACTTTTCAAACTCACTTGGATGGGAAGAAAGAGATGAGAAGAAGGGTAAATAGAATGTGGATGGATACATGAATTTGGATTTAATGGCGGAAGCAACAATACGTGACTAGTTTTTAGCATTGGAGATTCACAAAGTTTCAAAAATTTCTGGTCTTTGTGTTAAGAAAGAGGCATTATGTAAATTGATACTTTTATGTTCGTTTTAGGGCACTCTTTTTCCTATTTGAGATTTTTTTCATAGGGTTTTATTCAATTGAGGTTTTAACGAGGTCTTGTGGGATACAAATGTTTTTTATTATCTAAACTTTTGGGGGAATCTCTTTCTTATGGGTCGTTCGACTCATGAATTGGTTAAGCATACCTTTCAATTAGATGATAAATTTTTATTATCTTTGTAATTAGATATTTTATATTAATAAAATAATTTTTCATTTTTCTGACCAAAAAAATTATATGACACGGAAAACCGGCGTCCCAACTTGTATTATATCTAATTACTTACCCAAGACATCATTTATAATAATTGTCCAAATATAATTATTACATTCTATAATAATTATCTAAATACAATTATTATACCAGTCATGTTGATATTGAATCTCCGAAATCCATACTATCATATTGGGTTTGTTTTGTCACCTTTTTCTTTAGCAATTTCATAAGAGTGGACGATAAGGCTGCTAACCCTGGTAAGAACCTTATCAAACGGGAAAAATGACTTAAAACTCTTTCGTTGAGTTTGGCTCTGGCCTTAGCTTAGCTGCAAATCTTTTTTCTCATGCTTGTTACTTCGATTTGTGCGAGCCGGGCAAAGGAAATTTACACTCTTTATGATATGAAGCGGCTGTTTCACCCAACAAATATAATGTTTCGACTTTCTTATTAAAAATATTAAGCATTAATTTGTTTTAAGATATCCAACATATAATGAATGTAGAATTGAATAATCGAACTATTGAGTTCGGATTGGCAGCCAGGGTCACCGCATCAACAACCAAACTGAATAGCACTTTGTTTAATTACGGCTACAAAGGAGTGGGTAATTTCGTTCTTTTAACCTAGCACTTTCCCTACTCGAAATACAAAGAAAAAGGTGATAAATATACACGTTAACTTGGAATATATCACCAAGAGAATCATCCCTGGCAGCGTCAGTGTTTCAGAACGTGGAGTTTCAACCACGTTATTATTAATGTAATTTACTACTATTGCTTTATATAATATTATATTGGATCCAGTAATACTGTACTAATGTGCATGCATTGTTTATTTGTTTTAAGCTTCGCTTTGACAAAGATTCTCTGCGGTTTCATACTTCCATATCCTGACCATAGTGTTGATAATAATATTACCTCATGTATTATATATATTGCTCCCCTTTCCAAATTAATTTTATGGGTCGGACGGGATTAATAATAATACATTAAAGTATAAAAGATTGCAATTCAATTTAAATTGTAATGAATTAATAATTTCTGAATTTTAAAAAATTATAAAAATTTTATTTTTATGTTTTTTCTAACTTAGTCGTTGAAGAGTCTCATAAATATAGCTAGAATCTTTCAAAATAACATAGAGTTTTATATGAATCTCAAGAAAAAACACAGGAAATTTATCAAAATTCATCATTTTATAAAATTAAAAAAATACATCAAATTTTAAATACCGTCAAATTTTTATAGATATTATAAAATATAAATTCAACATCATCATATTTTAATGTGTTTTTGAAAATTCAAATTAAATATACTAACATTTTCAAAGATTTTTTAAATTTTTATTTAATATCACTAAATTTTAATAAATGTTTTAAAATCGAAATTGAATATACCCAGATTCTTAAAATCCATTTTTTTTCTGAAATCCAGATTGAATACACTCTCCTAGTGATTGATCTTTTTTGGTTAAATTAATCAAAATTCTAACTAAAATTTAAAATTGTTATTTTTTAAAAAATTTAGAAAAATGAAAACTAATATATATATATATATATATATATATATATATTAGTGACATAATTCTTAAATATTTTTAGTTACATAACACATATTATTTTTAAATAAAATTTGATCAATTAAATCCCAAAAAAATTAAACAAAAGAGTTAATTTGAAACAAACTGCATATCAATCTACGTTAAACTTGTACAATTTTTTGATGGAAAATAAATTATGTTAAACTAATAAAGTTATGGATACTATAATAAAACTAGGAAAATATGTACGAACTCAATGTGAGCATGCGACAATGGTCAAATTAAACTCGAGACTGCATCAGTGCTCCCATATTAATTTTGGTCAATTTTGTTGAACACTGACAACACAATTTCCAAAGAGTTTAAGAACACTAGTTTATTTTTCGTAGCAGCAGATTCAAGTCCATATGGGTTAGTGAAAAGGAACAAAAGACAAACATTGTTTTCGTTATTGACAAAATTGCACAGGATTAGAAACTTAGATGTGCAAAAACGATAATTTAAATGAGTAGTGACTAATGATTTAACACATTCGACTGGTTTGTGTATACTTGTAGGTCTCGTACGGAGACTACTTAATTACTGAACCTGTTTCAACTCCATTTTGTTTGTGTGTAAGCTTGAAATTTCCAACAGTTCAATGATTTACCAAGTTCTCAGTTATGAGAGTGGCATGGTATGATGATTTATGATAGTGTCTCGACTCTATGTTAGTACTCGTTGAATGTCATCATTTTAAAAGTAATTTGTTTTATTAAAAAATTTCAAAAAATGAGGTAGTTTATTTAATTAGTGTGTTTGTGCGCAAATATAAAGTTCACTATTTTTATTATGAATATATAATCAATCAAAATTTAATACATATTTTTTTATAGATAATTTTATATATTTTACGGATAAATAAAGATAGATAATTAAAAATTCATGTGTTTCTAAACTTTTTGATATGAGCATTATCTTCCATTCACGACATCAAGTCATTTTGGACTTTGTTACATAGTGAACTTTGGACTTCTCGATATATTATTTTAAACTGACATATTAGTAGCTTATATGCCGTGGGAAATTTACAATTTTGAAGATGCAGTGCTCATTAGCGAGCGTTTAATTTATGAAGATATTTATACTTCTTTTCACATACGAAAATATGAAATTCAAACTCATGTGACAAGCCAAGGCCCCGAAAGGGTCATGTTCCTTGGATTATTTATAAGTGGTATTCTGTAATATTTTATTTCCTTTAACTTATTTCTCCTGCTACTTCAACAATTTCTCGAAAAAGCAAATTGTCTACAATAAATTACATTGAAATTCCTAAGTCCTGACATTTATGTAGCTAATCCAAATTGTTTATACAATTAACAAATACAACTAAATAGTGTAATTATGTTTGTTCGTTTCAACAATTTCCTTCAATTTGTGAGAAAATTATTTTGAACAAATTTACAAAATAACAAGCCTAATTACCCTACCTATTTTAACTAAATTGAAAATATCCTAGAATACATTAAGATTGAGTCATGGCTTGATTCTCAAAAATTGCATCCAGGCATTTCAATTTTGCTTTAATTTCTCCATGATTGTATCTTTCTCCTGCTATATAAGCATCTTCATTGTAATGCTTCTGGATTATCAAATATACAAACTTCATTCTTTCACGTGGTATCAGAGCAAACCTGTGTCATCTCTATTTCAAGTCATTTCAATAAAAAGAAAGAAAGACGGTGTCTCCTCCCACATCTCCCCATCCTTCTGAATCTTTTATTGGTGACCCTAAAGCCACTGAAACACAATCAGAAAACTCATCAACTGCAATTTCCTCATTTAGCAGATTGATCTTTATCTCAATCAACATAATGACAGCCCCACTGTGGTATTTTATTCTTCTCTTCTCAATGGTGACAACTATCCAAGTTGGTCTCGCGGAATCACTAAAGCAGTAAATATGAAGGGAAAACTCGCCTTCATTGATGGATCTCTTTCAGCACCAAAGGATCCGGCAGAAAAGGCTTATTGGAAATGCTGTGATGACCTGGTGGTTAGCTGGATTATGACCTCGTGCGAACTAGATATTAGGTCCTCGTGGATGTATGCTGAATCTGTCTACGCTATATGGAAGGACTTACATGTCAGGTTCTCTCAAGCAAATGCTACTAAACTATTTCAATTAAAAACTGGAATTTCTAATTTGAAACAGGATGAAAAGTTAGTCACTGTCTACTATAATCAGTTGAAGACTTTGTGGGCTGAACTAGACTCTCTTAACCCACGTGAGAGATGTATTAGGAAAATGATATATCATAATCTTATATTATTTTAAGATTTTTCCTCACTCAAAAATTTATTTTTTGTGTCAAAAGTGTACCATAGGCGCCCATTTTTTGGAACATTAATTTACAATTCATATTCATAATAAATTATGAGAAAGTTGGAGATGACTAAAAATCGAACTTAAATTCTGTTTTTGTTAAGTCTATATGAATTTATTAATGGCAAGTTAACAATTATTTTAAAATTTTAAAGTATTTGAAAGGGTAATTATCAGGATCTTATATTATTTTATGATTTTCTATCGCTTAAAAATCTATTTTGAAGTCGAGAGTGAATCGTAGATATTCCATTTTTGGGACATTAATTGGCTTTCATGTTCGTGATGATCATGAAGAGGGTGAAGGAAAATCAAGTGTAAAACCTTTACCGACTGAAATTCTATATAATATTAAATTATCAATGGTGGAAGAAGCTCTTACTTGGGTACTTGACAGACTAGCTACGGAATCTGAAGAAGTCAAGATGCAGATAGTTAAGACGTTGTGGGGAATTTGGAATACAAGGAATTTTCAGGTTTGGGAGCAAAAAACATTGAACTCATCGTTGGCAATGCAGTGGAGCAGTAGTCAAAGCTCTCAGTGGCAATTAGTGAGGCAGAAGCAAGGAAGACAAGGAGAGAATAGAGTGCAGCAAACTCGAATAAGTGAAGTGAGGTGGAAAGGTTCTGCAAAGAATAGAATTAAAATAAATGTCGATGTTTCTTTGATTCCTGGGACACGAATATTCTCTATAAGCATGATCGTTCGTAATCATCATGGGGAGTTTATCCAAGCTAAAAATCTTCGAGTAGCAGGTGAAATCCCGGTTTTTGAAGCTGAGGTAAGAAGAGTGCTTGAAGCTATGCTCTGGACTCAGGTGTTGTAAAAGTCTAATGTGGATATTGAAACAGATTTGATGCTTAGGTGAATGCACTGCTAAAGGGATATGACTATAACCTGGAGGTGGGTGATGTGCTTAATGAATGTAGATCTTTGTTTCACAAAAGACCTAATTTAGATGTGATGTTTGTTAAAAGGCAGACAAACAAAGTTGCCCACTTGTTAGCTAGGGCACTTTGTTTGGTGAATAGCTACAATACTTTTTTGTCTCCTCCAAATTTCTTGTTGGAGACGTTGATGCACGATTTGGCTTTGAGTTAATGAATCCATTTTGCTTTAAAAATATATATATATATTAAAATTTTAAAATATATATGATTTCAAACGCGGTGATAAAAAAAAAAAAGGGGTATGGTGTTTGGACTTTGGAGTCCAGTTTTAATTATTTAGCAATTAGCCCCCGGTACAAGAGGATTATATTGTTGACAGTGAGACCCAAAGTTGGGAGGCGTTGCTTTTACGAAATTATCGTGAAATATACAATACGATAGAATATATGTATGTATGGATTGAAATTTTACTATTGAGTTGGTTCTGGAATGGAATGGGACGAGGCCACATATATGAATACAGACTAGGTCACTAGGGCACATGTATAGTGGTATGTCTGTACTACATGCATGTGAGCTACATACTAGGCCCAGACCCCAGTATAACCTTGAGGAGACCATTACATTATTTTAAATATTTTTCTGGTCGCCGTTTGGGATTATTTAAATTTAAAATAAATAATTTATTTTATTTTTATTTTTTTTACATATTTTCATATATTTTTTTAAAAATAAATATTTATTTTAGAATTTTAAAACCAAATATTATTTTTAAAATAAAAAATAAGTTACTTATTTTCAGAAAAAGTACATACATCCCTATTTTTCCCCGGAAATAAGGGCTTATTTCCGGAAAAAAGTGGTTGCCAAACAGCCCCATTATTTTGATAAAAATAATATTTGTGGGTCTCTTGTAGCTAGTGGCCAAAAATAATAATTTTCAATCTTTTTTTATAAATTTAACTGTTTTTGAAGTGGGTACATAAAAATAATGAATGAGATACGCGTTTTTAAAATTGATACTTCAATTATAATTAGAGTAAAATGCAAAATGTGTGTATGAAGTATGGCTTGTGTGCAAATTGTGGGTAGAAATTAACGAAACTAGCAAATGGCTGAACTAACTAACTTTTAACCAATCAATGGCTACTGTTACTTGAATAATTACGGTATATATTCGGATGGACATCCTTGATAAGTAAAAAAGTTATTTTACGACATGGTTCTATGAATTCAGATAAAAAATTATTGTATTAATCTCATTTATAGTACAAAATCGTAAATAAATTATTACAACTTACAACTAATCTATTGCGAGAACCCGGACCCCAACATTTGCTCAACCCACATCTTTTACTTCTTATTTTGAGTCCGGGAGAAGCAACAAAATCAAAATCTAGATAAAATTGACTTGAATATGGAAAAAAATCAATACTAATCGAGCTCTTTTTGATAGTATCGAGTTATTTATAATCAATCGAAACATGGAATTCAATGCTAAGATCTTGTTTGTCTTGTATTTTAAGTTAAGGGCTTGAAATGATATTTGAAATTAAATAAAAAAATATGTGTTTATATAATAAATTAAAAAATAGTTTAAAATTAAAAATTGGTAGAAGGTATTTTTTAATAAAAACTAATATCATCATTCATATGTATACTTTTTAAAATTTTATATTTTTAACAAATAGAAGTTATATATAAATAAAAATATTATTTAAAACAAATATTAAATTAAATTTTTTATTTTTAAATTTTAAATTTACTCTTACATGCTCAGGCATTAATGAGTTTTCCCCCTATGTATGTACGGGTAGAGACTAGAGACCAGAGAGGCAGAGAGGACATGAGATTCTATCTTCTATGACGTTTTAATATCTTGTTGGCCCTGTAGGGGTTCGATCCTTTTTAAAATTTATTATATTTTAAATTATACTCCCTCCGTCCCGGCCAAATGTTTACATTTGGTCCGGGCACGGGGACCAAGGATAGTGGGTGTAATAGTGAATTTATTGTTAAAATAAATGAAGTAGTGGGTGTAATAGTGTAAAGTGTTGAAAAAGTGGAGTAAAGTAGTGGATGTAATAATATATTTATTGTTAAAAGTTACTATTTTTAGTAATGTAAAGAATTGGGTGGGACGTCCCAAAAAGGAAAGTGTAAAGAATTGGTTGGGACGGAGGGAGTAATATTTAAGTCAAATAACTAAATTAAAATTCATACAATAATCAAAAAGAGATATTTATATATTCTTTTTTAATAATAAAATTAGTTATAAACTTTACGTTGTGATTTGAAAAGAATGGGAAGGAAAAGAAAAAAACTAAATTAATAACAAAATTTATTAAGGCGTCGTTTGTTTACAAGGATTTATAGTTATACAAGAACTTAAAATTCCTAAGGAAGTAGGTTACGGTTCTAAAATTCTCAGACTTACTAAAAACATGTGTTTGGTTTATTATAGTGTAACTCCAAGTTATAAAATAGTTGTTTTTATTTATATTATCTACATATTTTTAAGAAATTTCAATAATAATAATAATAATATTAAATTTTATTTATATAAAGATATTGTTGAAATTAATTATGAAATTTTATATACATATTAAATAAAAACTTAAAAATTAAAACATTCAAAGTTGTAATTAAAATATTTATATCTATTATAAATTATTATAAAAACAGATAAAATTCAATTACAAACTACTGTAAATATAATCAAAATTATAATTATAAACTATTACAAAACTGTTTTATAAAACATTTATAAATATATAAAATTATAAATAAAAACATTTGAAATTTCAAACATTTAATTTTATTTTTTGTAGCGATAATAATCATATTGATACAAAATTAATTAAAATCTAATTAAAACTATTTAAAAAATTATATATAAAAGATTAAAAATATAAATACGTGACACTATTGTTTAGAAAACATGTGTGTATTATAATTTACTTTAAACATAAATAAATAAAATAATATGAACTATTATAAAATTAAATAAAAGTTTAATTATAAAATTAAATAAAAGTTTAATTATAAAATATAATGGATGGTGTATATATTTAAACTATGTAATTATGAGTGACCACGGGTGAGCTGAGTAACTGAGTTACGAACCCTAGATATCTTGGAACTATAAGTTCATTAGTCTATTTTAAAAATCATTCAACCAAACACTATAATTTAGGCAAATTTCATCGAAGTCTTAGTTACATGGATATATATATATAGTAAGACTCAGCGAGGAACTCCTTATTTGAGTAATTGAAAAATCAATTCTTATCTTATAATAATTTGATTAACAAATAACTATATAGAAGACTGCAGAACATACAAAAGATCATAAAATACCAAAAATAATTGCAAAACGAACAAAAAAATTACATAATACAAAAAAAATATAGAACACAAATTACAGAACACTAATGATGAATAGTGTTATGTAACAAATTCTATATTTTTTGTATATTATGTATTTTTTTTATTTTACAATTAGTTTTTGTGTTCTGTAGTTTTTTTTTATGTTCAACATTTTTTTTGTATTGTAATTATATTTGATCTCAGTTAATCAAATAAGAGAGTTCCTCGTTAAACCTAAGCCAATATATAGAATATTATAAAAAAATTCTAAAAAATATATTATTATAGAATATATTTAATTTACTTTAAAAATATATTTTTAATATTTTTAAAATTATTATAAAATGATATGTAAATTATAGAAGTTCATTGATTTACTATTAAAAAATTAATAAGATAAAAGATCTAGGACCATTATTGTTTGTTATGGTCTCAATAATTAACAAAAACAATGTTTTTTCCAATTTATTGGTGGGCTGAGTGGCCCAATGTTTCTAACTATGTGTTTTCAATAAGTTATCAACCAAACAAGAGAAAATCTTAACGTTTCCTTGATATTTTCAAGGCTAGGAAACAATACATAAATAAAGTTATAAGGTCTTGTTTGGTACACCACGGGAATTCCCTTCCTAGGGAAATCAATGATTTTGTTTAGTTGCTATGGTGGTTTTTCAATCTCCGGAGTATCTATTACCAGTATATTGTTTGGTTTAAATTTTAATTTCCTTTATATCATAGTTTAGATGACCATAATGTCTTTTGTGTCAAGTTTTCCTTGGTTTGAATTTTTTTTGTTATTTGTTTTTCACAACTAATCAATGAGCTTACATTTTTTTATCTTACAAATTAAAAAAACATAAATAAATAATTCTAAGAATGTAATCATACCATTTCTATAATTCTTAAAAAAACATAAATCTAAAATACTCTACAAAAGTATTCAAATAAGCACCCAGAGGTTGTTCATTCATGTAGGAATTTTAACTTCCCAGGAAGTAGCATTTGATGAAATTGTTTAGTTGTCAAAATCACTCGATATAGAAGTTACTTAGAAAGTTAAATACTCATATAACAGCAAGTGACCGACCTACTCCTCCACGGTAATCTACACTTCCCGTATACAAAACACATATATCTTATATTTTTAGGTTAAAATGTATGTGTAAGTATATATAACTCACATATTTTTTTATCCAATATTAAATAATATATGATTTTTTTAAAAAAATTTATAATGTTTAATATGAGCAAAATTATCATTCAAAATATATTATAATATGTATGTAAAAATTACAAATTTATAAAATATAAAAAAATAAATTGTCACAATGAAGAAAATATTTAAATTAATCATTACAAAAAGTAATAAATTGAAACTCATAAATATATTGGAAAATAAAAATTATATTTAGATAAAGTATTTGTTTTAAAAAATAAATCAACATTAATAATGACAAATTTCATAACTTTAACAAAAAAACACAATGAAAAATTAGGACGAGTATCATACACATTCAAATAAATAATATTTTTGAATTATGTTCTATTTATTTAATTTGAATTATTAGAAAATACAATACAACCAAAAAATTCACCTACGATTTTTTTTGAATAATATTTAGTTTAGAAATTATAATGAAAAATATAAAAAAAAGATTTTTGTTAGTAATTAAGTAATTAATATTAAAAAAAAGTTGTCTTTATGATGTGTATTAATAAAAAAATTATTAACTTCAAGTCGAATAAATAATATATAGGAAATAAAATATTGTATCAATTAAAATTGATAATGAGGAAGTACAAGTTTCAAAATATTAACTAAATAAAATTTTCAATTTCGCAGGAATTTTAAATAAACAATAAATAGAACTTCCCATAGGAAGTAATTTTCTACACTATACCAAACAAGTACCTAATCAAAAAAATAAAAATAAATAAAAATAGAACTTCAAATGACAAAGTCCATAGTCCTATATATAATTACCCGCTTTTCTGAATTTATGAGGATAAAATTGCCCTTTAATCTTGCATACCATCCAGGAATTGTAAATAGCTGAGGGATATTGGGTTACTCACTTCACACACACATTGTGTGGGTATTTAACTTCTAAGTAAATTGTATTTCCCAAGTTATTGTCAACCAAACAACAATTTATTTTTTATTTCCTAGGAAATGGAAATGCATAAATAAAAAACCGTAAACCAAACGAGCTCTAATTGTTTTTCATGTAAATATTAATAGCAATTTTATAATTTTAAAATTTAATATCTATATTTATAACATAAATTTTATCTAATAAATTTATTTAAACAATAGAAAGAAATTATAAAACAAATATAATCACTTGTCGCTTCATATAATCATATATATCCGTATTTAGGAGAACACCAAATATGATTACGAGCCTCTAAAAGAAAAAAAGAAAAATAATATTTTCTTCATTCCACAAATTCTTTGACCCTTTTTCCTATTTTAACGTCTCACTCATTTTTCTAACATGTTTTAAATATTTTTTTAAATAATTTCTTAAAAAAATATTTTTTTAATAATATAATTTTCTTTATCATATAAACTAAACCAATTAATCTCGCCCCATATTTTTTTAATAATTAAGCTTATAACTTTACAAATGAATATATGGATTCAAATTCAGGATCAAAACTAAAGATATTCCAAGGCCTCAGGAAAATCAAACATCTCAGTCATGTAAATAACATCAGACAATGTAGGCAATTCTTTCCTTCATCACAGGCCCCCAACAAATACATGTTTAAAACAGAAATTAAAAATAAATAAATAAATAAATAGGGGTTTGTTAATCAACTAAGCCTCAGATAAATAAGATTACTCATTCAGTTAACATCAGACAATGTAGGCAAATCTTTCAATCCTCATAGGCTGAAATAAGCTTCTCCAACAATATATATATATATATATATATATATATATATATATATATATATATATATATATATATATATATATATATATCTTTTTATATTTAAAAGTGAATTAAAGGATATATACACACAAGAAATTTACATACGAAAAAGAGAAGACATCCACACATGTATACACACATATGTTTGTATGTATCATAGAGGGGGGAAGAGAGTGTATCTAGAAAATTCATTAGATTAACATTCTGAGATAGTGTTCTTTTTATATGCATCTTCGATTTAACCTAATGGGCTATTGTTAGATTGGGCTGGATCATATTTTTAAAGACAAAGACTTTCTTTTTTCTTAACATCCATGGCCCTAAAGACCTAAGCCCAATTAGAATTTCTTATACTCTTTTTCTTTATTTATTACATGCTTATGTGCCCATTCTCATCTTATTTCTAAAAATAATTACGTGTTTGTTTTTTAAAAATAAATTCTAATCTTAAATTTTTATAATAAATACTTATCTTCAAAAAAAAGTATGTAAATATGAAAAAAAAGTAAAAAAAAATACATTTTTCTTATTTATTTATTATATGCTTATGTGCTCTAGAAATAAATATGTAAATGTTTAATTTTTTTCAAAATTAAATATTTATTTAAAAAAAATAAAATCTAATATTAAATTTGTACAAACATGAAAGTCGATCTTGCATAAATATTTATCTTTAAAAAAGTACGTAAATATGAAAAAAAAATAAAAATAAATTACCTATTACTTGTTTTAAGGAACACCTAAGAGCATCTCTAATTATAAAATCTAAAATGGTTGGCTATCATGATTATGCAAAATTTTATCCAAGGGGTTTGATATACGCTCTCATGAGATTATTTATAATTGTAACTATATAAAATTATGCCTAAGGGTTTTTTTGGTTCGACAAATATAGTCAACCAAACATGGTTGACTGTATTTTTTGCTAAGGGCATAAAAGGTTGGAGTGCTAGAATTTTTACATATTCTCTAAAAGTGCCACATACATGTCATGTAGACGACACGTAAACCATTTAGCTAAGTGCTTTGCTACCATTGGAGATGCTCTAACGGGACATATATGCAATCTTAATTACGTTTTTCTATACGAATTTATTAATTTAACACAATGAATAAGCACATTAAAATATAATAAAAAAATATTTTGATAACACTAAAGAAGTTTGGTATTCTACCGTACAACACATTGTTGCTAACGTCAGGATGATGCAACTTAGTAAGATTACGAAAACAATGTGGAATTGCTCCATACTTCATACTTTGATATGACCGGCTTAGCCATCTCGATTTCATAAAGATGTCAATAGTAATTGAAATTTTATATGGATGTTCGTTGAAGAACCATTAGATTCTTCTTAATTATATAATTTTTGCTCGTAAGGTAAATTGATCACCAACAAAGATATTTTATAAATATATCATCTTTGAGAATGAACAAATGGAGATATTCGTGAAATAAATAAAAAATCTCCAAATGTGAACCATTAAGATATTTTATTATTGATGCATAGATTATATGATTATATGCTTAATTGTTAATTAACTCGCAACCTTAAGTTTATGAGGCTGATTGTTTAACCAATCATATTATCAAAATTATACATTTTTATGATGTTGGTGAGTTTACTATTCAAAGTATAACTATTATCGTCAATTTAAAATTGTCTAATATCTTATGGAAAATTTTCATTGATTTGCATCTAACTAATAAGTTATATGTATTTCTCCGCATCATAAATTTTTGATCAGTTTAGATTCACCACAGTTTAGATCAACATATTAGATATATATATACATACATATATATATATATATATATATATATATATATATATATATATATATATATATATATATATATATATATATATTGCATGGGAAGTCTCAATGGTTATATATATTTAAACACATCTATATGTGTCTGCTTGTGATTCAACTTAATGAGTTTGATTTCTCAAAATCGGGGGGAGAAAATAAATAATTGGTGAATATATAAGCATGCGTGAATTACCATTGCCTCATCCTGATCCATATAGTTAAGAATATGAATTGAAAGTTCAAAAAATAATTCATTTATATGTTTCAATTATTGCCAGACATATGATGACAAAAAGAGTAACTATGTTACATGTACCAGCTACAAATGCACCGATAAGATTTAAATGTTCCGGAAGGACAACCTCGAGATAATGATATCTCTAAAAAAATGCCTGAAACGTGATAGACCAACGGGTTCTTCAACTAAAATTTCTTGAAAGTAAAAAGGAACACGACAAAAGAAAGAAGAAATGAAGGTACCTAAAAATAATGAGATCTCAACATTATTATGGCATGTCTAGAATAAAATGGAACCATTAATCAAATTGACGTTGATGATATGTATATGAAATTTAACACTTGAGGTTATTGATGATAATGAGAATTAGAGAACAAAGTCTATTGAAAAACATAGACCAAATTAGCCAAATACGAAAGAATGTGATTAAGGCAAAATCTTTTACAAAGAGAAAAAAATTATTTGAACCCGTAGTTCGCTCACCTAAAGTTATGAAATTAGCACGTTATAAGAATTATTATCTCTTAAAATATAGAAATATTTGAAACTGCAATTCACACACTTAAAAGTGTAAAGTCAGTGGGGGGTATGAATGGATATATGTGTGAAAGCAACATGAAAATATATAAATTATGAAATATACAAAGATCTTGTATTGATTATGAAGAGTATACTACATTGTGGTGGATATAATTATCAGGTTGCTAAATAGTTTGGCAAATTAAAAATAATTTCATTTAAATTTTATATTGCCCACTTGACAATATATAAATTGAATCTCAGAAGGATTTAAAATGTCAGAAGCAGTAAATCAAGTTCTCGAGAACTCACCCTTTCAAATTGTAAAGGGTTTGGACCAATAGTCCAACAAAAAACTATCCTGGAAAGATATATGTGTTATTTGTATATCAGATTATATGTGCTAGCACATAAAATATGTGGTTAGAGTAGATATAAATTAGAATGTGTTTCTAATTAACATCATAATGAGTCGCACATCATAATCAAAGTATTTTGAGTTTATCAAATTTTTGTCATGAAATGTGTCTTGCGCTTAAAATTTTTTTAAAGCGAGAAACTTATTGAAAGAGAAATATATTTTTAATTGGAGGCTAAAATACTTTATCTGAGAATGCCTATATTAAATTATGAGAAATAAAAGTTGTTTCGATGAAGATCCCCAAAGGATTATAAATACATGATTATATTATTTTGGTTTCCTTTTAACATATATAGAGGAAAACTTAATATTTACTGAGATAAAATTGATTCCCCGAAAGAATAATATAATCATCATTGTGAACTTATTCAAATAAAGAAATTCTCGATCTTAAAATATCATATATTCTAATACTAATAAACATTGATGTGTCATGCTAATTATATGCGTCTTGAAATATAAATTTATAAGCATGCTTTAAAGCGGGTCTGATATGAAGGAATGAAAATCTTGAAATTCTGTAAAGAAATTATTTATTCGATCTCCACTAACCTATTCGAAAAAGGTTTAAATTGATGTGTAAAGTGTTTATTTCGATTCTCACATATGTATTAAAATATATTTTAGATATTTTTTTGGCATGCTGTGAAATTGACTATTGCATGCACTTCTTATTATATTGTGATTTTGATAACTAATGAAGATGCGCGAATATGTATATTAACGAAGTTGAAAGAGATGAATGTTATACTTGCTTTTATGATGATAACTATACAACTTAATGAAAGATTCACCAAAAAATTGTCCAGGTGTTCTAACAGTTACATTAGAGAAGTTTTATAACAAAAGATTTCTTCAACTCAAAGATATTATGATGATGGGGAGCAAATGTGCGATGCACTAGTTTTTCATGTAAGGTTTTTAACGAGGCAGCATCACGTGCACATTACGAAACAATATGCTTGTTCCCTTAGTTGATTTTTCTCCCACTGGTTTTTTTTAGTAAGGTTGCAATGCGACAATGTTTCATAATAACGGAAATCCAAGATAAAATGTCATGAATATGTTGCATATGAGTGGATGTTCCTTGGCTTTTCAATATCTAGACTCTTGACCTTTTATGTATTTGTAACTCTTAAAACCTTTGACTTTTCATTGTACTTGTGACTTTCACATCGTAACTTATATAAAGGCTTTATGTATATTTGAAGAGGACACTCCAATATATGAAATTGATCAGTTCTCCTCTCTCTCGGATGCTTTAGTTTATACTTTATTACAAAACAGAAACTCAGTACTCATCAAAAAAATACTATAGTCAATAATGAAAAAAAACACAAGGCCCTCTGCACATCACGAATTACACAATCATGAATCACTGGACAACAAAAGTAACTTTCCAGCCCATTTTTGACAAAAATAAGGCCTATCTAACATGGCCTAAAAGTCCAAACATATTTTTAGCTCAAAAATCATTAAAGAAAATCATAAAAAAATTTAAAAGTCCATCACCATCAAATTACATCACGAACCGACCCGGATCCTTTTAGCATTTTCCGGGCACCACCGTCGTTCTCCGTCGCCTTACAATAATTTCGCAAGGCGGTGAGCTCATACGGACTCGTATCCGTAGCGAGCCATTGCTCCACCGTGAATGTTTTTTGTGCACAAGGAACATGAGCTCCTGTTGAAGTAACTTCAACATAGTTACAGTACCATCCATGATGCTGACCCGACCCGTCAGATGTTAAGTTCATGGAGCAAACCGGTGCACTTAAACACAGACCCTTGCCACTGAAAATGTCAAGATTACCCCTCTCGAAATAGTTATAACCCGGGCCCATTAACCCGCCCCATGACTCTAGATTCTTGATCCGTACCCCCCAGCCGTTAGCATCGTACAATGTTACTGACATAATCGAGTCAGACCCTGCTTTCAACACTGATCCTGTTCGAACATAGATCGTGTATACACAATCTGAATCTTCCTACATTTTTAATAAAATATCGTTACCAATTCTTCTAAAATCTTAACATAAAAATATCGTTACCAATTCTTCTAAAGTTTTAACGTATACGTAGACCGCAAAGATCGTGCTAAATGGATCATATACTTTTAACAGACGTAACATGTGTGTCTATGTATGTACATATATATGTTTACATTTTAAATGTATAAGAAAAATTGAAAAATACTTACAGATCGAACAGCAGAGGCAACGAAGATGATGATGAAGAGATGAAAATAAAGATAGGCGAAGCCCATGGTTTGGTTCTTCATTTTGTATTTTGTTATGTAATGTTTATTCTTAACTATGTCCTCTTTTATAGATGCACTAGTTTACTGATCCACCAGTGATCTTAATTATGATTATGATAATAGTACATGGTAGCCAATTTTTTTTTTTTTTTTTAGATTTTTAATTTAAATTCTTATATAAATTAATAATCACACCGTCACATAAATATTGGCATAAAATTGATCCAACTTTGACAATTAATTTTAATAATTATCATTAAATATAAAAATTATAAAAAATATATCATTAGAAATATATTTGATTTTTAAGTAGTTGTAATTTTTAAAATATAAAAATATTGAACAATATAATATATTTTATAATCAGATTTTAAATATTTGGTTTTGAAAAATCAAAATATGCCAATATTTTTAGAATATAGTGAGTATTATTTATAAACATCTGGATCCACCACCCCTGAAATACACGTTAAAATAAGTGGTTTGTATGAAACGAGGCAGTAATAAATTGTAATATTTTAATTTTAAACATATTAGTATAAATTTACAATTAATTAAAAATAAATAAAATTTAATATTTATAGTTAATATGTTATTTGAAATTCACAGTTCATAAAAATATATTAAAATCTAATATTTATATAATTAAAAAAGTTATAATAACATAAAATGAATTGAATAAAATATCATTTTCAGATCTTTATGGGATTTTCTTATAACTAAAATTTAAAGGATAATAAAAGAAGTGAAAAAAATATCATTAGCTCAAGAACTCATTGGTCAGAATTTTTATTTTTAACAAAACTGATTTCGAATTTCTACGATTGAACTATGTCATCTCATTCTACCCTAAACAGTCTCAGGGGCGGAATTAAGAACCGGAGGTAGTCTCAGCCAACATCTTTATTATATAGAAAATTTAATATAAATTTCTGAAAAAAAATATAAATTAATTTGTATTAGTCTTTATTAATATTATAGTTTTTTAAAAAAATATTATAAACTTTTAAACAAATTTGTTACTATATATTAGTAGAAAATCTTCTCATCAATACAAATAACTCAGTACTAAATATAATAAAAAAATCTCCGTAATTAAATTAAATATAATTTTTTCTATTAATGTATATTGAAAAAGAGACCGCAGAGTCACTTAGTACTGATGAAATCATTAATTTTTTTTATTTAATTGAGCAAATCTCAAATAAATTACCTCAAACATATATATATTTTATTTGGCGTCCTTATATCATTATAATGCTATCCTCTTTCCGCCCCGTTACGGTCTTTTTTTGTTGTTAATTTGAGATACTATATAAAACGAACAAGTTTAGGCCTTACAAGGTAAAAATCTAGACAAGGAGATCATGTAAAACAGAATATACAACTGTAGGGGTAACTGGTCCTAAGCTAGACCAATAAATTTATGAAGATGGGTGGGGAGGAGATAAGCTTTTTCCAGGAACTAAGTTGAGGAAGCTACTTTATTAAAGATATCATGTATCATACATTTAAACAAAGTCTGAGGAGGCATGCCGCTCTATCATGAATCCTGTCATTCCGTTGTCGCCAAATTCTATAATTATGGACCTGCAAAGCCAATAGAAGAAGGTGCGCCTAATGTTAGTGCTCTGACACGAAGCAAAATAGCAAACTGAAGCACTTAGAACCATGTAGTGAAAAGTTTTACCTAAACAGAAGCTTGCTCAGGATGGATTCGGCGTAAGGGCATGCAATCAGAGGTTTTCTTGCCAGCCAAGGTCGTCCCTGAGGATAAGCGATACAAGCCATCGCATGAGGCATCCATAATTTAGGAACAAATTGTTTAATAAAAATTTAGGAAATAACATGAGAAAAAATTCAAAAATTAAGTTGATTATTAAAAGTTAAAAATCAAAGGAAATAAATTTGCATATAGAAAAAAGGGCATATTTTTTTGCTCATTTATAAAAAAAATTGGGCCTATAAGCTATATTTTTTTTATAAATTATGTAGATGCCATATTCAGTTATAGTATGTCACAAAAACGGTTGAATGAATTTGGCAATTATTCGAAAAGGAAAAACTATCCAATTCTAATTTTGAAAATTTGATTAATGATTTTCTTAGGAATTTGACTCATAAGAAGTTTTCTAATTTTGTTATGAATATCTTAATCAGGGGTAATTTTTTTTGAAATGGTATAGGGCATCTTAAAACTCAGGACCGGTCCTGTTGCCGGCTATACAAAAAAGGAGGCAGTTGACAGTCTACCATGACATGTAATCCATTCAATGAAAGCATAACGAAAGATATGAAGTTTATGCCATATGAAGCTTGCCCACGACCAAGTGATATCAAAGTACCGTATGCTTTGCCAGTCTTATAGTGACTTTGTGGATAACAGTTATGTCCCAGTATAAGGTGTCTTCTGCATCCGGATTGATGGGCATTGATCTGTCAAATGTGAGACTCTATCTTATCATTGCCATGGACATCCTATTGTGAATTTGTGGTACGTTCCAGGAATCTTCATGGATAAGAGAGGCTACCTTGGAATTGCTAGGAGAAGTAATGTTCATTGGGCCTGTAGACTACCAAGGGTCATGCAACATGTAGGTGTCCCTACCATTACCAGTCTTGGAACGAATATATCTGATGGCCAGTGGTCTTAGGTGCAAGATTTATTCAAGAGTCTGACACTTCTAACTCAAGTAGCCCAATATGAAGATAAGTGTTTGTTCATGATCAAACAAATGTAACATAAGATTTGGATTTTATTCCGATCCTTGAACACTTCTAACCCCGTTACGGTCTTTACTAGCAAAACATCGATTCAATCACACAGCATAATTAAAAATGAAAACAGGAAAAATAATATATAATACGAAACTCGAGATTATTAATAAGATAAACACGAAGGAAAATAAATACATAAAAATGTATTTGTTTTTTTTTCTTTATTTGGATATTATGACATGCAGAACATTACAAGAAAGTGAATAAAAACATGTGATTTTTGAGATTTGACAAAACTACAAAGAGTGCCTAGAGTATGCAGTAACAGCGAGATCCCGAAAAAAATAGAAATTAATTTGTATTAGTCCTTATTAATATTATAATTTTTTTAAAAAAATATTAAAAACTTTTAAACAAATTTGTTACTATATATTAGTAGAAAATTTTCTCATCAATACAAATAACTTAGTACTAAATATAATAAAAAAATCTCCGTAATTAAATGAAATATAATTTTTTAATTTTTTTTCTATTAATGTATATTGAAAAAGAGATTGCAGAGTCACTTAGTTCTTATATCATAATGTTATCCTCGTTCCGCCCCGTTACGATTTCTTTTTTATTGTTAATTTAAGATACTATATAAAAGGAACAACCTTAGATCTTATAAGGTAAGAACCTAGACAAGAAGATCATCTAAAACAGAATATACAAATGTAGGGTAACTGGTCCTAAGCTAGACCAATAAATTTCTGAAGATGGGAAGAGAGAAGATAAGCCTTTTCCAAGAACCAAGTTGAGGAAGTTATTCTATTAGAGATATCTTGTATCATACATTTAAACAAAGTCTAATGAGGCATGACCGCTCTATCATGAATCATGTCATTTCATTGTCGTCAAATTCTATAATTATTGGACCTGCAAAGCCAAGATAAGAAGGCGCGTCTAATGTTGGTGCTCTGACATGAAGCAAAGTAGCAAACTGAAGCACTTCAAACCATGTAGTGAAAAGTTTTACCCCTTCTTCTGCAAAAATAAACAGAAGCTTGCTCAGGATGGATTCGGCGTAATGGCATGCAACCAGCAGATGATTAGAGATTTCCTTGTCGGTCAGGGCTGACCCCTAAGGGTAAGCGATACAAGTCATCACATGGGGTATCTATCATTTAGGGGCAAATTGTTTAATAAAAATTTAGGAAATAACATGAGAAAAAATTCAAAAATTAAGTCGATTATTAAAAGTTAAAAATCAAAGGAAATAAATTAGTATATAGAAAAAAGGGCATATTTTTTGCCCATTTATAAAAAAATTTGGGCTTATAAGCTATATTTTTTTTATAAATCATATAGATGTCATACTCAGTTATAATATGTCACAAAAACGGTTGAATGAATTTAGCAATTATTCGAAAAGGAAAAGTTATCAAATTCTAATTTTGAAGATTTGATTAATGATTTTCTTAGGAATTTGACTCATGAGAAGTTTTCTAATTTTGTTATGAATATCTTAATCAGAGGCAAATTTTTTTGAAATGGTATAGGGCATTTTAAAACTCAGGGCCGTTCCTGTTGCCAGCTATACAAAAAAGGGAGGCAGTTGACAGTCTGCCATGACATGTAATCCATTCAATGAAACCGTAACGAGGGATATGAAGTTTATGCCATATGAAGTTTGCTCACGGCCAAGTAATATCAAAATACCGTATGCTTGGTCAGATTAGTCTTGTAGTGACTCTGTGGATAACAGTTATGTCCCAGTACAAGGTGTCTTCTGCATCCAGATTGATGGGCATTGATCTGTCAAATGTGAGACTCCATCTTATCATTGCCATGGACATCCCATTGTGAATTTGTGGTACGTTCCAGGAATCTTCATGGATAAGGGAGGCTACCTTGGAATTGTTAGGAGAAGTAATGTCTATTGGACCTGTAGACCACCAAGGATCATGCGACCTGTAGACCACCAAGGATCATGCCACATGTATGTGTTCCTACCATTACCAATCTGGGAACGAATATATTTGATGGCCGGTGTTTTTAGTTGCAAGATTCATCCAAGAGTCTGACACTTCTAATCCAAGTAGGCCAATACGAGGATGAGTGTTTGTTCATAATCACGCAAATGTAATATAAGATTTGGCTTTTATTCGAATCCTTGAACACTTCTAATCCCGTTACGGTCTTTACTAGCAAAACATTGATTCAATCACAAAGCATACTTAAAAATGAAAACAGAAAAAATAATATATAATACGAAACTCGAGATTATTAATAAGATAAACACGAAGGCAAATAAATACATAAAAATGTATTTGTTTTTTTCTTTATTTGGATATTATCACATGCAGAACATTACAAGAAAGTGAATAAAAACATGCGATTTTTGAGATTTGACAAAACTACAAAGAGTGACTAGAGTATGCAGTAACAGCGAGATCCCGAAGGAATTGTTCTACAAATTCCACCCAGAGGATATGGGATACTCTTGCAATACTGAGCAATGAAAAAGAAGGTTATGAGTAAGTTATTTGAAAATACAGAGATACTCTTTCCAGCCATTGTGTTTGAAACTAGACTTTCTAATTTCTATTGTAGAGTTATAGGGCACGATGATCTTGCTCTATGATGTATATAAATTCCTACATATGAGTCATAATTTATATAGTAAGAAATTAGCAAAATATTTGTCTATAGGTTTGGATATTAGATAAAATCATTTAGATTTTGTGTTTGAATTCTTTTAATAAATACAAATCCATATATACCGTAAATTCTCAGAGATAAATATTTGAGGTTTCTTTAAAAATAATAATTTTTTATTTTTTTTACAAAAATATTTTTTTATTTCATCATTTTTCATAAAAATACGTTTTTCTAATTTTTTTTATACGAAAAAACGACTTTGCAACAAAATACAATTGAATATAACTAAAATCAATCATAAAGTTAAAGTGTTAAACATAAGTAACTTCAATTTTTTCAAAAAAAAATTACATTCAATTATATTTGATTAGAGATTGTATATAAAAAGTTGTATTTAATTATATATCGTATTTTTATAAATATTTCTAAAAAATAATAAAATCACAAAAAAAAAAATATATTTTTTTAATAATTTCTCTAAATATTCCTAAAATCCATACATGAGATAAAGAAACGTAAAATATGAGAGAAAAGACCCTATGTGTCACAATTTGGGGAGAAAATGCCCTAAAAATGAACAACTCGTAACAATGACCCTAAATAGCACTCCAAAACGCTACATTGTGTGGTGTGCTGGAAAAGGAGTGAAAACGCTACTTCGTGTAATGTTTTGCACTTTTTTTAATTTTTTTCTGGGAAAAATGCTACTTCGTGTAGCGTTTTGCACTTTTTTTATTTTTTTTGGGGGGGGGGAAACGCTACTTTATCTTGGGTTCTAGGCTAAAAAACGTAACTTAAAGTAGCGTTTTGGAGAGATTTTTTTTTCAAAACTCTATACGATGTAGCGTTTTGGAGTGTTATTTAGAGCCATTTTTTTGAGGTGTGCCATTTAAGACATTTTCTCCCCAAATTGTGACATATAGGGCCAACACCCAAAATATGAGTGGTAGCCAAATGACTTCAATTAAAAGAAAAATGTCACCGCTGCGAGGTGAAAACCTAGGATAAAAAGTAAAGCAAATAAAAATTGGCCATGGGCAAAAGTGTATTTTCGGAACACCTTTACCGATTATTGATACTCAGTTGGAAAAAACGCTAACAGGTTCTAAGCGGCGAGAAGACCTTCTAGCGTCTAGACGGACATCTAGACGGGTTGGACGCCTAGGCGAATTTTTAAGCGGGACGTTAAGCAGATTAGTAATATATATTTAAATATTTAGATATAATATTATTATATTTAAAATTAAAATTATGTAGTAATAAGAATTTAAACTTATAATATTCTTAATAAAATATTTTTTTTAATTTTTTAATATAATTATAGTCATATTTTAAAAAAATATTTAAAGATTAAAAAATTAGTTTAATAACCGCTTAATTTTTTAATATTCCGCTTAATGACTGCTTAATCCGCTTAATTTTAAAAAACGCTTAATCACCCGCTTACTATAAAATCGAAGCGTTTTATACTCCGATTCCGCTTAGACGGCCGCTTAATCCGCTTTTTAAAACACTGTTGATACTAGATTATATGTCCGTGCTACGCACACAGGTAACATATTTTATAATTTATATATTAATAGATATATGATTTTATACATAATAAATTAACATAAAGACAAATTGAATCAATAAAAAATTGTAAAATTAAAAATATACTTGTATTGAATATAAAATAACAAAAATTACACTATTTATTAATTAATGCTAAAAATAAATGAATTTGTGTTATTATTAAAAATTAAACCTTTAGCCTCATATATTATAACTAAATTCTTTTTGACTGAATATTAAATCTAAGTTTATAATGAATTCTTACGTTTATTTTTAAAATCTTATTACATAAATCACACCCAGTATCATCTCTTATCGTATATTTATTTTTTATTATATATATATATATATATTATTTGATATTTAATTTTTATTTAGGACTTCTACATATTTAATTTTAAATATTGTATATCTTAAATTTTATTTAAAATAATTTTCTTTCAAACTAATTATAATAATGTGCGTTAATAATTTACTCATATCATAAATAACAGGTCCAATCACAAACTTGCTAGAAAATCGGTAGAGGGTTCATGTTTTTCGACAAAATCAAATCAAAACCAGACCCTATTTTCGGTTCATACATGAAACTAAAACTAATGAATTGAGTATGAGTTCTGTGATTTTTCGACCAATCTATTTCAATCCAATCTATATCATTATTCGATTAATTTAAATATAATATATTATAACTCATGCTACACACACATTATTTTAAAAAATTATTTAATAAAAAATATCATATATAATACTTCCTTCGTCCCAAATTATGTTTCTCTTTGATTTTTTCACACATTTCAATGCGTCCGGTAGAGGTACTTATAAATAATATTTTTTAAATTTTTTTATTTTATATAAAAATATAAAGTTTAAATTTTTATACAAAATGAAAATAGTTAAAAATATTATTTATAAATACCTCTACCAAGCACATTGAAATACGTGTAAAAAGAAGTGACTCACATAAAATGGGACGGAGGGAGTAATAATGATAATGTAAAATTAAGTAAATTAAATAATTTTATATTTAAAATTAAATAATAAAATTTTAAGAAAATTAATATCAGTACAATATAGTATTATTTTTATGCATTATAATAAATGAATTTAAAAATTAATTCAGTTTAATATTATATTGTATATGTTATGTGGTAAAATAATAATGTGCATTAATGAACTTACCAAAAGTGAAAGGTTAATTCAAATATTTATTAATGAGCTTACCATAAATATTATTAATTATAATAATGATATTTAAAATTTATATACATATTTTCTATAATTAAAAATGAGTCAAACAAGAATATGAATTTTATACAAACCTAAATATGGACACATAACTTAAAACTGGATAGTTCATGGATTAAATTATAATTTAAAATTATATTTGAGCTCGATACCGAACTTGATGTATGGATTATAGAGCAATTTATAATATATAGATTACCTCAGTCTCATGTCCAATATATGACATGGAAATTAGGTTATTTAAATGATAAATGATAAGATTGTACTGAGGGTCCTTCAACCTGGAATAAATCTTCACGTACTTAGAAATCGAATTGGTCACGAGTAATATTATCACGGCTCACCAGTACAAAATAAAAATTCATTATAACATAAATACGATAAGGGTAAAGAGAATTTAACCGAGGCAATATAAAATTTTACTCAAATATCTTAAAATTTGTATTTTTAATATATTTTACAATACATTTTTAAATTACATGAGGTTATAAAATATAAACTGTTGTATAAAATTAAGTTACAAAATTTAAGATGTTGTATATTTATTGCAAAAAATGTATAAATTGTAATATTATAATAATTATATTTTAAGTGAAAATTTTATAAAATTTTGTGTATCTTACATAATTTTCTGTTTTCTTTTCATTCGTACGATTAAATTCAGAAAACATTTTTTTAAAACAAAATTCACAAAATATTTAATGAAAACATAATTTAAAAATAAATTATCAAGTGCCTTATTCTTTTAATTTGAAAAGTTTTTAAGAAATACCAAATAATCCACAATCATGCATCATTTTTCTGTATAAATATCTATAATAGAATATTGTAAAAATAATAAAGTTGTAAATCATATATAAAAAAGTTACATTTGATTATTTTCAGATACAAATCATATTTTTGCAAAAATTTTCAAAAAACAAATAGTAAAAAATCACAAAAAAATTCAAAAAGTAGTAAAATCACAATTTTTTTAAAATAAAAGATAATGTAGTATTTTTGATAATTTCTCTTAATTTTTAATTTTCAAGTTGAAACACAACTATATCATACTCAGCTCAAGTACATAAATAAATATTGAGAATGCGATACAAAATGAACAATTTGGCGCATTTTTCCTATTTTGGCAGAGTAAACACAAGGAACATGCTTATATTAATATAACCCACAAACAAAATACATACATTCAAGTTTATCCTAGCACACCCAGATTGGTTGTTCATCATTATCACTGTCAAGTGAAATGATTTTTCTACAAGTGAGAACATATAACAAGAAAAAAGGAACAACTTTGGTATGAACTACCTATATGTATGCTCTGAAATAAGTAAAGGGGGAATATAACCTATTGTCACACAACCCTGTCAAGTGTCAACTGTATCCGACATTCACCATTCCATGCATTAATGCTTTGATTCTTCGCCAAAAACTTCGGTGCTGCAAATAGGACATATCTGAGGAAAACAGAGTGAATCAGTTGCAAGAAACATTACACAAGCTACATATTTTAATGTAGGTCTATGCTTCAAGAAGAAAATTTAATTCACCTTGTTGATGCTTAGCCATTTGGATACACATTCACTATGATAGACATGTTTGCAAGGCAGTTTTATTTGACGGTCCCCTCTCTTATATCTCATTTGGCAAATCACACACCTGATTGAAAATGCGAGAAATTCATGAGCAGCACATGAAACTTAAACACAACAAACTAAAATTCTACAAGGAAGCACACTTAGGTAGACAATGGTCAACTCGGTAGCATTCACAAGGCAGAGGAACCACTTCTGAGATGCAACTGGAATCAATATTAGGTTGTACTTCCCAGGGAAGGACACATTAATATCGAGTTAGAGTGGTATCATATTTTGACCGTCATAAAGGGTGTACACTACTTAAACTAGAATTATTTCATTTCATCTTCATTAAGAATCACCAAAGACGAAACAGATATTACAGCACAGGAGCTTCTTTAAGGCGGAAAACAACGGAGCCGCCTTTAACAATATAAATTAAAGGTTTCTACAGTGCCACTAGCACTCCTGTTTTACTTTTACATATAACTTCTATATTTGTGGGTGTTGATATAGCTGCCAACTACTGAACTAGTGAACTGTATGGGGATATTCATTCGATTAAAGTACAGAATACAGATTATAAATGGGGAGAGGTTTCCAAAATCAGGTACCACAGTTGCATTTTAGTAACATCTACTGAAGTAGCAAACACCAATAGGACAATCCTTCGACGAAAACTCTCCACACAGATTGACTACGTTATGTGACCAGTGACCGCAAAAAAACTGAGATGCATATACTTCCCAGCTAACTAATAATCCAACAAATAATACCAACTATTATTTACACATACACGTGTGATAAAAACAAATAAAAAATCTCTAGTACTAATAGTTAGATACTTGATCCATTGATTAATTAATAATCCAACACTCTGGAATTCCATAATTAAAAAGAAAAAGAACATATAATGTCGTCTGTGTCACTGTGTGTACATACTAAAGGCATGTAAATATTATTTTTTGACAAGGCATGTAAATATAAATATTATATATATATATATATAATAGGTAGACTTGTGTAGTTTCATATATATGCTTGAATATATCCGTGCAAGTACATCTGTGTGCTCTTGTCGGATTCAGCGATGACTTTTATTTGGCATAAAAAAAGGAAAATTGAAGCTATCAGAAGCTAGATGTTACCTCTCTCCAGAACGTTTTTTAAAGAAGAACCCACTAGGCTTGTATTTAGATGTTGGAAGCAGATCAATTAGTTCTTGAGCAAGGCCCCGACTTTGAGTTCCAACTGCCTCACCTAGATCAAGTAATTCCTGCTCAAGGTAAAGCAAACAATTTGAAAACCATATCCATGTCAAAATCTTAGAACATAACCATAGGTATCATAAAGACCATTTGAATTAAGTCAAGACTAAGTAATAAAAAAATACTATTTCTGCCGATTGATCAATTATTCAATTCAGTGTAGTCATGAATTTTATATTTGCAGGAGCAACAGCTTGGCTAGTTGGCTAGTGTTACTCAAATCTATCCAAAGTATTTTAAGTCCACTTCATTTTGTGGCTAACCTTTTACTGTGCTGTTATGATTCATATAAAAAATTTGAAATTACACCTCACCCAAACCAGATAAATTCTCAGGGCACATGGTTGACTAGATAACTGTATTACAAGGAAATTAACAGTTCGACAGCTAAACTTGATTAAGAATAGAGAAGACAGATACATTAATAGCGCGAAAAAATAATATATTGTTTGTTATGACTTGGGTACTTAATTACATATGAGAAGCAGTTTCAACAAGTTGTCTTTACAGAAGACATATCTCATCCAGGCAACAATCTAAAAAGGTACCATCATCTCCATGTTTGCAACTAAATGGTCACATACAAATTTTCCATTATTACTAAGATTATGAATATGATCTCTAACTATAATTTTCATCTGTTTACCTATTTTTATTACATATTTGTAATGCTACTTACTCTTGGTTCATGAAAGTAGGCCCCATAATTAGAAGCACACTGGATGTTCTTTCTTATAAAGCAGAACATATAACATTAATCTAATTCTCCTCCCTTCATGATGCGTACTACCAGTCTACTAGTATCACCAGGCATGGGCAGCACAGAATCAATTGTGTTGCTATATCAACAATAGTTGTTACGCCGCCTTAATGCCACTTCGGTAGTAAGGAGCGCCAGGACACCATGGCAATATGGAGTTCGCCATACAAATGTTCAAACATAAAATACAAACACATATTGATACTGAACATGGTGAAGAGGACGCCATGCTGTCCTTGCGATGCCTTGACAACAAGGATATTAATAACATATATTAAATATACAAAATATTATTTTTATTGCATATTAAGATTGACTCATTGACATGGAAATAGATTGAAATGTAAACCTCATAGGTCATGTTGTCCGGATCGATATTGTCTTGCCAAACATCCTGTAAAAATAACATGGAAAAAAATGTGTTCATTTAGCACCACACACAAACACGGTTTATATAACATCTTATAAACTCAGTTAACAATACATATGTATCTTGAATCCGAACTCTTAGAAGTGAATTGCTTAACAATAATAATGATATCAAACTGGAAATATATGCTATTTATAATACGAACCCAAATTATCTGTTTTACATGTACAAGTATCTGAAGGCAAAAAAAACAGTGGTAATATACATTTAAACACAAAAATACTAGCAAATGAAGAACAAGGATGTTGCAGAAAGGATAAGTGACTTTCAGATGGAGTTTATTACTGTATTCAGTTAGGAAATTGTCTCCTTCCAACTAGAGAAATTTTTAATTAAATAATCATCTATTAATATATTACAATTTTGTTTAGATTTTATAACTTAACTAACAGTAGGTTTCTACAGGAATTATACATTAATCATAACCAATTCATCAGTAAAAAAGAGATTGAGATGGATCATGTGATGTAAAAGCACACTACTGTGTAATATGAATCATACCTGAGAATTTGCAGCACTGTCTTGATTTGTAGTGCCTGCAAAAGTATGGACAAAAATGTAAAAGTAATGAGCATTGTATCATTCTGACAAGTAACACCATGCTTTAAATCCCAATTGCATACTCATGAATCATTATATGACATGGTAGCTATCTATTTTGATTGTACAAGAATGTGTCACAGCTGAAGTAAATCCAATATGTTCTGTTGTGAACTCAACTATATAAAAGAGTAACATGTGCATGTGCATGCAAGAAGGCACATGTTTGATAGTGAGGACATGAAAAAATTTATTTAAAAGTAACAATGCATAAAATATTAGTACTTCAAAGCCAACCCAATAGAATTCTTTTAGATCTGCAAAGTTAGTACATGTTTAGTAACTGGAAATATAAATATGAATAAAATATGGGACTGACATTCTTCCGGAATGGCTTCCATAGTAGCAATTGAATTTTCTTCTGGTTGGATCTCCGTTGCTGTAGGTTGTTCATTGTACGACATCAATGGGTATTCCCAAGCCCTCCTGCTTATATCACTTCTAGGTAGATAATCATTTACCCCATAGTGACCATAATATGGAGGAGTTCCTGAAGCAGATAATCCAAATTTGTAGGCATTCATATTCATTGCCCAGTATGCCGTTTCCTGAAAAGGACACCAATAAGAAGATATCACTACTTATCATCAGAAGAATAAATTTATCCCATGCAACATTCTATATTTAACATCTAATGAAGTACACAAACAGTATGCACATGAGTTCATCTTCAAATTAAGTATACGAACACCAAATATAAATACAAAATATATTTATGTACCAGTCCAATTTACAATATAATGAATATATAATGAACATGAGTTTATCATCAAATATGCATGAACGGATATTTTTTTCCATCAACTTCAACCATCTTCTGTAGGAAACAGTATCCCGTAACTTCATTTTCTAAATATATGATAACAAGGGATAAGATTATCATGATGCATATTTAAACTTGTTACCATTCCTGAGAAGGATCAAGAAAGAAAATAGCCTAATTTTACAAGTACCCATAGTACTGGAGTGCTTTAAAAAACACTCTGGTAACCCCAAAGTCCAAATTATGCACGACAAAAATACCTGATACTGCATAGGTGCTGCATGGGCATAGTGTTCATGTGGATGGGTAAGACCTTCAAAAAAATCCATAAAGCTCTCAGTTACGGTATAAGGGCATCCAGTATTTATATAATGCACCTCCATTTGTCTGTTCCCGTCCATTTCAGAAAGATATTAATCAACAAACTGCAGGAAAGTACACAGTACCCATCAATATCAAAAGAAACAGTGATTAACATATAATTAGGTAGCAGTCCATTTCTTTCAAGAAACCACGACAGGCTATCATGCAAAACTCTGTGAGATCACATAAAAAAAATCAATTGAATAGCAAAAGTAGAACTTTCTTGCCAAAATTATTGGCAAGTCAAATTTATTGTATAACTAAGTTAATTCTAAAAAAAACTATATAATTACAAAGCAACTTCTACTGCACTTTTGTTAATCGTTTCCCCAACAGGGAATTCTCCCCCTTAAATATTAGAAGTACGAAGTGTTTCAAGTTTAACAGTAAAGTAAAACAATTCTTTAACTTTATATAAAAAAATTGGACTCATCTAGAAAATGCACAAGTTGAACAACTTCAAAAAGACCACCCTTCTACCATACTTTTTCTATGAGGGATCCATTTTTTACCCCTGAGGGGATCCATTGAGTTCATACCAAAACAATGTTATAACCAACATAACAATTCCTCCCTGCATTCCATATGTACTCTCAGCCAAGAAAAGACACAAACAAAAAAAAATTCTTAAAGATCAAAATGAAATTGGTTTGTACAAAGAAAAACACACACTACACAATCACACGATTACAGAAGTCATTAAGAACCAAAACGAATGGAATTTGTATAAGCTTTGAAGAATCAAATTCTTGTTCTATCAAAAAAAATTCTGAGGGGTCAGAGTAAATCATTTCGTGTACCATGTACTTGCACCATAAAAGAAACAACAGTAATGCCATACATAATATAAAAAACCAAAAACTATTTATAAAAAAACTCGAAAAATCTAAACACCATACATAATATAACAATACCAAATTCTCATCTATCATTGTAGCAATCAACGAAACAAAAATTGCAGACACCTATACCCCTACTCTCAATTTAACCAACCGAACACATATATTACAGTGAACAATAATTTTAGTAATTAAAGCTAAACAAGAACCACATTCAACCTAATCTAACCTCATTTATTACAAAACACTTAAAATCAAATAAAAAACCAAGTACATGGTAGTAAAATAAAATTGAAGCAATTCAATCCTGTGAATATTTAAAAGAAAGATATAGAGATTATACCAGTGAACACAAGAATTAAATCTGAATCATCAAACTCAAAAACACCACAATTCCCATTAGTATTCTCCCAAATCTACATGCAACAAGACAATAAAACAGTACAAAAAATTAAAAAACAAGAAGTGTTACAATTATCAAACTGTACACAAACTTGGATGTATAAATGTATTTATAGGGAGATAGAGATAGGGATAGAGAACCGACATTGATTGATGAGGTAGAAAAGAAGAATAAAAATGAAAGTGAAGCTAAGAAAGAGAGAGAGAGAGAGAGAGAGAGAGATAAGAAGATTGTTTTGGCTTTTACTTTGTGTGTGTGTATGTATCTCTATCTATACATACATTTAATAATCAAACAGCTTCTTTATCTACATATATATCTACACATCTCAATCAGAAACTAAACTAGAACTAACAAGTTACTGCCATAAAACAAGTGTATGTTGTGTTTTTTTTTGTTATTCCAACTTCAAACACACGCCACCCCCCTTTTTACGCCACACCTGATTTGTGTGTTGCCGCGCGTGACTACTTGATTTCTTTTTAATTCAATATTCTTTTTATCAACACATTTTGGACCACTATACTAATTTTATTTATTACAATAATGTAACTGGAATGGATATTTTTAATTTTAAGTTACGTTTCTTAAAATATATTTTTATTGAAAACATTGATAAATAAACAAGCGTAACATATAATGTAAGTTTTAAATTATAGATAAATTTGAAAATTATACTAACATGAATATATAATAATGAATTAAATTTAAATTTTATATTAAACATATAATTTAAAATATACATATATTATCTGAATCGAGCTTCAAATTAAACAAATCGAGGTGAGAGCGTACATGCTCTCCCAAATGTCCAGATGAGTTCCATTATAAACAACATCATGCTCTAACTTCATTTGTCAACGTTTTAAACTGTGTACTTAAAAATAAATTTTAATTTTAATTTTAAATTTATGTATTTATATATTAAATTTAATTCCAAATTCAACAAATAGCTTAAATTTAAAACTTGACAGGAGGTTTGTTTGAACAACTTATTCTTTTTTTATAATTTTATTTGATAAAAAGTTAATACTATCATTTAAATGCACAAATTATAAATTTTATTTTTATATTTGTAATAATTCATAAATTACACATAACAATAAAATTAATCAAAGATCAACTTAACATTTTTAACTTATACTTTCAATTTAAATAATTTTTAATCACAAATATTTATTTTTGAAATAAGTTAAACAAAATATTATTATGTGCTCGCATTCACCGCAGAAGTATGAAGTATCCGGTAGAAGATTATCAAAATTCTGTTACTTTCCGCAACCGAGCATGACAAAATATAAGTAAATAACCATCGGCCATTTCATAAAAAAAGATATGCCCGTCTTTTTCTTACGTTTTCGGAATGACTCACCCACCGACCCAAAAAATTATTGATGCAATTATTAAATTGCATACTTGTGTTCGGAATTGAGCAGTATGTTTGGTTTGATTATATTTGTATTTGGATAAAAAAATAAATTTTATTGAATACTATGCATAAATGTGTCATGTACTCGTTAAAGAGTAGTACAAGATAAATTTGGATTCTCTCTAATATTTTAAAATTTTAGATGAATGAGTTACTTAACATAGTATGGAGTCACAAGTTCGACTTCCTGCCTCTCCCAATATTCTCACAATTCATGAGGGACACAAAGACAAAAACTATACCAAAAAATGGGTGCCCGTAATCTACTGTTCAATCCAAAAATGATCAACTCTTCAATTAAAAAAGCCATTTAGATCTCTTTCTAACATAGATGAAGTGGTTACTCAACAGTATTCGTGGGGTGCTAGACTCAGACACCCGGCTCCTAAAAATTGATTTTTTAGCATTCAATTTGGTTTCGATTTCTAGATTGTCAAAATCAAAAATTTTAATTTAGTTCAATTTAAATCTCCATCATATTGAACCAAACAAGACCAAACTTTGGAACAGATACATTAGAAGTGTGTGTCCATATATGGTATGGGACCCCACAAGAGTCAAGACCAGTGTTAACAAGCAAGGAATTATCTTTCCATCGATCTCCACGTTGTACCCTGGAGCTTGATTCAATCAGATTATTACTTGGCACAAAGATGCACAAATATACAAAGTAAAGATGGTCAAGCTTTTACAAAAGATTGATAAAGCCTATTTCAACAAGTCATCCACTAAGCAATTTGCCATTCGAAACACGAGAGATTTATTCCTTTGTTCCCTAGTCCCTACATGAATCTGACTGTTCGTAATTTCTCTAATCTATACGATATTACACAACCAATTATGTACCTCTAATGACACATTTGTATTAAATACAAACACGAGGTTACTAGATTGTGATCGAATAGAGAATAGAAACATAATATTTTTAGGTACTTCGACTTCATGAACAAGAAAAACCATGTCACATTATCATCAATATCTTGCCCTCCCCCATTGAAATCATAATATTTCTCCTCAAGTCCGAAACATTCATATACACACCAAACACTAGAATAATAATAGTGCTAAGACGATGAAAACTTATATGTTGAAGAACTGTAACGCAAAAGAAGCACACCATCAAGGTTACTCTATATGGGCATGAACCACGATAGAATACTTTGTTTACCCCCTTTTTTTCTAATAATGAAGCTAAATTTTAGCTAAATTATGATTTCATGGCGAGTGTAGATAAAACACACTCGAACATCAAATCCCATAATGAAAAGCCTTAATTATATCTTAATCTGAAGGAGCAGTTGCACTAGCAACTTCAAAGTTTCATGTTTATAGCAAATCCCACTTATAGACCTAAATCACTGTAAGCTGAAAATTTTCTGCTATATAGATAATGATTTTCATCACCGTCCACAGTTGAAGGGACAACCCTTACAGCTGTATTGTCAGTTAAGAGCCTCCAGATCCGTACTTCTTCCCGAAAACGAGCACTTGTAGCTTATCATAACCAGCCAGGACTCCAGCACCAGCAACAGCACGGAGAATGTTGGCACCAGCACCCTTGAAGAGAGACTTGGCACCCTCATTCTTCAGAATCTGAGAAAATGCATCCATTGAGCTTTTGTACTTCACTGCTTCACCAGAAGTCATCATCATTCTTCTGCGAACAGTGTCAATTGGGTATGATGCAAGGCCAGCTCCATTGGTAATCACCCAACCAAGGGCAAAGCTAGCGAAGAAACTATCCTGAAACCATCAAATTATAATTGTAGTTAAATATGACAACTTATATTTGTTACCAGATATTTACTAAAAATATGTTTAAACATAATGATTCGATTCAAAGTGTTTTTTCCACGTAGATCCTGGCTCACAAGAAAGAAAATGAATTCAAGGACTTGTTCGAAATGTCATAACTTTTAAGACAATGACTTCAGCCTTTTATTTCATAACAATAACGAAGTCAAAAGTATACCTGCATCTTTCCGGTGAGGAGGACCGGCTTCAAGGAATCATACATTCCAAAGTAGAGACCGCGATAAACAATAATTCCAACACATGAAATATTGAAACCGCGGTAAAGCCCAGCAATTCCATCACTCGCTAATGTCTTCTTATAGACATCAACTAAGCCATTAAACTGTCGTCCTCCGCCCTTCTTTGCTGCCTTAGCATCATTTGCTAAACGAGTTCTAGCATAGTCCAAGGAATACACAAACAAAAGGGAGGAAGCACCAGCAGCACCTCCTGATCCCAGGTTGCCAGCAAACCATTTCCAGTAACCATCTCTATCTTTCTTGAAGTTAAAGAGCCTCTTGAAGTAATCTTTAAAAGCAAAGTTCAAGGCCTGTTGAAAATATGTATATTCATAAGCACATAAGTATAATCGAGCATTGTCCAATTCAAATTTAGAAAATACTAGCCTGAGTTGGGAAGTAACGGATGACATTAGCAGTGTTCCCTCTCCACAATGAAATGACACCTTCATCCTTCATTGTTCGCCTAAAACAATCACCAATACCCTTGTATGATTCAGAAAGCCTACCACTCTTGATCATCTCATCCTGGTTCTGAATCAGAAGTTTCACCCGCTCAATTGGGGCAGCAGCAGTCTTGGACACTGCTGCAGAGACTCCACCCATGAGAAAATCAATCGCAAACCCAGCAAAGCCTTTCTCTGATGGTGTTTGAACAAAGACTGGGGATAAATTCGATGAAGTAATAGATACATCATTTGTCGCTCGACAGGGATTCACCATTGT
Organism: Oenanthe sinensis; assembly: GCA_028671895.1. NCBI lineage: Eukaryota > Viridiplantae > Streptophyta > Magnoliopsida > Apiales > Apiaceae > Oenanthe > Oenanthe sinensis. Next base: position 11,573,640 of record CM053814.1, read on the forward strand.
ATATTGTAAAGCAGCATTGCAGTACTTTCCAGACATTAATTGCCTCTGGTACACAGATGGGTTCTGGAAACCAAACTCTTGAATTTGGCTGGATCTAAACAAACTGCTAGCTAATTTCTGCGTAACAGTTGGGTGCTGAGCTTGATCCATTTCCATGTCTTTACCCATGCAAAAAACAATATATACAACTTGAACAGACGTGAACAATAAACAGATATAACTAGTCATATATAAAGTGGAAGCTTGATCAATTTAGCTTCAAACAACCTTGATCCCGTATTCATCTAAAATGTCTGATACTTTGAAAAAACACTAATATCATACTATTAACATCCAATTATTATGATTTAAAGCACAAGGCAAGGATAGATATTGAAGTATGTCAAAGGTATTCACAAGCACAGGGTATTCAGCATTTGCCCAGTAAGATATAGAAAGAAAAACCGTCACCACATTTTTTATACTTCTGATTGTTATAAGTTACTGTATAACCTATTGTTGGCTAAATCAAGGAGCTATCTCATACACAAGAGGCATGCGCAACCCATGCATGAACCATGCCCATTGGAAAAAAAAATCACTGAAAAAATGTTGTAAAAAGGGTCATATAAAACAAAGTAGATGGTTAAAAGATATGGGAAGCACAGACTAACATATAAGCTATTAATTATACCATTGATTGTACTATGATATAATATTGACATTATTAGATACATAATTCAGTGATTAAAATGCATGTACTGTGTATGTGATTTTAACACAATGGAGTAGTGTATATTTCATACAGTTGACGATTTCAGAGTATTAGTATACAAAAACATTTTTGCTAATTGGATAAAATGTAAAAATATGATATAGAAAAAAAGATCCACATTAACAGGTATTCTACTGTCTTTCCTGTTCTGCATTAGTGTCTAAAGTAATGGTAGATGGAAACAAAAAACCTATTTTACTACCAAGTGCCAAAATACTACAGTTAACATCCTCGGTATTCTGCAACCATTTGGTACCATTCTCAATAATACCCGACTACCAGAGAAGCAAACGATGTGTTTTCAATGAAAATCTAATTTACAAAATCATTTCCATGACCAAGATAGTTAGTTAGCCACAAACTTCTGGTGCAGCTTAATATATAGAGTGATGAGTTCGACAACTTTATGTACATATCAATAACCAATTCCGAGAAACCAAAAGAATAGGAGTTCATAATACGAAGAGTATGCCCACTGGTCACCAGCCCAATTACAAAGGAGGACAAGTAACACGTAAATGAAAATTCATTCATGCTTAAAATGATGCTTAAAATCAAATACAAATATCCGACATTTAGTTAACAAAGCAAATGCAGATGAGTGCGACCACATAAAACAGAACCTGCAACTTGTATTTAGAAAGCTACACAGCAACAGTATTCCTCCAAGTTGAAAGGGAAAGAACAATATAAAATTCTGTTCCACATCAGTCAAAGCAATATATGGAAATTACGGAACATCCCAGAAAACAAACTTGGTTTTAGAAAGAACAAGAAATTGTAAAAGCTATATACTATATCTATAGTTCAAAGATCAGGGTCAGTATCTATATATCTATATATATGTTGCATAATATAAATCATAATCCAAACTCTAAATTTTGCATAAGAAATAGTTCTTTCAGACCAATAAAATCCTTTAATTTTTTTATAACATCCAAGTTTTCTAAACAAAATACACATTTCAGAAAATCAAGATCAATAACTTTAATATTCAACATGTTTAAAGAAACATACAAATTATAAACTTTAAAAAGTTATAAATAATCAGCAGACCCGTGCAACTGGAGGTGTAACCAGGAATTCCTGTCACTGGGGTCAAAAATTAACAACATTCAAAATATATATAAATTCATAAAATTTCAGTAATGTCAAAACTAAGCTTTACTACTATGAATATTTTTTCTAAAAAATATATATAAAAATTTTGTTTTTTAAAATTTCAGTGAGGTCAGAGGTGCCCGTGCATTGGCTACGCCCCTGCGTGCAACATATATATGGGATTCAGGTCCCCGAAGGCCGGAATGTTGCTGCATACCATACCGTGCACTCTAACATGCTGCAACATATGTATATTGTAGACCTGATTGACCCCGTATATAGCAAGCAACATATATGTAACACATTCTCAGAGACAATATACATGTGTGTGTTTGTTATCACTTGATGTACATAAAACAGATCTAAGAAACTCAATCTTACAAATAAAAAATAATCAGAAAAAACCAATAAATTACGTATAATCATTTAGGCGTCCCCATTTAAACATTTCTCTACAATAAAAAAAACCCAGAAAAAACATAAAAAACCAACATATATAAAATAAAAAAAATCACATGCATCAACAATCAAACACTCAAATCTACTAACACACACACACACACACAATCAAATGATACAATAAAATGTTACATGCATGAAAAAATCACAATGATCGCTAATAAAAACAACACCGAAAGCTAGAAATGAACATATAAAATTGAATTATAAGCAGAGAAATAGAGATAAAAAACAAACACGAATAATTGTACCTTGGAATGAAATGCCGCGTTACACTGAGGCTGTCAAGTAGGGTAAAAGGAGGTGCGATAGTGGGGTGCTGACTGCTGAGTGAGTAGCGCTTATATATGGGAGTGATGACTGATGAGTGATATGGGCTGACACTCCTGGCTCTGTTGTGGGCCTCGAATGTGTAGATTCTACTCTTTCCTCGATGATATAATGTTATAAAAAGCGTGAAATGGAATTAGTAAACGGAAGAATAGATTTAATTTTTTATATATAATTACTTTTTGTAGATAATATAGTTTTAACTAATTATTTAATATTTTTTTTAAGTTTTAAATTAAGATAGAATAAATTTATAAGTTAAACAATTGAATTTATTATAAAATAATTTAAATATATATTTTAAATTTTGACTAAATTATCCGATTTAAAAAAATATTATTTTACCCTATTAATGTAAAATCAGTTCAAAAATTCACCAAAAAACGATTAATTGGCAATTAATCCTGATTAATCGCCGCTTTTTACAAAAGAGCAAAAATATATAATTAATATTCAATTATAACATTTCTTGATTAAATAATTTAGAGAAATCATAAAAAAATACTTCATTTATATATATATTTTTTGTGATTTTACTATTTTCTAAATATTTTTATAAATATACGTTATTGCAACTAAATGCAACTTTTTATATACCTTTTTTCGAAAAACAATTGAAGTTACTCCATGTTGCATTTGATGTTCATTTTACATTTAGTTGTAAAATCATATTTTTATAAAAAAATTCAAAAAATGTCTTTTTGTAAAAAATAAAATAACATAATTTTGTAATTTTTTTTTGTATTTTTCGAAAAAAACTCATAAATCTATTATACTAGCTACTTGTGTTTTTAAGATTTTTTTTTACCAAATTATTCCGTACTTTCCTTCATATTTACATTCATTTAATAATTTTCATTACCACCCTAATTTTTGTTTCGTAAATACATATATTTATATTTATATATAAATATAAATTTATTGCCGAGTGTTCTTTTTTTGAGTAAATCAATTCATTAATCAAAGGCATACGATATTTACGGAAATAATTGAAATTGAACAAATACATAATATAATACTCCGTAGATCATATCAGATTTTTTTCCTTAAAACTAAAATCGTTGAGTAAAATATTGTACTGGGGAACATTACACGCTGGCATATTCAGTCTGTTTGAAGAGATAATTTTTTAAAACTCTTGTTTGAATAAAAATTTGTTTCACAATTTCATTTATTATTAAAATAATTACAAGTGTAAATTAACTAAAATATAAACTTTAAGGTTATAGAGAATGTATTTTTATTTTTTAAAATAACATATACATTGAAAAATCCATTGAGTTACTGACATATAAATGTAACTAAAATTTAAAATATAGAAATTCTCTAATAATAATTTAATTCAAAAATATACATGTACAATTTAAGAATTTAACATAAATTAATATATTTTAATAATATTAAAAATAAATTAGAAATATAAAATTATCGTACTTTGTGAGGCCTTAAAAATTTGGACGCTAAGCGGTCGCCTAACCCGCGTAAGGTTGCACCGGCCCCGCATACAATACTTCTATATTGTATCATAAAATTTATTCACTGTGACTCGCAGATCCTAGTCTCCAAACAGAATCACCTACTTTTTTATATGAATCATTGTAAAAATTAATAGATTGATTACAAGTATACTCTACTACTGTGTCTAGCATTAAGAAATAATCACCGCACATAACATTGGGCAGGTACAGAAAAACACAAATAAACTAAACTCTGCTGAATTAAGTTGGTTACAAACTTACAATCCATTTCAAGAACAAATATTATATTGAACTTTGATCCAGCAGTAAACTTCTAGTCTTGATCTGAATGTATAACAACCCAAGCCCACAACTTAATACATACCGGGCCCAACAACCCACCACAGGTCAGCCCAAAAGAGCTAGCAATTTGGTATACATTGGTTGTTGACTTGTCCTTATAAAGGGCTCAAACATACTCAATCTATTCGATGTGGGATGTTACAAACACTCCACCTTATTGGGTCGACGTCCTCGTCGAGCCCACAGACAAACTTACAGAACCCGGGCAGTGCCTTAGCACTTCCGGCCGGGTATGACTCTGATACCATTTATAACAACCCAAACCCACAACTTAACGCATACCGGGCCCAACAACCCACCACAGGTCAACTCAAAAGAGCTAGCAATTTGGTATACATTAGTTATTGACTTGCACAAAATCAAACGGCTGAGTGGCCTTGGATCGAACCAGGACGATCATCCTTATTATTATCGCAACTTTCTTTAGCAAAATAATCCCACTAACAGATGCACTTGCCGTTAAGATGAACAAAAAGTCCTTCAAATCGAATCTGCATGTCTTGAACAAACTTGAATCTATAACTATCCAAGCCTAGCAGTAGCTTAATAACTTTGGCGGTAAGGCTCGATAAAAGGAAACAAGCAAAGGCCACGACTTGGTAGAGAACGAGCATTTTATAGCTACCCCAGGACCAGCGTTGCACTCTTGTCTATTCTCTAGACTGATACCGCCTGAGATGAGCCAACGAACACGGCTAAGGTGAATAGTGAATTGACATTAACATGATCATCTAGTGTTTTAATATGAGCTTCTGTCCTTTCCTTCTCTGCTTTTTTTTGGGCTTCATTAATTACATGTGCATCATCTGGATTCACCTTTCCACCCATCTGCAATATTAAACCAATAAAATCTACTATATATATATCCAAATGGCAAAAAAAATGAAATTTCTAACTTTCTATTAATTAGCCCTGCAAAGAAAGACTCACTTTGATTTAAGAATGTGATTGCTAGTGTTTCAAAAGTGCTTAGTTTTAGCTAATCTTGATACTTGATGGGCATCGTATTGGTATATATATATGAACTACTTGTGAGCAAGTACCGCGTAATTTTCAACTAGTAATTAATACTCCGTATAAAATTGTTTACAAAATTTATTAATTAAAAATTGATTGAGTAGAGTTCCTAAACTCTTAGAGAGTCGCAAAGAACTTCTTGTAGAGATTTAAAATCTCATACTCTTCAAATTTTGACCAAAAAATGTCTATAAAGTAACTGCTCAAAGAGCAACTCCAAGAGATGCTTTATATCGGCTCCTTGGCTAAAGTTTGGAGAGAATGTCATGCTAACGTCCTCCAATAATCTCCTTATAATGTATCTCTAAAATGGTAGGAACTTTAAAAGTCTCCTGAAAATAATGAAGAGCAAGTTAATGTCTCCTCACTTAATATTATATTAGTATATATTGATTTCCCTCTCAAATTTATTCATTATGTGTTGTACTAGGTGTTACACTTTATACATGTTTGCTGGAGAAACTTCAAAATAGAAAAAGATTAAACTTTGAAGAGGATTGTTGGAGTAATTTTTTTATTTATATCTTAAACCACTAAGAGCTCATTTAATAATATTTTTTATGAAGAGATACACCCTAATTTGCATTCCATAACAGTATTTTTCAGCAACCATTTTTGTTAATAAAATATATGATTGTGAGATTGCATAGAGATTTATGTAAAAATTCCCTGATTCCATAGAGACAGAGATAGACATAGAGATGGGTAAAATATACAAACTAGATTGGAAGGCTAGTGGATTTGTAATATCCAAGCAATTAAATATATATAGGGATGGAAAAAAATTAAGATTAACAATAGAGCATGCATCCATTGATCAAGGCTTAAAAGGCCAAAGCACTGTCGACTTCACTCTTGGAATTCAAAATAGTAGAAATATATGATGATTAGAATTGACTGTTCACATACTAGTTTGATGTCATATGCATGCAAAATTTAGGCGGATTATCAGCTTTCTGTCTGCATGAAAGTGATGGTGGCGTTCTCATTTTCACACACAACACACACTCACAGTCAGGTGACAGATGCCCATACATAATATATCAACATTGCATGTAACGAAATCACAGCACTTAAGTTAAAAAATAAATCATTCTTATGAACAGTGGAAAGTGACAATTCATGTGGTTTATTGCATTCATGTTCTGGTAGTTGAAGGAGCATGCTCAGAAAAGGATATGTACCACAGTACCAGTAGCCACAACTTATTTATTCGCATTTTAACTTGAACTACTACATAAATCTTATAAACACATATATACATTATGAATCTGTTAATTTGTAACTCCGTTTATCTAGCTATCAATGACCTCTAGTTTTGAGTGTAGTAGCAACTATCATATATTAAGCGGTTTCATTAAAAGGCTCCTCATATTCTTCTTGTAGGATATATAGCTCCCACTTTGTATTTTAAGAATATTTTACCAATAAAACCCAACAAAATAAATATATATGAGACTCTCAAAATATGCTTTCCCTATATATGTATGTGTGCGCGCGCGCTCAAATGAGAACCCACTTTGAAATTAGAACTTAGATTTAATCTCAGTCATTCGAATTTTAAACTCTTATTAAATCTTACCCATCCAATTAAATCTATTTCTCTCTCTCTTCACTAACATACCCATTTCCAAATCTACATATACATACATACATATATACGTATATCATAATCCTGTCTTCATCAAGTTCATCATTACCAGTAAAATAATACTTATTTCTGACGAAACAATCTCAATCTGATCATCTCTCCAACGATGATAATGAATCAGATCCGGGTAACACTCATCTTCATCACCATGACAACACGTTTTCACCAATTACCGCCATCATTTATGATCGGTGACACTTTAACCACCACATCAATGTATGTATAATAACTAACATTTTAGATAAGCTACATCATAATTAGACCGTTTGGACATACTCAAATTGGGGAAAAATAGAGATTTGAATTCAGAAAAATTGGTGATTCACGTTAAAATTTGGTGATTCACATTTAAATTTTGACATTTTGTACTCCAGTTTAGTGATTTGTTCATTTCTTGTGGTAAAATATCTAAAAAGACAGTTGGTTGTGGTAGTGATATGGTTATTTGAAGTATTGATGGGGGTACTATGTAGTGATGGATTATTGATGGAATTTAATTATAGTGACTAAGTTGATGCTGTTAGTGTAGGTGCCCTAGAGGCAATACAATATTTTTTTTAATAGACTTTTATGTCATTTGATTATTCAATAAACGTATTTATTATGACTTTAAATACTGCGATATATTTGTTAGCATAATAAATGTCCTTAGAATCATGATACACATTGTATAGTTTAGTACATGACTTGAACTTGAGATTATATAATAGATCATATTCTTAAATGTCCCTAGTCGAGTATTATTATTATAGGACAATAATAATACATAAATAGACTAGTATGTTGTTTGACAGATAACCACATCTCATTGGTTATAAGTATGGGGATACTAAAGTCAACACATAGGTACATGCAGGAGTACATGGTACTGGACAGACCCATTGTGAGATTCTTCATGTTTAATAAAGTCATAAGAAAGACTCACAGTGATAATGGTGTAATGATCCTTCGACTTGAGATCATTATATTTCTGTATGAGGATTAATATACTTTGACTACATTAAAAGTCACTTTTGACCGGGTGATGATAAAAGTGGACATCGGGTATATCATGAGTCGTATGAGAAATATGAATGATAGATAAAGGATTTAACCCTCCTATAATTAGGAGAGATATTATTGGCCTCTTGATTGAGTGAGATTATAAAATGCATGACCATGCTCAAATAATGATTTGTTTTTCATAGTCTACTCATGGATCAAGTAAACCCAGATTAAATGTTGAAGAGGATGACTAAATTCATGCCTTGAGTTTAATCTATAATATATATGGTTAAAGGGATTATATTACACGGAAACATTAATCACGAAAGGTTTTATCGAATCACGATTTAATTATTATTTAATTGGGTAGCAATGATGTATTACTAGATACCGCTCATTGTTTATAATTTTATTGGAGAATAAAATTATTGTTAATTAAATAATAGTCTATAGGGTCACACACATAGAGTACTTAGATGAATAGTTAATTTAAATTATAGATTTAAATTAATTGATGATTATTTGAATTTTATTATATTAATTAAGTGAGACTTAATTAATTAAAATAATATAAATTCGAATTCGAATTTGAATTCTGCCCTTAATAATTAAGTGTGACTTAGTTATTAATTAAATAATAAAATTCGGTTTTATTATTTAATCCTAAACCTACATGGGTTAGGCTTTGCTGTTATGGGTTGCTATTATGGGCCTATTAACCAACCATTATAAATAGATAATGTAGGGTTAATAGGTATTAAGTTTTTAAGAAAAACGAACCCTAGCAGCAACAAAGGCAGAGAGAAAAGGCAGAGGCAGAATTCAAAATCATCAAAGGAGGCTAGTACATCCATTCCGTAATCAAGATCGTGAGACGTTCTTGAAGGTGCTCGTGTGGATACCATAGAGGTGCTTTCGAGAGGAAGACACAAGTCGTGAAAGCTAGGATCTCCGTTGAGTTCGTGTAAGTCAAGACCAGACAAAGGTATGATTCCGTTTCACCATAATCTGTCAATCTTATACATGATCCTGCGTTAGGGTTCCGAAATTTTTCGTTATATTTACGTTTAATCCGCTGCGTTTTATGCCTCGGAACCCAACAGATGCTAGTGAATTTGTAATGATTGTGAACTGATGACGGTGATAGTGCAGAGCTGTGTCTATATTTTTGTTAAGGTTCTTTCCTCCCCCACTTCCGGTGCATCTCTATTTATCTCCCACCACACTACCGTCAATTTGTCACCATCAATAATAACAGCTCACAAATCCAACAACCATCATTCTCTACACTTGTACATATATACATACATACACACACAAACACAACACATATACAATATCATCTCTTCATTCCATCCTTCTTTGTTTCGGTTGACATGCTGGTATTGAAGCTATGTAGCTGATCTACTATTAAATTTGATAGAATCGGTGATATATCTAAAAAATATAGAGAAAAAAATTCAAAAATATTTGGTGATTTGCGAATGAAATTTGGTGATACAGGTTTAATTTTTTTATAATTTGAGTTTGAATCTGGTGATTCTGTAAATGGTGATCATGATGGTGATGTACAGATTTAAAATTTTATGAATTTGAATTTGAATTTGAATTCGGCAATTATTTAGGTGGTGTGGTGTGGTTTGGTGTGATAGAGTTTGTGATAACGTTGATGTTGCAGTAATGGTGTTGATGGTGTTGTGTGGTGGAGGCAGCGATGATGATTGTGTTATTGAATTTTTAGTTCTCATTGTAAGATATTCTCATTAGAATAACTCTCTCTCTATATATTTTTGTAATGTCATTTTAACGATCTAATATATATACATATACATATATTTTTTTTAATCGGAGGAATTTTTTCACTGTAACTCCTTCATTTTGCAAATTATACAATCGACGAGTTCTAAAGCAGAAAAAAATATTTAATTGTTTTTTTCTTAACTTTTTTTTCTTCTTAAATTTCTTTTTATTAAAAAAGTTTCTACCCCGTTACTGAGTTTCTGTAAGTTTTTCTCCTCGTGAAAGTTCCAGTGTTTTATTAATGTCGGGGATAGTAATGAAATTTGGTGGAATTTTATGATATTAGTACATTAATTTATAACAATTTATATGGGATCAATTATTTTAAAATTTTCAAATATATTCCACAAATTAGATATATAGATATTCATCATGATAATATATTCTTAGATTGTACATCTGCAAAGTTTATATATTCAGTAACATGTACGAGTGACGATACCTTGCATTGTAATATCTACTCAACGAGATCATAGTTTCTATCTCTTCTAGTTTCATTGGTCCAACAAGCAATTTGATCAGTTCAGGCTATGTGAGTAGTGTATCTTCACAGATTCAAACAAGAAATCCACGAAACCAAGACCTCCGGGGACTCGCTTAGCTTTTCGTTTATAATATTTTATGTTAAAATATAATATTTGATTCTGGTAAATCAGTCTCTTAACCTTAACAACGTGAAGTTTTAGAAGAACTGGTAACGTAATATATGCTATCTATGTTAGAATATAATATATATATGATCCTGCTAAGTAATCATAAGATGACGAAGTTGAATTACAAATGAGTTTTTGAGTGAGGGGAATATTAGAAGAAGTTGAATTACAAATGAGTTTTCAAGTCGGGGGAATATTAGATGAAGTTGAATTACAAATGGTTTTCGAGATAAATGGGTTTTTATATGATCCTGCAAAATTATGAGAGTTTTAAATCATAAGATGACAAAGTTGAATTACTTCATTTCAGCAAGCAATTTGGCGTCTTACTCTCTCTCTATTAAAAAGCCCTTAACAACATAAAATTAGAGCTAACAGAAAATCTTGTGATTTGATCTATAAATTATCATGTAATCGTAAATTTTAATTATTTTTTTAGATAATTAATTTTATTAGTGAATCATTTTATTATTATAAAAATAAAAAAATTATACTAATTAAATAAATACCTTCACTATTAATATTAGTGGGGAGTTATGCTATAAGATAAATCTAGTAGGGTTGTAATTGTATTTTGAGGGGTTAACGAGGAGTTAAGGTACAAGAAAAATATATAGTGGTTGTAAAGGCTTTAACGCCGCTATAAGGAGTGAATCTTTTTATAGTGGGAAAATCTCGAGTTCAGGAGGGAACTCGGAGACTGGACTAGGGGTGAGCGGATCCGTTAGGAGACCGCGTCATCACAAACCAGGATAAAAATCTTGTGTGTTGTGCTCTATTTCTTTACTCTCTTTTAATTTCCGTATTTGATTTGACTAGTAACATTTTTAAAAAGATAAGAGAAAATTTTAAAACGCCAAACTCTAATTTTTAAAAGGATATTAAGCTATTCAACCCCCGTTCTAGCTAATACTCCGTCCTTTCGGACCTAACAGTATAAAAAGAGGACTACCGGGGTTTAGAGTTGTATGTATGATATATATTCTTTTTAAAATTAGATTTTATTAAAATTGAATGGGTAAGGTCATTTTTATGGTTCATCTAAAATTGAACGGTTATGATATTTTTTATGGTTCATCTTGGACCAAAATTTTTAATCTTTCCGTTATAATAATATAATATAGATTGTCACATTGGATACATATTGCCTAAAATAAAAATATTCTATGAGACATCATAGCTAAGTTGATAGAGGTTTCGAGTTTGCTTAATTCATTACTAACATAATATTTTTATTATTTATTCAAAGATGTATGCCATGATACATTTTGTCCGACCCAAAAATAAGTCTTCAAATAAAAAAATATAAGAAAAATGTTAGGTACCAAAAAATTGTCTCAAAAATTGTTTTAAATGCTGAGTTGTCGAGCGTGTAATTGGTAATTTTCTTATAATAATATGATATCCATCCACCCGGATACATATGTATTTGAATTAAAACAAGTCATATATCATGTCACGTTACTTGGGAAAGAAATTTGGGATAAATTTTGGGTACACAGCATTGCTCAAAATATAATATATATCATGTCATCACATACTCCCAACACTTTTCTATATCTTGCTTATACCGATCTTAAGCTATGCAAGTTGATGAGTTGTGCAACTTTTGGGTATCCTCGATTTTAAAATTCTTACAATTCTTTTTACTCTTTTATATAGTTAATCATAAATCCACCCGTCTCGAATTCTCATTTAAGAAAAAAAAATCTGTCGGGGCTTGATAAGGAGCCTAAGACAGCAACAATATATCTGCAGACTCGAAGTTCATTAAGTTTTGACACACAAAAGAAAAGGACTAGTGAAATGGTCCTACCTATCCTAACGTGGCCCATTGGCTTTACACCAGGCTGAATTAGATAAGCTCAAGCCTATTTACTGCAGCGTATATATAATGCAGGTCTCCAGTTTACTCCATTTGGCGATATATGTATCAATCTCGAGCTACCTAAGCAATAAGCATTTTACGTGCATTTATTGGCTTTTAAAAAACAAAACAAAAGAACGGATAATTAGCATAGTCCGAAATAATATTCGACAAAAATACAAACATCCATGATGTAGTGGACCAATTTGTATGTAGTATCTATATTAAAAGAGAGATGTAATTTGTTAGAAATGAAATTCAAAATTTATTTTAAATAATTAAAGTTACAACCTAGCAAATTAGTATCTGTTTTTATAAGAAGAAGAATATTAGAATCAGAATCATAATTGAATTAAGGAAATTTTCTAAGATGAACGTATGAAGGAATTTAAGTGGCTTACGACGGTCACTACCGATATTATATTTTATTTTCATTTATTTTTCTTGATTACCTACGCAGTACAGGTCATTTGTTTTTGCTCTTCTCGCTTACTGCATGTTTTACTTTCAATGGAATTTCATTACATTATTTTTCAATTTACGCTTTATTTGCAGAGCTTAGTATCAAAATAATTTTTTCTATAAAATAGTTTTTACAGGCATATATAATTGATCATTGTATCAATCTTTTTTAAATTTCTTTTTATACGAGTCAAGTGATGGATACAATTGGTCGATTATAAATGACCTGCAACTGCAACTGTCATGCACTTTCGGTAATATTTTGTATTTTATTTAGAATAATAAAATAAAATAAAATTAAAATTAAAATTTTGATAAAGATTATGAATTAAAATTAGATTAGAATAATAAAATTTATGAATATGAGATGAGGTTGAATAGCGAAAACATTGTAAATCTCTCACACTCTCAATACAAAACTTGATTGTTTTCTTCATCATTGTTATTAAAATTACTACGATTTTTATACGTAATTGAACTATCTTGTAAATTTTTTAATAAAGTCATCGTAAATCAGAATTCATTGATCCTAAATTTTTTAGAAAAATCTTTTCATTCTCTAGAACTTTTCGTGGTTCAAGTTTTTACAGAAAATATTGTTTAGAGGATCAGAACGATCAAATACAGATTTGATAAGAATTAAAATTATGGAGATATTCCAAATTTGAGATGCGATGTGGTTGGGTGCTGGGGATTGAATATTTGTTTTAGGATGGTCTGAATTCTTGATTAATTTACAGGATTGAAGTAAGTTTTGATCGATTTTTCTAGGGTTTCCAAAATTATGTACAATGTGTTTATGTTTGATATATAATCGGGTTAGGTGATGATATATTTGAAGTGATATGTATTATTTTATATGTGTTATGTGTTAAATTAATTTGGAATTTTGATTTATATCATGGTTTGTGAAAATTTAAGACTAAGTGATGCATTTTATTTAATCGGTTACCTTTTGTTAGACGAGATTGACAAGTGGAGATTTTATCGATTTTAATCTAATTATCACAAATTATTTCAAGAACAATGAATATATGAGAACATTAATTAACTAATAATTAAACCTAGTACAATCAGGTCCACCATGTTTACACAATAATTGGCTTCTAAACTAAAGTTATAAAAGTGGATATATAACGAGAGTTTGTCAAAATCTCTCTCAAGTATCAACACTCTCGAAACATGTTTACATAAATAATAACTTTTAGTAATTCAATTAATTAGGTAATTAGGGCAGTGTTAATATCTCTTAAATATCAACGCCCTCAAAAATCCAATCATGTTCTCGCACTCAAATTCAATTATGCTAATCGTATGTATACCTCTAGTAATTAAGTAAATCTATCGAACAATCTATACCCCTATTAGCATAGAATTAATTCATGATATCGGATGATTATAAAAATAAAATAGTCAAACATAATCAACTATAATTAAGCATAATCAATTAAATCACCGTGAAAATCATGTCAATGTTATAGTGCAATCATGACTTTCCCTTAAATCCTAGAAACTACTACTCGCTAATAATTACACAAGTAAAACAACTAATACAATAAAGAAATAAATTAAACTAATAAGAATAAAGAAAAGATATGGATAAGAAAACTTTCAATTCTCTGTGTCACAAATAAAAGTCATGGCATCTATCCATCTTTATATGTAAAACCCTAATACTATCTCTACTCCAATCTAATAATAATGTGTCTAATAATACATATTCTCATATGTTTATCTATTTGTCTGTAATATAAAAAGTATATTAATGCTTTAAACCAATTACAAAAGGTTTCTTAAACCGAGTAGAATTTTTCATGTAAAATTCGTAGTTGTCTTTACTCTTCAGTTTCTGGGCTGATCCAGTTGGGTTTTGCTTATTGGACTATCTCTAAATTAAAGAATTTCATAAGCTTCACGTGGGCTATAAGATCATCCAATTCTAACTTCTACGACTCAAGATATTGCCCAAACAGTGTAGTGCGTGCAACCCAATAAATACGGATTTTCTTCTATTTTGACTCCAAAATAGCTCTTTAAACTCATATTATTCCAAGTTTAGGATTTTCATCTTTTCTGCAATAAAATATTAAAATCTAATAAATAAATATTCAAAATTAATGCAAAAAACAATTAAATATGAAAATAGAGTCCTATAGAATATATATAAAAATATATTCTATCACCGAGTCACTGGAGGACCGTTATTATTGAGTTGTAGTGATTGTTGTATAAATTGTGAGTTGCAAATTATTATTCTTTATGTGGTTGTCATATCATCTCGAATAAAAATTTGAAAGTTTATTGAGAGTTATGTGTATGGTTGTTGTATCGAAAATTATGTTTTGTTATATGTATACTTGTTATTTTTTACAATTAGTTCGATCAATTGATTACTTGCTGAGCTGTATATTTCACTAATTACAATTTTCAGGTTTGATTTAAGAAAAAGTTGTAGTATATTGGATTTCAAGAATTTTGCATTTGGATTAGATTGAGCTACAAGATGTTTAAAAAAATTATGATCCATACCGTAATATTTGTCATTATTAATTTTAAATTTTATAAGCCAATAGTACATAAAAGGACGGATTGATACATGTAAGCTTAAATTTAATAATATCTTAAATTAAATTACCTACATGAACAAATTAAAGTAGGGTTGTAAACGAATTGAACTGATCGTTAAACTCGACTCGACTCGAATTGACTCGTTTAACTCGACTCGACTCATTTATTAATCGAGTTCGAAGTTGAACAAAAAAAATATTCGTTAAGCTTACGAGCCGATCCGAGTTTTGTAAGTACCGACTCGAACTCGACTCCAGTTCGACTCGGGCTCAACTCGACTCGATAAACTAGACTCGAACTCGACTCGTTAAACAATATACATAAAAAATTTAAAAATAATAAAATACACATGAACTCTGCATTACTAAATAATAACCATAGTTCACATTCTACTTATAATAACCAAATTAAATTCTTTACCAAATTAATATTAGTGCTAAATTTAGAATTTAAACTAGTTTAAACTTAAAAGTTGAAAGTTAAAAGTTAAAACTAGACAAAAACACTAGTGTCCAATGTTTAGTGGTAATATCTACTCGGCACTAGCAAATGTACTCTGCAAAATAAGATTTTATTTGTATTTGGGCCTCATTTGATCCGTTAAAAATAAATTCAAATAAAAAAAATAATTAACCAACTCGAACTCGACTAGAGTTTGATCCAACTCGAGTTCGATCCGACTCGAAAAGTTTGTGAACAACTCAAACTTGACTCGGTTATTAACGAACTCGAGTTCGAACAAAAATCCGATCGTTAAGATAATCAAGTTCGGCTTGACTCGTTAAGAAAAAACTCGCACTCGTTAAAAAAAAACTCGACCCGATTCGATTCGTTTACTACCCTAAATTAAAGAGTATTCAACTCAGATTTTGCTAATAGCCCATTCATCATCAAATATTTGTAGAGCCCAATAATATAATCTTATGTTAACTTTAGTATATATAACCTCTTCCTGAGTTTTTTCTAATCATCGAAGAAATGAAATAAATGTTTACCTTCAGCTTTTATATTTAAAAATACGTACATGTAATGTAAAAATACATACATGTAACATGTAATGTAAAAACTAAGGAAGAAAGAGTAGACGATGGCTTAAAAAAAAGAGAGAGTAGACGATATGCTGAATTAACATAAATGAAGGGAGAAACCAAACAGGGTCATGTACATGGTAAATTTCAGAAAAATTATTCTCATGGTTGATCGATCTTTGTCAGGACTCCATTTGTCTGCACTTGATTGTCCCGTTCTAATTTCAAATCACATTCATTGCACTTGCTGTATATAAATTAATTTCTATATTAATGTTGTTACTATTCTTTTACTCTTTTTTTTTTCTTTTTCAGCCCTTGGGGGTAAATCCGCAAATATACTGTTGTACTTGCAGACACAAGCCCTGTGTCTCTATATTTTTGTATGAAGACATTCGAGCTCCTGATACTTTACTGTTAAAATTTTAAAGTATTAGAGAAAGAGTTTAGTTGGATCACATTATTCGATATGTGTTAATATTTAAATTGAGTGAGTGACGGAATTTAAGAGAAGTGATAATAAAATGTGTACGAGACCTAGCTATTACAATTAGTAAAAAAAAATTATGTTATATTCAGACATCCTAAAAAATAAGTGTGATGGGGGAGAATATATAGTACGCATATATAGGGGTGAGTATCCGGTCCGGTTAACCGAAAACCGAACCGAATAACTGAAATATTTTCGGTTCGGTTAACCGAAATTAAAATTTCGGTTCGGTTTTCGGTTTTGATTTTTCCTGAAATTCGGTTTTTCGGTTTTTAACCGCGGTTAACCGAAAAACCGAAAAAACCCAAATATATATAATATGTAATAAAACAGAATATATAATATAATATGAGATAAGTTGTGATTTGTAGTTTAGAGAATTAAGGTTTACTTTGTGCCCGTTTGGCTTAAACTTATAATCTGGAAATAAGTGCTTATTTCCAGAAAAAATAAGTATGTATGTACTTTTTCTGAAAATAAGTAACTTATTTTCAATTTTGAAAATCATATTTGGTTTTAAAATTCTTAAATAAATATTTATCTAATTTTTTTTTTGAAAATATGTATAAAAAAAATTAAAATAAGCTACTTATTTTAATTTTAAGCTACCCCAAACGGGGCCAGTTATGTGGAAAATGAGGTAGTTGAGATTTGTGTTGGGGTTGGTGAATTGAGTCGTGTGTGATAAGTTTGTGTGGTATTATTATTATTTTTTTCCAGAAAAACTTGTTGTATTTTGAATTGATTTTAAATTTCGGTTATTTATTTCGATTTTCGGTAATAACCGAAATAAATATTTTGGTTCGGTTAAAAACCGAATTTATTTCAGTTCAGTTTTCGGTTTTGATTTTTCTGGAATTTCGGTTTCGGTTAACCGAATTAAAATTCGGTTTGGTTCGGTTAAAACCGAATACTCACCCCTACGCATATGTGGTTCAAGTACGATCAACGAACTATATAAATTTTTAATATTTCATTTTAATAATAGGGATGGGTTTAATTTAATAGAATATGGTACGTGTATTAATTGAAAACTTATATATTTTATATTATGTTCTATAATAACATTTAATTTTTACTTAAATATCCAAAATCCAAATGATAAAGAAAAACGTTACAAGAAATTCATTAATTTTCGACTACAAAAAAAAATTGAGAACAGTTGCATATATAGCTACCTAAGCAGGTCCAAGGCTAAAAATGGCTATAATAATTTTTAAATAAAAAGTTCTTTTTGATTCTAATATGAAATTTTTACTAAATTAAAATAAATAAATTTGAAATTTAACTAACATTTTATCTAACTATTTCACATATATTTACTTAAATTGATCAACTTACATTTTATTTATAATTAATTAATAGTAGGTAAGAAAGATTATAATTAATATCCAATCAAATATCTATTTCTACATTATTTATACAAAAACAATAACTGTACTATATTTTTAAAATTATGATTTTATATTGTAACTATACGTGCAACTAATTTATAACCTATGCATTGTACATCCTCTTCAAAAATCGAATTCACATATGTAGGGTTTGTAGTTTGTACTATATTTTCAATATATATACTAGTTAATTAGTAACTTCAACACTTTCAGTTTCAGAAGATGAAAGGTGCAAGAAACTTCTGCAGTTCAAACAGATTAGGAATCGTACCGTCCTTGCTGCCTTATTTAAAAAGTTTCAATGCATTAATTTATTTGATTATGAATTTTTTTCCATATATATATATATATTATTAAAATCATATCAAAACTTTAAACAATTTGTATTCGACGTTAATTAGTTGGATTGGATTAACTAGTTGATAAAACACATTTTTAAACCAATAGCTGTTCAAAAATAAATACAAATAAAATATATAAAAATGTATACAAAAATATTTTTATATATGTTACTAAATAAAATTAATATTATTATTTCAAGAATAAAAATAAATTTATTCAGGACTAACTTTTAGATATTAGTTTCTAATTAAAACATACAAATCTTATCCAATATAGACACAAATACAAATAAATTAAAAGCTATAATTCTACACATAATATTAAAATTATTATAGAAAGAATACAAACAAATTTTGGGATATAAAATACTAAATAAATCAGTTACATCACACTAAGCTAGTATATATTTACATATAGAGAATAAAGTTCATCAAGTCTTAGGAAAATTACATGAGTTACAAGTGTTTTTTAATATAAAATAGTAGTAACAAGTTTTATAAATGTATATAATTTATTATAATTATAATAACATATGTGTATTTATATGAGAATTTTTTTTAATCTTAAAAACATTAATTTGTTATATGTATATTACTTCTAAATATCATCATCAGCATTGATTTTATAGCACAGTTTTTTTTAAGATCCTGCCTAGCGCACTTTAATTAAGGCAATTTCCTGGATTTTTTTGTCAGTGCAATTTCGTGGACTAAGATTGATGTAATGTCAATTATTATACCAAATCAAAGGCACTCTAAAGATAACACATCATCATGGTTAATATTAAATTGACAAAACTCAACAATATATTAAATTTAATATAAAATTTCATAAACATTTTAAAAATCAAATGATTTTGTTTCTATTTATGTTTAAAAATAGAAATTATAAAAATCAAATGAAATTTAAAAAAATTCGTAAAGATAACCCTAATTTTTGTTGAATTAATGTTTTCTTGCATAAAAAACTATAGTTGTTAAATTTAGAAAGTAATTACGATTTCATGCTACTAGTGTTTTTTCATATATGAAATAATGATGGGCATAAATTAAAGTTATTCAAAACTTACAAGTTCTGAATTAAGAGTATTTACAAGTGTGATATGTAAAATTATTAGTTAAAATAGTTTTTTATAATTATTATATAAAATTTTAGCTTAGCTAAAGTGAAATACATTCACTCCAATAGTATTATATATAATAATAATCGTATAAAATTATATATATATATATATATATATATATATATATATATATATATATATATATATATATATATAAGAGGTTTATTGATTAAACAAATATAGAAGATCATTATCTATAATTTTTTGCTAATATATCCCGTAAATAGTGACATAGATATCACCTATACACATGTAGATAATTTAATTAAGAGATTTTCACCCTTGGAGATGCTCAAAGTATTTACTTTAAAGTCTCCAAATCTATTTTGATCATTCACTTTCCAGGGGTAAAAACTTGTGCATGTCATCCTTGCGCAGGGGCAGGAGGTGAATTTTTTTAATAGAAAAACAACTCATACTTTTGATGAAAATTTTGACCAGCTAAGAAGAAGAAAAATGGGTGAAAGGGACAGTAGATAACTTAGACAACAGTGAACACGCCAGCAAATGCAGTCAGGGTGAAACACTACTTATTGCTTCAACCATCAACATGACGAAGAGGGAGACTAGCATTTGTATGCATACACACATATATTATATATATACATGCATATCTGTATCGGGCACACAAATATAGTATATTAATCCTATATATATAACAATTGCAGCATAAGGGTTCCTCTCTGTTCCGGGAGACAACCTGCAAGTTTATTTCTGACCCTCTCTCTGTCTTTTTCACACTTTATTATAAGCTTTAACATCTATCTTTTTTTAATAAAAAAAAATTTGATTTTCATAAAATTCACACGGTTAAGTTACCGGTCCCAAACTCTGAAAACTTATTTTTCTAAAAAATGAGAATATTGGGGATAACAAGAACTCGAACTCGATAAACTGATACCATAGTACATGTTATAACGGTTCTCCGAACCTTAAATGAAGTATTAATTGGAGAACATATATGTCTTACATTAGATTCTGCAATATATTATAAGCATAATATAACACCGGACATATATGTTCTTCAATTAGTACTTCATTTAAGGTTTTCCATATAACTTTCTATGGAGAACCTTAAATGTAGTACTAAATGGAGACCATATATGTACTACATATATTATATTCTGTTTATTATATATATTATAAAAATATTGCAGAATATAACGCAGAACATATAGATCTAAACCCGACTAATTGTCATAATCGACTAGGTTAAAACCGACTGGCCTATCCCGTCGGTTTTACCACTTAAACCGACCGATTTCTTCCATAATTGACCATTTTTTGGGGTCAATTTTAACCCTTTTCCTTGTAGTGTGAGGACTGAAGTGAGCTAAGAGCATAGAATGACCTAATAAATATGAGCTTAATTTCTCACCAATTGAAAGTAAACCTCAAATTTCACTACAAGAAAAAAGGGTAAATTTGATCGAAAATATTCGAAATTAGTAATGCCGTTAAATTTAAGTTAAATTTGACCAAATCTGGTCGAAATTAATATTATTAAATTCGACCGAAAAATTCCAAAAATTCAAAATTTTGGTAAAAAAATTCAAAATTTTTTAAATTTGGCGTCCAAAAGACATTAAATTCGACTGAACCCGGTTGAATTTAATTTACTAAATGTGATCGAATCAGGTCGAATTGAACGTACCAGAAATTTAAAAAAAAAAGGAGCAAAATGATCTCATGCTACAAAGATTTGATTCATTTTCTGCAATTTGCAACTAGTTTTTTAATTCTACAAACATAATTACATACAAGAATTATTGATACAATAATCATAACTTTTATTAATCTTGAAATAATATACATTTACAATATATACAATTCATAATACCATCATTTCCACTCTTTTTAAATCAAATTTACAATAAAACACTTTTATAAATGATATCCAAAAAACAAAAGAAAAGATAAAACAAGTTAGACTTAACTTGGTGAGTGTGTATGTGTTAGTTAACATAAATATCCTCCAAGCTAGTTGCTTCAATTTTTCTTTGTGGAGATGTTGAACTCGTCGGAGGTGTAGAGGTTGGAGGTGAACTACTCCCAGGAAGTGGTGAAAGCGAGTGAAATTATCATAAATGAGAAATGTAGTTGAATTTAATCAAATGATATGTTGATAAGGAAATGTGTATATAATTATATATAACTTGAAATATAAAAATGTGTATGTTTATGTATATATATGAAGTGATGTGTATGTTTATGTTAAAATAAAATTAGATGAAGAATATAAAGAAGAAAGAGATAGAGATGGGTTAAATTAAATTAATGATTCGGATGGAGTTATGTTAAAATATAAATGGATGTTCTAGATTAAATGTAAATGGGCAATCCATGTGCTTGGTTTTCAACCAATACAAGGCACATGAAATTAACTTATTCCGGAAAGGTTAAATTCAACTGAATATGGTCGAATTTACTGCAAAGTATAAAAATATGTTAAGATATTCAAGATTAAAAATTTTAATTATTTAAACTTTTGCATATAGTCTTTACTTATCAAAATCTACATATCCGTATCCGTGGTTGGATCGTTCCAAATTAGTTAAAAATATAATGAAAATACATTTAAACCTTAAACCCTATATTTTTTGAACACTTTCATTTATGTACTTGATTAAGAAGAATTTTCTTTCATTATTATCGTCTCAAATTATTTTATTGTATATAGTATATCATCATAACTCATCAATATTTATTATGTAATTTTTTAAATTTATTCGGTATTTATTATATTTATGTCAAAGTAATAAATGAATGAAAATTCAATATTTTCACACCATAATAAAAATCAAAATATGTTTTTAATATAAAATAAATTTTAATATGCAAGGCATGCTATCCTTCTAGTTTTAAAAATTTTGAATGATTTTTAAAAATAATTTTATAATTATTTAAAAATTTAAAATTTTCCTAGAAATTATAAATTGGTAGAATTTCTAAATTCGACTCAAGGCGGTCGAATGTAATATATTTTAAATTTTGATCAAATTAGGCGGTAATTTTCCCGCCGAATATTAAATTTGACCAACCTTAAATTCAACCGAGTCTAGTCGAATTTAACCTTTTAAAATTTTAAAGTTAGGCAGGAAGTTTACCTCTTTTTTGATTGGATACAAATTCGACCGGATAAAACAATAGTCGAATTATTTTTTACATTGACCTTAAGTTATTTTTAAGGTCGGTCAAAATTAATCGATCGAATTTACTCGTGTTTTCTTCAGTGTTTGACTAGTGAAGCTTCGGTTAATTAAGTGCATCATTCTGATTGGTGACTTTCTATATGTATGAACTAAACAGTTTTGTAATATATTAAACAAATAGCAAGAATTTAAGTCGCACTTGTAATTATACTCCACTGCCTTGTTCATCCGTCCTCATTTTATAACTTATACGAAATTTAAGAAAATTAATAGTAATTTATAAGGATGGCAATGAGTCGGTTTCGGTCGGATTTAAGTGAAATTCAAATTCAAAAATTTCCGGGTTATTCAAATTCAAATCCAACGGGTTTCGGATCTGATCGAGTTTTTTTCGGGTATCCAAAACTTTATAAAAAATTGTAATCAAGTTCAATATAATTGACACAAGCGGAAGAAGATAACAATAATCACATTTATAAAATTATAAATGATTAAATTTTAAAAAATAGTTAAATATAATATATTATACCAATTGTGATATTAATTTATTATTAATATATAATTAACAACTAGTTAATAGTTTAGATATTAATAAAAATGAAAATTTTGTATAATATATAATACTAGTAAAATCCATTATACGTTAATAAAATGAAAAACTAGTTCACTAAATAAGTATTGACTAATGATTAAAAATGAAATAATAAAATGAATATATACAAATTATTTATCTTATATATATCTATATATATTATATAATAAATTGTATTTATAATATATATATATATACCGGGTTTTTATCGGTTTTCGGGTTTAGATTAGATTTGAATCGAGTTTTGGATTTCGGGTCGGGTATCGGTTCGGTACACCTGAAATTCAAATCCAAAATTTCGGGTTCGGTAAAATTCAACCGAATCGGAATAGATCGGGTATTTATCGAATTATTTTACCATCTCTAGTAATTTATTTGTAATTATCTAAATGAAATCAATCATCCTTATCATCATATTCAAGTGCATTGGTTGCGTTGGAGAGCACCAGACTCATCACCAACATATGAGAGCTGATCATATTGAACTTACTCCCTCGGTTTTTTTTGACTGTTTGTCTCTCATGTTTAAGAGTAAAAAATACATATATATATATTTAATAATAGTTTAATTAAAAATTTATTTGATATAAGAATTAAGAGCTAACATTGACTATAATTATGTATTTTTCACTCCTAAACATGCGTGTTAAAAAGTCAAAAAATTATTATTTAAGACTAGAAGAAACTAGTATTTTTTTAAAATGTTTGGTAACAAAAATTTAAATTAATTCCTTTAGATTGTGTTTGAGAATTTTGATTTCATTTTAAATGATAGATTTCAAATGAATGATTTGAGTTATCATTTTAAATTTTCATATTTGTACTAATATTAAATTCAAATAAAATCTAAATCCAAATCCTTGTGATTATCCAAACATGTCATTTGATCAAATCCAGAATTTCAAATGAAATCAATATTCCAAATAGGCTATTAACTTAATCACAATAACAAATGAAAAAAAATCCAATTGAAAGGTTTTTTCATGGACCAAATTTAATTTTGTCTTTATTAATTAGGAATATCCATGTCACTAAAAGAAAATAAGGATAAGTAAGGTTTGCGTCACTTAGATAAAAACTAGTCTTTGTACGGTAAACATATTTGTGTGTTCATAGTCTAGTAATATCAGCAAGTCGATCTATTAGTTGTTGCACGTACTGGTGATAAAATTTGTAAATTTGTAGAGTTTATAATTTTAATATAAAAGTAAATTTGTAGAGTTTGCAGAGTCTGGATCAAATAGACCCTTATCATTACAAATTTTGAAATAGAAAGATTATTACAAGGAAAGATCAAAACATTTATCAACTGATAGATAAAAATTACATTCGAATTAATTTGAGCGCGATGAGATAGTTCAAGTGGTAAGAGTTTATAAACCAAATTAGTAAAAAAAAAATCAAATTACTTTTAATTAACATACACATGTGTTTAGATTAAAAAGTAATGGTATAAATAATCTCTGTTATATTCATTGTCATTTGTCGATTATTGAGTCTGTACGTATTAAAGTTTATACTAGCTACAGAATTTCTTTAAGATTTATTTTACAGATGAATTAAAGAGTTGAGTTTAACCGAACTAGTCAAGTTTTCCTCATAAAAATTATCAAATTCAACTTCATATTTTATAAAGGGATTATTTTGGGAGTCCCGAATGATCGAAAAAGAAAAAACGTATTAGTATATTAATAACCCTAATTCTTTGGTCGTGCTCAAGAAATCCTCACAGATTTGTAGTATATACAGAGACAGGTCTTCTTTGCAATTGTACAAATAGTGCATTCATTATTTATTGTCGTGTAACATGCATTTTGTGGGGTCATATATTTATTTATCAAGTGCATTACTTCCTCACTCTAGCTCATAACCAGTCGTCCTTGTTGTTCTTACTCCATGTAATCCTGTTTATTTGTATATCTTGCATTATTGAACCTAATATTATCCCAAACACCTCTAAAATCTTGTACCATGGCAGAACCATTCTCAAATTTCTTCACTGGAGGATGGTACAAGAACTGTGTCCCTTTTCAACAACAGTACTACTCTCACCCACAAAATCAACCTTCCTCATCATCTTTTTCGCCTTCTCATTCGGAAAAACAAGCCCTTCCTCTACTTAACAAACTGACACGAAATAACGAAGAGCCCTCCTCATGTTTTGCTATGGATGATGGACAAAATATGAGGCCTAATAATGATGCTCACTTATTTAGTACTAGTGATGCTGCTGATGAAAGTATGAATGTAACCCTAAATATAGGGCTTCCGAGCCCTAGTCCTAGTTTTGAACCAACAATTGAGGAGAAAAGTGATGAGGGAGGAGTTCATGTACTTTTAGGGTTACCCTTGAACAGATTAAACAATGGCCAATATTGGATTCCTAACCCAACTCAGATTCTCATCGGTCCCAATCAGTTTTCCTGTCCAGTTTGTGGCAAGAACTTTAACAGATACAACAATCTACAGGTAGTGTGTGTGTGTGCGCGCGCTCATTTCTTCAATTCCATGTTTTAATTTGTTAAAGAGGTTGCTAATTTTCATTTTTCTTTAAGTTACTAGGCAAGGGTTTGTTGATAAGCATAAATTAATTTTATAGTTATCTTCTGTGTATCTATATAGATCTGTCAATTTAGTTCACAGTCCAGTTTCTAGTGTTCAACAAAATATCATTATAGCATTGGTATGTTTATATCATAATTATATATATTTTATAACTCTTCTGAGTTCTGAAAACACTTGGTAAATTTATGAAGTGTGTAGATTCTAAATTAATTTGTTAGTCATGAGGGGTGTAAAGTTTTTTATTTTAATAAAATTAATCCATTTACCTCTCTTCTTATTAAAAATAGAAAAATTAAATTATATATGGTTTTGCACTTGATACATTAATCTATATATGTGTATTTTAACTTTCTATTGAATGAAATTGAGCAAATTTTACATGTACACTTTGCTTAATTCCTCAGCTCCAAGTATCTTCTAAATATTCTTTTTCAGTTTTATTTCATGCATCTCCTAGCACATTAATGAAGATAAAGTTCTGTTCACCATATATAGCTGGTATATTTTAATAATGCAGTAGTTTAAAAAACTTCTAAACAGTTAGATCTGTATATATCTTAATTAGCTCTGTGACTCGAATACACTTGTCTTTGCTTTGATTTTCAGACTATTAATTAGGGGAGGTAAGATTTGACATGACCGAATCCAACACGAACCCGATATCAGGAAATATGAATTTGGGTTGGGTGTTTTCAGGCTACTAATGTGGTTTTAAGAACTATCACATCATAGAGCAATTTACAGGGAATTAATTTCCTTGAAGTCAGCTTACTTTTCAATAAAAACAAAGAAAGATATATTGTGGCAGTTTGATGTTTCTTAAACTTAAAATAAGTTACTTATTTTATTTTTATTTTTTTACATATTTTTATTTTTTTTAAAGATAAATATTTATTTTAGAATTTTAAAATCAAATATTATTTTCAAAATAAAAATAAATTACTTATTTTCAAAAAAAGTACATATATACTTATTTTTTTTCAAAAATAAGGATTATTTCCGGAAAATAAGTGCGGCCAATTAGCCCGATAAGTACTTACTTTTTATTTTATACAAGATATGATTAGCAGTGTCTTAACTGCCTGTTTACACAGCCTCTTGAAGTTTGTGACATAAATAACTGGTATATATACAAACACCTCTTACTACAGACAAACTGGCCTTACTGCACCATTTCACTGATTCAGATATTTGTCATCAACAAACATAATCTATTCAACTTCACTAAGTATTATGACCATATATACACATCAAAAAACAGTAATTGCACTCTGTAATGTAGACTGAAGATAACTGTTGTTTTATCACTGATAGATGTAGATCACAATCACTACTTCCCATGATTTTAACAAAGAAAATCTGCTTTTACATTGACTACTATACATCATCACATGAAATTAAATATGTTTGTTCAGTCATTACTGTCTCTGTCTTTTGACTGAAACCACTTTTTATTTATTTATTTTGTCCTGTACTTTACATTCAGTAGATTCACAAGTCATAACCAAAATTTATATGATTAAAAGTACTCTATCTCTCTCTAATTATTTTTCAATTTAAGGATGTTATTATCTAATTAATTAGCTATGATCATGAAGTGTCCAATATGTCATTACCCGATGATAACGATTCCTACTATAACTGTGGGAGTTAATATATATTCATTCTAATTATAATTACTTTGACTTTTAGCTAGCATGTATAATAAGACGTAAAAAAATATAATTAAATTTAATATGAAATTTAGATTTCTATATTAAATAAAAATTTAGAATCTATAATTTTTTTGATAAAGTTTTAAATTTAATAATGAATCTAATTATGTTTCTTTGCTCTCAATATATGAATTAAAAATCAAAACGATTATTTAGAACATAGGGGAATATAGTTTAATTTGATTTGAAATGGAAGATGTTCCTCTGTATTTAAAAATGAACAAGTTTTATTTGTTCATTCGTATATTAAAGTTATAAAATATATGTATTCAACTAGCTGATTTGAGTTGAGTACGTACTGAATCAATTAATTTGACAAAAAAAGATGTACATGCAATATATATAGTGTAGAGACACTTGTGTAAGAACAATTTATTTTTTAATCTTTGTTTTCTAATAAGTGTTGATTATACATCTCTTTTTGGTCTGAAATTTGATCAATGTTAATTTTAGATGCATATGTGGGGGCATGGATCTCAATACAGAAAAGGACCAGATTCTCTAAAGGGAACTCAGCCAACTGCAATGCTTAGACTGCCTTGTTATTGCTGTGCACCAGGATGCAAGCACAATATTGACAATCCAAGATCAAGACCATTGAAAGATTTCAGAACTCTTCAAACACATTACAAAAGAAAACACGGAATCAAGCCCTTTATGTGTCGAAAATGTAGCAAGGCATTTGCAGTAAAAGGAGACTGGAGAACTCATGAGAAGAATTGTGGGAAGATTTGGTATTGTTTTTGTGGCTCCGATTTCAAGCACAAAAGATCTCTAAAAGATCATATCAAGGCCTTTGGCCGGGGTCACGGGACTACCGGGATTGACTGCCTTGAAGAAGAGGATGAAGGTGCATCTGATAATGAGATTGAACAAGACGGTGAAATATCTGTGTAACATACTAAGATGCTTATGTTTTGTTGCTAATGACTTTTGAATGCACAACACTGGGTTTTTAAAATTCTAATGTTTTAATTTAAGTATGGTCCGAATTTTATTTTATTTTTAATTAATTTTTAGAATACTCATTAATCTATACTATATTATAATAATCAAACTAGAAAACTTTTTTTTTAAAACACTAAGATGAACCATAGAAAAGATCCTAACCGTCCAATTTTAGATGAACCATAGAAACAATTATAACCATCCAATTTTAATAAAATCTAATTTTAGAAAATATATATCATACATACAACCCTATCCCCAATATTCATCATTTTATATAACTATTCATGGATAATCTATATTATATTATTGAAACCGAAATATTAAAAATTTGGTAATGTAGTTGGTCGGTATTTGGGTCGGATAATTATTATTGGACCTAAATTTTAAAATTTAATATTTTAATTAAAACACATCTCAAATTAATCTTCTAACTAATTAATACACTTCTAACTAAAACACATCTCAAATTAATCTCCTAACTGATACACTTTTCTAAACAAAACATACAAATTATCTTATTGAACATTAATTCCACTCATAACTAAAACAAATCTTACATTAATCTCCTAATTATTACACATCTCTAAATATAACATACAAATATTATCATCTTATTAAAATACAAATATCAATACAAAAGTATATGAAAATTTATATAATATATATATATATATAAAATATTGAATAAAGTTTAAATTATTATTATAAAAATTAAATTAAATTCGTATTGAAAATATTAAAATATTTTTTTGAAATATTAAAATAATTTGATTCGTGCATCGTACGGGATATAAGCTAGTATTATTAAATCCGAAAAATTAAAAATTTGATAGTCGGCGGTCCTTGATCGGTATTTAAGCCAGATAGTTATTATTGAGTCTAATTTTTAAACACAAATATCCTAACTAAAATATATCTCACATTAATATCCTAAATAGAACACATCTATGAACAAAACACACAAATATTATTATATAAAAATACAAATAAAGTATATGAAAAATTATATAAAATATATACATATAATATTAAATAAAAATTAAATTATTATTATAAAAATAAAAATATTTTTAAATTATATAAAAAAATATATTAAAACAATTCGATTCGTACATCGCACGGAATATAAGCTAGTATATATAGAGAGAGAGTGCTACTCTAATGAGAACTAAGAATTTAAATTTATTTTGTAATTAAATTAAATCATAAAAATACTTTTTTGATTAAATTGAATTATTATATATAATCGTACCGTAATAACGCGATTCTTATCATTACTACATTTAATTGATTTTTTCATGGCTATGATCGCACTACTATAGATAAATGATCATTCTAATCACCATTACACTACTTCATCTTTATTATATATTTTCAAAACTTCTCCCTTCTATTCATTATAATCTCCTCATTATAATTATACTTCTTTCTATCATAATTAACACTTTAATAAATTTCATCACTAGTATCCAATTCAAACATAAAGCACCAAAAATCAGACACAATAACCAAAATCAAAACATAAATCACTAAATTCAAATCATAAATCACTAAAATATAAATGTGAAGCACCAATAAATATAATTCCAAATCACTAATTTTTTACTCCAAATTATCAGTATTCTGCTTTGAATCACTAATTTTATACCCTGAATCACCTAATCACAAAATTTTACATGTAAATTACCAAATCTTAAATGCAAATCATCGAAAATTCTGAAATCAAAATTAACAAAAAAAGCAGATGTGAATGCCTCATCTTCTTCATATATAACGTTATCCACATCACTTGTTTTTCTTCGACACTCCAGATGATGATGAAATGTAATACAACAACGATGTTTTATGGATCTAAAGATTTGGTGGTGATTAGAAATATTGATGTAGTGATTGAAAGTGATACTCGGAGATATATCAATGGTGATTGAAGGCATTAATTGATAATAACGAAATAGAGATCTGGCAGTGGTGATTGAACATGAATGAGATGATTATAGATGATGACTATGGCGGTGGAGTGTATAAAATGATGATAACGATGGTAGCGTACGACAGGGAAGAAGTAGTGTGAAGAAGAAACGTAATACATATACTATTTATATGTATATCGTCAACTATCTCTGCAAGAAAAAAGAGGCGGAGAGATGATTTGAGTTAGAGAGAAGTGCGAGTAGAATAACAAAAGGTCGGGGATGAATGATAAAAGATCATATCTATAATATATTTGTGTGCTTCAGATCAAAAGATATCATTATAAAATTAAAGGTTGAGATTTGGTCTCAGTTCTCATTTTTAATTGGGTTCTCATTTGAGCATCCATATATATATATATATATATATATATATATATATATATATATATATATATATATATATAGGAGAAGACGGAGACGATTAGGTAGCGCTCCCAAATTGTCTCAATGTATTTTTCTAATTTTCATGATTTTTTGAATTAATAAATATTAAAAAAATTAAAAAATCTAAGTTACTTTATATTCTCCTAAACTTTCTCCTTAAATCAATTTATCATCTTAATATTCTCTTAAAGTTTCCGAGACGATTAGGTGGTCATTACAAATCGTCTCAATGTATTTTTCTAATTTTCACGATTTTTAGAATTAATAAATTTTAAAAATTTAAAAAAAATCTAAATTACTTTATATTCTCCTTAAGTCAAGTTACCAACTTAATATTCTCTTAAAATTTCCCTGCAAACTAAATTATCATCTTAATATTCTTCTAAATTTTCTTTTTAAATCAAAATTACTATTTTAGTATTCTCCAACATATTCTATTTTAATATTCTCTTAAAATTCACATCAAATTAAATTATCATCTTATTTTTTTAAATCAAATTATCATATATTATTCTCTTAAAATAAAATTTATAAATTAAAAATACTAACAAGAGAGTAAAAATTAAATTAATTTTAAAAACATTTAATTTTAAATTTTATAAAATCAAAAAATAGATTACTAGATAATGTAATTTGTTAGTGGATTCATTCGAAGAAGTCTATTATTTATAAAATTTGAGAAGAATGGGAGAAGATTCAATGGAGAGAAACAAATTTAATGAGAATCGGTTCAATGAGCCGTCTCGAATTGCATGTAATTTGTTTATTAAATTTATTATGAGAAACATGTTATTTGTAATATTTGAGAACAACGAGAGACTGTCAATGGAGAGAAACAAGTTTAATGATAGACGGTTTAATGGCCGCCGCAAAACGCGTGTAATTTGTTTATTGGATTTATTCTGCGTGTTATTTGTGAGAGATGACTCAATAAAGAAAAATAAGTTCATGAGAGACGTCTTAATGGCCACCGCAAAACGCGTATTATTTATTCAGTGAATTTAGTATAATAAACACGTTGTTTTTAAAATTTGAAAACGGAAAACAGGTTAAATCGCGGCTAGTAAACTAGTATTGATATATGAGAGAATTGAATGCAAGACCTCCCGACAACAAAAATCATCTTGTCTTTTATCTCGTGGTTCTAGCATTTCCCCTGTCAATCAAGGTAATGAAACCCTTTGCATGCATACGTATATAATATTTTACATGTTTTGTGTACCTACTCATTTAGGTAATTTATTCAACTTAATTGTTTTTAGGAATAAAAAAGATGAGAATATTACTGTTTGAAAGCCAGAAAAGATTAGTTTAAAATTTATGATTATTTTATTTCATGTAATATTTTCTTTTTGTAAAGGTTTCATGTAGTATTTTAACTACATTAAAATGATTTAGTTGTAAGTTTTGCAACTGATGATTTTGTTTAATGATGGTATAGCACATATATAATTAAGTACATGCAAATATGATAATAAGGATATACACTTAATATATATATATATATATATATATATATATATATATATATATATATATATATATATATATAGTTTAATAATTGACTATAGTATAATTTTACTTAGATTTTCAAATTTTAAAAAACATATAAAAAATTAATATATTTATAAAAATATAACATATTATAAGAATATAACATATTATAAAAATTATATATCAAATGAGAAATAGTTTGCCCGAGAACTACTTAGTCCTGTAATTATATAACATAAAGATAATTGCAAAACCCTATTTCTCTCTATTCTCTCTGGAGCCGCCTCCCCCTTCTTCTTTTTCAAATATAATTGTCGGGGCTTCCACCGGTTTCCTCCGGTGGAAAGCCCCAATCTCTTAATTTTCTTTCATCATTCAATAAAACTTCTTAGATCAAAAACCATCAGAGCATCCAGATTTTCTGTCTTCTCCGATCAAACGGGTGATTTTTCGGTTTCGAGGGGTCCGGTGTCTCTTGTTTTTGTGGTTTTGTTTTTTGGATCTAAAACTTGCTTTTATTTTGTAATTTTAGTTTTAATTTGCAATTTCAATTTGGTTGTAGTCTCTCCTTGGTGAGAGTTTTGGTGTTTCTCTCCTTTGTTTGTGAGAATATGGGTTTTGATTTAGTGATAAAAGTTTTTAGGGTATTGCAAATATGGTCGATAGCTCAAACTGGATTAGCTCCAACTGGATATGGTGAAGCGGATACATGTAAATATATCATCTTCAACAAATGGCGTGATTGTATCTCCAAAAAAAATGTATTAATCAACCATTGTTTCCGATTTATGTTTGTTCGACGCGACTATTTTTGTAGATGCTGTATGGCTTTTTATTATTGAATTAATACTTACTCAAAAAAAACATAGATTTTCAAATTTAACTTTAATTATTAAATTCATAATATTTTTATTAATATTTAATTTAAAGTCGTGGTTTTGTGAAAATATATTAAATATAATTTTCATTTAATGTATTTTTCTATATATACTACAAATAGCATCACATATAAATATTAATATTAATTAAGAATTTAATTACTATGACAATCCACACAACCTCTAGGAATGTTCCTTAATATTAAATAATAATAAAATTTGCTGATAATTTAAAAACGATCATGCCTAAAAATGTCACTAATTTTTTTAGAGAAATGAATTTTTTTTTAAAAATATACATAATGTTGAAATTTGTACAAATTTAAAGTAACATTAAAACTGAAAGTGCACCAAACTAAAATACAAGCAAAACTCAACGTCAATCACCGCAAATTAAGGTTACGTTTGATATTGTTGTTGCAGACAACACAGCAGCTGAAAAACTTGTTCTGTAAATTATAAAAACTGTTGTGTGGAAAAACGCTTTTAGTCTAGAAGCTACTGTTAGCAAAATTTTTGAAAAAAGCTACTTTCAGTTTTTGCAGGAAGTAGCTATTAGTTTCATCATCAAACTTTCCTAAAAATATTATTTTTATATATTATATCTCAAAATATGCATAAATCAAAAAAATTACCAAACAGTCATCTGATTTTCATCAGAGCACTTTTTTCAGCCGCACTCTTTTTCACAGTACAGCACTTTTCAACCGCACTCCCAAACGGAGCCTAAATCTTAGACCTACTTATGTCATAGTCGGAGAGAAATATTTATATTATATTTTTTTAGTTCTTTTCTTATAATTTAAATTATAATTAGTTTAATTCAAAAAATGCTTCATTTTTCTTATTCTTTATTTTCCCTCTAATTTTCATATAAGAAAATTTTACTCACTCATTTTTATTCATGATTTACCTTATATTTTCCTTTAAAATATATGATCTTCTAAATTAAAATTTAAAAAAAATTAGTACAAATTTGTGCTCCATGAATGTTCCACCCCTCACTACTTAATTATAAGAAACCTTTATTCCTTTTTTCATTTTTACCTAATTTTCGTTTTTTATTAATAAAATATTAAATACCGGTAAAGGTGATATTCAAGACTCAAGAGGAACATATAACAGGCTCTTTGGTAAAAGTTCTTACTAAAACGGAATTCTTACTGAATGCTCGTTTGGTTGCCGTATTCATTTCTTTTGGAAGTTATAATTCAACAGATGCCGCAGATAATCCTAGCACAAATTTTGCAACATGGCATTGGCTTGCAATCTTCTCAGATACCCATCAGTTAATTTATCTTTAGAAATCAATCAGCAAGAACAAGGACTAGTTATCAGCAATAAAATTAAAGAAGACGGTTTTAAGGTGCAAACCTGAAACATCTACAAAGACACTTTACTTGCATATTACAATGTTATGAGAGAAAATTGTTGACAAGAAAACTGTCGTAAAGTATGTACCCACCTTTAAACAGTAATGTGCTTGTGCATTCTTAGTTTACTACTGTTCACAAGAATTCTTTCCGAAGATTGCCTGAATTACATCAGTTTTTGAAGGGTAACATGCCCTTAATTTTCAAAACTTCTGAATGAGCTAATTTTGACATTGTGTGGCCTATTTTGTCAGTTGAACAAAGAATTCGAATTATAGGGAGAAATAGCATTTGCAGGAAGCTAGAAAGTAGAAACTCTATAATACATTGGCACATAGTAAGAGCAATTTTGATGCTAACTTCTAAAAATATTTGCGAGCTGTCTTGATTGACTATTTATATTGATAGTTCAGTATATCCATTAGCAGTTTGAAGTGTTTTCACACAGAGGAGCTTAAGCTCTTATCGTGTTCAGCAGAGAATGATTATCACTTATTAGCATCATCTCCCCTTGAACAAGGTAATGATAAATATGAAATAATTGATCTGGAGTGATTGTGTTCAAATGAAATGAGAAGAATGATTGACCACAAAATTAAAGGTCTTTCTGATGTGTTCTGTTTGTCGAAATGTATCCGTATTACATAGAAAAACAAACAAATAACTATTACAATCCAAAACATTTCAAGATTTTCGGGGTATTGACTAATGCTTGATATTCACAGGACAGAGAGTGTATTTTGCTATCATTATGAAGGAAAATGAATCAGTAACATACTGTTAGAACAGAGGATATGTGATTGATTAAAGCCCTGAATTAGAAAGAAATTAGTATAATTAACAAATTCGAGCTTGATACATCGATCATTTATGCACTTGTCATTAAAAAAGAAAGGCAAACAAAGGCTTCATATAAAAAGGCCTCTAAGTATATATCATTTCAAAAACTTTCAATAACAACTTACACTCCAACAGTTTTAAAAGACTCATGAACATGTCTTAAAGTTTCTTGATCTTTATTCCATTCCGGTGTTGGGGCATTAACAAAATGCGCGTAGAGCTTGTTCCTCGCACAAGTAACCGAAATTAAACTATGTTTAGCAACCCCATCAATCTCATATACATAATAAACTTGCCCTTTATCATCATTCACTTCTTTTGAAGTCACACTATCTGCACTAGCAATGAGGTCTTGCAAGTCTACATCAGATAATGCCAAGTTATTCAGTATAGCTTCTTTAGGTCCCAACTGTCGAATTCCTGCAAGATAAAGTAAGTACT
Source organism: Oenanthe sinensis (assembly GCA_028671895.1). Classification (NCBI taxonomy): domain Eukaryota; kingdom Viridiplantae; phylum Streptophyta; class Magnoliopsida; order Apiales; family Apiaceae; genus Oenanthe; species Oenanthe sinensis. The sequence goes on from CM053814.1 coordinate 11,609,841, forward strand.
CTTTCTCAGTTTTCTTTTTTGGATTGTAGAACTCACTGTCAGTGCCATTAGTTCCCTTCTCAACTTTAGACACTAATCTTTCTTTCCATCCTTCAGGCACGTCGTAAATGTACTCTGCAGAATCTTGCTTGTTTGAGTTGCCACCGTATCCGCCATAGTTGGCAGCACTGGCAGCAGTGCCATAGTATATTTGGTAAGTTGAATCTGCCAGGGAGGGAGTTGTGGAGGTTAGGATAGTGGCTGCAGCTAACGCTGCGGTTAACGAGGTGGTTAAGTTAGTTGAGGGTGGCTTAGAGGGTGGAATGGTGGGTTGGGGTTTGAATTGTGGTGGTTTGGAAGGAGTTGAGGAGGTGGAGGTGGTGGTGGAGAGGAGAGCTGAGGGGGAGAAAGTTGATGCCATTGGAAATAGTTTTGGATAGATGGATCAGGCTGTTTTTTTTGTGTATGTGGTGGTTGCTTATCTTGCTACAATAGCCAAATAATATTGGCCAATCATGGTGAAGACTTGTGCCATGTCATGCAACACCAATGTAATCTAACTTTATAGGTTGTCCCAATTAACATGAGATTACCAAACACATGGCTAACTGATGGCAATTCCTATAAATACAGATTACCAAAATTAACAACACAAAATAAGTCATACCAATAGCTCTAGCTAAAGACTTGTTCATTCTAATGTCCTTGATCCTCTCTACATGTTTAAATGCAACCGCCCTATTCTATGCAGAAACCAAATAAATCATCTACCACCAAAATATTTCTGAAATAACCTAAATTTACAAGAAAATATATTGGAAGACAAGACTTGGTCAATTTCTATTCCCAAAATAGCCCAAACAATCCCTATATATAGAGCTTAATCACCAACTTTACATTTCCTCAAGGCAGCAAATAGAGAGAACAGACATTTGGTAAATATTTCTCATTTTCTTGAGAGTTTTTGCCAATATACTTTCCCACACACACCTCATCATGGAAATGAAGAAGATGGCTTGTGCAGCCCTTGTCGCTGCTGCCTGCATGAGCGCGGTTTTGGCTCAGGCTCCTGTTGAGGCTCCATCTGAGTCTCCCCTTGCCGAAGGACCAATGAGCGCTGCATCTGCTGCATTGCCTGCTCTCGGAGTCGTTGGGGCTACTCTAGTGTCAGTAATTGCCTTCTACCTCCAGTAAACAATTGATTGAAGGGGGTGATGATAAAATGAGGGTAGGTTTGTGCATGGCCACAGAAATTTAGTGTACTTTTCCTTTTTCTGTCTTATTCTAATTACATATGAACATCAATCGATTTGATGTAATGGAATTTAGTAAAAGAAAATAAAGAAAAATTAACCAAATAATGTTTTGTTGGGATCCAATTTTTTTTAGAAACATGAGAAATTAACTATATAATTAAGGACTTAATAGTACATCAAGAAACATTATGTTTTTAGATATGGATGGATGCATGTTAAAGAACACACAGCAGCAGCTGCTGCTAGAACCACATATACTAACACTAATTCATGTGGTTGATTATACATGTATGAATCAATTCTACGACAATCTTGAGCAATCATGAGGAATAATTATTAAAGTGCATTATGATATGTCAAATTTGTGTCTCTGTATTTAAAACCAGATTGAATTGTTGAATCGGACAATTGAATGTGATCTAAACTTAAAAGGCCTAGAAAATTGAGGTTGTGCAGAATCTTTTAAGCAGATAATTCATTGGTTTAAGCTGAGAATTTCAAAACATGGCAGTAGGCTACTAAACACAAATCTTACGAACAATATGTCGTATCAAACAATTGTGTTAGCATATATATCTTGTATAAACTCAATATCAAATACGTTAATCGTGCATCATGTCAATTCTATTAAGTCAGTAGGCAGAGACCCAGAGCAGCCTTAGCTCAGGCCATTCACCATCAATCCGAATTCAATGAACTTCCATAAAATCGACAATCAGTCACAAATACTGGCCATATCTAAACTTATTTACATCAATGCTTTGGTATATATCAACAAATGTTGCCAGTTCCCAGCCTTGTACATTTTCATTAGCCTTTCTCAAGAACATAAAATAGAATGTTGTTACCTATGTTCTTGATCGTCCTATTCCATGTACTTGCTCAGATGATTATTGTCACCCGAAAGACATCTCAACCGTTTTAGCATTTAAAAACAGCTTCTTAAATATAATGATATGGATTGTTGTTATATTTGACTGTAAAATATCCGCGTTATTGATTTAGTACAACCAACACAAAATTCTTCATGTTCAATCACAATTGTTGCTTTTTCCAGATTCACAAATCTCCAAATTCTATGACATCAGACGCCATTTCTTATAGGCAAAATTTCATAGTCAATTAAAAGATTGATGCATGTAATATCCTTAGTGATAAGTTGGACTAATCTCACTATGTACTGGGCAATCTCTTTAAGCTCAAATATCTCATAATGAACTGTATGGCTCATTTCACCTTCACTCTTTTTCGTACCAAACATTTTACACCAGATACTTATGGCATTAACTAGCTACTATGCCAGCTCTTAAACAAACTATCTGATAACATGCTTTCTGGCAATATAAGATCTTCTTTAGGTAATAAAAATTTCTCTCGGATCGGTCTCTCAAGAAATAATATCTCCGGAGTTGCCTCAATGCTTTTTGATAAAGATGCATGTAGGTTATAATATCCTAAATATAACTTGACATAACTCTGAATTAGACGTCATAAATTTCTTTAGCAAAAAAAAAAGATATCAAAAACTACTGTTTTAACGAATGACTGGTAAGCTCAGGCATATCCCAATTTAACATTCACTTCTCAATGGATGAACACTCGTTTGCTACAATCCTCTTGATCAAACAGCAGTCGAACTGTCCAAGAATACTAGATAAGTGATTACTAATTTTGCTAAACATATGATCCAGTTAACCCTCTATACTAACACCTTATGGGGTTTAACTGGATCATATATTTTTGAAAAATTGTAAATATAGACTCTCACTATGCTACCCTATGCTAAATGATCCTGATAGTAATGTAGCATACGACTGCTGTAACGCAAGTAATAATATGTGTTAGCATTGAAATCCACAACATATACACTGTGTCCTGTTACAAGTAAAGCCAGAAATATACCATCTATATCAAATGCAACTCAAAGAACTTATAGAGATGCCTATTAACCAATCCATTGATTCTTATCATCTGTGCTTCCCCTGCCTTATAGGATGTGACGATAGTACCAAGATCGCCCCAACTTACATCCCTACTAAAATAAGAATTAATAACAGATTGTAGAATCCAAGCAGTAACTTCCTTTCTTACTTTAAAGGCTTGCAACTGTTGCACTGAATTTTTTCTTGAGCTTCGTTTAATTATTAATGTATGTGTAAATATTTTTAATTCATTTGAAGGTTTCTATATTGTCGCTTTATTATACGAAAATCAGGTTAAAATTCCTAAAAGCTATATGTTTCATCTTTCCCACCATTTCTTGCTACTCTTTTTCACCTTGGACGTTCTAATTTTTTGAAATGTTGCTTTTGTCTTCTGTAACTGAGATTTGTAGTCTTTCTTCCATGTTTCAAATCGTAATTTAAGCATTTGAAGCTCGTCTACTGAATTTGCATCTGAACTTGACTCTCCTAAAAATGTAAAAGAGTCGCCATTAGCATCACAAAGCAAGGGAGAAGAATCCACCATTGTGATTTCATTTGCATTTTTTTCGACAGACTGATTTTTGCTAGCCACTTCAGCTAGACTCACCTGCAATACATTTAAAAGTGAACTAAAATTAATAAATTTTGTTCTGTCTTCATACAAGCGCAGGAAAGAATTTTTACTTTTCTTTGTATGAATTATCAAATAAAATGAATAATTGTCCTGCATTTTCTAAACAAAATATTCTATAGGACACTGGGAACTTTCTACACTGGAGTCTTGGAAAGAAGAAAAAAAGATTAATGCTTAATTGTTAAAAAAGAAGGTTATTGTCCAGTATGGACCCTGAAGAATGTCAATCTATGCATTTTGAACCTTTACCCCAAACTATGGATTTTGGGTGATTGGCCCTTGAATCTGTCAATTTGACATGCAATTTTCCCACTTATTTAAGGAATCTAGTCACTATTGGGCGCTATCGTTTTTATATACTTACTCTAGTTTTGGAGAAGCATTTAAGAGCTAACCAGTTCATGTTGCTTGTCACATTCGAACCAAATTGGCCAAGAAAAGGGGTACAATTGGTCGGGAACAAATTGTTCAAGGTTCGTTTTGACCAAAATAAGAATGGAGGGTTTCAAATGTACAATTTCGAAATATAGGGCTGGTAATAATTCATCATGAAAAAAGAAAATATTTAGTGATTATCCCTGTACAGGCATGTATATAATTTGTCAGAATTAATGGGTAAAGAGAAGCAAGAATGTCAGTTGATGCAACTGACTTGTATAGATGTCAACTGCTCTTGCCACATCTTCTCCATTGATTTCATTTTTGCTTCATGTTCCTGCCATTGTTTCTCAAATTGCGCAATTTTCATCCGCAAACCATAATTTTCCTCGTTTTTATTTTGTACTGCTGCCTCTGTCTTGAGAACTCGCCCTTGTAGCTCATAGACATCACGATATAGAACATTAACATAATCCTATGCCAGAGTACATAAAGATTGTAAAACTTAAGCACTCGAAACTGATAATATATACTCAAAAATATTAATTATATGTAATATATGCAAACCTTCGCTTCCTGTCTTCTACTGTCATTTTTCTCGGTGAATTTAAGATGTCTTCGACTCAACCAGCCTCGTGTTACTGACAGTATAATTTTTTTTAAAAAAAAATGAGATGCTTGTAATGGAAATAACTTGACATTTCAACAAAAGAATCGTCTCCTATACCAGATTGCAAAAGTAAGACAGCTCTATGTCGTGTCTGTAATGTTCTGCTTGCAATATTTCTAGCATTTTCAGCTCGAACAACTGCAAGACAGACAAATCCAGATTAGAATAGTATTAATCTAGCATTAAATTGATTTATTTTTCACTTTAAAAGTCTCTTAGCTTTAGTTTTCGGAGAGGAGGGGTTCATAAAGTTTTACAAGATTGGAGCCATAGACTTCATCTAGAGCCATGGTCCCTAAAATTGCTGTTCAATTTTATAGTGTTCTATGAGTTGTAAAACATGCATTACATGATTGCAGTGTAACTATCCCTCTTATGAGCTCTTGATGGCAATATCCATGAAAGAATGTCTGAGTGCCAAGAATCCGTTGTAGTTCCTTTTCTCTTGGATTGTCCATCATACCAGTCTGTAATTTTCAGTAGAAAATATGTTAGCACACAATCGCCAAAAAAGTAAAATTCATGCTTGAAACTGTATAATCTAGAGAGAAAAAAAGTGGAAAAAAAATTCAACGTGGCTTGTCATGAAGGTTATAACGTGGGATTTAAAGAAATAAATTGATTTAAATTCTCAGTGCCAAGTAGTGCACTTAGGCTTATTCTAAAATAAACATGATTCTCCTAACACCCAGGGGTTTGAAGGATTGATAACTCAACATGGTAGGAGAGCTTTTTCAACAAAACAGTCTGATAATATATATCCTAATCGCATCGTGACAGTACTTTTGATTTTCAATCACATTGTCTATGTGATTTCAGATTCAAAATTATGAAGCATCCAAATTTTCACCCAGGTTACAGAACTGCTTTTAAATTTACTTCCTATCAAACATGTCTTATATACAGAAATAGAGTCCAAACATAAGCAGGCTTTTAACATTCTATCTATAAAAAATATGATCCAATTAAGTTCTCGTGATACCTCAGAGGCTTTAGTTGAGTTGGTAACCTAACAAGATATAATACTCAGTACCTTTGAAATGGTAAATCAATCCTGTCAAGTATCTATTTTCCACATTAATATTGGGATGTCAATGGCATTTTTAGCACACACTTCTATCAAAACCTGAAAATGTGAAAAATTGCACAGTTCACCTTCTTTATTAGATATCCATTAGTGTCTCCCCCAAAGCAACATGTCCCGTTGGCTTCTTTAACATCATTTTTGTCGGGTGATTCAAATCCACCAACCAGTGAATCAAATCCATCCCTTCTTGTTGAATCAATATTTTGCAACTTCACAGGCCAAGACTTCTTTCCAGGAGGTAACCGAGCCTTTGAAATCGGACGAACTGGCAATGCTGGTGGCAGATCCTCTGCATTGTGATCTGCACTTTGCTGAAGTTTTTCAAGCATAAGCTCAAGAGTAGACATGGAAAATCTTGTAATTTTCTCAAGTTTCTTATGATAATTAATTGTAAGTGCAGCTAGAGAAACTAGAGAAGAGTTAGAACTTTTGAAAGGCTGTATTCAGTTGGCACAGTTATTGTGCAAAGAATCTAGTATTTTGGAACTTATTGGACAACAAGGAGCTACACATATTATATACACTGACTGAATGCATGACTGGAGTTTTGCTTTACTTTTAGCTATTAAAGCCGAGTTAACTGAAACACATCACATGGTATTGTTGCCACTTTTTGGAGAAAACATTATCTGACAATTTGTTTTAATGATTTTTTTTTGTTAAATTAGAGATTAAACTTTGTTATATTTTTAGAGGTATGATTAGAACTCCAAAGTCTAAACTCCAAGGTGTTATTTTAAAACTAATACCTTCATTTTAGAACTAACTAAATATTAAGGGACAGTCATTCATTCAATAATATACATATACATATTTTACATACATACATACAGTACTAATTGACCAGCCAGTGTTACTTTTGCACTTTTACAGGATCTTTTAAGCTAAAGTGACACATCAATAATGTACAAAACTATCATGGTCATTCTGTCTCCAAATGGAAGTCATATTGCAATCCATAATATCCCATCATTATATTTATGCAGTGAATGTTCACGTTCTACGGCCACAGTTGGATATCAAGCAATTTGAATTCTCATATTTTTGTACTAGGGTATTCTACACTGTAATTTAGAGAATCAGCTAGGCTAACGTTCTAAACTATAGCGCGACTTGAAAATCTAGTTTATTGATCTCACAAATTAACGTGGTTAGATGGGTCACCTCAAACTCACATGATATCCAACTATGGTTAGTGCCAGACAGGTTCTTAACATAACATTCACTGTAGTGCATAATTTATCCAAAACTGTTAGCAGCTGACAGGAGGGATCGATGTTAACATTGCAGCATAACATAAGCATTTGCACGTTTACTCTTAAGTTTTCGGATAGTTGCAAATTTAACAGGACAGCGTTACTGTGTTAGGTTGGCCACGACGATATGCTGTGTAAGTTCAGATTTCCAGCTACTTTCTGTTAATTGTTTGTGCATAGAATGATCTAGATAGCATCAGCAAATCACAAGTACGTACTGACTTAAGAACCATATATAAAATTACGATAACAGAGGAGATTGGGTTGTTAAACTTAATTGACTGATATCACCTTTTCCTTCCCTAAAGCCCGCGCGCGCGCGCGCACACAAATTGAATTGATGAAACCTCAGCAGGTCCAACATCCAATGAGTAAAGAAAGATGGACAAAGGGGGATTAACAAAAGTGATTATTAAACTTATCGGCTCCAAAAGCAAATGATACAATACGACAAGGGGCCGGATGCAGAGAACGTTGAAGCATGATGAACAAAATAAGCTAATTACTTCTATATATATATTCGCGGAACATGATTACGATTTAAGTAAGCTTAATGCATGTATTGGTGCAATCAGTATAAAACTTGGGATCTATAATAGAAAACGATATCTAGAGAACAAGAGTGTATAATATTTTACTTGTGTAGGTGGAAGTGATCATGAAACTGCAACTCATTTTCGGCTCAATGCATGTTCCCTACTTATTTCAATGTAGTATATTATCTGGTTCTTTCTTTTGTATCTAAATCCAAACTGATTAATACTCCATGTATATTTGTAAACTCTAGTTACATAGAGATTGCAACTCATCTCAATAACCACAAGGATCTCATCATTACAGAAGAGTTTATTTATAGATTATTACTAATTTAACATGTTATAAAACATAATGGGTCCGGGTCGTGGTCCTGACAAGCCAATGATGAATTATCTACCAGCACTTTTTTTCGTGAATAGAATTAATACTAGATCTTTGACGTAAATTCAGGAGGTTATGTCGTCCTATCCACGCTTCTGAAGAGCTTTCAATAATTTTTTAGTGTCCGTGAAAAAAAAAATCACGAAATGATGGTTGTGAACCAATGTTCTAGATCAGCTGCCAAACATAATTAACCTACAAGTCATTATTGTATGTTAAATGTGAAATCTGCTTATAGCTAAAGAGGCTCCATGTTTGCTGTGAAAGTGATGAGTGCAAAACTGGGGACATATAGGAATCATCAAATGTAGGGAAACAGTGGCACCATTCATAACAATATTTAAATGACTTGCTAAAAGTTGTTCCCTATTTCTCAACAATGAGTTTATTAAACACAAAATACATGTGCTGTGAAATTATCATTCATATTGATTATATATGTGTACATATAATTCACAATTCAACGTTCGGAAATTATATATTTTTGACTAAAAGAATAAAAACTCATCATCTATGATTCGACACTTGTGAAATTATAATATTTCTTGGCTCAATCATTGCTTAGGTTAGTTCAACTCACTTGAAATATTTGTGATAAAATATGTACAAGCTGTGATTCAGTATAAATTTTTATTCAATTAAAACATTCAACTCAATTTATTTTAAAAAAAGTAATTAGCATTTTGTACCATTTATCTTTGAACACTTTCTCGATTTGATTTCAAACTATGTTTTTTGACATGTTGTGCCTCTAATTTTCAAACTCGCTTCACTTTGCACTTTTTTGACCAAATTAGCATGGGTAAAATAGGAAATGATTTATTCAAGTATGATTGTAACATCCGGGAAAATTGCGTGTATTTTATAATATTTAAATATGATTTTAATATAATTTTTGGTGTGTCAGATTTTTTTTATGCATTTACTTATGTAGGATTTTTTTTATATATATAAATAGAAAAATTACCGGTTATATGTTATATGACTTCTGTGTAACTTAGAATATTTTATTTTATTTTCTGTAATTATTGTTTCATTAGAATAAATTTATTTCAATTTGTAATCATCGGACTCAGCCCCGGTTAAATTGAATTTTGACATATATATTGTATTTATTCGAAAATATTTATTTTATATTTTATCCAAAAAAATTCTTTTTGGGAATTTTATTTTAATTATGGGATATTATATCTTTTAATCAAAAAAAATAAGCCCCTAGTTTTCCTAAAAATATAAATAGTTTTTAATTAATAAAAATTCTTTAAAAATTGATTAGCAATACTTGTTAATCAGGGGAAAGCTAGGGCTCTTTATTCTTTGATTTAATCAGTTATTTAAGGTAATTCTAAACTTAATTTTCTTAATATGAGTAACCAAATTGAATCCCGTGATATGTACTACATGCTTATGTGTTTAGTTTCATTTAAAAATCTCTCGATTTTAAATTCATGATTTTCGGGTTATACTTGAATTTCTTGTTAATTTTTACGTTGATTTGTTGCATAAACTAATTACATGGTTACATAGATCGGTGAAAGGACATGTTAGTGATATTTTTTGTTTGTGTTTATGGATTGTTTTTTGAGCTCGTCGAAAAATTATTATTCCGGTAAAGCTCGTCGGATTTCTTCAATTTACGGCAACAAGGTTGCTTGTTTGTATGTATAATTGTTATATATGTGCTCCCAGCAAGACTAGCGTTATTTTGGTATAAAAATCGACAAACTTTGTTTGAGTTTTGTTTTGCCGCCATTCAAGGTCACCGGAGACGACTCCGGTTTCGCCAGAGCTTGCGATCTCAGGCCATACCTGCTGGTCTGGGTTGCGGGTAGTGTTGCTGGTTAGCTAAGAAAGTCGCAGATATCAAAATCGAAGGGAACCAAAGAGTTTTGGGGAAGAAACGGAGGGGACCAACCAGATGTTGACGTCAGTTTTGACCGGAAACCGGTCGGTGCCGGACTAGGGAGAAAATCCGGCCATGTTCTTGGCTTCAGACCTTGTTTGAACCCTAGCCTGAAAACAAAAACTTGTTTCTAGATTTGTTTTTTTTAAATTTTAATTATTTATTCATTTATTCATTTTTAAAATTTAAAAAATTATTTAAAATTATTTTAGAATTCGAAAATTATTTCTAAAAATCAAAATAAATTATTTCAATTTCTAAATTAATTTTATTTAATTATTTTAATTTATTTAGATAATAATTTAATTAATTTAAACTAATTGATTAATTTATTTTAATTGATTAATTTAATTAATTAATTATTATTTAAATATAATTAAAAATAATTGGATTTAATTATTTTGAAAAATAAAAATAATTTATTTATTTTCTGTCAAAAAAATAATTATTTATTTATTTATAATCATTTAATAAATAATTAGTTTGAATAATCAATTGATTAAATATTAATTGATTTATTCTTATTAATTAGATATTAAATAAACCGAAAACAAAACGAAAAACCCTATACCCCTAAAAATAATCTATCGATATCGATCCAAAAATATTTTTAGAATATTTTAAAAATATTTAGATAAGTCATTTAATTGTTTGACTTATTTGCTATGTGATTTACGTGTCTACTTGTTTATGATATATTATATTACTTGTTTGATATCGATAGACCGCATGGGTAGACACTAGAGATACAGTAAAATTTGTCTGACACTTTGAGTTGACTAATTAATTAAGATAATATATCATATTTATAGATACAAGCAAAGTGTGAGCCACCCAGTTTAAGCAAGAGTAAGCTTTTGTACTTATCAGGCAAATATTTCTTCCTTGATCATCTTAAACACTTTTGTTTTAATGTTTCGATTATTCGTATCATGATAAATAGTTATTGTTCAAAACTATTTATGATTCATGTTTTATTCTGTGCATCAGAGCTACTTGTTATTCATACTCTGAATATTGGAAGATGATTATAATAAACTCATCATATCCAGTGAATTATTGTATAAATAACGAGGATATGGTCTGTAGTTGAAACTAAGCATACCTTATTTTATTTGAGTTGATCTATTGGATTGGAATTCTAGCGTAAGAGGCTCTGAAATAATAGTTCAGCATTTAAGGAGGATATGGTAATCAATCCATCTTCCTATAGACTAACATTACTTGCCTATTTTGGTATCTATATTTTGAGAATCCTTGTTATATCTATGGGTATAGAAATGTACCGATGAGCTATAAAGATGTTCTATTGCTTTTGAAACCTGATCAGTGGGAAATAATGTTTATTTGTGTGTATCCAATCCATATTGCCAGCATGACTAGTATATTTTGATTTTGAGCAGTTGATTTATTTTGATGACATACTGCATTGTTTCAGTTGAGATAAACTGTGATTTATTTATTATTCAGTTTTTATAATAAACTGTTTTATATTTCATTCTCTATATATATCTCTTATATTGACTACATTTCAATTGTTCATATACTTGCTGAGCATTTCTTTGGCTCACTCTTGTTTTTTATCTAAATCCTGTCAGACTGTCAGTATGAGTCATTACAGCAGTTCTAGCAGGTGTAGCGAGAGACAGGTGTCGGGACCGCTCGCTTCTCGGGCCTCCCAAGTATTTAGTTGTTTTAGTATGTCTGTAGATAGTGCTTGTAATAATATTGAACCTATACTTAAAACATATCTAGACTTATGGATTTGAGTTTGTGAATTAGTAGTGGGCTTGTAATAAAGTATTATGTTTTACTTTTAGTTTCAACAGCTTAATTTCATACTATAACCTGTTAGTGATCCTTAGTTGTTGACGGGGTCAACACGTCTTTGGTTTATTATTTTATTATTGTTGGTTGTTGGTGGGTCAGTGTGCCTCTAGTTTATTATTTAATTATTTAATTATTGTTGGTTGTTGGCGGACAAGTTTGCCTCGGGTTTATTATTTTATTATTATTGATTCGTGACCCCCAAATCTAGATCCCGGATTTGGAGGATGAATTATGAAAAAATGCTACCTCATAATTTTAAAATTTTGACAAAGTGCACCTTAACTTAATATTTTTTTTAAACAAGAGTTAATATTTTAAAAATAACCATTTGTAATATATATTAGCTAATATTTTTCTTAGTGAAAAATGTCAAAAAAATATAATTTTTTTTAAAAATTTCCTTTTTAGAAGTAAATTCAAAAATTAATTTTTTATACTAAGCGTAATTTAATATGCGCACAATATTGTATCTTATTCCAATTCTCTTTATAACTAAGTTTTATACTTACATAACTAATTAAAAACATGATATTTGGGGATGGAAATATATTTTTTGCGTATAATTTTGGTTGTATAAATAAAAGTTTAATATTTAAATTTTTATTGAAAAAAATATAAGTAATTAATTGAACTATATGTTCAATAAACCTTGAAATATGTGCAAAATTCAAATGGACAAGCAATTTAAGATAGATGGAGTATATCTTCTAACAAGTATCACTAAAAAAATATATTAATTAAGATAACTTACGATTGGTTATTTTTAAAAATTAACATTTATTTAAAAAAAAGTGAAATATTAAGTTAAGGTGCACTTTGTCAAAATTTTATATTTATGAGTTGTATTTTGTCATAAACCATATTTAAACAAATCATTCTCTATTTTACCCCTGCTAATTTGGTTAAATGAGTGCAAAGTGAAGCGAATTTAAAACTTAGAGGTACAATATGCCAAGAAATATAGTTTGAGACCAAATTGAAAAAATACTAAAAAATAAGATGTGTAAAATGTTAATTACTCTTTAAAAAAAGTTAAGTTTCAATATAGTTAGACTCTCGTTTCAATTCTGAAAAAACTAAATTTAATACAATTTATTTATAATTATAATAGTACTAGATTATGTCTCATGCGATGTGCGGGTGAAATTTTTTAGTTTTTTAATATTTTTATTTTAATATTTATTTTATTATTTAAATTTATTTTTATTTATATAGTGATAATTTAAACTTTATTTAATATTATATGTATATATTTTTAAATAATTTATTTATATTTATATTTTAATAAAATAATCTTTATGTGTTTTGTATAGATATGTATTTTAGTTAGCAGATTAATGTGATATATTTTAGTTTAGAGATTAATTTGAGATGTATTTTAGTTTAGAGATTAGTATTTTAGATTTTATTAAAATTGAATGGTTATGATCGTTTTTATGGCTGACCTAAAATTGAACTGTTATGATCGTTTTTATGGCTGACCTAAAATTGAACGGTTAAGATATTTTCTATAGTTCACCTCAGTGTTTCAGAAAAAAAAGTTTTCTAGTTTGGTTATTATAACTAGATTTTAACTCGTGTCATGCACAGATATTTTGTTTTATTAATTAAATTATTTATTTTAAAATTACCAATATTTTTATGATTTTAAAAATTCTTAATATATTATAATTATATTATTGTTTTTAGCTTATTTAAATTATATATTTTTACATCAATAAATTTAATATAAATAACAAAATTATAAAATATTAAAAATAAATATGTAAATCGAACAAATATAAATGTATATTATTAATATATAAATATGTTAAATTTTGTGATTCGAAATAATATGAATATGATTTTTTAATATATCAAACATATGATTAATATATTTAAAATTATACATATTAGATTTAAATATATTTTTTATAAGATCTCTTTTATGTTTATGTTATATAAAATTTAATAGATATCATGGTAGATGAAATATAATATATATGTATCTGTTAATAATATGATAATATAATTATTCATTTGAATAATTTTTTTTATGTTATTAGATTTTCAGTAATACAGTATTAATTGCAATTTATAAATAATTATATAATAAATCGATACTTAACAATTACCGTCATAATAATTTTTACATCTCACTTTTTCATACTAATATATGACAGTTTTTTTGTTGAACCAAACATATTACTCCATATTAATACTTGATGTGTGTTATGACAATTTAACATGTGTAATAACATTATTTTAGAAATATAAATAACTTTTAATTATAAAAATAGTTCACAGTAGTCCTCAGTTATTTAAAAATAATTCAATATAATTTTCTCATATATAAATTGATCAAATTTTAAAAATGTATTAATATTTATTAATTTATATTATTTTAATTTGATTTATTTAATATATTAAATAGCATGATTCAAAGTATGTGATAACGTGTTTTTGATATAGTATTATATATAGTATAGTAACAAAATTGAATGTGTATTTAATATCTTGTTAAAACCGATGCTCACGTTGTAAGGCATATAAGTCAAACTAGTCAAAAAAGTTCTAAAATAGATCTTTAAGTTCAAATTTATATTTTACTAAAATATCTGATAGAGTTTGAATTATAATCTGAAACGAGTTAAGAAAAATTATAGTTATTAGGAATCTTAATAATAATTATTATAATTTGTAAATAATTAATATATAATATTATGTAGTTATTAAAAATCGATGATTTGGTAGTATTTAGATAACATCCTTTTTTTACTCTTATTTTATATATGATATATAATGTAGTATAGATATCTTAAATTTATGTCTTTAATAAAAAACAGATACTTCAAATGGCATCATCTCAAAATTTCTTTATCAAACAGATTATGTATCCCTTACTGGTGCCTTAAAATAATTGTCATGTTTTGTTAATTAAATTGATTGATTTTTTATTAAGAAAAATTTAAAAATTATATAACTAGAAAATGTATCTAATTAAATTTAAAATGAATTTTTCAAAAAAATAATAATTTAATTTACAGTCAAAATTGAATCAATTTGACCACAAAAAGTCAAATATGATAATTATTATAAGATGGAGGGAGTAGTTTTGTCTGCTTTCCAAAAATACAATTAAAATTTTGTACAAAAAAATACAATATTTTTTATTAAAAAAATAATAATTCAAATAATAAAGTTTGTAATAGTAATTGCTATTAGCTTCCTTCGTGTACAGTTCTGTTGGGTCAAAAATCAAAATTCAAATAAAGTTAATAAAATTCTTAAAGTCTTCTCACCTCTCTTTGCATCCATGGCCGCCACGATTTCTCGCATACTAACCCCCAAATTTATCAAACACACTCCTCCTCTCTCCACGCTATTCACTATACACAAAGCCCATTACAACAATCTCACTTCTCCCCAAACCCCACTAAACCCTAATTTCAATTCTTCAATTTTTGCCCAATTTCATGTTCAATCAACCCCATTTCAAGAACCCATCTTTCTCAATCACAATATCATCAAATCATACTCAAATTACCCCCAAAAATGTTTTATTGATCACACACGTTCAAGAACCATAAACCCTAAAACCCTAGACTATCAAATCTTGAATTTTTCCCCAATTGGAAACCCTAGGTTCTTGTCAACTACACCCCTGCAAAACCCAGATCAAGAATCTGATAAAACCCAAAACCCAGTTCAGGATTCTGAAAATGCACAAAACCCTGATCAGGATTTTGAAAATGTGCAAAGCCCTGATCAGGTTTTGGATGAGTTTTCTGGATTTAAGCACCAAGAAATTACTGGTCCAACCGTTGAGCGCGATATGTCTGCTTTAGCGAATGAAACCAGAGAAGTTCTTGAGACAATGATGAAGACCATTTATAGTTTGAGCAAGGTTTTAGCTGTATTGGGTTTGTTTAATCTAGGTTTGGGAGCTTGGATTTCGTATATTACTCGAGAATCAGCTATTGGAGAGGTTTCGATACAGAGTTTTTTAGCGTTTGGGCTTCCGTTTTCACTGGCATTTATGTTGAGGCAGTCTTTGAAGCCGATGAATTTCTTTAGGAAGATGGAGGATCAAGGTAGGCTTCAAATTTTGACTTTGACTCTTCAGATTACTAAGAATTTGAATGTGTTTTTTGTGAGGGTTCGTGGGGTTTCGTATATGTGTGTTGCTGGTGTTTCGATTGGGTTGGTTTTTGCTGCATTATACAGATGATTATGGTTTTAAATCTTTGTAATTGGTATATGTATTTGAAGAATTATTATGGAGTTTAATAATTGTTTAAAATGACTGATTTGATTTCAATTTATAAAAAACTTAAAAGTGTTACTGTAAGTTTTATGTTATTGTTCTGGCTTAGATTGAGCATGTCTGTTCAAATATATTAGGGCAAGCTGGACTGTAGTTTATAGTTCTCTAGGTAAAAGTTGGACATGTTTCAGGATAAGATATTTGGAAACATTTTATCATAAAAAAATACACAAGCTTTCATGTTGCAGCTTGTGTGGAAGCGTGGGTAGATACCAAGAATCCAGGATGATGGAAGTTAAAGTATCACCAAAAGGGATCTGATGATTCATAATTTTTTCATAGTCGTTTAAAACTTATTCATGACGCTAAGATACACATTGAACGGAGGTTTATGAAAATGTAGATTCATTTAATCTTCCCACGGCTTTGAACCTTGATGATGTAAATTTTAGTCGAACTTTGTATATTACACACACGAGACAGTATGGTGTAGCATGTGTGTTAGAAGTAGGGATTTTGTACTCTATTTAATTGTTAATTTTATAAATCACACATATAAGGCAGTATCATATATATAATGCACTGTCTGAGAACATGACAAAAAAAACAGAATCAGTACCGAGTCGGCTCCTATGCCACTAGCTTTGCCCTGCTTGGTCCCGTGTAAAGTTGATGATTCCTGCCAAGAATTTGATTGTGGGGTCGCACTTATTCTATATGAATCAGTGCTGAGAAGCAATGGCACCAAAGATAAAATATAGAGTCCCTATATCTTTGGGGTTATTGGAGAACAATCATCGGACCGGATTTGTCGTAAAATTGACTATTCATATTTAAAGAAAGATATAAATGGTTTTGAGATAGCATCCTTGCAAGACCTATTTCCATTCACTTCTTAATGGAAGAACACTTGGTTGCTTCAATTCTCTAATCAAATAGTAGTCCAATCCAAGATTACTAGATAATTGGTTAATATCTCTATTAAAAATATAACCGAGTTATGCTCCTTGACTATACCTTATGGGTTATAACTTGATTTATATCATTGACACATTTTAAATATGAAGCCTCTCATTATGCTGCCCTCTCTTAAATTAATACCAGAAGTAGTATGGTTATAAGACTAGTGCGTCACAATTCACAAATAATATACTTTTGCAGCTTAGCTTGTATCTTAAGAACCTCTCTGTTGAGTCCCTTGGACACCATAATTAGCTACAACACTTGTTGCCTTCGTATAGCATATGGTAATCCTTTTTGACATATGTATTGATTCCGATGCTTGTTACCGACTGACTGTTGGCGCTTTTTATTCTCATGCTATGCCTTCCAAACCACACCGTCAACTTAACCAGCGTCATTCTTCATTTATTGCACTTTCCGATCTTCATTCACACTTGATCAGAACAAACTTGTATGTTTTATATCCTTCTAATGAGTGGTACACTCTATTAAGTATTAACAATATCTTTTCGACACTCTAGTGTCCTCTAATATGAGCGATGGAGATGCTAGAGGCAGATGCTTGGTAAGAACAGGCAGAGGAGATAGTGAGATGAGACTTTCATATTGTCAATGTTGCTAGGTGGGAGTGGTGGCGTTGGTACTCCCTGACAGTATGTTTTTAGGTGATTAAAAGGAGATATACTAAAGTAGCCACAGTTAATATTATGGCATCTTCACACCTTTATCCTTTTTGTGACGAATCTTGTATATGTTCCTAAGTAAAGGAATTTGTCCATTTTTCGGGGATGTCAAGGGGGCGTAGAGCACACAAAAAGTGGTTTTTTCGGTAGAACTTTCCTCTTGCGTGGATAGCAACAACTATCGCTGATTCTAGTTATTGAACGAAGTTTTCGTTTCTGCATTGTGCTATAATTCGTTTGCATTCTGTTATCCACTGAATTCATCAGTTCTAAGTCTGATTTCATATGTTAGCTACAGCTTTAGCACTGTATTGGATTTGCTCAAGCAAACTTATCAATTTAGTCGGTAAATTTAATCCATCAGAATCGGATAAACAGTATATACTTGGATCATAAATTTTACCTATTAATGTTATCAGCAGCGCAGAAACAATGTTGTGACTTGAGAAATCTTGAGGGACAAAACAATGTTCAGCCTCTTGGGATAAAGTCTTTTTTCTCTCAATAATTTTAGTTTTTAACCTTTATTTGAGGGAGAGGTTTAACTAAAGCTAATGTGTAATCTGCAATGCTACTAGCTAACTAGATACAGCTAGTTAACTAGATCTCAATTTCAAAATTGAGATTATGATTATGATTATTTTCTTATTTGTTCTAATTATGAATATTTTGATCAGCTAAAAGTTGCAAGTAAAACTACATTGGAGTAGATGCCGATACATATATTAGGATATTTATCAAACATATTATTTTTTGAAATTTTTTGCAAAAATACGGTTTACAAGTAACCAAATACAACTTTTTTATATACAAATTGTAACCAAATGCAATTGAATGCACTTTTTTTTTTTGAAAAAATTGAGGTTGCTCGTGATTTTATTTGAGTTTGATTTCAGTTGCATTGATTGTAAAACTGTATATTTGCAAAATCTAAAATAAAAAAACGTATTTTTATTAAAAAAAAAATTAAAAAGTTTGGTATTTTTCAAAAAACCCCTATATATTATTGACAGGATGTGAAAGGAGTTCTCCAAGAACTTTGAGAACCATTATTTTGAGCTTTCAAACATTTACAAAACAAAGATTCTGAAAGAATAGTGCAGAATGATAGGTTACTTCAAGAAATATAATCATCAATCCTCAGAATGATCATATTGTATGATAAAAATAGATTATTCTTTGTAGATTTACTTCAGAGGCCTTATGCAGCAGACATGTTGATGTCTGGTCCAACAGTACAAGGTCGCGAAACTGGAACCACAATCCGTAAGATTATCCCTAATTTCTATGCTCTTTACGCACTTTTAGCAACAACAAAAAAGTGTCCGCACAGGTACGTATTTGTGATTTTTTTTTTCATGTAGTAGACTGCAAGACGGGCAAGATACAGCTATATTAACAACATTCCTGACTCGAAACATGTATATTTTCCATAACAGAACAAAAATAAACCAGTTAAGTTTTTAACATAGCTTCGAGTACAACACAACCCACACTAGTGTACACTACTACTATCTAGTAAAGATTCAGTTCATTTAAAACTATAATTTGTTTGGGGCAAAAAACACAAGCAGATTGGCCTAGATAAGGCACAAACCTAAGAAAAAATGTAAAATTTCTGTGGAGTTCGATTGTGAGAGAGTTGAGCTAACTTGCAGGCAAATTTAAACACATTTTACTATAGTTGCCAAATAGAATTATATATCAGCTACGAATGTCAAGTAATTTATGATTCCAAGACGATTCATATACTTGAAAAGTAAATTGCATTTGTAGTTTAGGGGTATGGTATGGGTAATAAGACATGTACAAGAAAGAAAGTGAATACATACAATTTAAGCAAGGATTAAAAACATACCCTAAAAGTAAAGATATGGCAAGTGAAGAAATGCAGCAAGACCAAGAGTAGGATAGAAATGTGGATTGAGATACAAAATTTGTTCCATATTACTAGAACCAATGCATCTTACTCTAAAAAGTTGATTAACAGAATTGTGATTGATAACAATTTATGAACTTAATCACTTGTCAATTTGGAAATTAAGTAAAACATGTACAAGCAATAGCGAGGAGATAAATAAACATTTCTCATCAATTGAACAAGCAATTATATATTTTTTTTGTTATTATATAAAGAGTAATGCTGGACAATGTTCCCAAAATATTTTTAGAGTGACGTGGCAGAATGAAAAATTTTAATTCGTGTATTAATGTGAATACACGAGGGGTCCATCTCATTTATTGTTTTGACAACCAATTAAAATTAGACAAGTGTTATTTGAAAACTTTTTTGGGAAATAATTTGGGGACTCAAACATTTCTCTTATATAAAATGTCACCCTAGGTAATCATACGAAGATATAGAGAATTGTGAAAACCATGGTTCTGCACTTCCAAGTGCAGAACAATAGTTCTAAGGAATCTCACGCTAAAGTAGTTCTCATTTGAATATTAGCCTACTAATATATACACATACACACAATCATCAGCAGGGAACTCAATGTGCCGACCATAGTTTACCCACATTTCTTTTTACCATATTTGTCCTCTTTCTTCCCCATATAATTTTTTTTACAATCTACACATTCATCTTAACGTAGATTTTCTTCACCATCAGCAGAGAGAATGGTATAAGATGATAGGTTACTTAAAGGTTAAAGCAACCACAAGATATATCAACAACAATATCACGGCATATAAATTACAGAAATTGTGATAATAACAATAAAAATAATAAACAGAAACAACTCCTGCACAAGACATATTCATTATCCTAACAGAACACAGAACAGCTTCAAAAAAACTATGCCTACTTCACTAACCAGATATAGAGAAAAAGATTCTAGGTTCAGGGAGGCTGTTGTGCTCAGCTAAAACAGGTGAGCTTTGGGAGGAGAAGCACCAGACAAGGTCTGTGCAGCTAATGTGGATGATAATTTGATAGACATTCTCAACAACAAAAAGTGTACAGCCAAAAAAATTTAAAGACAAAATTCTTCAAGTCCCGAAGAGTTCATTTAAAAAAGATTGATGTTCCAGACTATTAACTGCATCAATATGGTTTTGTTTAGTCAAGAAGCTTTAGGATTAGGTATATGTAATGGTAAAATTTTGCAAATAAGTCAGAAATATGATACTTCATCCACTGCTAAACTAGTTTCTTATCAGCTGATGGTCATATATAAGATGCTCAGATTGCAATCTCCATATGTTAATCACCTGATAAGCTCAGCTAGCATGGTGAAGACTATTATTAATAAAATGAAGACTGCAATTAATATTATTAGCATACTCGGCAAATTTAATTCATCAAAACTGGAACGAACATAATACTTAATAATATATTTGATTTAGCAATGTGTCATCATCACAAAAACGATGCAATACTTTAACAAAACTAAAAAATCACATCAGCCAAACATAGACACAGTTATAAGCTAATTGTTGTAATTTGGATATTTAACACTAAGGTCCTTATCTTCCTCAATAGCCTCTCCGCGATTCCTAAACTTATCCCACATTTAAAAAATCTATATATTTGTCAGTTCTTTTTCAAGAAATATTTTACAATCTCCACATCCGCCGCCCCAAAATTCTCATCACCATTAAGACGCACGCAGAGAGGGGGGCGATATAGCACACAAATAGAGGTCTAGTGACCAAAATAGCACTATATAGATAGTTTGTGCACATGTTTGAATTCCGCCAGGCGCATTAAATTTTTGATTATGTTTAAACGCATGAGATAAATGCATGATAAGAGTCTTTAACGCTTGTTATTCATGCATGTCAATTATAGAACTTACTAATATAAGGCTTACACAACAGAATAAAATGCGTTTCTTGTTTTAGGGGAAGAAACGGATTTTAAAAATGTGTAATGTCTTTTTTAAAAAAACAAAAAATGTGCGATGCCAGTACCAGAATGGGCCACTTTTTAGGAGTTCTATTTTGGGCGTTTATGTCCAAAGTGTGCTAAAAAGGGCTAACACCCACAGAGAGAACAGTATAGAATGACAGGCTAACAGCTGCAACTTATATCACCAAGTATAAACTACATAATAGAGTACAAAACACATAAATAATTATCCTATTAGAATAGGAAAGTTGAACTACAGCAAAACTATGCTTACTTCACTAACCAGCTTTTACCTTATCGTCACCATCAACGGAGAGAATTGGTAAGCTATCCAAGAATTCATCAAGACCATCGAAGAAAGCAGTTCCTTCTGCATTATCTTCAACCCCTTGTTCTGATGTGCTGCCTCCACTTGTTCCCTTAGCAGGCTCTTCAACCTCATTACTGAATTCCACATTCAGATCTAACTTCCCCATATCCTTCGTAACTCCAACTGATCGGTTTCTTGTAATAACACTCGATGCTTTGTTACTAGTATCCCCAACTGGCATACTTGGCACCTCCATATTAGGAACACCAAAATCCTCACCTTCTTGTGCTGCCCGTGCAGGTTGTGACTTCCCAATTTTACTCCCTTTGACCTTTTTTGACTTGTCCATTTTTGTTGGCTTAACTTTTTTAGATGTTGAACCCTTCTCCTTGGGGCTCCTAGCTCTCTTCTTCTTCTCCTTACCACTGTGCCAATCCTCATCAGAATCTTCTTTTGAAGGTACATCCTGAACATAATCTTCATCATCATCAATATAAATCCAAGGACCTGCATTTCGCCTCTTATTCTTCTGCTGTCCAGCATGCCAACCATTTTCCCCTTGAGGAACAACAAACATGTTTGAAATGGGCGTCCAAGTCGGGGCCATTGACTTAATTCTATCAAAATATGACGTTGAAACCCCTAATGGGAAGAGAGCCCAAGAACAAAAGTAAGCTTCTTTACCCTCAGCTGCCGATGGTGGGGTCGAAACCTCAACAGCATGAAATGCCCTCTTACAGTTTTGGCACCGAAGTGTACATTCAGCATAACCCCCTGGATATTCATACATATTATAGCAATATGGGCATCCAGTCCAAAAACTAGATACATCATTTTGTGGGTTACCATCATTGTCTCCACTTTTTTCTCCTGCTACATGTCTTCCCTGTTGCCCCAGCTCCTGAAACTTTCCATTTTCTCCTGTTACATGTGATTCAGACAAAGGCTTCACTGACTGTGTTTGTGGTTGTGATTTTCGCTTAGGCTGTGATCTTGCCTGTGGCTTTGACTTTGCCTGAGACTGTGATTTCGACCGCAGCTGTGATTCAGGCTGTGATTGTGGTTGTGATTGCGGCTGTGGCTGTGATTGCGGCTGTGGCAGTGGCAGAGACTGTGATTGCGGCTCCACCTGTGATTGCAGCTGTGGCAGTGGCTGTGATTGCACCTGTGGCTCTGATTGTGTTTCTGTCTGATATTGTACAGGTTGTTGCAGCTTCTCAGACCCCGGCAACGGTCGATGTGGCTTAGGTGAAGGTGCTTGCACCACAGGATTCAACATAGGCTGTGGTGCGAGAGGTTGTGCCTTAGGTAAAGATGGTTCTGGTCGAGGAAGAGTTTGTTGCTGCTGAGGTGGAGGTGGAGGTGGAGGTGGAGAATGAGACAGAGGCTGTTGAAGTTGAGGCCGCACTGACAGTGGTTGTTGCTTAGACTGATGCCAAGGTATAGGCTGTTGTTCTTGAGGTTGAGGCTCAAGCTTAGGCACAGGTAGCTGAGTTTTAGGTGGAGGCGTAGGCATAGGCTGGCGCAAAGTGTTTTGTGGTGGGGGCGTAGGCTGACGCAAATCATTTTGTGGTGGGGGTGTAGGCTGACGCAAAGCGTTTTGCAGTGGGGGTGTAGGCTGACGCAAAGGCTTTTGTGGTGGAGGTGTCGGCTGATGCAAAGATTTTTGTGGTTCAAATTCAGCACGAGCCGATAGCTGTTGCGGCTGAGAATGATGCCAAGGCAAATTCTGTTGTGCTACAGGCTGATACAGGTTTGATTGAGGAAGAGGTTGTTGCTGATGAGTAGGGGGAGACTTAGGCAAAAGCAACTGGGTTTGCGGCTGGTGGGACTGAGGTGGGGGTGTAAGCTGACGTGAAGGTTGGTGTGCTGGGGGTGGGGGCGTAGGCTGATGCAAAAGCTTTTGTTGTTGAGCACTAGCTGTTGGTTGTTGCGGCTGGGAATGATGCCAAGGTAAAGGTTGTTGTATTGGAGGTTGGTGCTTAGTCCAAGATGGTTCCGGTTGTGCTTGAGGTGGAGGTGTAGGCTGACGAAAAGGCGTTTGTTGTTGAGGAGCAGATGGTTGTTGTGGCTGAGAATGATGCCAAGGTAAAGGCTGTTGCTGCTGATGCTGAGGCCAATGATGCTCCGGTTGTTGAGGTGGAGGTGGAGGCGAACGCTGAGGTAACAGCTGTTGTGGCTGACTTTGCCAAGGTAAAGGCTGATGTTGTTGCTGAGACCAATGTACATTCTGTTCTGGCTGAACCTGAGACCAATGTACACCCTGTTGCTGAACCTGCTGATTCTGACTCTGAGACCAATGTAAACCCTGTTGTTGCCCCTGCACCTGTATCTGTTGCCCCTGATTCGACCAATGTAAACCCTGTTGTTGCCCCTCATTCATATACTCCACTCGTTGATTCGGAAACAGCTGTTGCTCACCAAACGGTTGCAAAAACTGCTGTTGCTGCTGCTGCTGCAACTGCTCGCTATGCTCCTGTATAAAACTATAATGAGTACTACCATTATGCTGTTGCTGTTGCTGTTGCGGTCCCGTCCCTCCCTGCTGTTGTATAAAATTATACCCGGTAAAATTACTAATGCTACTTGCACCACCACTACTAGTACTATTACCATTACCATTACCAATCAAAGCATCAAACTCAAATTTACGAGGCGGGTTGGATAAAACCAACCACGCCTCATTAACTAAATTATAAGCATGGTCCGAAAACGGGAACCTATTCCTACTCGGATTCAACAACACACAAAGTCTCCGAAACTGACTAATAATCTCAGAATCAACACAATTACTCTCAACTTGCAATATACCATACCAGTCTAGTTGCTGTTCATGGCTCAACCTCTTTTCTCCAGCGATTAGTGTGTCCGCTATAGCCATGATTTGCTCCGCTTGCTCCATTCTCGGGTCGGATTCTCGGGCCCGGGTCGCGTACACTTTGCATTTCGGGTAGTCACGGTTCCCGAGGAACTTCTCGGCCATGGATATGCACCGGAGAGCTTCATTTCCGGCGTTGTAATTGAATGGTTGCATTATTTGGGGGACAATTACAGATGGGGAGAGGGGCGGCTGTGTGTATGTGTGTAGTTTAGTGTGGGGTGACTGTGCGTTGACCCTTGATTTCGGATTGGACGGCTGAGATTCAATGTGAGTTTCTCTCCGTGTGTTATGTATGTATTTTTATTGGATTCGGGTTTGAGATTAGTATTGAAAACATGTACAACATGTTGCTTATTTGTGTTTTGAATTTTTTTTTATAGGATTTGACCTTCATGATCCCAAAATATTCATCATCAACTTTTTTTTTTTTTTTTACATAAATTGTTATCATACCCAATTCATACGTTTGGGTGACAAGCAATTGTCTTACCTATTTATTCGTTATAATTTTCACCAAACTTAGGGTCACGTTATTTATCCGTTCTTTTTACCAAATTTTTAAAGACTTTTCCTATTCATAAGGAAAGAGAACCTTAATAAAATCTAAATCAAATTGAAGCTTATACCCTAAGGAACATATATAGCTCATATCAACAAACAACCAACAAGTCGTTGAAAAATTCAAGATCACCAATATCAAATTGAAGCTTACACCCTATGGAACATATATAGCTTATATCAACAAACAACCAACGAGTCGTTGGAAAATTCAGAGTCGGTGACAGAGCCACCATTTTTCGACAATCTCGATTCCGTACATGAAAAACCATAAAAAAAAAAATATGTACATGCTTGAAATAATTGAATTTGATTGCCGGAAAAACGAGGTCATCGGAAAGTTATAGTTTTGACCGGAAAATGATTTCAGGACTATTTTTGTTATGGTTTGTTTTGAAATCGAGTTGTTGTGGACACAAAATCTCATTAAAAAATAAGCTTAATTTGCAGGATTAGGTGGTGACCGGAATGTCGCCGGATTCTAGAAAATTTCGGTCAATTCTTCAGTTTTACGGCCACATTAATGTGAATTAGGTGTTTTGATCTTCAAAACCCTAATTTCACATTTAAAAACTGTTTTTGAATTTTTATTTTATTTTCTAAAAAATTAAAAATCATTTTTATTTATTTAATTAATTATTTTAATTATTTAATTAATTTAATTAATTAATTTTGAATAATTATTTTAATTTTAAATATTAAATTTAATTATTTTAATTTATTTTATATAATAATTCGATTAATTAATTTTAGTTGATCAATTTTATTATTTAATTATTATTTAAATAAATTAATTTTAATTGGATTTAATTATTTTGAAAAATGATTTATTTAAATTTGATTAATAAATAATCAATTTGAATAATCAATTAATTTATTTATTAATTGATTTATTCTTATTAATTAAATATTAATTGATTTGTTTATCGGTTTTCTAACCATTACTGGCGTGCCACTTGCCCGCATCTCTTTCTTTTCTTTCTCAGTTAATCATCTCTTGCAGGTCCTGGCATTATGCCCATAACATTCACATTTTCTACATTTCATTGTCTTCGACCTCTTTGCTTTTTTATCCTCCCCATCTTCCATCCTCATGTTTCTATTAGGTCTTCCAACCCCTCTTTTCATTTTTGGTGAACTTATAACAGAGAGATTTTCTAACTTGACCATTGATCTTTATCAGGAACCAGACTTATGGTAAATCTATAAGTTTGCTTATAGGTCCTGACATGATACTAAGAGCTGACTACCTTTTGTGGATCAATTTTGGCATGAATCATAGCCCTAATGGCATGTCTACAAGGGATTCCAGATATTTGTCAAGCCCCACAACAACATATCTTGTTATTCAATGACAAAGGAAATTGAGACTTACCTTCGTGTATCTCATATTCCCCTGGTTTATACATGAAAGCTTTGCAACTGATAATATCTTTGCTAATAATTTTCACTAACTTGACAATTTTTGGACACGAATCGTCATCATTCCAGTTCAGTGCTGCTTGATATCGTGTTGCCATCCTCACCATAGACACTTTCATGATTCCTATTAATATAAGATGTATTAAATTGAAGTCAAACATTTGTAATTGAGAAACATAATTTAGATATAAAATGATTTAGTTACTTTCAAGTAATGTCAAAATTGGTCTGCATCTGTCAATTCCAAGGGTAGCATTGAAACTCTCCACAAAATTGGAAGTGTTTGAGTCATTGCACACATTAGGATCAAATTTGTACTTGCTCCAAGTTGAAGGATCGCCTAATTGTGCAAACCATTGCATGACTCTATTACCTCCTTCCTTTTGTAGTCTCTCCGTTGCCTTTCTAAAAGTGAATTGAGATGTAGCATTGCAAATTCTCCAAAATAAGATCTACATAAGGGGACCAGGAAATTGTTTCTTAAAATTTCTGCTAAGATGTCTACAACAGTACCTCCTTTTAGCAGTTGGCCGGACATTTTCTAGAACAAGGTCAATTCCCTAAAACAAAACATTAACAAAGCATCAATAAAAAAGCATTAGAAACTAACATTAACAAGAACAATAATGATGTAAAGCATACTTTTTGTCAATCTGAGATGATTGTCCAATCTTTTCTGCTAGACTCTTTTACAATATTGTAGAGGTTTCACAATAAAAAAGACAAATTCTCCTTATATTCAACACCAACTACTGCATAGGCTAGAGGAAAATTTTCATTATTTCCATCTAAAGTTACTGCTGACAACAAGATACCTCCATAGTTCCCCTTCAAATGTGTGTCATCGACCCCTATTAGAGGTCTACAACCTCCCAAAAAGCCCTTCCACATAGCAGCAAAAGAAATGAAAAATATGTTAAAGAGCAATTGTTTAGGGATACTTTCAGTTTCCAGAAAAGAACAATGAGCCCTTAAATTTGGATTTGTCTCACATATTACCTTGACATATGCAGGCAATTGAGCATACGATTCATCATGCCCCCCAAAAAGCTTTTCAATGACATATTTCTTCATCGTATACAATGAAGACTGTTTCATGTAAACTCCATATCTTTGAAATAAGAGCTCATCTAACGACTTCCCAAGAATATCAGGATTTGCTCTTATGTCTTCCATTAGTTTGGATACGGCCCACTTAACATTACAAATGGGGTTGTAAGTCTCTAAGCCCCTGCAGTTATGTTTATTTGGTTCAATCTTTTTGATGGCCCAAGTAACACCATCAATTAGCCTGCTAGCAAGAACAATGATAGCAAATCCTCCTTGTATGCAATAATCCTTCAAAACACTCTTCAGGTGGCTCTTGTCCATAAATATCATCCAAGGACTTAAATCAATCTTCCCAAACTCCTTACTGTCATACATTTCTCCATTGCTGTATAACCTCTGATAATAGTCATCATCATTTTCATCGTCGATGAAATCATGCTATTTATCAGGCTTTCAACTATCTTTGACTTTGGGCATTGTCTTCACATCTTCAAACTAATCATCTTCAAGGACATATTTATGCCATATATTTTCATCATCTTCGTTGTTATCATCATATTCACTGTCAGCATTACTTTCACTGTTAGCATCATCACCAAATTCTACTTTTCTTTTAACATTTTTTCTCTTTCTACTATATTCCACCAATTTCACTTCAGTAGCTGTAACAGTTTCCACATTTTCTGAATAGTTTTCCACATTTTCTGACCCATTCACTTCACTATCAGTAATCTCACTCCTCACTTTTTTAAAACCTGTGTACAATCCCTTCATTTTAGCTGTTGTCTTTGGAATTTTTTTGTTGAATAAAGATTGGTCTAGAATTGATGATGTAAGAATTATAGAAGCATTTTGAGAAGTTTCAGCAGTTATTTTAGGTGAAAATCTGGGGCTCATCCTAACTATTAAACTCTGAAAAGCTATTTTAGGTTATATGGATGGTGGTAGGTTTATAGCAACTGATTTGGGTTTTGGTTACTGTTTTTTGGTACTTTTTTGGAATTCTTGCTGTTTGTTTTCGCAAGCTCATCAACTTCAATGGCATTAAGCATTGAGTTATCCCCTTCTTGATCAAGTGAGACATGATCACTGTCAATTCCCCCTTACTTTTACATTCAGATGTCCTCCTTAAATTTAATACCAGCTTATATAGATTATCAGGCTTAATAGAAGTACCAACCCATACAAAAATCAAATCTTTGAAAACAAATCTATCTAATATCTACATTAGATCAATATCTTTCAAGAGGCTATGATGTTTCATTCTATATACATAGCTAAAGGTCAGAAAATGATCATCCATCTTTCAACCCAATTTTTTAACCTCATCTTCATAATCCGCAATAATATCCAACAAAGTACACTTATCAACGTCCACCCTAATACTAACATCTTTACCCCTCCACATAAATCTCAAAATCTTATGATTATCACCAATTTCTGCGAATAAAAATGAAACTAACTCACAAGAACATACATATATAGATTCACCATAATATTACAAATAAGGTTATACATATACATGCATGCATAACAAACAGTGGAATATGTGATATATATATATATATATATATATATATATATGAGTAATAGATATATAAATACCTGTAATCGAGATTAAAAATGAAGAAAATGATTAGTAGATGATGTATTGAAGTTGTTCACTTCTTGATCTTCGATTGAAATCTTTGATTCCCCATTCTTCCTTAGTTGCTAAAACCCTATTTTTTTGTGTTTTATCACTAATTGACCTGACCCGATACAAGAGTCATGGTTTTATGTATTTTAAGTATATTTTACCTTTTAAAATATTAAAATATATATTTACTTGATGTTTGTTTAACATTTCATTAACATAATGTTATTTTCAATGATAAATCATATATTAAAAGGTATCACTAATAAGTCAAAAATATTGAGAGACACTGTTTGAAAAAATCAAAATCAAAAGGGTACTATTAAGAATATTACTGGATCAACATTTTTTCATTCCTCTCTTTCAATCGATCATGCCTAGAAAAGTAAAGAAGTAATACCAATCATTTTATAAATAATTTTAATGAATTATAAATAATAATTTAGTTATAAAATATATAATTTTTTAAAATTCTATTATTTACTGTATTTTGCTTTTAACGATTAAATATAAATTATACTTGTACGACCCTCATCTATCTCAATAATATAATTTGATTCATTCATAACTAACAAACTACAGGTGGTCGTCTCCGTCTTCTCCACCACCGACGCCCCCCAATTATTTTCAATCGGTACGATTTATACATACACCAATCTCTCTACACACACACCGATCCTTGTGCTCACCGATTTTGTTTCAATTGAATCAATTAACATCACATACATGTATATATATATATATATGTGTGTGTGTGTGTGTAACATCGATTTATGTGTGTTTCGATTGTAATTAGGTTAACAAGATGTGTTTTTTGTTAGTTTGAATTGTATTTAGATCGTTTGTTTTTGTGTTTATCGATTTTCGGTGCTTTAATTTTGGTTGTTAGGGTTTTGTTTTGATTTATTGGAATTTTTTGTGTTTGTTCTATATTGGATTGGAATGATGATGTTGTGATTGTGTTTTGTATAATTGATATTTGATTTCGGGATCCAAGAAGAATGATTTTACTAAAAAAGGAGGTGATTTCGGGTTTCGGATGCATCGATATGAAACTATGACGATGAGTGGATAAATGTAAATGTATAGGAATGAAATTATTAAAGCTGGGATGTAAGAATTATTTATTGAAATTTGATCAGAGTAAATATAAAAGCATAGATGAATAAATTTTAGTCCACGAAGCATTTTGTGTTGTATTGGGTTGATCAGGTTCTGTTGTGTTATTTTCGGGTTTTGCCTATGTCATCGTGTTGGTAATTGAGTTGGGTTTTTTTTGGGGGGGGGGGTGTTGGACTGTTACCCTACATAGTATGGTTGTTGATAAATTTAATAGTAGTACTATATGGTAGTGTTTTACCTTGTTATTCGTGTCTGGTTGTTAATTGCTAATCACCCTGGAGTTTGAATTGAGGAGGTTAGTTTTCTTATGTTCAACGCAGCTGGGAAAATTTAATGACTGCATGATGGTCTAATTATTTATAGCCATTCTGCAAGCTTGTTGATTAGTATTGGTTTTTTTGGGATTCTGCGAGTAAATATCTGATGTTTGTTATAATAGCTATAATAAAATATGCCACTTCTCTGCTAGAATAGATTGTAAGCTTACTTGTCAAGCAGTGAATCTTTTAAACAGCTAAAAGAATATCGCTTGTTGCCACATGGAGAAAGGGAAATCCTCAGCATTATTTGTGAACGATGGATCATTTATGGAGAGGTTTAAACAGCTTCAAGAGGAAAATGGAAAAGGTGCCACAAAATCTACCCCAACTGCTTCAAGGGTTCCGATTCCAAAGCATGTTATAAGTAAGACTGGATCAGTTTCTAAAGTAAATGACTCTCGGAAACCCAGTACAAATGCCTCAGGTGGAAAACTTGCATTTAGTTTAAAACAGAAGTCAAAGCTTGTGGCACCCCCTGTTAAGTTAGATGAAGATGAGGAGGAGGAAAGGGATGATGGATACTCGTCAGGTAACGGATCAACAAAAAGGCAGAAAGTTGGCCAGTCTGATGCTCCTGTGCAGGCAACAAAACGGGTCGATGTTGGTAATTACTTCTTATATACTTTATTTCATCTAATAATTGACTTGGGGGATGATCGTGGTAGATATATGGTTCATGATGAAACTATGTAATTCAGATGTAATGATACATGATGCCTTGCAATTATTCTTGGTGCGGACATATATGCACCTGATGGCTATAAAACTTTGATTTAGTAGACGGGTTCATTTCGTAAGTTGTTCAAACTTTGTTTGGTCTATTCTTTGGTGAACTCGATCAATTTTAGAAAGCATTGAACATTCTTTTTTTAATTTAGGAAGTGTCGGTATACTACCAGTCCCTTTAATTTCGTATGGGTTCTCCATCGTATCAGTCCCTCTTTTTTGGTTTTTCTTGGTCTCCTACCATGGTTTACAACTTTACATCAGTCTATCTAGTCGAAAGTGAGGTACGTGGATGTATATATGTATCCTCGTACAGGACAAGGGACATATTTATCATAGTCCCTTGTTTTTTTCAAACAATCTTAGAAAAAATATTAAATATACTTCACGGAGTACTATGGATTAATCAGTGGGGGATTCAATTTTTATGGCCTGAGAAGAATTCGTATGTTATAGTGCTGTTTGTTTTTCAATTTTACTGGAAGTTGTCCTGGAAGTAACAACCTCTATAATATGTTCCCTTCCTCGCTACCTAGATGAACTGATGGACTTCTTTACTCTTGAACTGGAGGAGTAAGAATACAGAAGCATTTTTGAATTATTCATATCAGATATATGCAGCTTAAATATTAAGTGTTTTACATGCGGTGGTGGAAAGAGATTTTCAGTGACAGATTTGCAAAATGTTGGACGCCTGCTACAAGAGTAATTTGCATATTTTGTTCATGTTCTAGGTATTAATCAGTTCTTTAAGTGACATGCAGTACCACCATCACCAAGTGATCCTACAGTGAAGAAGGTCGCAGACAAGTTAGCCAGTTTTGTGGCAAAAAATGGAAGGCAGTTTGAACATGTCACACGTCAAAAAAATCCGGGTGACACCCCTTTTAAGTAAGCACTTAATATGTTAACGAGCATTCTTTATTGTAATTCCTTGTAGCTTTTCTTTTTCTGCTTGTATGGCTAGACTTATTCATGTTTATCCCTCCCTCTTTACGCCCATGTTTGCGGATTTATTTGTGAGATTAGCTGAGATAGATATCGATATCAGTTACAGACTTGTTATATATATATGTAGAACATTGATGAGCATTTGGTGGGGCTTGGTGATCCAACGGTGCAATCAATGTTGTCATACTTGTTCTTACTGTAGTAGTATTATGTTCTTTTGCAGTAATAGAGTCTCCATATTATATAACCCTGCACAGTATTGGTTCCAGTGAAAATATACCATTAAAATCAAACTATATATCTGAACACACTGAAATTTGCAAATTTGAGCAGACTCAAATTGAGTTTAGACATATAACTATAATATAATTTAGTTAAAATTTTGAATAAATATAAAATAACTAATACAGTATTGACTAATTATTTACTTTTAAATAATTTCTTTGAGTGAAAATTCTGAATAAACATTTTTCATGTTTTTAAAAGTATATGCTATTTTATTAAGTTGAATAAATTGTATATATATATATATATATATATATATATGTATGTATGTATGCATGCATGTAAGCAAAATATTAAATTATTGTTCTTTATGAATAATTATTGTCATGTGTAGTGTGATGTGAATGGGTCACAGGGATGCAGTTGTGAATTTCATCTGTTCAAAGTTCTATATAGAACTATCATCAAACACCATTTTCTATTTAACAACAGCTCTATACAGAGGCACTATGCATTTCGGTGCACTTAAAGTTTCAGTTTTATCAAATAGCACCTTATTCTAATTTAATCTCAGATTATCTAGTGTATATAATATCCTCACTCTCAGATTCTCGCATCCTTTTTACTTGTTTGCTCTAAAATCTTCTTAAATAGTTCAAATTTTCCTCTCCGTGCATTGTTCGGTAACATGTAAAATGTATAATAAGTGCTGTAATTTCCTATAGTTATTGTCATTGAAGTCTTGATATTTTGCAACTTATGCTGCTATCAAATTAGACAAGAGGGACTAGTTGAATCGACAAGCATTCAATCGTCTTTTCTCATCATGTAAACACTTTCAGATACGTATTGATAAGCTCAGACGTATGAGTCTGTAAACACTCAGGATTTCTACCTTGTTTGTATCAAATAGTGGCAGTGTTATCAAAAGCGGGTTCAATCATGCGCGCGCTTTTCTGCACATCTAGGGGATTAAGCGAGATGCGAAATGCGGAAAAAAACGTGCTTTTGTATTGACAGTTGACTGGGTCATTGAATAGCTTGACTGGGTCATTGACTAAGTTGTTTAAATAGATATGGATCATAAAAAAATGCTAAAACAATTCTCAGCAGCCTTCAAAGCATACTAGTGATACCCTAAAACTGCTTCAAAGTGATTGATTCAGAGCCATTTCTTTCACGAATAATAATCTCATCTTTTAATTCTTACATATACATACATATATACACACACACATATCTCATTTTCTAGTTCTTGTATATACGTACATATATACATACATATACGTATATATATCTCATCTTCTTTCTTCTATCAACTGATACATCTTAAAATCGATTCAAAACTCCTTTCTTTCTTCTTTCACTGATTTTGGGCTCTTGCTTTGATTTCAGAAAGATGAGTGATAAAGAAGATGATTAGTGGCCACTAACTTTGCATTTCCTTTCTACTTTGCCTTTATATTATTCTAGACTTCGAATTTATGTGATGAACTTGATTGATTTATCATTTATGATAATTTACTTTTGCTTATAAATGTCTTATTATCTATAAGTATATATTGTGTTACAGTATATACATCCTCTATATGTATATTTAAATGTCTTCGATGAATCCGCGCGTTTCGCATTGCGCTTATGCTCCAAGAGGCCTTTGCGCTTCGGTGCGCATATCGCATTAAATAAAACTGAATAGTGGTGTTACTAGCAAAATAAAAGCCACAGCTATCTAGTATCTAGCATTTTATGCATCACAGTTATTATGTACAGCAGGTGCTTTTCTTAATATTAGTTGCTCATTTTATATGCAGGTTTTTATTTGATGAAAGCTGTGCTGACTACAAATACTATGAGTATCGGCTTGGTGTTGAGGAGAAAGCTTTGTCGCAGTCTGCAGAATCGCGAACTTCACGAAGTGGTCTGTGCAACAGATTATATATTCATTTATTTATTTTACATCATACAGGATGTGTACAGTTAAATTTGGTGGAAGCATTATTTCATTCCTATAGTAATCAAATGTGCTATTTTGGTTTGGCTTCATTTTTCTAGTGGTGCACTTTCCTCCATGTTTGTTAATTTGATTGGTTCTGATTAGGTTTTGTAGACAGAGCTCTAATTTCTTGTTGTAAAATTATATCATGTTAACATGTGCGAACCTTATGATGCAGGTTATGCTAGCCCTGCAACTCCTAATACCACAATACCTCAGAAATCACATCAGCAGCAATTGAATTATCAAATTCCTGCATCTGCTTTATATGAAGCTCCTGAGACTGATCCTACCGGACGATCTGGCTATGGTAGGGTGCTAACATTTTCTTTTTTGTTATTTTATTTGGTAAACTACTGATAATTTAGCGTTAGATATCATATAATAAAATTTCAAGCCTTGCACAAATAAACTTGCTGGCCCTAATGTTGGATTTAAGTCGTTTTATGTGATATTTTATATTCACTTGTAATAATTTTGACTTGGCATGAAACCCTAGCATGATATTTATGTGAAAATGAGAATAAAATAGTTTGACTGTTTAACATAAATAGCATTATCACTGAAAAATAAATATGAAGTGCGTGATGTACTAATACAAATATGTATGTACAATTATTCAGTTCTGATGGGTCTCTGGCTGTAGGTGAATCTACTGCTCCAACATCTGCCGATCCCATTGCAATGATGGAGTTTTACATGAAGAAGGCCGCTCAGGAAGAGAAGAAGAGACAGCCTAAGCAGTCAAAAGATGAGATGCCTCCACCTGCATCACTTCAAGGTTTCTTTCTAATCCTTTTTTTTTGTTCTATTCTGTAGAATATGATTGTATATGCTGGTATACCTCCTATAGAGGTTATTCATTGTGTTGCTACTTCATACAAATCCACCTTGTATCATATGGTGTAACAATTGTAGGCCCTGACAAAAGAGGACATCACATGGGTGATTATATCCCCCTTGAAGAGCTCAATAAGTTCATGTCTAGTTGTAATGATGTTGTTGCACAGAAGGCAGCCCAAGAGGCCGCAGACAGAGCAAAAATCCAGGCTGATAATATAGGACATAAACTTTTGTCTAAAATGGGCTGGAAACAAGGTGTGTTTATATCTCATCCTTGTATTTTACTTTTTTTCTTATCTCGTAATCTTTATTGCTGATGCTCTTACCCACTTCACGAAACCTTAAGGTATACGTAGAGGGATGTAATTGGATCTTATATCCATCATTGAAACACCTCCCCACCCCCCAAAACCAGTCACGCCATCACTAGGATCCTGTCTTTTGGAATGTTGTTATTCAATCTGTCCAATTTGATATTATATTTTCATGGAGACACTTTGGGAGTACCAGAGTTGTACTCCATACATCGAGTATCATCTTAAGTTACCAACTTCTAAAACCTTATGGTATTGAACTATTGATATTGGGACTTAATTTAATCATATATCTAATATCTTTAACATTTTCTAATAAACTAGATTGTTTTGTCAATTTCACTATCTTGTCAACAATCATACTGATGTGTTTCCTAATGCATCAAGTCAAAAATAAATTCCTTTCCAAACGGTTATGCAAGGATTTGTACAGATTGGTCCGGTTCACTTGGTTTTCCATTTTCGTGTTAACTAAATTATTTTAATTACACAAGCAAATCAACTTTAGGTATAGTTCTTTAGCAAATAAAGTAGTAAATAAACGATGATAAGAATAAATCTAGGTGTAGTATGCTCTTCAAATGAAATGGAGAAGACTGCTCTAACTTTCAATTGGAAAATTTTGAGTAATGCAGTTTCTAGTTGCATCAAATCCTTCCATTAACTACTACATTTATGAATTTCATACTGTTCAGTTAGTAAGATGGAGCATTTTCCTCTTACCTGACCTAGGGAATGCCCTAGTTGATGTTTTTTTTGTTTTGATAAAATTATTACTTGGTAAAAAAAAATCCTTCGTTCGATGTGATTATATGCTGCATCATAAACCTAGTATATTGATCTACCTCTGGATCTTGGGTATTCGGCAAGACGGCAACCATACAAATGTGTGAGTGGGACAGTATAGTTTACGCAAGGCATAAACCATCTAGACTAAAGTGATGAGCCACATGGTTGACTTGTACCTGTTGGGTAAGCTAATGGTATTTGTACAATCTAGTTAAAAATTTGTAGTATGTACTTTGTTTTGAGGATAGATGTACAGGACCGGTTCAAGTAACTTATTTCAACAAATGTTTGTAACTAAGCTCTGACCGAGTCTGAATGTGTATTTACTTCTCATGAATGGTGCGAGGTTATGGCTACAATTAGAGGGTTCAGAGAAGGCTAGTTAGCTAGAATATCATCACGGGGATAACGTTCGTATGGAGTAGATTCGAGATCCTTGGAATATCCCAAATGGACCATGCTACTTTCTTGTACTATGATTTCGCACGATCTTTATTGGATGATAGCTCTGATAATTTGTTATTTCATTTTTCACTATGAAGGTGAGGGTCTGGGCAGTTCTAGAAGTGGTATAGCGGATCCAATTTCAGCAGGCAATGTAAAAATCGACAACTTAGGAGTTGGAGCTACTAAGCCTGGGGAAGTGAAGCCGGACGATGATATATATGAGCAGTATAAGAAGCGAATGATGCTTGGTTACCGTTACAGACCAAACCCAATGGTATATATATTTTCCCTTCAGTTTATTAGTATTTGTATATATTTTTTCACGCGGCTGATTTGATGGGATGGATATATATATATAGAGTTCCTAACATCTCTTTTTTGATTGATCTTTTCAGGGTAACCCCCGAAAGGCATACTACTGAATTAAAGTGTAAAACCTACCTCAGCTGGGGTTCGCTACAAAATAATTTTAAAGTTTGATCTTGTTGTACCAGATCAACTGAATGTTGTGTTTCATTTAAGATTGATTTTTAATTTTATGCAAAATTGGCATATACATCAACTTTTCTCAAATTCTTTCAATGTACTCCCAGTTTTTTCTCCCGTTTCTGAAGTTATTAAATTAATAACTTGGCATCTTATCTAGTGATATATTCTGTTATTACTGGATTGGATATAATTCGTTCCTCGAAAGAGTGCTGCATGGGAATTTTGTCTGTGTTGTAGTTGGCGCTTGAGCATCGTTTTCAGAAACCGGTAAAATTGGCCAAGCTGAAAATTTAGTTTGTTTTGTTAAGTTTCAGTTTGGAATATTAGGAAATAAAAAATTAATGGTTTGGTTTTTGTTTGGACCTGCACCGGTCTAAAACATAATTATTAATTAAATATAAATATGTATATATTTGTTCGACTTATTGTTATATGTCCCAATTCAATTATACTAATTTGTATATAATTTTTTGTATGTAAAAATAAAGTTTTCACTAAATTTGCAAATCACTAATGATTACATCTTGAATCTCAGATGAGAACACATGATCAGCGGGATGATAAGAGGCTCATGCAAAAGCATAAGCAACTTTATTTGCAGATCATCTAACAAACACTAAAGAACACAACCCAACTCACTAAATAGAGTTTTACAATCTTCAGTAACCAACATTCTTCGTTTATCTCCATCCAACTGCCGCAACATCTGATTTAATCATGATACTAAACAATGTAATATAAATTTATTATACTTAAAATGTAAATATCCTCATTTTCTTAATTTTTATTTTCAGGGCTCCTAAAGTTAAGTCCTAGGCTACTACTAAGCTATGTATCAGAAAATTCTTCAATATTAATTCCTTTTAGAAACAATATAATTGCTCGTTTGCTAAAGTAGTAGAACGAGCTAATAGCAAACGCAAAGCTAGTAGCCAGCCGCTGTCATCTCTTCCTCTATAGCACAGCTTCCGAATATCACAAAGCTGCTGTCCTATAGAGAGAGGAGCTTCCACACTCCCTAAGTCAAAGGAGCTACTGAAACAACTACTAATGGAGTAGCCTTTGACTTATGTGTTAAATTTTGGTTTCCAAACTAGTAGTCTCTTACTTAAGACTGGTAACCTCTCTCTCTCTCTCCTTTCTTTCTCTCTTAATTTCGTATGTCTCTTAAGTTTTAAAATCTAACCTCATCTCCACTAAAATGATAAATAAGTTTAATCTATACAAATTAATTTTATGATTAAGTAATTCTACAAGTACAAAATTATTTCTCAAATTCAGGTTCTAAATGACATGACACTGATATGTCATTATAAAATGTTTTAATTAGTGAGTTTTATGTGAATGCGGGAGGTTCCATTATTATTAATTAAATTAGAGATAATCAAAATATAACACGTGATATTTGATAAATGTTTTGAGAATAAATTTGAATCACGTAACATTACTATTTATGATTTGATAGTCTGTTTTATTAGTGATGAATCTGGTGCTTGCTGCTTGCGTATGATATCGGCTTATAATTGAAATCAGTTTTGGCTGGTTCAGTTTTGATATTAAAAATTTATTGTTGATTATGATAGGCCGAAATGAAAAAACTGAAAATTTTAGTTTGGTTCAATAAAGATTTTATCATCCAAAATTAGTTATATTGGTCCAAATCGGCCGATAGTTTAGGATTGTTTTTTTTAGCAGTTTCCTTGATTGACAACCTGAGGTTTCCTTGATTGACAACTATATTTTTTTATGATATATCATTGTATATTGTATATTACTTCATCCTTCCGTCTCCATTTACAGGTTTATTTTGAAAAAATTATACATATTAAAAAAAGTTAGTTAAATAATTTTTTTTTATAAATATTCCTAATTATTGT
Source organism: Oenanthe sinensis (assembly GCA_028671895.1). Taxonomy (NCBI): domain Eukaryota; kingdom Viridiplantae; phylum Streptophyta; class Magnoliopsida; order Apiales; family Apiaceae; genus Oenanthe; species Oenanthe sinensis. Next base: position 11,649,381 of record CM053814.1, read on the forward strand.
TTTAAAAAATGAAAATTTAATCAAATTTAAATAATTCAAATCTTGAAAATAATAAATATATAGATTAGTTTTGAAAGATGACCCTTAAATTTGTTTTGAAAATAAAAATACATATATTTAGTGATAAAATTTATTTTAAAAAATGGACAGGTAAAAAGGATACTATATATTGTGAAATGAGAAATGTGGATTCTCGATTGTGAGTACTGAGCCTTGAACATTTCAAAAGTCGTAAGCTTAGCCATATTTTTTGGCAATATCACATCGAAATCAAGTAACATCAAATAAAAAGACAATGTTAAGTTATAGAAAGGAAAGAATAAAATTTAACACTTTGATTAATTTAGCATCCTACATGTCCCTAACCTGTGTTGAAAATAAGAAAAGATGGATTGTAAATTATTTTTCGTATAATGACATGAAGAAAAAGAAAGGAATATTTGTTTTTTGGTGGCCAATAAACACTAGTGCAAGGGAAGCTAGCTTATAACACGCAATGAATCTTACAAACTAATTTACAAGTAGGATTTATAACAAAATTTGTTGATTAGCCATGAGCGTACCCTGGTCCTCTCCAAATACAATAATGCATCCGCAGATGCACTCTGCTGTGGCTGTAATGATCCAGTTTTAATCAACAACTATGTGTATCATTGTATTCATCAATCAACCACTACTAGCCAGGATTCTCCTTGTGATTATTTGTAGTTTGCTGCAAATGTACATCGATGGAGCGTCAACTCAATCATCCATCGCATAATCATGCGTTACTGCCTCTGAAATCAATACTGCCTATATGTACCCCTGTTTGAACTTGGATTCAGATTTGACGAAGAAAATGATACAGAGGAAGATGTGGAAGGATCTAATTTGATGCATTTGCCTGTATCTGAGAATGAACCTCACTTGTTGTACCAGCTGATCCAACAATTTACAAACAAGTTTAGTATTTCAACTGATGAGAAATCAGGAGAAGCTGCAGATCGAATCAGTCAGTGTCACAACGGTCATTCGCTCATACTGTTTGATGATTTTGTTAACAACAATGCTGTTAAAACAAAAACTAGTGATAAAAGGATATGCCATGGATGTGTGCAGCCTCTTTTATTGCGGTCTGATCCTTTCTCCACAGTATTTGTGCTGCCGATCTACCAATAGAGATTCAACATGCACCAAATCCAGGAGATGAAGAAGAGGTCACCACATTGACTAGATATCATCATCAAGCTAGTAAGCCATTTCATTTCCCTTTATGCAGTATTTGTCAGAGGTACTGCAACGGAATAGTATATTCAGATGACTCATATGAATATAGGGTCGATATCGTGTGTGCGGCATTGCCTAATAAGATCAAACATGATAGCCATAGGCACACTCTTCAACTGAGTAATACCCCGTCCCGGATTTGTATAGGGGGCGGATGGAAAGGCTTGACTGGCGAGTATTATTCGTGGTCCTACGTATGTAACATTTGTGATTATTCTATTCACATAAGATGTGCACTAAAACTGAGAAAAATGAAGCACAGATGGGACGAACACATCAACTTTTTTTATGTATCCTCCAGTTAAAGGCCATCCACACGATTTTGATTGCGAACTCTGCTGCTCTGGAGACATAAACCCAAACTACTGGTTCTATCATTGTCGCAAATGTGATACTTCATTCCATACTTTCTGCTTCGATCAAAATGAAGATTCAAATATCAAGTATGGTCGAATTTTTAAATATGATGTTCTCCATGAACACGGCCTTGTACTCACCAGAGCTAGACAGAATTTCAAGTGTAACGTGTGTAGTATATACTATCACCATCGACTAGGCCAAGCTTGGTTTAAGTTTCAGGAGACATATCTTAAATGTATAATTGTATATCATGTAAATTTTCATGATATACAATTATACATTAACTCTTGGGGAATTCTTGTACTCATGGGGAATCGAATCTTAATAAATTAATTAAATAGCTAATAATACTTATGAAATTTACACATACATCCGACAACCAAACCACATTAACTCTCTTATTCCAATTATATATATGATACAATATATATTTTTAATTTTAAAAAGAGCATAAGTAATAACATAATTTATGTGGGAAATCACAATTCACAAAAGAAAAAAATATATTCAAATATATGAACCCAATTTCAAGAATGATAACAACTAAAACCAAATAACCAAATAAATATGAATATCAAAATAACATAAACAATCAGTAACAACAAATCGATATAAAAAGAGAATAAAAAAACTTAGTTATCACTGTACCTTTTAACAAATCAACGAAATCAGCTGAGTCATCGGGATCTAGAGAAAACTCAACTGTTCTTGAAGAGAATTTCGTCCTACCTAACTGTGTTGGGATACCGCGAATTCAATTGCAAGATAAAATAACAAAATTCCGGTACAGACTAGTAGAGTGTAACGGCGATCACACCTCAGTTCACCCTACATTACATAATAGTTTTTTAAAACAAAAATGTAAGACAGTGTCAGCTGTAAAATTTGAAACTTAGGGGAGTATATTCAATTCTGATTTTACAGTATTTTTTTGGATTTTAAAATTTTGAGGATATTCAATCAAGATTTTAAATAATACTTTAAAATCTGAGGGTATTCGATCAGGATTTTAAACCGTACTTTGAAATCCAGGAGTATTCAATCAGGATTTTAAACAATACTTTAAAATCCGGGGATATTCAATCTGGATTATTATTAATCTATTAAAATCTATGGATATTCAAAAATAGATTAACACTGATGAATTTTAAAGATTCATGGATTATGTTAAATTTTTCTATGTATTTTTAGTCTTTTACCATTAAATTGATACTCAACTTGCACAGTGCACTAATTACTTTTCTTTGTGTAAAGGAAGAAACTTGTGTTTCATGCTAGGACAAAGCATATACAGTTGAAATATCACTTTACAATAAAGTTGATTAGCAATGATACTTTGTCCTTGAAGAAAATCATTGGTTCAAAGAATCTTGCAAATATGTTGACTAAAGTGGTTACCAATCAAAAGTTGAAGTTTTGCATAGTTTCAACTGGCCTTCAGAATTGATTGATGAGAAGACACTACACTAATTAGAGTTATTGATTGAAGTATTGGGTTTTACTAGATTTACAAGAGTGAAGTGAAGAATTGGTCAGACTCCAAGTGGGAGATTGTTGGGTTTTATGAAGTCTAGCTTTTCAAATTTGAACGAGAATCCGAGTTAGTATAATTTTCAGATTAGTACTGTGATTTGAGTTAGGCCCAGTTTCTTCGCCTATAAATACTCATGTAATTATAAAACCCGAGCACAACACAACTGTGAGATATCAATACAAAGTTAGTGCGATTTGTGGAGTAGGAATTTCCGAACCACGTTAAATCTTGTCTTGTGTGATTGTCTCGTAAAAAATGTGAATTAGAGAAGTTAATCATAATTGATTTAAAATTATAATTTTTATTGAATATAGGATTATAAATATAATTATAAATGAAATCTATTTTTAAATCTATTTTTAAAATAGAATATATTAGAAAAATACCTTTTTATTATGCCAGAGGCTAGAATATAACTTAAGGACCAAATTCAGTTAGGAGTGAAACCCGATCTGACTCGATTTGTAACGCGATTTACTTCATATAAAATTTGAAAATAATCTGAACATGATTTGGTCAACTTGAAAGTGATCCGAAATAATTTATTTTTAAAATTTCATTCATTTTATTTAGATATTTAATTTCATTCAATTTTATATGATTTTAATTTAACATGTTTGTAGTATTTTTTTCCCATGAATTTTTTAGGCCGATTGGTGGTACGCCGGAGTATACTACTCCGGTCATCTTCTTCGTTTGTTCCGGCTTCAGGATGGTTTAGTTATGTGTGTAGATGAAGTATATGTATTACTGGCATCATTAGCTTCACGTTAACATAAGTTTTACTAAGCTTTGATGATGATTTGTGTTTGCTAGACTTGAGTTGCTGGATTGTTTCCCGACTTAGCCGGAAACGGAGTTCGGGTGGGTCTGTCTTGTTGCTATGGTTACTAGTAGATTGTGCAGGAGTCTAGGATCTTGTAGATGCCGATTTTGTTTAGTTTGGTTGAGGGTTGCGAATGCCGGAAAAAAAATTCCGGTCACCGCAGCTAAGGGTGTGCATTGTGCGGTTTGGGGCGGTTCCGGGCATTAACTGTAACCAAACAGTTGACTTCGGTTCGGTTAATTAACATAAACTGTAACCAAACCATTTAAAACAGTTTTTCGGTTTCGGTTAACCAAGAGTCGGTTACGATTTTTTTTCGATTTTTTTTTCTTACTTTATTTTAAGTTTTTATATCATTTCATGTTAGTAGGCAAATTTTATTAATAAACTTAAAAAAAAAATTCTACAATTTATAAATAACTTTATTGATATAAGGACTAAATTTATCAAAAGAACAAATATTTTTATTTCCTCCTTTTTTAATTAAAATAATTTTATTGAAAAAGATGACATTTTTTTATAATAGGTACTCCTACACTCTGTAATGAAATTCTCAATAGATCATACTAAAATTAATATATAATAAAACTGAATATAAACATTATTGATATTTTAGTGTTATTACTTTTTAAATAACATACATTATATACTTAGTATATATAAATTTATATATATATATATATATATATATATAATATTTCGTTCGATTAATTTCGGTGCGATTTTAACATTAAACTGAAACCGAAACCAAACCATTAATTTCAATTTTATTTTTGATTTTTTTCGGGATTTTTCGATTTGGTTTTTTTCGATGTGGTTTTTTAAGGGGGTTTTTCGGTTTTGGTTTTTTCTGCTCACCCCTGACCGCGGTTGATTGTGGCCGAAGTGATGGTTTCTGATGTTGGTTACTTGTGCTATTAACTAGGTTGTGTTGATAAGAAATTAGAGAGTATTTTGGTATGAAAAATCTTTACAAACGAACCTGTTTTGGCCACTACGGAGGTTCATCGGAGTTTGGCAGGAATCCGGACCAGTGGCTAGATTCTGGGCAAAATCCGGTGACCTTTAAACAAAATCTGGTCATCCCTTTGTGCCACGTCATCACTTGCTGACGTGGCGGTGACACGTCGTCATAGTCCTAAAATTAATATTAACATCGGTTAACAGATCGAAATGCAATCACTAATTTATATTAGATAAATCATTATTTTGTACTATAACAATCACTAATTTGTATTATAAGAATCACTAAAATCGTCAGTTTTGTTAAATAAATACAACGTGGCAGCGACTCGTCATTAGAGTCCTAAAATTAATATTAACATCTGTTACCAGATCGAAATTCGATCACTAATTTATACTACCTCCGTCTCACCCAATTGTTTACGTTTCAGAGAGAAGGTCTGGCACGCATTTTAAGGTGCATATAAAATATAGTTCCATAACTTATTTTAATTTTTTTTTCTGAATAAAAATTTAAACATTTCAGGAAAAAAAATTAAAAATAAGTTATTGAACTATACTTTATATGCACCTTAAAATGCGTGCCGGACCTTCTCTCCGAAACGTAAACAATTGGGTGGGACGGAGGGAGTATTAGATAAATCACTAATTTGTACTATAAAAATCATTAATTTATATTATAAGAATCACCAAAATCATTAGTTTTGTTAAATAAATATATAAGGAGATCATTAGAAAAATGAAAGTCGTCATAATGTAGCACATACGGTATGGAAACTGATCCTTGGGAGATGTAGAAAAATATGGTAAAGTTAGATTTGAAAAAAAATTCACCAATTACTGAGAAAAATGAAATTAAAAATGGAGGGAATTATGTGTATTTAATTAGTGTGAGAGTGTATTGGGATGGGTCCTTATGTGACTATCTTTTTACTTTCTATTCTTATTTATTTTCTACTAGAGTAGGACTATATATATATATAATAAATAAATAATTTGTAAATATTAATTTTATTATTTCATTTTACTCAATAGTCACTACTCATTTTGTGAATTAATTTGTCAGCATGTGTTAATGATATTTAAATTGATAAATTTTTTATAAAATTTTAGGTATTTAGAAATTCTAAAATTTTAAAAAATCCAATTCAAAACTCGATAAATTCTGATTTGAATAGTTCAAAAATATTTGAATTTTAATTTAACTTATAATCCGATTCAATCCGATTCGTGAATGTCCCAAGTAAAATATGATAATTACTCCCTCCGTCACTAATTAGTAGTCCTTTTTTAAATTTTCATGATCAAATTGACTAGTTTTTGACTAATAATTAAAAATCGTTTTTTATAATTTTAGAAAACTAAAAAATACATTTTAAAGTAGATTATATATATTTTTTAATAACATAAAATTTTAAATTGTTCTTTTATATATATTATATTTAAATTGCAGTCAAAGATGAGTTAATTTGACCACACTGAAAACAAAGTGACAACTAAAAGGGAACGGGAGTAGTTTTTTATGAATATAGGCCATGTTTGACAATCACTTTTTCCTGGAAATAAGCTCTTATTTTTGAGAAAAAATAGGTATGTATGTATTTTTTCTGAAAATAAATAACTTATTTTTTATTTTGAAAATAATATTTTATTTTAAAATTTTAAAATAAATATTTATTTTTAAAAAAATTTGAAAATATGTAAAAAAAATTAAAATAAATAACTTATTTTAAATTTAAGGAACTCAAATACCCACATAATTAGCGATGACGAGCCCAGCCACGACGTGCTGTGGACCAATTAAACACTACTGAATAAAAAAATATACACTTGATTGAGCTGGTTTCCAAATGTGAATGACTGAAAGCCACTTCACTGATGGTGGCCCAGGCCTGACTCGTTTAGTTGCTTGCCTCTTCGTACTTACTTTATAGCCTGGGCCCTGGGTCCTTAATTTTGTTTCGAGCTTCTGCTTCCCATTAGAGCATCCCAGCATGTTCAATGTATTTGTTTCTACTTGTTTTGAAACACTCAACCACTGTGTTTTTATAATACCTATTCTTTTAGTATTTTTTATTATTATAAACATGTCACGGTAATAATCCGGTGAAAACTTTTTAGCGGGAGAATCGTGAAAATTTTGATTAAATTTTGCAGAATCATAATAAAAAATATATAAAAACGTTTAGAGGTCATTTAATTGACGAGTAAATATATAGGAATTTGCATTTTATAGGAAGTAACAATTTATGAAAATGATTGACTGACATTTATATGGGAAGTTGTACTATCTAGTAGTTTTAAATTATTATATAATGGCATATAATAAATATAATTTTCAGTTAAAATTTAATAAATCTAATTACAAAGATAAATAAAATAAATTAATTAAAACGGAAGGAATATATAATGAAGTCAAAATTAATACTCCATTTATTCAGTGACGTTCCTAAGTTAAGACTTAAGAATAATTAGTTGACGCGTACATGTTACAGTTAGTGCCGGTTATGTAAAGCTTAGGCGTCAAACAAGTATTAATTACTACTACTACTCTCTCGAAATGTTTATTACTGTATTTTATTTGTTATTTTAAAATTTTCATATTTTAAATTGAATAAAAACATAAATTTATATATTATTTTAAAATTTTCTTTTCTGCTAAATATTAAACTTTTACTTGAAAAATAAAAAAATAAATTGTAAAATTTATAATACATTTTAAAATATGGCTAAGAAATTAAATTAATTAACAATAGAACGGAGGAATAATTTAAATAAAGATGAAAACAAAGAGAGGATTGACATTAAAATAAAGTCAACTTATATAATCATTTAATTTAAAGGCTCGTTTACTGCATGCTTAAGCAAGTTTAATGAACTTAAGCTAGTTTAATGAACTGTATTTAACATACTACAGTAGTATATTCCTATAAAAAAAACCTTAGTTAATTAAGCTGGTCTTTATATATAAATAAAAGAATCGGCACATTCAATGTCGCACTTGAATGATGGTAACCCTTTTTGTGTACAAACATGTATTCGATGATTAGGTTAAGAGTATAATGTGTGTTTAATGACTTTGACTGGTTGGGAAGAACGTTCTTGATTTTGACCATTTTCTAAACAAATGAGTATTCACCGCAAATACTCGTTTGTCCCATATTAATATTCTCTTTTAAAAAAATAATATATATTAATAAAAATTAGTTGTATAATTATTTTTCACGCATATCATATTTATTATGGTTATTTTATATTAAATAAAATAAATTTTATTTTGAAAATGACAAAAACAAAGAGAATAAAATTTGAATTATTTACATTAAAATAGAAATGAACAATTATTATGGGATACATTTTTTTCCCAAAAGAGACTGGAGGGAGTAATATATAATTAAAGTAAAGTTAAAATGCGTGACGGTAAATAATAAATAAATGCTGAGTATATTAAATTATTGAGAAGAGAGTGGTTTATCAATACCATTTTTTCATAAGAATCTCCTGCAATATACAACTTACAAGTTACAAGAGGTATCTATACTATATTATTATTGTTAAAAGTTTTGGTCGGTGGATCGTTCATGGTACCGGATCATGGACCTAAAAAACATACTTATATGATATAATTTTATTTATTACTCCCTCCGTCCCAACCAATTCTTTACACTTTCCTTTTTGGGACGTCCCACCCAATTCTTTACATTACTAAAAATAGTAACTTTTAATAATAAATATATTATTACATCCACTACTTCACTCCACTTTTTCAACACTTTACACTATTACACCCACTATTTCATTTATTTTAACAATAAAATCACTATTACACCCACTATCCTTGGTCTCCGTGCCCGGACCAAATGTAAACATTTGGCCGGGACGGAGGGAGTATAATACAGGCTCTAACTATGTACATATGTATAAATTAAAATTTTATTTTTTAAATCCAATTATATATTTATTATATCACGGGGCTAAATTATATAATTTTACTTATTATAATATGGGTTCTAATTATATACATATCTATAATAACTAAAATTTTATTTTTTAGGTCCAATTATATATTTATTATAACACGAATCCAGATTATAACATATTATATTAAAGAAAATAAATTTATATAAAATAAAATAATATATAATATTAACATAAATTCTTAATATTATAAAATTTTATTTTAAACATTAATAAAATTATAAATAAAAAATTAATTTACTTAAATATTAGATAACGGTACTTGCTTATACTGGTATAGTAGTAGATTGGTGGTGTTAGCGGTTGCTCATAGGCGATTTTAGAAATTAAGCTAAACATATCTATTATAAAGTGAAATTATTTACATTTGTGTTGCTAACTATATTAATATATTACGAAATTTTTATATCTTATATATTATAATTTCAATAATTTTAATGTTTGATAAATAAATAATGAATAAAAAATTTAAACGAAGTTTAAAAAAGGGTTTAAATAAATGATCTCACCGAATTCATCAAAGAACTAAAAAAGATCGGTTTTTAAAGGCTCGATAAAAACATAGATTAATATGTACAAATTTTCAAATAATATATTTATATAATATATGTTATACAAAATATAATGTTCATATATTAATATGTATGTTCTTTTATTAATTTTGACTGATCAGGAGGCATTTGATTGAATATTAGGAGCTAGTATTCTAATAAAAAAATGTAACAATTAATTTTAGTACATATCCTAGAAAATTTAGGGATTGTTAGGGTTTCTTTCGTCCACAAAAACTTATCATCCAAGCTATGCTTAACTAATCTTAGATCCCGTGCAAAGCACGGGTTATTAGTATTATTTTATTAATTTAATTTTAATATTGTAAATTTTAATATTTTATTTTTTTTATTTTCTAAATTACATTTACTTTTGTATTTTATTTCATATTATGTATAACTATATTATTATATCATAATTTTATTAATTAGTTATTTATATTTTTATTTCACATGTATATCATAAAAATATTAGGATATTATTATCAAATATTTTCTGTTAGATGTATTTTTTTAATATTTTTTATTAGTTTATATATTTATCTTTATTCTTATTAACTTTATTTGATATCATGTGTGAATATATATTTTAATTCTATTTATTGATTAATTATATTTTTATTTGAATTACATGTATATTATGAGTGTATTTGAATATTATTATTAAATATTTTCTATTATTTGCATTTTATTATTATTTATGTTAAATAGAAGTGAAGATATTGTTTTAATTTTTTTGATATACCTACTTTTTATTATTATGGAGCCCGATAACAACTAAACATGACCACGTGATATCCTTTATTTCAGTTATACTAATGCAATGCATGATTACTTTTTTAATAATAATATTATAGTCAAATTTAATTAGTTTTTAGAAATTTATATTTATTCGGTTTAATTAAATATTAAAATTTAATATATATTTTTTAAAAATAATAATATTAAGCTATTGTTATTTATTAATAATCGAACCTTTAATACTTTATTTATAAATAATATTAAACTAATTTTTGTGTTCATAGATAATCAAATTTTGATCAATTAATTAATTAATTAATAACATTTATGAATTTATATTTTTGTCCCTGACAACCAAATCATGTTAACTCCCTTATTCCAAAATTATATATAGGTTATAATGAGACATAACCTAAATTACGACTAGCATAAGAAAGAGATTCTTCCGGAAATTTAGAGAATAACACATTCGTATCTAATGAGCGGGCAAGGTCAAGGTGCAACAACAATCAAGGGGCACAATTGTAATTAGCTTGTAACAACCAGGGACTATCTAGACATTTCACATTCTTTACATTTTGTTACATGAGTTAGTTAGAGTGATGCAGTGTTGTAAAAAACGGAAATAAAATTTAGTCTGTGAATACACGGGACATGAATTAATCGGATGAAATGGGCATTAATTGAAATGATTTATTGGATAATCGAAAATTTAATCATTAATTACCGATTTTTAGAACAAATGGAGTGATGATATATAATAGAGATGTACGAGGTAACCGACTCAAGATTGTATTACATATTCTATATTCTAGAGATATCAAAGTTGTAAGTTACTTGTAGGGCTGTAAACCGGATAATCCGGATACGGATCTGTCAATATCCGTATCCGAATCCGAATCCGAAAATCCGTATCCGTATCCGGAAAATTTTAAAGGTTAATATCCGAATCCGAATCCGGCGGATATCCGAATCCGAATCCGATTTTTAATAAATTTTTTAAATTTACAATAAAAATTGGAAAAAAAAATTAAAAAATTATTTTTTTTTTAATTGAGTTAAGAGTTAAAGGGATTTAAGCCTATTTTATTTTTAAAAAAATTAATTTTTATTTATCTTTTCAATCTAATTTTGTTATCTTAATAATATTAAACTCAAATGATATTTTTATATATGTCTATAATATTTTTACAATTATATAAAATTTGTATAAATATATTATTTAATGAATATATATACACACTACAAAACTAATAGAATAAATTTTAAATTGTATATATATATTATTTATGTGATATATGTGATACGATTTAAAATGCATAAAATACTATAGAAATATAAATTGATATATATATATATATATATTGAATATATATTGAATATATATTTTAAAGTATAACCATGTGTAGTGTATATATTAATTTATTAAATTAAAATAGACATTAGAGTTGAGCTAATTAAAAAATATAATTGAATCAAATTAAATGGGTTTATAACTATAAGTGTATATATAAAAATATATAAATGGGCTTATAAATATAAATGAGTTTAAAAATATATTATTATATATTATATATATTTAAAAAAATATATTTATATATATTATATATAATTAATTTCGGATACGGATATTTTCGGATACGGATGTGCCTATATCCATATCCGTATCCGGAATCTTCGGATTCGGATTCGGATAATATCCGCTTTTTCCCGGATACGGATAATATCCGCTTTTTTCCGGATACGAATACAGATATTTCGGACGAATATCGGATTTTTCGGATTTTTTTGACAGCCCTAGTTACTTGTGCAAGATTGTCATCACTTTTATCATTTTCTTTAATATTAGAATAAATAACACATTTTAGAGAATAAATTATAAATTATATATATTGCACATCAAAATATTGTTTCTATTCATCTTTCATCTATACATAATAATTTGTCCAATTAAATCTGGAAAAAAAATTGACAAAGAAAAATAAGTTGATGACGTGTAACATAAATATATAATATAAAATTCTCAATTTATAATAAGAAACAAAATCTTCATAAACGGATATATAAACACCATCGGATAGAGTCAAAATGCCATAAAAATGGTCATGTCCCGATGTTTAAGATTTCTGAAAGATATGAAAATATATCGGATGATATAAAATAAACCTGAAAGTTATAGAAACAGATATGAAGATTTTAAAAGATTAAAAATTTCAAATTTGATAAAAGAATATGTTTTTAAATCGTGATTTAAATTAAAATAGTGATATAGAAAAGAAAAAGTATATTTGAAATTAGAATTTAAAAAGAAGGAAAAAAATATCAAAGATGGGAGACGAAACAGTAAGGATGACAACGGGTCGGGTTTAAGTGAAATTCAAATCCAAATCTAACGGGTTTCAGATCGGATCGGGTTTTTTTCGGGTATTCAAAACTTTATAAAAAAATATAATTAAGTTCAATATAATTGATACAAGCGGATAACAATAATTACAGTTATAAAATTATAAATGATTAAAATTTAAAAAATAGTTAAATATAATATATTATATGAATTATGATATTAATTTATTATTAATATATAATTAACAACTAGTTAATAGTTAAGATATTAATAAAAATTAAAAATTTGTATAATATAATACTAGTAAAATCTATTATACGTTGATAAAATGGAGAAATAGTTCACTAAATAAGTATTGGTTAATAATTAAAAATAAAATAATAAAATGAACATATACAAATTATTTATCTTATATATATATTATATAATAAATTATATTTATAATATTATATATATATATATATATCGGGTTTTTATCGGGTTCCGGGTTTGGATCGGGTTTCGGATTTCGAGTCGGGTATCGGTTCGGTACACCTGAAATCCAAATGCAAATCCAAAATTAGGTGATTAATGTGAGATTTATTTTAGTTAAGAGTATTTGTATTTTAATAAAATAATATTTGTGTGTTTTATTTAGGGATGTATTTTAGTTAGAAAATTAATATGAAATGTGTTTTAGTTTTGAGATTAATATTAAAAAAGTTAGGTCCAATAATAATTATCCGACCCAAATAACGATTACCAAACTTTTAATTTTTCAGTTTTAATAATATTATGATTTCAATAATTTTAATGTTTGATAAATAAATATAGATTTATTATAGCTATGTTACTATGTATGATTCAGCTAACTTTCTTCGTAGTTTGTCTTGAAAATAATCTCCCTATTGGCCTTTTCCGGTCTTGCTTTCTACACGTCCTTTGATCCTTTCGGATATCTTTGACTTTTTCCTTGATACTAAAATTTCAAGTTGTCATTTTAATACCTACCATATTTCATTTACAAAAAGACATTTTTTGTTATTTGACTCGAAAAATAAAAAATTTGCAAAAATTTGCGAAAGGTCACCCTAAATATATATACTACAAGATATGTAAATAAAGATGGCCGTCATAAACGAAACAGGAATTACAGCAAAACACGTGATACATGCATTGTTTCTAGTTTGCTTGATTGGAAATTCTTTACTTGAAAGTCTTATTTGACCTTATTATCCGTTCACATTTCAATGGTCATGGCGATATTTACCCTAAATTCTATGGTAATTATAATTTTTTTAAAACAAAATACAAATTTATAATTATTATATTTAAACTTGTTTTTAATAAAAATATACATAACTGATATTATTACACAAAAAATCATTTAAAATATTACTCCTTCCGTCCCACCCAATTGTTTACATTTGAGTTGAGCACGTAGGTTAAGAAAATTATATAAAATATTATGAAAGAGAATGGAAAGTGGATGAAAAATAAGGAAAATTGAGTAAAATGGTAGGGTCAATTGATATTTAATTGATAGAATTGAATGAGACATTAAAAAAGAAAAGGGTAAAGAATTGGATTGAACAAGAGAGCATAACTATATAGTTAGAAAACATTTAGGGTTAAAATCACATTCATAATATACTAAATCAAATATTCATATAATTATGCTACTAAAAATATTAACCAAAAAAAAATTCTTATACAGAATTCTAAAAAAATTCGGACGATATTTACTACTCCGTATTATTATAGCATAAATGATAAAAATTTGTCTTGTATAATTTGAGTCCGGCTCTTACTCACTCCGAGATTTACTCATTTATTAAAAAATAATAATAATTAACATTTAAAACATGCGTTGAAATAAGAAAAAAAATCGTCTACTATATAATTACACTCTCGTTTTTTAAAATTTATTTCGTTTGATTTTTCGATATATATTTTAAAATTATTGATTATATAATTAAAATTATCATTTTTAAAATTTAGTTTCAATACAAAACTATTAACTAAATAATTTTCTTCACAAAAAAATATTTTAATTATATAATTAAAATATTTTAAATATGTACCAAAAAATCAAAGATATATTTAAAAAGTACTGATAAGTTAAAACAACTTCTTGTACAAAAAGCAAAAAATAATTCATACATAAAAACATGCCCTACATTCCCATTTTCATTCGCAAAAGTCATAAATTGATAAATACAGCTAATTTGTGACAAAAAAAGTCAAATACCGCTTCTTGTTTTTATGAACTAAATCAAATACCGCTATTTTAAGAAACAGAAAGGAGTATAAAACCACACTCCACCCTCCTATCCATTTTCAGATTCCCCCTCTTATTCTCTGTATCTATACTTACAATTCTTTGTATCTATCTAATCATATTCATTTCTTGAAATCACACTAGCCCAACAACATGTATACACTAACTGGGTCAGATTCAATTCCAAAACAACTCAACAATCTTTACTACAATACTAGTAATAATAACTATCCCAGTTCTAACTTATCCCGGTACAGATCTGCCCCAAGTTCAATTTTTGACATTTTGCTTGATGAAGTTAAAACTGATTCAAATTCAAGTGATTTGAAACGAGAAGTTGTGGATTTAGATGGGTCTGATTTTTTTAATGTGCCTGATATGGGATATGTTATTCCAGGTCAGGATAGTGGTGTTACTAATGTGGACAAGTCATTTAGAGGATTAGAAGAGCTCAATCAAGTCAAGAAAAACTCGAATTTGATCAAACAGAGTAGTTCCCCAGCTGGGTATTTGTCTAATTTGGTTGCTGAAATTGGTAAGAAAATATATGTATGTGTGTCATTTTTTTATCTGTTCTGACGAGTAAGAGTCGAACCCATAACCTTGGCTCACGGGATGGCCCTATATCTTGTGTCATTTATTTACGTTGTTTATGCAATTTAATTATATGCTATATATTGATTGTGAAATTATGAATGGGAGTAGGAATTGAGTTAATAAAGTTTATTTTAATATATTTTTTTGAAGTTTTTTGGTACTGAAAAGGGTTGACTTTAGATTAAAGAAAAGGAAAAATGTTGATTTTTCCACTATTTTGGAGCTTTAGAAAGGATCAATTTTGTCCTGATTAATGTCCTTTCATTGTAATGAAGAGTGGCTAGTAATTTAATCATGTAGTTCTATTATTGTATCTATAAAATTTATTTTTTATATTATAAGATAGAAACGCAAAGGGTGAAGGATATATAATAGATTAGTAATTAATGCTCTCTTCAAGTAATGACATAGTGAAGATGACAATATGAGTTGTCTGAAGAAGACATTGTAGTAAGTACTTAGTTTCTGCTTAAGGATTATTAAGTATCATTAGCAAATTAAATGTCTTTTTTTTTATAATAGAAAACAAAATAATATGTTTTCTATATTATAAGACTTGTTTTTGTTTTCTGTGAGCATGCTTTGCTAAGTTCTTGATCATTGACTTTATAGTTTCTTATGAAAATATGGGATCCATTAAGTTCTGCATGCCAGAAGCTTGTGTAATTAAGTATCTTGATTGCTAAGAATATTCGTGATTAATCACAGAATTTGGTGCCATGGACAACTTGGGTGGAAGTTTTGATCGTAATAAACGAATAAGGTCAGAAGCCAATACGACAGCCAGTCAGTTGATTAATCATGTGAACTTTTCATCTGGGTCATCTTCTACATCAAGGTTCATGCCTCATACCACTGAGAAAATTGGTACAAGTTGCCAACAAAATGGTCAGTTGAGTGGTGGACAGAATCAAGAATGGCCAAGTGATTGTACCTTTAATGGTTTAAAAAGAAATAGAGATGGCGAAGTCAAGATCCCTTTGAACATAAATGGATTGAACAATCAGGTATTTCTTTTGAAAGTTGGATTTCATGTTTGTTTATTCTAATTCTTAGTGTGTTACTAAAACTTGAAATGTTTGTATCAGAGTGAGATTTCCAAACATTACAGTTCTGGCTTACTTCACCAATTCAGCTTGCCAAGCACCAGTGCTGAAATGGAAACGGTTGAGAATCTTTTACATTTTCAACAGGACACAGGTGTTCCTTGCAGGACACGGGCCAAGAGGGGTTTCGCCACTCATCCCCGAAGCATAGCAGAGAGGGTAAACTTTAACAGATCTAATCTCAATTGTTATTTATTCCTTCAAGTATATAAATATCTTTTGGGGCAATCTAATAACTTCTTCACCGCGTACATTTCACAATGTTCTTTATCAACAATATTATCTACATTAAAGAACATGACTTAATGTGAGTATCGTCTATATGATTTACAGATGAGACGAACACGTATTAGTGAAAGAATGAAAAAACTGCAGGATCTTTTTCCAAATATGGACAAGGTAACTTAATTAGTCAGCATATTAAGTCTATGATGTGGAGTTTTTCTTGTACAAATTAAGAGAAGTCACATTTTTCTTGGTTCATTGGCAGCAAGCAAACACAGCAGATATGTTAGACTTGGCAGTTGAATACATTAAAAATCTCCAGAAAGAAGTAAAGGTACATCTAAAAGTATCTCATTTAACCTCATGTAGTCAATATTAAACAGAATCAGATTTTTCTAACCATATGTTATCTTTTTCATCATTATTATTTAGATTCTGAACGAGACTCGGGACAGATGTACATGTTCGAGATGAAGATAACATTATCCTACCCCATGATCTGCTTCTGTAAAGATTAATTTGTGTGGTTAAAAGATGAAAAAAGGGAATGAACAAGAAGAGAAACAGATAAACTTGTTCAATAGTTTAGGTTATTACGCGAGAAATCAAGAAATGTTTATGTGAAATAAGAGATCCTGGCAAGAAGGTTAGTGTAATCCATCGATGAGTCAAAATTAGATCAAAGTATTGTAGTGTAAAATTTTCTTATATTCATTCACATACATCAATGAGGAAATGTTTGTTGAAGCTGCCTCGGATAATGTGACGTGTGTAGTGTATTTGCTTTTTATAGTTCTCGGTTCCTCGATGATCTTCCATCTTGTAAAAAATGTACTCTTGGGAATAGGGCACAGTGTAAATATAAACAGATATTCAGCCATTTGACTGATTCTCTTGTCTGTTGTTTAGTTTTCCTATTATATCTAGAGGGGTGTAATTGAATCGAGCCAAAGCCAAAAAAAAACGCTGAGCTTAGGCTTTTATTTCATAACAAATAATAATGTCTTGGATTTTATTTCTACGCGAGAACTGTATTGAAGTGAATGAATTTCTGCATAAATTTTGAGCCGGAGTGATTGATCATACATTTCGTTGACGTTCAACTGTTCAAGAGCCCTAAGTACTTGCTCTCTATCATATTTTCACTTACATAACAAGAAACTCCTCAGTTAATTACTGAATTAGTCAAGCATCGGCAGGGGCATCCTGAATGTCAATAATAGGCTATTAGCACTCGAATATTGAAAATTACCAATTATTCAGAAACTGAAATCAATAATGTTCTGTACAAGATTTTTCTTTCGTCCCCTCTTATATACTTTTCTTTATTTCTTTTTCACACTTAAATATTTTAAACATATATTATTCAGTTCACATGTTTCACAAAATCACAATCAAACATTTATATTATAAATTTGAGGCCAAGAAGTACAAACACAGCTATGCAATCCTGTTTTCATCTCTGTCTGCTACAAAAAAAAATCAAAAACTCGGAACTAAAATATTTAATAATAAATTTGGAACTAAAATATAAATGTAAAAATAAGTGTCTGAAAACCAGGCAAGGTAATGTTATGTTTGGTTTGACGAAAACATGTCTTCATGAAAAATGACCTATATTTGATTAAAAATAATAATTCAAATTTGGTTTAACTCAAACTTGATAAGATAGGTCGATGAATCTAACGTGAGATATTTAATTCGAGATTGACTCGAACCTACTCAACTCGTTAAGTTTGAGCTCTGAAACTTCACTATACTTTAAAATTGTTAACTTGATAAAAACTTAACGAAAGTTATGATCATAAAAATTCACTTTCCTCAACTCGAAAAGCAGTTCCCTTGCCAATATTCAAAATCAACTCCACATAATTATATCTGCATGAAATGAAATCAAAAGGATCATTGCACAAAACTCTTCGATCTCTAGGATCTTGCAAGCAATCATGCCCTTATTAATTATTAGAGATCTATTTGTGCCTTGAATAATACAACAAAAAGCAAAAAGATACAAGTTTACATTCATCAAGCCATTGCTCTCTTTTTAGGATACTCCCCAGAAATTTCAACAAAATGAAACCACATAGTTAGCTCCAGTGCAGGTATAAGATTTGGTAGCATCATCAAAAGCAAAGTTATATGCCAAAGGACAATTAGACTTGAAGATTTCAGTATAACTATTTGCCTGACACTTTTGAGGATCACTAAATTCACCAGTACAACAAGCCATAGGATTGTTAAAAACCAAACAGGGGGTCATACAAGCCACAACTTTTCCTTGAGCTTTGAATTGCATCTCTTGGGGGCACTTATTCAAATCAACACTGCATGAAATCTTACTACAATTACCATCTCCGCCAAGTGGCTCAACTGACACCTCCATGTTGTAGCCATCCACAAGGCTAATATCGTATGAATCGCTATCTGAACCTAGAACAAATTCAGCCAATGTCACGGGAGTGGCTCCTTCTTTTCCTTCACAGTGTAAGGTGCCACCGCAGTCTCCAACGAGACATTTCCCAATGCCATGATCGTTGAAGTTGCAACCATCACGCGCCCAAAATTTGCCTGACCAATCATCAGGGGCTGTTATGTTTTTTGATTCCCCTGGTTTGAGTTCGAGACCACCGTTCATTAGAGAAGGAGCTTGGTAGCTTGTTAGAATTCCAGGCCATATAGTTCCTCCACAATTGTTCTTTAATGTGAACGTTGTACCATCCGCACCTGCACTTGAAAATTCAAGAACAAAATGTTTGGTGGTTAAGTTGATCAAAGAAGAACCAGAAAAAGAACATTTTATCAAGAAAACTTAACAATTTCATTTCAAAGTAAGATGGTCATTATTTCAACATGAGTACCTAAGACAAAGGGTAAAAGAAGCAAAAGATGTGAAAATGCCATGATGCACAAATATTTGATATTGTGAACTGGTGAAAACCCCTTACGAGAGAGTTTCAATTTATACAAGAAGATGAGAGGTGCTCAAATTTACCTTACACTTTCCCATTTTAACTTATGCATGCTCTATCATTGTAGTTATGCATGCAACTAACGTGATAATTTTATGGTTGACAACACCAGAGTCTTCTAAGAACCAATCTTTTGTTTTGTTATACGAATTTTCGGAACATTTATATACCATCATAGCTCTAAACTCTAAATTTTTGGGAACCTATATTTTAAACAAATATATGCTATATATACAATTGAACCTCGGTTAACGCATTAAGTAATAATCGATAAAATAATAAATTCATTAAAATAATATTTTTTTCCGATCCCAAGATAATGGAGACCGTTTATTTTTTACTGTCGATTAAGTAATAAACTCGATAAAGTAAATTTTTTCCTTGGTTTCAAGACCAAATGTAGTTTAATTTGTACTGTAATTTATGATAATACTCTTAATTTAATTATTTTGAAATTTCATGAAAAACTTTTAAATTTTAATGATTGTTTATTTTTATCTATATATTTATGTTTTTGCTAAATTATGTTACTGAAGTGTAATTATTTTTTGCTGTCATTCACAGAGCTAAATATACAGATTGTATATTAACAATTTATTTATCATTCAAAAAAAAAATACCATCTCTTAATTTTTTATATGCATTTTACAAAGCTTGCTAAATGCGAAGTTTGTGCCATATGGGTAATTGTAAAATGTCACCATTCTCCATTTCTCAGAGAGTCTCAGACCTCAATGTCAATGTAAGTAGACATATATTGAATTTAACCCCATGATTTACAAACACACATCATTATTGGTTTGTGGGACAAGTGATACATCCAGACGTACAATATAAATCTTCTTTGATCATACCCTTCCTAAACTAAATTTAGCGTTATATATTGATGAAACAATTTTGGTCGAGGCTGCGATAATGCAGAAAATGTGTTTTGGTTCTCTTTTAATCGTATACAATTTTTTCTAACATGAATATTGTAGGTTTCAACCTTGTGCTTCTGGTTCTGGATGATCATGTTTGGCTAAGTATCTGTGGTACAAACTAACACTCAAAACCAATAAGCGAGCCGCCATAGCAAATTCAATATCTCAATGAGCACACAAAAATCTGAGAATTAAACGATTAGAGAACAGTGGTAAGCTGTTTTCGGGACAATGAAGAGGCCATATTCTTGTCACCCTGACCCTAGAACATCTCTGAACCTCAATCTTAAACATTCAAGTACCTCAAATTCTTTCGTTATCATAAACAGCCACATAACCACATAACTACAGTCCATGTTATATATGCTCGTGGACCTCGGATAATCCATTATAACAGGATTATTCTTGTAAACCTCGGATTGTCCATTATAACAGGTTTACTTCGACAATAATGTCTTGATCATTTTCTTTTAAGCTGCACTACTCGTAAAACTGGCTTAGACATCGATTAGCCGATGTCTATTGAGCAATAATCTAGAACTAAATCTAAAAACAGAGCAATTAAGGAAGCTACATTAATAGTTGGTACTTAGTAACTAGAAAAACTTTATAAGCCACTTACTTGACAATATCGGAAATCAAGTTCAAACAATTACAAACCAAATAATACAACAAAGCAACTACATATCAGCTTACTAGGGAGTACTAACATACACCCAAAGAAAGGAATTTGCAGACCTCATACGACTAATTCTTCCCACAAAACGACTACTGAGACAATACAAATTTTACATCTATCGAACACTAGTTCTTTTTTTTACACAGAAATTTCAACAAAATGTAATCAAATAATCAGCTCCAGTGCAGGTAAAAGTTTTGGTAGCATCATCAAAAGCAAAGTTATAAGCCAAAGGACAGCTGGACTGGAAGATCTCTGTATAACTACTTGCTTGGCACTTTTGAGGATCACTAAATTCACCAGAACAACACACAAAAGGATTTTTGAAAACCAGACATGGAGTCAAACAAGCCACAACTCTTCCTTTAAATTTAACTTGCATCTGTTTTGGACACTTGTGGTCCAGATCAACACTGCATGAAACCTTTGTACAATTGCCACTTCCACCAAGTGGCACAACTGATAACTCCATGTTATAACCATCCACAAGGCTAACATCATACGAGTCGGAATCTGAACCTAGAATAAATTCAGCCACTGACACCGGAGCTGCAGCTTGCTTTCCCTCACAATGTAAGTTGCCACCGCAGTCGCCTACAAGACATTTTCCAACTCCAAGTTTGTTGAAGTTGCATCCATCGCGTGCCCAAATTCTGCCTGACCAATTATCAGGGGCTGTTATGTTTTTCGATTGCCCTTGTTTGAGCTCTAGACCGCCATTCACTAGAGTAGGAGCTTGGTAGCTTGTTAGAATCCCTGGCCATATAGTTCGTCCACAATTGTTCTTTAATGTGAATACTGTACCATCAGCACCTGCAGTAAATTATTCGAAAACAAAATGTTAAATTGTCAAGTTGATCAAACAAGAACCAATTAAAGAACATTACATTAAAAATAGTATACAATTCATGCAGAAGTAATACAATTTCATAAAGTCATTCACTTGAATACCTAAGAGAAAGAGGAGGAGAATGATAAGATGTGGTAATGCCATAGATATTTTGTGATACTCTGAAGTGCTACAAAGGGCTTATGTGAAAATTTGAAGTCTTACACTCAATTTATAGAAGATGGGGAGTGCTCAAACTTAACTACTACTTTTATCATTTAAACTCACTTTTTGAGTAATACTCTTACATTATATTATGCATACAATTACTGTGGTAATTATCGAAAGCAACTAAAATTGGTTGACCTGATAGAGACTCTTCTATGCATCAATGTAATGTTCTTTTTGTAAATTTTGGAATTTTACAAGTTATTAACTTCTTGTTCTTGGTGCTAAACAATACAAACTACATGTCCCTCTCAAGACACGAGTCTCTGGAGAAGAAGGATAAACATAACTTTTATAGTTGAATAAAACTAGGATAGCAAAAAATATGATACTGAAGCTCTATAATGAAAGAAAAAGAAGAAAAAAGGTGTGACAAAAAAAATGTTTGATTAGACAAAGACATTAAAAACAAACCACACATTTTGAGTGTTTGACAATCCCTTTGTGTCCTCCAATTTCAATATAGATGTGCTGCATGCCTGCAAGGGAAAATGGATTTTTTTGGTGAGTTTACGCACCATTTTACCAATATACCTATTGGGGCTCCCTTTTTTAGTGCTAAAAGTTTCTAGAATAAACTGTTTATATATATCAAAACTATTGTGTTAAGTTATCAATTATCCTAAAACCTTAATTTGTTAGGGAGAGAATTTGTTATACTGTATTCTAACCATTTCCCTTGCTCGAAGTCCATTTTTGGGCCGTAAAGGAATCACAGGCGCCTATTTTTTGGTAATAACTTGCTTTTATATCTATAATAAATTACGAGAATATTGAGTATATTAGGGAATCGAACCTTAAACCCTTACCAACCCATATTAAGTTTGGCGTTCTTCTAAAACTTTAAGATATTAGGATTATATTGAATTTTTAACACATTGATCTAACAAAATATTCTTCGCTTTCTTTACGGGGAGATCATATCTACAGCATATTCATTCTCGTTATGAATTAAACACTTGGACAAATTTATACAAATACAGAAGTCGACATTAACAGGGAGATTAAAACAATGGAATTTAGATTCTAGGCTCGATCAACTTACAAGTTGGTTCGAAAATGGAGTTCGAGTTCGAGTTCACTCCCATATCTACGAACTAGCCCCTAAAAATTGCATGGACCATATTAATTGAGAAAAACCTACAATTTTTCGTGATATGCATGTTATTCAGTTATAGAATTGAAATTTGCAAAAAACTGGCCTAACTGATGAAGCACAATCATCTTAAATATCATGTTGGTATGAAAGAAAATAGACCTACCAATAGCTATCACAGTATGAAATATAAATGTATATATCATTGAGGAAAGTTTACGTGTCATAACGTTTTGCACCTGTTAAGCTATGATGATCTCCAATTATTTGAAACTTTTTTTTGTCAGGAATTATTTGAAACTTAATTAGGCAGCTGGATATATTCACATTTACGAGTCACCTTTATATAATATAGATTCCTGATCCCAAATAATCACTTGTTGAAACTATTTATTCGGTTTAACCCAATTTTTTTTTGTGAATTTAGAAACACGTTCTCTATTTGCGCTTCTTGTTGTTGTTTTAGGATATTTTTCTGTGTGCAAAAAATTATAACGTATATATATGGATAGCAACAGCCTTATATAAACACATTTTTATTTGATTTCTAATTCTGACCAAGCTTATAAGTTGTATTGTTGTATACATGGTTCTAAAATTTTAGAAGTAACCTACCAATTTGATTTTTTAAATCATACTGATCTTCTGTAGAATATTTTATAATACTAATTACTAGCTTAAAATGTTTTAAATATTTAAAATATATATTTATTATAATTAATGTATTAATTTATTTAATATATTAAAATTTTTATTTTATATTTTAATATTTATAGATTTATATATTATTAAGGGTGAAAATATTAATTAATTATTAACCACATTTATTAAATATATACTTATATAATTATTTTAATATATATTGCATATTTATAAAAATACTATAATAAAAAAATTTAGTTAAATGTTTTTTATTTTATATTATATAATAGTAATGTTTGTGTAATATATTTTCATATGTTATATATAACTGCCCATTGTTACGGTATAATTTATAATTATAGCCAACATGTATGTCCTCCATCGAGTCCAGGGTATGGCAGTAGGTCAAAACTCGAGCCTGGC
Organism: Oenanthe sinensis; assembly: GCA_028671895.1. Lineage (NCBI taxonomy): Eukaryota > Viridiplantae > Streptophyta > Magnoliopsida > Apiales > Apiaceae > Oenanthe > Oenanthe sinensis. The sequence continues at coordinate 11,673,921 of CM053814.1, forward strand.
TTGGGTAGAGATTTTGAGGGAGGTGGACACTAGTAAAGGATATGGCATAAGTTCAAGTAACGGGAACTCACTAGGAAACAATACGTAGTGTTATTTATGCTAAAACTTCTACAAACTCTGGAGGTTAGAATTCTGGACTTGTCAATGCATTACAGTCTCATATTGTACTCGAATGTAAGAGCGGTGCATTTTATCAATATGTAGCTATACAAAAGATGAAATTTTAGTACTACATATCGAAAAGATGGAGACATTGGGTGGGTGGATTATATTCGTTCGCCTGACAGTTGATCTAGGGGCCAATATTTGGGGACTGTCTGTGACAACGGTTACAATTCCACCACCATTCGCTCAGCTGGCTGTGGCACCACTCAATGCTACCTGGCTCGGATTTCTAAATTTTGGCGATGGACCCTATAATTTAAACAGCTCTAGCTTACTTAGCTACACATCACTTATTATGAACAAAGTTAGCACGGGAGAAGAACAAGTTATTAAAGCTGAATACTTCATTGGAGTAAAGTCGATAAAAATCAACAACAAAACTGTCAAATTGAACACCACATTGTTGCAGAACAAGAAAAGCGGATACGGAGGAACGAACATTAGTACTGTGAATCCATACACTGTCCTGGAAACTTCCATCTATAATGCAGTGATTAAAGCATTTGTCAATGAGCTTAAAAATGTGACTAGAGTTCCGCCCATGGCACCTTTCAGAGCATGCTTTAGCTCAAAGAACATAGGCTGTACTCGGGTTGGTCCGGCTGTGCCAACAATTGATCTTGTTATGGAAGAGAATGGTGTGGTTTGGAGGATGTTTGGTGCTAATACAATGGTTAGAGTAAACAATAATGTTCTATGTTTAGGCTTTGTGGATGGAGGTGAGCCTACTTTTATTACTTCTATAGTGATTGGGGGGATATCAACTTGAGGAAAATTTATTGAGCTTTGATCTTCACAAATCAAGGCTTGGGTTTAGATCTTCACTTTTGTTTAGACAAACAACATGCTCAAACTATAGGGCTATTTCCAATGCTTGATGCTAAGATAGTCCAATGCTCAAATCTTGACCAAGTTTTTTCTGTCCAATAATCCAATAATCAAATTTTGAAATGGAGTGATATATATATATATATATTATGTATGTTTAGTATTTACTCACGTGTTAAATACACTAGTTGCATATTCACTACATTTCAAAATGTATCAGCTATGTTATTGCTTTGACCATATAATTAAAATTATTATTTAAAAAAAAGTGAATAAAAATATCAAACCAAAATATTTATTAAAAAAATAATTTTAATTATATGATCAAACACTTTAAAATCCGTGTCAAACAGCGACTGACATACATTTTGAAACGGTGGAGTACAACGGTAAAAGATAAATATGTAAATCAAGATATATTACTGTATCGAATAAAGTTTTGGTTTGTCATATATTTAGCCATTTAGGTCTCAAAGTAGCAAGTTATAGGAAGCTACATAACTCTTTATTTGATTTGTGTTTTAATGGAGAATATTAATACATCATTTTTGTGGCATAGTTGTCATGAGAATGAGTTGCCTTGTTTTTCATTTACAAAGACACATAATAATCTTTTGTTAAAATTCTCCAATGCAATGAAATTTTTAACTTGACAAAACCAGAAATCTAATCATTCCAAGATAATATATATGTAGTACATAATTTTAACAGCACTAGTACATTGTCATATGGACGAGCCATAGATCAGCTATCCACATTTATTCCTGAAATTCTTCCAGGGTCAACGGGCTACAGTACCATCATTTCTTCATAATCTCACCTGCAGAAATAGCAATCGTTTTGTAGATTTTGCAGAAATAGCAATCATTTGTAGTGTAAAAAAATTGGTAAAAAGAGTTACATGGTTCAAAATTAGCAGTGCACTTTTCAGGTAGCTGCAATGCCATGTTACGATCAACGCCGGAAATCTGAGGGCCGTTGATGAGCACGCAAAGACAAGGCTGTCCGAGTGCTTTGATGGCAGCACAGCAAGCTGGACTTGGTGAAATGGGGCTAAAGGGAGCGACTGCTGCACGACAAGGAATCATTTGAATCAATGATGAGAAGAATGTGTTCCCACAAGTACGTCCACTGCTCTCCTGTACTGATCCTGCCAACACCAACACAATCATAAGCACTGGAAATAATGCCCTCGTATAGATAAGTTTTTCCATATTTGACTGAATAAAATTCGGAATCTAATGTAATTCTTGATTTTGATAAAGATCAATTGCAACTGATGGTGTCTTACTTATATGCATGAGCTATGGGTATTGCTGCGTGATATTTTTTGCGGCTGTCCTAATTTCTGTTATAGTTGAATCATGTCATTTCCAAGCTCACTCCGCCTTTCTTGAGCAGTTTTAAAACTCATACTTCATGACCCTGCTCACGAAATGTATGTTAGGTGATCCCAAAGCATTAACTTTCGTCTGAATCAAGCAATGCAAATAATATTGGCGTGTAGATTCATTTTTTTTGTGCACAAGAGTTGTAATATGTTCATATCTTCTTCAGTACTATTTCGCGAGACAAGTATATTTAAACTTTAAAGGGGGGGGAAATGCTACCAAAAGAAAAGGAGAAACTAAAGGCTCATTTCCAGAGGGCATAAACAGTTTAATTTTTCATTCCATAAATTCTGGTAAAAGAAGTAATGTAAATATCCCCATGGCAATGCATTGTCAAGACTCAATTGTCACATAAAATACAATAAGACCTGCTATGTACTGATCTTGTGTTTCTCCAGGCTACATATTTGAATAAGTACAATATCTCAATCTGTTTTATGTTTTAAAATCCTTCAAATGTTAAGAAGTTATTAGCATCTGCATCAGGGGTCAAATAAGCCTGTGTGTTGCTGAGTTACATAGCTCCTTTATTTCCTTTGAGATTAATGGCAGAAAGCTCTTGTTCCACGAATTCTCCTGCACAGATTGGGGGATACTTGGCAGCAAGAGGAGATTCAGCAAAATGACCCAAGGGCTCTAGTATAGCATCGGATGCTATATGTGCAAACAACTTTATAAAGAAGAAAATTAAATTAGCAACATGATATATTATCTAAACAAATTTGAGGAACAGTTAACAATTGCAAAAGTGCTGATAACAGATTGATACACTCACTGTTGATGACACTCGCCAGACGCTGCGGTTTTGCTCCAATGCTAATTTAATTGCATCAGTTGTCCTTTTAGTTACTACAACTTCATGCATACCAGCTATACAATCTCCCGCAGTCAACCATTCTATCTGCACATAGAAACAGTGTGTACGGAACAAGTTAAAATATTGACATTCATTTATATTATTCAAACTTAGTTACTACAAAACCTTTTATGTCTGTTCAGACTCGGTACTTTCTCGAGGAGATGAAGAAAACTATAAAAATAAGTGAAGCGCATGGCAAAGATTGGCACGGTGCTTTTATATTATTTTAAGTATATTTATGTATGTCACTTGTGAGATAATTTGTATATACAGATTTGCAACTAAACAAGTCCATTATAATTATATAGATAGATAATTATACAAATAATATTTTATCTTCATTCATAACAACCATCTTGTAAGCAAAATGTTGAGTGAAACCAGGATTTTCAAGCCACCAAACTATAGCTCATATAATCAATCTTTTAACACCTCTCTCGCCAGATAATTAAGGAAAATAATCTATAATGCACCCTTACCTGCTTTCCAGTCTGAATAAGAAGGCATCCAATAGGAACCTTCACCTCAACTTTTTGCCCATTTCTCAGCCAAATGCTTAAACCAGGAAATCTACTCCTACCATGAATTGTCAGAAAGTTAAGGTCATAATGGTATCCTGCAAACACAGTACCCTCCTGGCCATAACGACGGAGGTCACTGCCTGTTGGAGCTAGAAGATGTGGTCCCTAGAATTAAGATGGAAGGCAATTGTTAAAACCAACACCTAAATCAAGAACTTTTATGGCATATCATATATAGAACATCCACTGGCAGATCCAAATATTTTGGACTGTAGGGGCGCCTGATAATTTAAAATACAACAAGATATACATATGCATCGCAATCTTCCTTTTAGTCTGTGCTAGTGTGCTCTGTATGAAATTTAAGAGTTTTAACTTTGAACAAAGGAATTTGATAATAAATTTGTAAACTTTGTTGTAAATCTCCCAAATTTTATTTAAATTATAGAAAACAAATAATATACTAAATGTATTAGGACACTTAACCCATAAGAAGTAAATTCAGACATTAATCAGAAGCACGTAAATTTGACAAATTCTTTTGTTTGCTCATACCATAATTATCTATACACATTTATAGTAGGGTGCTGGACTGTATAATTTTGTATTGAATTAAAACTAGAATTTACACACAGATCAACTGAAAAAAAATTCAAGCGAATAACCTGTACCTGCTTCATGCGACTAGTGAATGCATCTTTCGGAAGACCAAATCCAATTGCTGCCATTTCAGCTACAGCCTGGGAAGAACAGTTCAGTTATATAAAACTGCAATGTACAATATAAACTGGCAGAACTGAACATATAACAGGTGCCTTACCTCAATAGCATTTACCATCTTATATCCCCAGGAGTTCATTGTATCTTTCCATTCGGAGAAACCCTCAGGTATAACAGGTTCAGAATTCAGTTCCTGCACATAATGTTCTTAATAATAGTCAACAAGTCAAATATCAATTTCAAAGAATGGAATATACATTATATATAAAACCTGAAAGCGAGTATTTGATGGTCGAGAACCAATCCTCCACATGTACCGCCACTTAGGATCTGGTCCTGTAGGTGTTGATGGTTGATATTCTTTAGGCATTTCTTTTAACCTTGCTTGCATTTGCTCATCAACCAAACTACGAGGAACTTCAACTCCTTCAGGTGTCACTCCAACCTGTCACAGACAACAAGATAATTAATAAATACATACATTACAGAGACAGACATGTGTGTTATACACTTATACATAAATATAATTAAAGAAAGCATGCAGACAGACCTATATGACTATATGACTCATAAAACAAAGAAACCTTAAACTTCGACGCCATCAGGTAAAAGAAATAAATTATCCTAATAGACTAAAAAGACGCTTAAAGACCTTAGTAGATTCATATCGAATGATTCTGACCCTATTATATTCTGTAAATTTATCATACACGAGGACAAAGATTCACATCAATTGCATGCATAAGCAAAATGTTATTTTATGGGAAGTCATCCTACAAGTATATCAGTAAGAAAGTGAAAATGAGAATAGGGAACTGCAGAAGAAGATAGGATCTTCAGAAACTAGTGTGGTTCCACTGGCGGAACCAGGAGTGAAGCAAAGTAGGGACCAGAAGAAAATTGATAAACAATAAAAAAAATCTTTTAAATTTATTACCAGTTTCAAACATCCATTATCTACATCTTTAAGAACATTAGACATTGTAGCAGTTTTCTCTGCCCAACAGAACTCCCTTTCTTAGAGCGGTGTAAATAGCACTCTCTTCTTCCTTTCATCTTGGTGCTGTACTATAAAAAGCAGAACCAAACTGTGTTCTGTCTTTTTTAAACAAGAGATTTTTGTGATTTTAACACTTATTAAACTGCAAAGTTGCTACCTTAGACAAGGTTGATTTGATAATGTCACTCAATTTCCAGTGATGAGAAGTATTCTGCTCTCCGCAGCTATCTGTGATCTACTTAACCACCACATAATGGGTTGTGAAACCCATGAAATGTGTATGACCACAACATATAATTTCTCACCTGGTCCTTCAAGTAAGGTACATTTCAGAAATCTTCCAGAATTTGGTTCCAACTTATTATATGCACCTGCAACTAATGACACTGTGCAAAAATTTCGCAATTTGTGATTTTTGTAGGTTAATGTGAAATGTTGATGTTAGTGCTCTTTACAGCCACCTGTGTATTTTTAACATCTAGACGACTGGGTTTGAAACCCGTGACATGTAGAGTACATTGTGCTTTTGGCATTGCTAAGTGCCAACTATGCTGAGGAGATATACGCAACCAAATCTACCTCCAAAGGAATAAAACCAGCAGACATGATTCCCACCTAGTAACTAGAGCAATCCAAAATCTCCTAGAGTTTGTTTTGACAAAGTCCAGCTTGTTATACACACAATGTAACTAATGACCATTTTATTGACTGCGAATGAAACAATTAATCTCTTATTTGTTTATCTAGCTCAGGTAATAACAGCCAACATAATACACCATGTGCAATTGCATCTTATGATATATTCATCTCAACAATTAAAATAGTATAAAAATAACATAAAATCTTTAACCATCCATATTCCAATTAATTTAGAAAGCTTTTTCCAGTGAAGCACACTACAAGTTACCATACCTAGCCAGGCAAAACCAAAATTTAAAAAAGCATTGACACGTACTGACGTACATCACAATAGAGAAAAAAAAATCCTTCACCCATTTTCCCTAGATGTAGACCATATACTCATTCCATAGCTTCTAAAACTGATTTGTAGATGTAAACGCTTTCACTGTTTCATAGGCTTGGGACAAACCTTATATCACACAAACACAAACCACCTACTTCAAATTTTAAATTTCCTATTTAAAAATTTTAAGCTTTATGATCCCCATTGTGTTGCAAATAGACCCATTAGATAGAACTATTTTCTAATTATAACCCATCAGCTAGAACTACTCCCTAGTTATAACTATATTACTCTTTCACAAAACAGAAATGATTTCTATCATAATCAGCTGCCGTCTCCTTATCATGATCAGCTGCAGTACTTTACCTTGATTCAACTAAATTTCAACAACCGATTCAATATTTTGAAATTCTCGTCTACTTCTATCACACTCTTTAGTATAACAAACACTTTCAACATAGCACTCACTAAGTTAATAATTCATTTTCTTAAAATAAAAAAAACCGACTCCATCAAGTCCATCACACACCCATTTACGCATAACATTAATCCATCAATTTACGCAATTTCTTCCAAATCATTCCCAAAAAAAACACAAACTTACTAAAAATGGAATCTTTCACACACAAACAAACTAAAACACACTAATCTAACAACCCCACATCAACAATTCATTCATAGACCCAGAAATGAAACAAACATACATACAAATAAATAATGGGGTTGAGTTAATTGACCTGATAATGAAGATGGGGTCGTTCTTGAAGCCTTTTAAAATGGTCAGGCATTTCAAAATACTTCTCCATCATATCAATAAATCTATCATTATCTTCAATTGAACATCTCGGATCTTTTATTAACAAAGCTCCGGTTTGTTTCAGGATTCGACTCACTTCACTGCATAGTGTGATTAGGGTCGGATCCAAATGGGTCAGATCCAATTGGGTGTTTGATGAAGAGATTTGTAAGTATGGAGCCAAATCTATTACTTGTAGCTCCATTTTCTTGTGATTATATTTCTAGGGTTGTGTGTATATGTGTATGTATATGTTGAGGATGTGAAATGTGGGGGTTTCTTTGCGTGTGGGAAGGTTTTTGGATTTACAGAATTATTGCTCATGGCGGGAATTTATTAACTAGTCCGTGCTTCAGGTTTTCAACAAAATTTTGACGAAAAAATTATTTAATAAAATAAAATTTTGTTATATTTTAAATATTTTTTTGTCATATTTTATTATTTTAATAATTTTAAATTCATTTTCTTTATAATTTTATAATATTTATTATTAAATTAAAATGTATTAAATGTAAATATAATTGTACATCAAAAATTTTAAAAAACTAGATTAAAAAGTATTGAAATAAAAAAAATAAAAAGTAAAACTAAAAAGTATTGAGATATTATAAAAAACTAAAATCAAATAGAGTTTAAATATAGGTAAAATTTTAGGGTGAAAATAAATAAATAAATTATGAATAAATAGAATTTAAATATAAATAAGACTGAGGGGTGAAACTAAAACCAAATTTGGTACCTAAAATGGAGTTTACTTAATAATAATTGGACAATTCGGATCAAATCCCGAGTCTTTTTCGAAAATTGGGTCAAGTCCCAACTTCCGAATCTGAAAATAAGTCAAAATAAACTAACTCAAATGCAACAACTTGGGTAGTCCACAAACCCACCACAGTCCCAAAAGATCATGATTTGTTGGTGCACTTAGTAGTAATACTTTTGCTTACTCGATGTGGGACTGAGATGTTACAAACTTCCACACTTAAATTCCTGACGTCCTCGTCAGGTCGAACAGATAGCTCATAGACCCATATCGTACCTCTCTAGTCATTATGGGATAATACCGGATGGTTTTGTGTCTCTGCCTCTGAACCTCTGTCCATTGTGGAATAATACCACGAGCCTTCGTGTCCCCACTTCTGGCAATTTGATGAATCAAACTTTCGAGAGTTGGCTCTGAACCATATATGACAATCCAGGTCAAATCTCGAGTATTTTTTAAAAATCGGGTCAAGTCCCGACTTTCGAATCTGAAAATAAGTCAAAGTAAACTAGCCAAAATGCAACAACTTGAGTAATCCACAAGTCCAGCACATACCGCCAAAAGATCATGATTTGTTGGTGCACTTAGTAGTAATATTTTTCTTACTCGACGTGGGGGTGTTACAAATAAAGAGTACAGATATCCTACATTTATTAATTTATAAAGATTTTACTGTACGTGGGTATTTGACCAATTACCAAAATTTTAATGTTTCGGTTTTAATAATAAAATATAAATTTGAATATGTTATATTTCAAATGAAATTTAAATTTTTTAATTATCCAAATATGTCATTCGAACAAATTCAAAATTTTAAAGGAAATTAATGTTTCTAACAAGACAATTATTATTATTTACTTATATTGAATTAGTCAATTCATAACTCATATTTTAAATTTAAGTATTAGTTAATTTTTGTTCTCCGATAATTCTTCTAAGAATTGAGAGTATATATTAGTAAACCATTCATTTCTATAATTTATGCTTATAACTATTTTATCTTATTTTGAAATTTTTAATTAACAAATTTAAATTTTCAATGTTTTCTCACCATTATTTTATATATGGTCTTGCTATTGTGTGCCCATGAACACATATTAACCACTAACTTTTATGAGTTTGTCTCATCTTAATTGGTTGGATTTTTGTGCATATATGGGGTTCACCATTATTAATGAATAAAAAACCAAAAAAATTTTGACAACTAAACTTCTCCATGAGCACAAACTAGAAAAACCATTTTATATATACTTCGACTCAAAATTAATATTTAAGAGGTCAAAATTAACCCTAGAGACACAATTAATGATTCATTAATTTGACCAAACTCAGTCAACATAACAAAACACAACTAGTAGTTATTGTCCATGATGTGGATCTCATTGAATTAGATATCCCAATTCTGGCCTAAGAACCCCTGTTATGAAGTATGGTCTTAACCATGTCACATAATTTATCAACCTAGTTGTTAACCCAGTAATTAAAGGCCCAAGAACCTTACCTATTTATTATTTCATAATTAATAAATAGGATAATTAATCAGCCCAATAAGTGTATACAAATAAAAGGCAACTACTCCAAGAAGTAGCCTTCAAGGCACAAAATCCTGTGTGAATTATGTTTTCTACAAGGAAGGATCTATGAACTCATCCAATGAAGTGTCATCAGATATGGGTTGCAACACTCAAGGTACAGGAATGTCATCCACGGATGTTTCCCCAACTGAAACTCAAGGGACGAGCACCCCGAGATTAGGAAACCTAAGCGTGATTGTTCATCCCTTCCATCCTGACGCGACAACTCAGTGGTCTGACCCTCCTCTTCAGGTAACTCAAACCCTTTTTATTACTATTGCTCAACCTAACATCCAGATTTCAACTATGATGATCTCAACTAGGACTACCGTCGACCCTATATATGAGTTATCTCAAGAGTACGACACCCCCTTACATCCGAGGGCTGGAGCCTACAAGATCTCGTGACTAGAGAGGATATCGAAACTATTCTGAACTGTACTCTATGGAGGGTGACGCCACTAGCGAGGATGTTAATCCAAGAAGGAAACAGTCAGGCAAAGAGCCTGTGAGTGATGACCGTTCTCAGTCTCGAAAGACCCTAAAAGAACGGATCGCAGTTCATGAAGCACACCTCGTAGAATTGAGGAGAGACTTGGAATTCCAAGAGGCTAGGTTGCCCCCAAGGTGTGAGGCCACGCTTGTGATAAACCTAGAAGACACGCCATAAAGAACAGAAGAGAGAATTAAAGGGTTGACCCTCCAAAGGATGACACCCCAAGGGTTGATCCTACTCGACTCACAATACTCAAAGATCCCGACGATCCAATTCCACCCTTCACGAATGAAATCATGAATACTCAATTAACCAAAAAATTTAAGACGCCGACCATTAAGGTCTACGTGGGGCAGGAGATCCCGTAAATCATATGAGGACGTTCTCCAATGCACTGTTGTTGCAATCCATATCTGATGCCATCAAGTGTAGGGCATTCCCTCAAACTCTCGGGGGGCATGACACAACAATGGTATAATTGTTTACCTCCCAATTGAATAGGTTCGTTCAAGAAACTCAGCCAAGCCCAAGGATTCTATGAAAGACCTAGATTTGATTACCAGGAAACATACTCTTCTGTTATGGATGAAGTTACTTTTCATTTTCTAATGGGTATGGCTTGTATGAAAAAACTGGAAACACGTCTCATAGACGTTGTGGCAGCCTACCTATATGGATCACTTGATAGTGACATCTATATGAAAATTCCTGTAGGATCAAAGTTAGAATCAACTAAGCCTCCTTATTTATATTCTGTTAAATTATAATGATCATTATATGGTTTAAAACAATCTGGTTATATGTGGTATAATAGGGTTAGTGAATATTTATTGCATGCTGGGTATATTAATAATCAAATGTGTTCATGTGTGTTTATTAAAAGATCACAAACTGGTTTTGTTATTATTACTATATATGTGGATGATTTGAATCATGTTGGTACCTCTGAAGATATTATTAACGCTTCTAATTATTTGAAAAATGAGTTTAAAATGAAAGAACTTATTTGTTTATGTATACATGTGAAGCACTTATTTTAAGGATTATTTGTTCATCAGTCCACTTACACAGAAAAAGTTCTTGATCATTCTACATGGACAAATCTCATCCACTAACCACACCAATGGTTGTCCGATCACTTGAAGTTGAAAATGATCCATTCTACCCTGGAAAATCAGATGAAGATGTTCTTGGACCTGAATTCCCATATCTCAGTGCTATTGGTGATATCACGTATCTTGCAAACAACACTCGACTTGATATTACATTTGCTGGAAATCTACTAGCGAGGTTCAGTTCCAATCCAACTAAAAGGCATTGGGATGGAGTTAAACACATATTGAGATATCTCCGTGGGACAATTGTTCTTGGACTATTCTTTCCAAATAATTCAAAATCACAGCTGATTGGATATGTAGATGCTGGGTACATGTCAGATCCTCATTTTGGACGATCACATACTGGTTATTTATTTACATATTGTGGAATTGCTATTTCTTAGAAATCTATAAAGCAGACTATGACGACGACTTCATCAAATCATGTAGAGTTATTGGCAATTCATGAAGCAAGTAGAGAATGCATCTGGTTGCGGTCTGTTATTCAACATATCCCAGAATCATTTGGATCATCAAATATCTCAAATAGTCCTACAATTATTTTTGAAGATAAGTTAGCTTGTATTAAACAACTCAAGGAATGATACATGCATCAAAGGGGATCGAACAAAACACATCTTTCCAAAATTCTTCTAAGTCATGAGCTCCAATAAAATGGTGACATTGATGTATAACAAATTCGCTCAAGTGAAAATCTGGAAGATTTACTTATAAAGTCACTACCCACATCAACATTTGAAAAGTTACGAAATAATATTGGCATGTAGAGATTAAGAAATTTGCTACATCAAGATGTCAAAGTGTGAGATGCTTTATTCATGGGAAAACTATACTCTTTTTCCTTCATCAAGGTTTTTATCCCATTGGGGTTTTTCCATGCAAGATTTTAACGATGCAGTCAGTCTTTGTAATAACTCACAATTGACAATCAATGTGGAGTGTTATGAATGCATTAAGATGATTGTCAAATGTTTCTAAAGTTGGCACAAGTAACCAAGCATATGAAAGGAAGAATAAGTAAATCGCATAAATCAATACACAGTGAATTAAATATGTATATAGGATAAAGTTGTAGCATTCATACTCTGAGGTGTTTTAACCTTGTACTATAAATAAGTGATGTTGCTATTGTTTTAACCTCCACTTGAAAGTAATAAAAATAGTACCAACATATATCGTACTCTCTCTCTCTCTTAGTATACTGTATTTATACATATTAACTTTAATATAATGTTTTATAAGAGTAAGTCCAATGCAATGCTATATATGATGCCATTTCTATAATTTGAAATCGAATGCTAAAAAATTCAACTCCAAATCAGTTTTATACTTGGATGCAAATATGCATATATACATACTTGGTTCTAACTTTGAAACCAATGATGCATTTATGCATCCATACCACATCATCAAATAACCATAAATAACAATTTTTAAATATTAATAGAATTGAAACTCCTAAAATATTGAACACTTAATGTAATCTTCTTTTATTTTATGATTTTGTCCTTATAATTTTTTTTGTATTTTAAATAAAACATATAAAATAATTCTATTTTCGTAATAAATTTTCTAATACCTTTATATAATACATAATGAATTTCGTAATAAATTATTAATTATTTGGCGTTAAGATTCTTTAAAATATTCACTTAAATATTTTTTATATATTATTCAATTTCCTTTAAAACATTTATTATAAATTCTTTTTTAAAAAATATTCCTTTAAATAGTCGAGAAATTTTTCTATGTGTTTTCTAAGATTCTTGAGTTTCATATTTGTCATACTTCCCAATATTTGAAATTTTCTTTGACATTATTACCAAATTTTTTAAAGATGTTTCTTTTTCACTTGGTATCCAAATTAATAAAATTAATACCCAACTTTAGTATAGAGCACAAAATAAAAGTCTAGATTACAATTAAATATATAACATTTAATAGAATTGAATAATAAGATTCAACTAAGTTATTTTTTTATCCAAAATTCAGCTAAGTGTTTTAATATTCATTAAAATATTTAAATTTGACCAAGTGTTTTTAGATTATGTATTGGATTATAGGACAATTTGTTTTTTAATTATTTTTTCATGAAATTTTATAAATAATATTAATTTTTTAAGAAATTAATACTAAATGGACATTTATGATGATGCTTGATTAGGTGCTAATTATTATAATCCAAATTTAATTTATACGAGCTCAATATTTTAAAAAAAAATTGTACATAATACTAATTATGTTATAGAATCTCAAAAACTATACGTATAATATTACACGGGATCAATAAAGTTCATCTGTTTTTTCATCTGCTTGTGTTCTTCTAAGTGATCAAAGTCAGGTTGCATCTGACTTCCATAAATAATTTCCTTGAAATCAAAAAAAAAAACTGGTCTTCAGGTAACCTTGATCTTGATTTCTTATTATCATAGTCTCCACAAAACAAGCATGTCCATCCACCATCACATTTGGCATCATCAATTGTTTGTATAAGCTGGTTGGAATGAATTATAGTATCAAGACCTTGCACTGATCACTAGTCCTCTATCTAACATAGTGTAAAATTATTGTAAAATCTTTTCCATAGGACGTAACAGCCTGACTGAAGTTAGACTTCATCTAATCAGTCCAATTGATATGATTTATTTGACAGTATTATAAATTATTAATAAAATCTCCAATTTGATATAATTTTATTAATACAATTAAGTTTAGTATTTTATTCATTATACATATTTATAATATAAATATAATATAATATAATATTCGGCGATTATGTAACGGAACTCTATAAAATAATTAATAGAATTTATAGAACTCTTGTGAAAAAATAAAACATTATAGAATTTTATAAAGAACTCTATAAAATATTTAATAAAACTTTATAGAATAATTAACAATAAAATCGAGAATTATATAGGGAACTCTATAGGAATTATAATATATGGAACTCTATAGAATTTTACGGGACATTTAGCGGAACTCTATGAATCTATTAGAATAATTAATAGAACTCTACACAGAACATGGTAAACTACATCAATTTATGTTGTAAACCAACCATAATATGTATTCCGCCAGTCTTCAATAAGCCAAGCAAAGGTAACACATGGTGATTAGCAGGAACAGTATCAAGTAAACCATCCATTGAGCTCAATGCATCCTACATGAATTTGATCATCAAATGATGAGTATTAAACTATTAATTCAACAAAACCAAGTAAATAATCAAGGCAAATGATACTGAATAAAATATATAGAACCATAATGTTACAGTATAAGATAATGAAACATGATACTGAACACCATTATGTGATCATTGTATTTAAATTCGAGTATGTGTTCTAGTGATTAAAAAAAGGAGAATTCACAGTATTGTAATTTTTCAACTTTAAGACTTCATATCGATATACAAGTCTTCTACCAAATATTAGTAAAGGTACTTGATACAAAAACTATTACCATATATCACCCATATATCATCTATTTTTTCGAAGATTTTTCACCAAGTTGTTGCATTGCTATTGTCTAGATCTCGCTGAAAAATACAATCAAGAACTTGTTAGCCATATTATATTCAAGAATAAGATACAACCCCATATAACTACAAGACAATTAAGAGACTTAAACAATTGGTTTCAGTACGAAGCCAATATACTCTAACTGAATAAACAACTTTGTAATAGGGATATCACTATATCAGATGTTATTAATCTCCTCTAAACCCTCACCCACACAAAATGCATCTGTTGGAACAAATCAAGCCTACTATGTTAGTATTGGTGTCCTAGAGACAATACTTTTAATGTTTTATTGAAAACAATTAAGGATTGTGTTTTATGTGATTATTTAATTAATATTTATTATGTCTTTATTTACTGCGTCATAAATTGAAAGAATAATAAATGTCCTTGGAATATTAATACGTAATATATATCTTTAAGTATGTGACTTAAAAATGAGATTATATGAATAGTATTTGATTCCTAAAAATCCATAGTCGAGTATTATTATTTAAGGACAATAATAATGCAATAAGACTATCATGTTTGTTGACTGATGACCACATCTCATTGGTCATAGGTATGGTGATACTAAAGTCAAGAACATAAGTGCATGTCTCAATGCATGGCACTGGACAAACCCGCTGTGAGAATCTACATGTTAATAAGTGTCATAAGACATTCTCACTGTGATAATGATGTAATGATCCTCTGACTTGAAATCATTATATTTCTATACGAGAATTAATATACTTTGATTACACTCAAAGTTATCTTTAACCGGGTAATGATAAAGGTGGACATTGGGTATGCTATGAATCGTATGAGAAATATGAATGATAGATATAGAATTTAACCCTCCTATTTTAGGAGTGATATTATTGGCCTCTTGATTGAGTGAAACTATAAAATGCATGGCCATGCTCAAATATTGATTTGATTAATAGTCTACTCATTGATCAAGGAAACCCGGATTAAACGTTGAAGAGGATGACACAATACATGCCTCGAGTTTGATCATATAATATAAGGTTAAATGGATTATATTACATTGTACATTATTCACGAAAGGTTTAATTGAATCACCAATTATTATTATTACTTGGGTAGCAATGATGTATTATTAGATGCCGCTCATTGTTTATAATTTTATTATTAGAAAATAAAATTATTGCCAACGTAATAATAACCTAAAGGGTCACACACAAAGAACGTTTAAACGGAGTGTTATTTAAATTATGAATTTAAATACTGTTATTATTATTAATTCGAATTTATTTATTTAATTAATTAAGTGAGACTTGATTAATTATATACATATTAGAATTTGAATTTAATAATAATATAAATCCGAAATCTGAATGGGTTTTAAGAAGTCCAATCAGAATATGGTTTTGGCCCAAGTCCCTCTCTCCCCTATATATACATAAAGATGTATAGTTTAGGGTTAATAGTTTTATAATTTCGTTTTGATAAAACCCTAGCAACTCTATATTATTTGAGAGGCTAGAGAAAGAGAGAGACAAAGAGGCAGAAACAGGCTAGTACCTAACTCCGGTGATCGTTTGACGATACGACGTTCGCGTGGATACCGATAGAGAGCTTTGCGAAGGGCTGCTGTAATTCATCGCTTTTGGACCTCTATAATCATCATAAAGAAAGCTTTAATAGGGTACACATACGATTCTCCATAATCATCCGCTTATTATACACGGATCCTGCGTTTGAGATTCATTTTTTTTGTATTTATTTTTCGCGTTTTTCCGCTGCGTGTGTGCCCGAATCCCAACATACTATGTATTAAATGCTTGTCTTGTTTAAGCATTTCTAGATTTCTTGTTCTAGGGTAAATGACTTATTATATCTCATGTATTCTTGCAGTTAGAAGTATGTTTCTACTGTAAAGTCTAAATGTAAAGTATGTAGTCAAAAATAAATGGTAGAAGATTTAAGTTAGTGAATCATGCACCAAATCAAGAAGATTTTGGCAGAATAAAGAAGTTGCAGATTGAAATTGTTTTAAGTCAAGAAACCAATCGAGAAGTCAGTCTAGTAGAGAAGTCAGAAGTGATCAACTGGTAGAGAAGTCATGGAATGAATAATTAGAGAAGTCCAGTAAATCAAGTCGAGAAGTAAGCAAATTGAAGTTATTCGAGAAGTCAAAAATTGGAGATAATCGAGAAGTCAAGAAGTATGAGCTAATCGAGAAGTGACTCCAGGGAGTCATTCGAGAAGTCTTGTTACTGAAGTAATTCGAGAAGTGAAAGTACGGGGAATCAAGGCAATCAGGAAATTAGGGAAATCAAGTCAGTCGAGAAGTCTAGTCTAATCGAGATGCCATCAAAGTTATATATGCACTCGATAAGTCTAAACCAATCAACAAGTGATCAAAGCAAAAGACTAATCGAGAAGTCTATTGAGTACTCGACTGAGCAGTCTACTTTAAAAGTTCTCGAATGATAGCTACACTGAGTATTCAAATGTTTTAAATGAGCTAATTTCAAGGAATCTTGTAGAAGAATAAGACAAACATATTGAAGCTCTGTCATTTCAGGATCAGTCAAACCTGGAATGATAGAGACAAGTCTACAATGAAGCTTAGAAGATAAACAAGACAAAATGTTAGAAGTGACAAGGCTAGAAACAAAATGACTGTCATAGTGTGTGTTAGCTAGAAATAGATAGTAGTCAAACGTAAAGTTATTTTTGTATATTTTTAGTTTTAGCTTAACTGATTAGTGAGTGCATGTGCCAAAAGGCATGTTGTCTATATAGTATTGCACATCCTCATTAGTTAGAGAGGTTCTAAATATTTTGAATTCATACATTGTTTCTCTTCAAAGAACAAAAAGCTAAAATTCACTTTGAATTTTAGATTGTAGCAAACTCAATTCTAATATACATTAGATTGAAAGTTAATTATGTGTTTATTCCATTTTCGCATTCTACTTATATAAACACTTATGAATTACTAAAGCTACACACTCAAACTAAACAGTTCATCACATTTTATAATCAAAAGAAAAAAAATTTGAAGTTATACATTCACCCCCCTCTGTAAACTTCTGTAACTCTAATTCCTAACATCATCCTTCTTTTTAAAAAATTAGCATCTGCATAACACAATTGGACTGAAAATTCAAATCAAATTCAAAACAACAAAGATTGCACAAAGCAATCAATAAGTTCACTATAAAAGTAGCATCTGTGATTTAAAGATCATAACAGACAGAAGTTAGATGACCCCATATGTGTCTGAGACTGGATAAAGAACAATTTACATAAATAAATGGATCATACCCGTTTCATATTCTTTTATACAAAACATCAACACAGAACCAAAACTCGTTTCATTTTCTCTACTTTTTCTAATCATCGAAATATCATATCACTCGTTTTTTATTGTCAAATCTTCATTTGAAGATGTATAGATCCTGTAGACATAGACAAGATTCATACCAGTGTTCAACATATCTCAACACATCTCTCATGAGTCTTTTATTTAGGTTAAAACGCAGTGTTTATGTGCATCTTGTGTAATAATGTCCATTGTAAATCAGATATATTTCCTTAGCGTCAATTATACAATCATAAATTGATTTCCAAAAATAAAAAGATTTGTGTTCATAATCAAATATGTGAATTCAAGATCTTTCCATGTATGAAATACCACACATCGTATAATACATGAAAGAAAATAATATATGCCCTCATCTTTATAAGAAATTACATGACTATCATTATTTTTAGCTTAATCAAATATTTAAAAATAGTTATTATTCAAGGGTCTAGATTATGACCTCTTAGGTTTCTTGATAAATTAGGCCTCTCTAGAAATCAACTCTCTCTCTATATATAGTAAATTTTTATTTTAGACCCAAATTGAATATATTTATTATAACACGGTTCCAAATTATTATATTAAATAGAATACTATTTATTGTACTTCAATTTTATAAGCCCAAATAATATACATATTTATGTTAAACAAAAATTTATTTATTATACATAATTTTTAGTTATTATCAAAATAATGTTAATTTATTATCACACCTATATTCACTAAATATAAAAAAAATATCATATATATTATCATAAATTATCAATATTATAAAATTTTATATTAAATATTAATAAAAATAAATTTATCTAAATATTAATGAATCCGTAATTCGGGTTATAAACTTATATACTATTCTAAGTCAATAAGATATCAATAGCAATAATAGCTCTATAGTTTATATCAAATTGATTTATTATTTATTAAAATCAAAGAAGCTTCTAGATATGTATGAAGGGCCAGCACCCAAAAGGCTGGTTTTTGAGGTATCAGAATTCATTTGCTGCATCCCTCCGTGCGCCGTTTCCTTAATATTTTTTATTCATAATAATTAAAAATATATTTATTCAAAGTATTATTTGTATGCAAATAATAATACTAACACCACTTAAATTCCAAAATGTTATTTTCTCTTTAAATTATTTTAATTTTATGATCAGTAGTAACTTCATATGAATAAATTCTCATTTCTCGAATATTTAAAAGAAAATATACTTCATATATTACAAAAACAATAATAATATAATTCAATAAAATTATAACAAATTAATACAAAAATCAATATTTTGGCTTGTACAAGAGACAAATCACTCCAAACAACTGTAAAAAATATTTAATCATAAATTGATAAATTTTAATATTAATAATTTAATCAACATTAATTCAAATGAATTAATAAATGAATCTTGTACAAGGTAGAGATTTACAATTAGATCAAGTACTAATAATCATTGGAAAGAAATATATATGCAGTAGTTGTGTATATATATATAACCTAATTCTGTGCCAATCAAAAATCCTTCAGCCGTCTCTATTCTTAACCCCTATACACTTCTCTCCTGTCCTCTCCTCACTTTCAACAACTCTTCACCATCAACCCATTCATGTTCTTTTTTCTTTGCTTACACAATTCAACTTGTCACTCTACTAACTTAATTACCAGGTACTTTCTTGATTTTATACTTACATACAAACATGATTTCTTGGTTTTTATTATTTTTCTTGGTTTCTTGGTTTCTTGGAACTTGGGTTTGATAAATTTTGGTGAATGAATGATTTGGGCTTCTTGTATTTGATTTTTTGGAGTGACCCAGATGGGGTTTTAGAGAGGAGGGGCTGATTGGGTTGTAATTGTGTGGAACTTGATGATATATGTGTGTTTGTATGTAAAGTAATGATTTTTATGTGAAGTGTATGTGAAATTGAAGTGAAGAACTCTTTTTGGTATATGTATGTATATAAAGTTATGATTTTTATGTGAACCATTGGTAAAATTGAAGTGAAGAACTCTCTTTGATCTTTATCATGTATATAAAGTAATGATTTTTGTGTGAAACTTTGGTGAAATTGAAATAAAGAACTCTCTTTTAATGTATAATGTATCCAAATTTATGATTTTTATGTAAGTTAGAAGTAAAGAACTGTCTTTTGATGTATGTATGAATTAGAATGTATGCAGAATATTTAATTTTATGTGAACCATTGCCCATTGGTAAGATAGAAATAAAGATACTTTCTTTTGAATTGGAAAATTACATTTTGTTGCTTGTATTGGCTTCCCTTTGATAGAAGGGGTTAGCCGGTTTTGGGTTTAGTGGGAGCACGGAACTTGAGGATATAAATGGATTTATGTAGATAAAGTAATAAATTTTTTTAAATGAATGGTAAGAGAGAAAAGATTAAAATGTTGAAGTTGTTTGCATATTTGTATGTATATATAGTAATGATTTTAGTAGAACAACTAGTAGATAGAGAAACAGATGTGTTTTTTGGGTTTGAAGTATTTAATTTATTGCTTGTATTTCCTACACATTTACGAAGGGGTTGATATGGCTGGGAAATCGAGTAAAGGAAGGAACAAGAAAGGGTCCCACCATCCTGTAGAACCTGTTGTTTCAGCAGATGTTACTGGGAACGATAAATCCACAGAACCTGTTGTTTTAGCAGATCCTATTGGGAACGATAAGTCATCCACTGAATTACCAAAAGGCACTGAGAATGGAGAGGTGAATGTGAGTGAAGTGAATACAACTGAGCATGAGGTCAAGGAGTCGAATAATCAGAATCCAGAGAACCAGGAAAAACAAGGTTAAGTTACTGTCTTTGTTAGTTAGTCGCATGCAATGGTACATTGTGAACTCATTTAAAATGTCTATTTTATTATTATTCAATATAATTTTGAAATGGTAGCTTATGATACATCATTTTTTATTTGACTAGTTTGGGAATTCAATCTTAAAACCATACTGTCAGTCTGTCACATTAAAATATAAAATTCTTTACGTTTGCAAATAAAAAAGTTTTAAGATTATTGTGTAGTGTTAGAGTTGTCAGGCAAGGTATGTTCCATAGTAGATATAGTGTGATCAAGTACATCTATTGTGCTATTTACTAATAGTATGTCCTATTTGCTTAGTTAATTATTAGTAACATGATTTATATTTTCATTATTCTTCCTCGTCCCATTACCAATCCTTTACTAGTCTCTCTTGTTACCTTTTTGGGCATAGGGGGTAAATCAATATATATTTCTTTTACTTCTATGCAACATGTAGGTTAACCAAAATAATGGAATCCCTACCCAAAGCTAAGTGTTAAAATGCATTGTATGCTTCTGTGCCTGGTTCCCGATGTGCTCTCTTTTCTACTGATATATTGTCAACTACGTGTTTTGGAAATATACCATTCGGGATAATCGAAGTACTATTATGGTGCATTAGGATGAATTTGTCGAAGCAGGAAATGCCTTCATGGTTTGCCTGTTGAAGTTAATTTAGTAACTGATAAATGAGTCTATATGCTGGTCCTTATATATCTGTCCATCGAAAGTCTGTTTGTCTGTTGGCTTTCATTATTAATCAAGTAAAAACTTATTCTCAGATTAAACTTAGGGCCTGTTTGGGATTTCTTATAAGTTACTTATAAGTTGAAAAATGTATGGATTTTCCAACTTATAACTTCCAACTTATAAGCCACTTATAAGGGGAAACAAACGGGGCCTTACATGGATTTATAGTGTCTATTCATTCTAGAATTTTAATACCATACATGAATTAAAAGCCGATACGAGCAAGAGATAATATTTTATATATTTTTCCTTGTGCAGGCGAAAGTCAATTATATACTGTCCCGGTGAAGACACAAAGCAGAGAGAAGAAGCTTGACCTACAAGTATGATCATTACCTTTTGTTTAATTGCTTGAGAACCAGGGACTATGTCTCTCTGCTTACACTTGCTGTGTCACTGATACCCTCTTGGCTTTTCTTGTTGCAATGTTGCTATTTATTAATTAGTGATACAGTAATTAATATTATTCATCAAGCTTGCACTTTCTTGAAGGGCTTAGCATGTAGTGTGTATTCTCTCTGTCTAATGCATTTACAATGATTTGAGCCTTCAGTTAAGCCCTGGTGATTCTGTTATGGATGTAAGACTGTTCCTTCTTGATGCTCCTGAGACCTGTTTTGTCACATGTTACGACTTGTTGTTTCATGCTAAGGATGGTACAGTTCATCATTTGGAAGACTATCATGAAATATCTGAAGTCGCTGATGTTACTTCTGGTGGATGTTCCTTGGAGATGGTTGCTGGTATGTAAATGAATTTGCTTATTGGTTTTATAACATAAACCCAAGCACAGGCTTTCATGCAACTACACAAGCATAGGAATTTCATTAAACGTGAAATATATAGCTTCAGTCAGCAGTGTTGGGATTAGCATGTTTATCAAGTAGGCCATCGATTCAGGTCGGAGCAATATAACATGTGATAGCTTCAGAAAATTTGCTTACCATGCATGAATGCGAATATACATCACCTGATTCTTCAAAAGTATAGCTCATTAATATTGTTTTCAAGAATATATACGCGAAACACCACTAATTATTCTGAAGAGAGATTAAGAATAAGTAAACAAATAACCATTTTAAGAATATGGTTTAAACTTGGAAAATATTAGCTAATTATCCTTCTTTCTGAGTGTAAATCATAACAATTTTCATTTAAATACAGAAATGTGGTTTATACAAAAAATCAATGGTGTGTTCACATCTCTGGATATAATTCTCTTAAAGCTAATGTGTGGAGTACAGAAAGAAGTAATTGCAAATACTGCAAACTGTGACAAGCAAGTCTTGACCAGGCACACATTCACCAATCACTCATTACTCGTGTTTGTTTATTTGAGCCATTTGGCAGTCATTATCATACCACATAGTGATAATACTCTATATTGAATTTTAACATCATTAAACTTATGCAGCACTGTACGATGATAGATCTATTAGGGCTCATGTTCACCGTACTAGAGAACTTCTTTCTCTTTCGACTCTGCACTCCTCGTTATCAACTTCACTTGCTTTACAACATGAGGCAGGGAAAAATACTTCTGCAAGTGCTGGAGGTTTGTAAATTTTCTTGGATGTAATATAAAGTTTTAGATATTTTTCCAAGGCACCTTATAATTTAGCTTTTATTTCAGAACCCAACAAAAATGAAGTATCTGAACTCGAGAGTTTGGGTTTTATGGAGGATGTATCTGATTCACTTGCCAACTTCTTGTCGATTCCTTCCAAAGAGATCAAATGTGTGGAAAGCATTGTGTTCTCTTCATTAAATCCTCCTCCAAGCTATCGAAGGTTGTTTCATATAATTAACTTCCATATATCTTTTTTTCTTTTGCAACTTTCTTCGAATTTATTACATCCTTTCTGAGCCTGTAAAAAGTCCTCTGTCACTGCAACTTATTTTAATTACTTCAGGCTTGTTGGGGATTTGATTTACCTGGATGTGGTGACACTGGAAGGGAATAAGCACTGCATTACAGGGAACACAAAAACATTTTATGTGAATTCTAGCTCAGGTGATCGGCTTGACCCAAAACCAAGTAAAAATGCTGCTGAATCAACAACACTTGTTGAACTGATGCAAAAAATTAGCTCCAAGTTTAAGACAGGTATCAAAATGCTTGTATATAAAACTCTGTTATAATTGACAGCCTTTGTATTTTTTGTGCTCATAATATATCTTTCCAACTGAAGCATTCGATGAAATACTGAAGAGAAAGGCCTCTGCCCATCCTTTTGAAAATGTCCAGTCGTTGTTGCCTCCTAATTCCTGGCTAGGATTGTACCCTGTTCCTGGTAAGGCAATATGATGGAACCTATTTTTCATATTCTTTATGCATCATCTTGTTAGTTATTTTTTTCTTTTTGAATAATTAGGCTTATAGCCTTACAAATTAGTATCTGTTCTAAGAAAATTTTCGGGGTGAGCTAGAATCGAACCCAGGACCTGGGACGACAGATGATAAACCCTTTACCACTTGGGCTATCCAATCGTGCTCATCTTGTTTGTTTTTACTTCGCTTGAAAGTTGCAAAAATTACGGAGATGCATGATGCATCTATGAATATTGGTTACCCCTTGTATGTTATCAGTATCTTATAAATAATGTATTCCTCTAACCATGACAATAGAACATTATCATGAACACTGAACATTAATTATTACAGACATCATTTTTATGTCGAATGAAGCTTATCTTGTTTCATGTGGTGATGCTTCCATTTCATATGTTTGATGCTTTTCTTGCAATCATCCTATTCCCTATTCTGGGTGCAATTTTCGCAGACCACAAGCGTGATGCAGCTAGAGCAGAGAATGCGCTTACACTTTCATTTGGAAGTGAGTTGATTGGTATGCAACGAGACTGGAATGAAGAATTGCAGTCTTGTTGGGAGTTTCCTCATGCAACTCCTCAGGAGAGGTAGTCTAGATGGCTCCTGCAGTTAAATTTTTATTTTTTGATTAAATGTAGACACTTTTATGATGGTTAATAGCCTTTTACAGGATTTTGAGGGACAGAGCTCTGTACAAAGTGACCTCAGACTTTGTTGATGCTGCTACAAGTGGTGCTATTGGGGTCATTAGCAGATGCATTCCACCTATAAATCCTACAGATCCGGAGTGCTTTCACATGTTAGTCCTTTGTACCTGCCTATTTATCTTTCGTTAACCAGACCCAAGGCCCAGAAGGTTGTGAAATCTGAAGCTTTGAGGAGTAGCCTCGAGGTCTTCTATTTTTATTACATACTTGTGCCTGTGCTGTTCAGTTTCTGAAGGAAATGTATTTGCATTTTTTTGGAGTTTTCACATATTACAAGTGGAAGGCAGGATCCGATATGGACTTTAATAGCCTTTCGATACAGATTAGCAATCCCCATGTGATGCCTTAAGTGCCAGCATAACATATCGTATGCAATTTAAAACGTCCATCGTCGGTGTATGACAATTATTATCCAAGCGATTTATCCATCACAGTTAGTTTTTGATGCTTATAACTTACTCTTTTCTTAACCTCAGATTGGTTCCTTACGTTAGATGCTTCATGCTTGTGGTCGGCATATGCTTAACTTAATGATTCTTATTGGAAGGTGCTAAGTATGTTCTATCTTCATTTAGGTACGTTCACAACAATATATTCTTCAGTTTTGCTGTTGATGCGGACCTAGAGCATCTTCCCCGAAAACAATCTACAGAATATAATTTGAAGAGTGAGAAAACAAATCCATCACAGACATCGTCTGTGACAGTCGATAAAATATCAGATGGAACTATCACAGTTAACGGAAATAAATCAAGTGGCCAAAATGGGGAAGATGCTATTTCAGATGTAGCTGTTGACGTGTCTGCTGAGGCACAATTGGCTGAAAGTGAGCAAGCTACATATGCATCAGCAAATAATGATCTGAAAGGCACCAAGTCATATCAAGAAGCTGATGTTCCTGGTCTTTACAATCTTGCTATGGCCATAATCGATTATAGAGGTCACAGAGTTGTAGCACAGGTCTGTAGTTAATCTTGTTCCACATTTGCATTTAACAGTCCAATTATCTGCCCCGCCTTCATACTTTGGGTCACTTTTCTTTATATTCTTTCTGCATGTGAGGTTGAAACCTTGGTATAGCATTTGTTTGTTATCCATTTAGAGTACTCTGCTATGCTACTTGAATATCTTAGTTTCATCAAGAGGCTGTCAATTTTTTCTTCACTTTGAAATCTACTGGTTTGTTTCTTTTTTGAGGCTGCCAGTTTTTCTTCACTTTGAAATCCAGTGGTTTGTATTTTTGTAGATTGTTTATCTAATCTTTATCCATGTCTCTAATTATAGTTTCTTTCTTCTCGCTTCTAGAGTGTACTACCTGGCATCCTTCAAGGCGACAAGTCAGACTCACTCTTGTATGGTTCTGTTGACAATGGAAAGAAAATATGCTGGAATGAAGAATTTCATTCCAAGGTGAGAAATAAGGAGATTAAAGTCGACTTTACGCTCTTTGATTGATTTTTTGTAGTGATGCATACGGCATATACCCCACTGATAGTATAAAAGTCACACTCTTTTGATATTAATTATAAAATAAGATGATTACTATTATTTGATAATTTCATTGCATAAACTTTAATGCAAGTTGGCATAACTTAGGTTCTTGAGGCTTCAAAGCGCCTACATATAAAGGAGCATACTGTGCTTGATGGATCTGGAGCTGTTTTCAAATTAGCTGCTCCAGTGGAATGCAAGGGTATTATTGGTAGTGATGACAGGTGAATGCTATCTCTGATTTTAAGTCTTGTGTATCTGCAATGTTTTCCCTGTGAAATTATAGTTATGGCTGGTTTTTGGCCTTTACCTATAATTGGAGTGATATTGTTTCGTAGAAAACATTGATCCGTCTTGCCTAAATCGGCAAGGTAGATTTGAATAGCATCCAAGATATTGATAGTTGATGTCAAATTCTTTAGTCTAAAGAAGTTGCAGGACCGCTTGACATGCAACTTCTTATATACATAGCAGTTCCAATAGTTTTTCTTGAATATAACTTTCTATGCTTTGTTACCAAATTTGCAATCCAATTGGTATTTTCAGGCATTATCTATTGGACCTGATGAGAGTCACTCCCCGTGATGCAAATTATACGGGACCTGGTTCTAGATTTTGTATTCTGAGACCTGAATTGATTGCGGCCTATTGCCAAGTAAATTAATTTATGCAATTCTTCTTAAAACTCCCCCAAACACACACACACACACACACACACACACACTTTATAATTTAAAACCCGTCTTTAGAAAACTTTAATTTCCATTAACTTATTACATGCGACTTTTGTTTTTTTCTTCACTTCTGGCCCTGATTTTTTGTGACTTATATTTATAGGCTAAAGAAATAGAGCAATCAAAGTCAAAGGCTAAACTGGAGGATCCCTCCACAGTTTCTGAGTCTCCCAAAGTTAAAGATGGCGAAGCACAGGTAGAAGCAAGGGAGGAAGCTGTGGCGGCAGTTATTGAGCCACAGGTGACCTGTTATGACAACAAATTTGCGGAGAAAATCTTGTTTTGGTTCTTTAATTTATACTCATTATACATACATGCCATCTGCTAATACAAATTGCTGTTGGATTTTATTAATATTCTGTTACTGCTCCCCACAGAAAATGCCTGAAGGTGAAAAGGTGGCTGCTGAGGAATGTGGTACTGGGCCTGATGCTGGAACAGCAAAAGTGTGCGAGGAGATTGTTTTTAATCCTAATGTTTTTACTGAATTTAAGTTAGCTGGGAGCCATGAGGTAATTTATCTAAAATTTGGATTTTTTGAGTATTCGGTGATCTATATGTCATTCATAATTATTGGTAATATCAGGAAATAGAGGCAGATGAAGACAATGTGAGGAAAGTTAGTTTGTACCTTAGAGATGTGGTGCTTCCGAAATTCAATAAAGATCTTTGCTCACTTGAGGTTTCACCAATGGATGGTCAGACATTAACCGATGCACTCCATGCTCATGGAATTAATGTTCGCTACATTGGAAAAGTTAGTTTAAATCTCTCCGTTTTTGGTGGTTTTTTGTTCAGACTTCAGAGTATACATGTTTAGACTAGTAGACATGTTTAAGGACTCGAATTGCATTATACCATGTCTGAAACATCAAAGCTGTTAAACATATTCTGTGATGCTTGTTAAGGTTTCTGTACTAATTCAGGTTGCGGATGGGGCTAAACATTTGCCTCACTTGTGGGATCTTTGCCTGAACGAGATTGTAGTGAGGTCTGCCAAGCACATATTTAAGGTAATGCGGGCTTCACTAGTACAGAATTTGATATATTAATATTATCTGCATGTTACTTGAAGGGAAATTGTTTTATTTCACATGGCATCTGCAGCAAAATGTACAGGTTCAGTAGCTTGGTTGACATGTGATTACAGCATCATACTTCTCTGCATCAATTATCATTTCACTTCTATTGTCTGTTTTATTAGAAATAGTGGGAAGTATTTATATTATTGAATGGTCTTCAATCATATTCCAAGTTGCATATTGAAATATGCCTCCTCAAAAAAGGTCATATTAGTTTTGATGCTATCGATTTAGATGCAAACTTGTTACCACCTTGAAACGTACTTCATGAATTCTACGTGATTTCTGTCTACTGTAGGATTATTTGAGAAACTCAGAAGATCATGAACTTGGGCCCGCAATGTCTCACTTTCTCAACTGTCTCTTTGGAAATTGTCAAGCTCTCTCTGGGAAAGGGGTTGCCAGTGGTTCTAAAGTAAGAACACCGAGTAAGGTAAACAAGTCCCAATCTATCGATACCGGTGTTTGCTTTTAATTAACTGAAGTAATAGACTTAATATGTTATTATGATAGATTACATTCTCGCATCAAGAAAGTTACCTACTTGTTGCACATTCAGATTTCTTGTAGTTGTAAATGCATCAAGTTATGATGGCTATTATCACTCGTAGTACAAACTAATCAGGATCATTCGGTTCATCAGGCTTCAGGGAAATCAACTAGAGGGCATGGGAGGTTGAAACAAGGAGTGTCTGCAGAAAGAAAACCAATGCCGTACACTAGCCTTACCTCTGATAGCTTGTGGTCTGACATTCTAGAATTTGCCAAAGTGAAATACCAGGTACCATTAACGGGGTGAAATTGTATGCAGCTCTGTATTAGTTATTCATGCATAAGTTAATAAGCTCGTTTTATTCTGCAGTTTGACCTACCTGAGGATGCAAGATCACGTGTAAAGAAAATTTCTGTTATACGGAACTTTTGCCAGAAGGTAACTTGTAATTTCAAATGCATTTTGATATCCCATCTTAAAACCATAATTTAGTGCTGGTTAGATACGGATTCTTATGGGCTTGGAGTGGAGTTTTCATTGGTCACACTAGAAAATTCTTCTATTGATGCACCTCATCTCATTATTTGTTAATTTGTAACGGTCTAACCATACGAATATCGTACAAAATAAGAAAAAGGTGCGGTTTGATTTAATTTAGTGCTATGCTTTATTTAATTTGTAACAACAAAAACATAATTTTTAACTCCAAACATATATACAAGGAACGCACCACCAAAATACCACTACTATACTACTTGGAATTAAATGAAAATGAATACAGAAATATATTATTGCATGATCTTTACATCCTTCAGTTAAATGGTTACAATACACAGTTCAAATATGCACTTATTGAAGAGTTTCTTGTTGTAACCCTTCATAATATCTTTTCCACTCATCATATGCTATTATTATATAATCCTTTTCCATTTTCGTATATTGTTTATATTTGAAAGGTCAACCTGTTGCTTTTGTTAAGTTGGTGCATCTATTTGGATGTTCAGGACACTGTAAGATAATTAATTTTGTACTTTTACTGGGGTCGCTTCATAAAAGCACCAAAGCTATATATAAAATGCTAGAAATGGTTTATGTCTTTAAAACTTCTGATTGCATAATTAAGGGAGAATGCTAGACAACCTGTTTGCGGGGGAGTATGTCAAACTGTGCTTAATAGGGCTCAAATTATACTTTGTTGGTCTGACTTCTTGTATCGTTCTGTTCAATTCTATTATAAATTCACTGCTTGCATTTTGATCAAGTATTTTGGCTTGTTCTCTAACAGTCATATTGGAAGCAATCAATTGGTTATTTGTTTGGTTTTGTCCACCTAACTTTTGTAATGACATTTTCGTGCTGCAAACAGGTGGGCCTAGCAGTTACATCGCGCAAATATGATCTTGCTGCAGCTCTTATTTTCAATCCCTCAGATATAATAAATCTACAACCGGTGGTGAAGCATTCGATTCCTGTGTGTTCGGTTGCTAAGGATCTTGTGGATACTGGAAAGATCCAGTTGGCCGAGGTTTGAGCTGATTACTAGTATAAATGAGATCCTAAATTAAATATTGAATAATTATAACGTGTTATTTAACAAATTCTAAATTTGTGCTTTGGGATAGTAGTTGTAAATTTGAAAATTCTTTGTAAGCAAATGTTGAACCAACTTCAACAAAGTTTAAGAAAAATGATGTTAGAATATACTGTATCATACCAGTTTGTTACCAATGTCATTGTTATCTTATCATAGGGAATGCTAGGTGAAGCCTACAGTCTATTTTCGGAAGCATTCACGATACTTCAGCAGGTACGTAGCTATATTTAGTGTTATGGTACTTCTGTGGCTGTTTGTTTATTCGTATGGTTTTAATATCTTGCATGTAATCCATTTCAGGTTACTGGTCCAATGCATAGGGAGGTTGCCAACTGCTGTCGGTATGTTCATGTCTGATGATTAATATTCACATGAGATCCTGCCATTATTTTAATCTTATTTCTTGTTGAGAAGGAATTTGTTCTGTCCAAAATCTGAATGTTGCGATGGCTCTAAAATCTGAATTTGTTGACACATTACACATTGCTTCGTTTGATACTTCATTGTTCGCATATAGCACAAATCAGCTCTGCTCCTAACTATCCATTTTGCTTACTGATTTTTGACATTTTCTACAATTTTTTTTTTTTAAAACACAGTCTTATGATGTTAGTCAATTTTTTACCAGATTCTTGTTATCTCTAGTTATTGGTAATTTTTTCTAATCCAAAGTGGCCGTTATGCTGTTGCCTTCCTCACATAATTCGAACAAAATTTTGTTCAATATTCAGTATCGTGACTTTCTGGTTTTCAGATACCTTGCCATGGTTCTGTATCATGCGGGTGATATGGCTGGTGCCATAATGCAGCAGCACAGAGAACTTATTATAAATGAAAGGTGTCTTGGTCTAGACCACCCTGATACTGCTCACAGGTCAAAGAATATTTAGATTTCAGTACTTAGTATTTACTATCTTCTTTTGACAGACAGATTGGAACTACTTTTTTACATTCAGAAATGCTTCAGTTAATGTTGTATTTCTTTCTAATCCATGTACCCTATAAACACCTAATATGCTATCTCTTACTGCAGTTATGGCAATATGGCTCTTTTCTACCATGGGCTTAATCAAACAGAACTTGCTCTGAGGCACATGTCCCGTGCATTACTCCTATTAAGTTTGTCATCAGGGCCTGATCACCCGGATGTGGCTGCAACATTTATAAATGTTGCAATGATGTATCAAGATACTGGGAAGATGAGCACAGCCCTTCGTTATTTGCAAGAAGCTTTGAAGAAAAATGAGAGGCTTTTGGGCGAGGAACATATTCAAACTGCTGTGTGTTACCATGCTCTGGCAATCGCATTCAACTGTATGGGTGCCTTCAAGCTCTCCCACCAGGCATGTATTATATAGAATTATTTTTTTCATGTATTCTATAAATAATAATACTGCTGGCTGCTTGTGTTGACAAAAGAAAGTTCTCCGGTATGACAGCATGAGAAGAAGACATATGATATTCTTGTCAAACAACTCGGAGAGGAGGACTCCAGATCACGGGATTCCCAAAATTGGATGAATACATTCAAAATGCGAGAATTACAGGTGAAGTATTTTACATAATTCTGTAATGGCTACGTTACTACCAGGTCCTTTTTATCCTTCACATTGTTTTCTTCTGCTCTTGATTGTAAATATTAATATGACAGATGACTGCACAGAAGCAGAAAGGTCAGGCAGTAAATGCAGCGTCTACTCAAAAAGCTATTGACATTTTGAAGGTATGTAAAGTCACCTCAGAGCCAGTATCCTATTAGTGGTTCTTAGACTTCTCTTAAGATACCCTTTGTGGGATATATCAAATATCAAACAGCCCTTATATAAGAGAAGACTGATCATGGCTATACTATTTTGTTGTTTACTGGTGTTGGAAAGCTAGTAATTATAACTGTAACCGTGTCTCTGGCATTGCATTGCAGTAGATACAAGTTATTTTTTCTGCTTACATAGTATTTGTTTTTTTTTTCTTTGATTGTCGATGATTAGGCACTACAATCTTTTAATATTAAGCTTTCAACTTTTTAAAATTTAGACGGGTTTATTTTGTTAAATTTAATATTTTATCAAGTACAGTCCCATCTTTGATTCTGTTGAACATGCCAAGTTACTATTATCCATAAATTCTTTAATATATAGCTGAATATTTAGAAAATGGTTTTTATTAATCCATAAAATCATGAGATAGCTATGATAGTCCAAAATACCCAATTTGAGTTTCTTTTTTATGTTCAAATTAAGCAATAATGTTCCAGGATGAATTTTTTTTATGGCATAAACAAGTGCAGGTAGAACAAACTCTTTTGTTCACTTCCGTATGCTACAGCTATGACATGACACCACACATTAATTTTACCAATTGTCTTGTCACCTTTTACTACAGCATGCTATATCTAATTTATTTTTATATTGTTTGATAGGCCTATCCTAATTTGATACATGCGTTTCAAGCTGCTTCTGCATCTAATAATATTAGTGCTGCTAACAAAACCTTGAATGCATCAATGGTTGGCGAGGCCTTCCCTCGAGGGAGGGGAGTTGATGAAAGAGCTGCTCGTGCTGCTGCAGAAGCCAGGAAGAAAGCAGCCGCAAGAGGCCTTTCAATACGCCCTCATGGAATTTCAGTTCCAGTCCAAGCCTTATCACAAGTGCCAGAGATCTACAACATAATTAACCCGGGGATGACCCCAAATGTTTCAAAACCCGAGGAAGCAGCAGACAAAACTAAAAAAGTGAATGGTCATCCTCCAAGAGCATCTGGAAATGTGCAAGACGGAGAAGTTAAACCAGCGAAACGAGACGGAACGCTTGCCGGCTTATCAGGCTCAGGCTTACCTGCATTGGGTGCTGAGAAAAAGAAGTCCAAAGCCAAGGTAGCGGCTTAAATTTTTTGATCTCAAGAGCTTATTGATTTGAAAGAGTTTTTGCCACGGCTCAAATCTTGGGTTTCAGTGGGTGGAACATGATTTTGTCTGCTGATTATGACTGCAAAGTACAAACGTGCTTCATAAAAGAGTATAGTAGTCACACTAATATTCTTGTCTTCTGACTCAATAATATCTTAAATTTACCATTTTGAGACAATTGTTTATTTAGGTACGATAGAAATTATTAAATTAGGTTATTGTTTTGAGAATAATTGAGTCGTGAATCCCCAGATGTTTCATACCTTCCCATTCTTTAGATGGAATATGTACGGAACATCATGTACTTTAGCCATATCATTGTTGATTTTTGTCCTTTGATATATTCTGCGACAACTAGTTTCAGATACAGTTTAGTTTCTCATGTCTGCATGATTTTGTGGGTTTCTCAATGCTGCATGTTTGAAAATTAAAATTCAAATTCAATCTCCTTGGTCTTCATCTCCCGGACGGCGTCGTTTCGAACGAGCGCGCTGCGTATAAGCAAAAAGGCTACTTGGATTTGGGCAAAGGAGAGAGAGACAAGGCTGTTAGGACTGAGGAATGGGGCTTACTCGACGACGCTGTTTCGAACGAGTTGAGTTTAATTTGGTCAATTTGTTGCTTGTTCATCAGTTAGGGTTAATAAAGTTTTAATCTTTTTGTTTTTAAGTCTAGTGTTTCTTATAATTTTGTGATTTTCAAAGTCAATTGAGTTGGAATATTAAACCGAGTCTCGATATTTTTGCGATTAATGAATGAATGAATCAAGTTTATCGTTATTGTTGCTTTTATTCCATAAATAATTTGTTCTACAAATCTGTCCTGCATCACCACTCATAACATTAAGAAAGCACACTGTGCTAAATAACATGAACCCAACAAATTTTAGTCAAGGAAGACCAGGATAATACAAGACAAGCAAAAAGTTGTTTGTGTCAAACAAGTGTTTTATCTCTTTTGAGAGGAGTTGGTGCAATCCCCTTGCTAAACAGAACCTTGAAACAATAGGTTTGTAATTTTTAGAAATGGGAAGCATACAAACTTGAAATATTTTATCCGTAGGACCTGAAATTATGTACATACCGACCCCTCCTTTCTTTTAATAGGTGTCCAAACTCCATGCTCCGTCATCGCAGTTACGGAAATGGTCGCTTGACGATGAGAGGATTTGTTTGAGAAACAGGCTGCCACTGTAATTCTACTCTCCTTTCCTCTCTTTTCTATACATATGCATGTGCATTATAATTTACTTGTGGATATATTTTAGGTGGTGTTATTTTGATGATTGTTGTGTTTAAGGTGATTTATGATTTTGTGCATCACGAGATTATTGCAAAAATTGATTTGGTTAGACTATTACGTATGTTCACTCGTTTAGATACATTTAGGTATTTTGTTGATCATTCGAAATTTTGTCTTTGCTTAGAGACACATTTTAGGTATTATAATTGGCATTGTAATGTTAAGGTGATTTGGGATTTCATAAGTAACAACATTATAGCAAAGTTTGATTTGAATGTTTATAGACAGCTAGCGTTATCTTATTTGACTACTTTGTGAATGTTGCGTTTTGGGTTTTAATTTACTAGGGTTTTTCAGTTTTGGGTTACGGTCTTTTTTGTTGGTTCTGTGTTTATGTTGACGGTGCTTTTGATTTGGATTTGGGTGTGTTTTTTTATGGCTTTTTTTTTGCTAAATGTTTTTTTATGTCTTTTGCTGGTGCTTGTGTAATTGTAGTATATGGCAAGCCTTACTCAAGCTTTGGTGTATTGTCATCAAAAGGATGTGATTCATAGGGATATCAAGCCAGAAAATTTGCTACTAGATCACGAGGTATGTTGCACAAGATATCTGAGATTGTGAATTCTAATGCCTACCATCTGATGGGAAAAAGTTTGTGCTTTTTTGTAATGTATATAATCACGTTTCAGATAATTCTCATCTGATTTCATCTAGGTTTTTATAACAACTGATGTACTCAGACCTTAATATTTCTACCCTATGCTTGATATGAAAAGTGAATGGTCCAACAGACCTGGTATTGTCCCATTCGGAAGTAGGGTATGGTGAGGTCAAGATGTCCGCAGACCATACGTTCCATACCCTACTCCCCAAGAACAGAGTGAATGTTTCCGTGAAAACCAGCACTGCTTATTGCATAAGCTAATTTATTCTCACCAGAGTGCATGACCGGTCCTGTATTTGCCATAGATGCTTCTTCAAATGAAATATCTTGGTTTAATAGCATGGTTAAGATAACAACATTATTGTTTCCTTACTGATGTATAATTTGAAGAGTTAGTAATACTTCTATGACAAATACAGGGTCGACTGAAGATTGCAGATTTTGGATGGTCTGTGCAGTCAAAAAGCAGGAGAAACACCATGTGTGGAACATTGGATTATTTAGCACCAGAAATGGTTGAGAACAGAGCCCATGACTATGCAGTTGATAACTGGACACTAGGTATTCTATGTTACGAGTTTTTGTATGGCATAATGGCAATCCTCCTTTTGAAGCAGAGACACAGAAAGACACATTCAGAAGGTAGATATACACGATTATGAAGATTGATCTTATGTTCCCTTCCTCACCTGGTGTGTCTCCAGAAGCAAAAGATCTCATTAGCCGGGTAAGTTTTTCCATCAGCTAAATCCATTTGTCTGAAAATGAGAAGGATGATGATGAATGAAAGTTATTGTTCCCTCGCAAATTATGCTACTGAAATTATTTTGCAGCTTCTAGTGAGGGACTCTTCTAAAAGACTGTCTCTTCAAAAGATCATCGAACACCCTTGGATAGTCAAGAATGCTGATCCAAGTGGTACCTGCTCAGTGTAACAATTTTCAGTTCAGTGCGACTCTAACCAATCATCACAGATATAATATGTATCGATGAGCTCATATGCTGCTAGGAACATAGAAACTTGAAGTATTTTATCCGTAGGACCTGACATTATGTATATACCTCCGCATTACCGAGTTTACTTTCCCCTCCTTTCTTTTAATAGGTCTCCAAACTCCATGCCCTCTTAGAGGAACATAATTTTAAATACTCTTTATCCTTGATTTAACATTGAAGACATCCCATGTAGCCATGTAGGTCTACTGATTCTCGTATGTTCCTACACCAATTTCTGTTTCCTAGTTGTGGTATGAACATTATATATTATGCATTTATGCTGACGGGAATATTTTTTATGAGGGAGCTCATAATTACGATAATTACTTCAAAGTGGGTTTGTCTTTGGCCGTACTTCAGTTATGTGTGTGCTCATGTTTGCTTTTAATATCTCAGGGTGTGTTCGGTTGGAAAGATATTAATGGGTTGGGATGAGAATGAGTTAGGTCGTCAGGAAAGGAATGACGTTGTGATAGAATGAGGTATGCTAAGAATGTTCATTCCATTATTTTGTTCGTTTAATAATATTAATTTTATTAGGAATGGAATGATCATTTTTATTTATTTATTTATTTAATATATAAATAAAATGAATTTAAAAAAAATTATTTTATTCAATAATAAATTAAATAATAATATAGAAAATATAAATAAGGCAAAATTAATTATATAAGAAATAAGATTATGTATATAATTTGAATTAAAAAGACTAATATTTTTTTAAAAAATTAAATAGTTCAACTATTTTTTCATTAAATATTTTGAATTATAAATATGTTATATTCAAGGATAAAATAAAGATATTAAATTATTTATTTTTAGTAAAGATAAAAATGATTATCACATGTGTTAGGGTGAGATATAAAATTAGGTTATTAGAAAGGATATGAATGACATAAAATAAGTGATTTCATTCCTAAATAATCAACTGAACAATAATTTTTTCATTCCGAGCGGAATGATCATTCTCATCACACTAATTTTTCCAAGTGTTTGTATGTACTTCGTGCATCCTTTCGACTTCAACATATTAAACATTTAATTACTGGGCAAAAAAACAATATTAGGTATTCCAAAAAAAAATTAAATTTTTTTTTCGAATGATGATGTGGCTATTTTTAATTAGGTTATTATGTGCATATATGGGATGTCCATTATTTTTAATGAAAATTGAACTAACAGAATTTTGTCACTTGAAAATAGTTCTGAGATTTATTTTTTGGCATTTCTAGTATTTTATTTTTAATTTTATGGTGAAGCAAATATGTTTATAAGTTATTAAAGAAACAAAATAAAGGAATAAGAAAAAGAACATAAATTATAAAGTTCTCTGTTTATAGGCTCAATTTGTTCGTTGTAAAATAACTTCTTTTTAAGATATATTTTTCTGAATAATATCTATCTAAAATTAACTTATTTTCATCCTTGTGAGTTGTGACGTGATACATTGTAGTCGCAAGAATGTTCACAATCACAATTGTCAAAAAAAAAAAAAAATCACCATCACAATTTTGAGTAGAAACAGATCTAATAAAAAGTACCGACACGTCCACCCTAAATATTTTTCTCCTAATTTTCAGCATTAAAATTTTACAAAAATATAAAGTATCCCTACTACAATAAAAATTAAAATTTATCAAAATATTTTTCCAAAAGTATTCTGATACTAGCTTAAAACATTTTATTAGATCTGCCCCTGGTTATGAGCAGGTGTTTATATAAATTGAAAACCTTAAAAAAAAAGTTTCTCTTTTGTAAAGAAGACATTTCCCAGAAAATAATAGTAATTGTTAGATAATTACTATGACCAAATTGTATATAAAACATTAAGATGTTTGATGAACATACTAAACCTCCTCGGGAATCAGGATCATATTTTTTGATTATGTTATGGCCAAATAATTTTAATACCAAGAAAACAAATATCTTTAATCAGTCCTTTAATTTAATACACGGTTAATACATCGTGTAATGTCATACAATATCAATTGGCACCACTAATGTTCCATTCAATGTAAGATCTCTACAATCCGTTCACCAGTTATTCTGCATCTACATTAACCTAGGACTAAATGTGTAAGGATTTGACATAACACCCTTCATTCCACATTTTATTATTTACACTCTTAGTTCCATGATGGGACGGTTGAACGCGACTTTAAACAATAGTCCATGAAACAAATAATCAACCAACAATTACCTCGGTCAAGATAATGACGTTCTGATGGAACAAACAGCTTAGGTCAATGACTTAACATAATAAAATGAAAAGGGCTCTAAATCCTTGAATGCAATCTTAGTTATCCGTGATATAGTAAAATTTAATCCTATTTTATGTACAAAATCACCTACAATGGAGGACTTACCATTTGTAATTAATATTAATTATCTTGAGATTAATAAAAATCATTACATACCTTTCAGAACAGAACGAAAAGGTTACAATGTAAGAATCTTACTCCTACAAAACTCTCCATGTCGGGGGTGAAATATATTTGCTCCCAATATCCCCAAAAAATTGCTTTTACTTCTGCTTCAGCTAGGTACCATAATGAAGCAGGCATATAGAAAGCTTTGCTAACCTGATGCACCTGCTGCATTCCTTTTTTCATCCCTTTTATCATCTTCACCATGCTCTTCTTTTTTGAACTCTTCAATCAATTCACGCTGCCTCTGGGTCAAATTCCTAAAAAAAGAAAAAAAATAAGTTTATTGTGATGACATATTCTAATATTCTTTGCGGCATGGAGCTCGGTAAAAGCCCTTGAGGCTTCAAGTACTGAGGCAAGATGCCAAAAACAGATCTAGTGTTGTTTTCCTTTACATCTATTTGAGCTCTGCTATCAACCATCAGACGATTTTCAAATACAAAGACATTCCAGATTTCACCTCGAATCACTTTATTCAGTTACGTAACATGGGGGAGGAGGTGGGGCAGTCAGGAACTCAAGATCACAAATTACCCTTTACTACAAACTAAAAGAGAGCATAAGAACTTACATTGGGATGGTGACATTGTAGCGCACATACTGATCTCCAAATGAGAAAGAATTCCTTTTTTTGATCCCTACGTAAGTACATTAAGTCAGTAATTACCATATATACAAGCATGTGGTATATACAAACTAATAACAAATATAGCAGTTGGATCAAATGAGAACCACTAAGGTTCAACATACCAAATATATCAATTTTATTTAATGACAACGATCCATCCAGGGTTTACCATTGTATTATTGGGTATTAAACACACGGTATAAACATACACAAAGTTAGAAACAATTATGGTGTTCAGCCTAGTATTAGTGTTGGTCCTAATTAAATTTTAGGATCAGATTTTACTGTTGATTATATTTATATCTTGGAACATCTTTTCGAGTTTGCAATTCAAAATGGTTTGTTGTAGAACTAGGCAATATAAATTGTGGACATCAAGTACCTTTCTTTTTCATGAGAACCTTCTGGCCAGGTTGAGTTCCAGGAAAAACCTGTGAATCAAAACAAGATTAGGCAAGCCACTTCGGCGCAACACTTAGTAACTTAAACTATTAGTTGTTGTAACAAACCTTAAGAACAACATCTCCTGTTAAAGTAGGAACCTGGACTGATCCACCCAAGATAGCCTACAGAAGATAAAATTTCACTTAAAGATTGATACACAAAAACATGACGACCGCATAAAGAGCGCCTATGGCAAATAATAAACCTGACACGTGAAAAATAAAACCATGCAGTAAATATACAAAGATTAGTAAAAAAAGCAAAAATTTCATTCTGTTTTTTCAATAGACCTCCATCACCTGAAGGATGAAAATATTTAGTAATCATTTTGATTATCTGAATCCATCTTCGCATTATCTGTCTTTAATCATCTTCTTCCTACGAATGTGTCCATATTGATTGGGCGAACTACAGTTCTAAATGGAACATAAATGTATCATAAAGTTAAATATTTTGTTTAAAATTTATCCATGCGGCCTGCATATATTTCTAAAACTAAAACCCGTTTTAGGCTTTTTTACAAGGATTAAAGACCTTAATATCTACATATCTCTACTAATACATTATATATTGTGCACAATATTGCCTGTGGAGTGCGGACCAAATTAGTATACATCTATACTAAAATGCATAAAACTCTTTAGCATTCACTGTTCATGTTGTTTCACCTTCTCTTCCAGTAAATATTTTCTTTTTAAGTGGTAAATTGGAAATCATCATTTTAACTTTCTAATTTTTTTTTTGCTGACTTGCAAAATCATTTTTTTCTCCCCAGATAATCATTTATTGTATATATCTAATTATTATGCACACACATTATTTACTACCGAAACTTTACTAACAATTTTAGTTAACTTAATACATGGATAATCTATAGTTTAATAGGAGCTAAGGTACAAAGTTTTGAGATACCAGCCATTGCAGAAATGTCAAACACAGAAATTAATTAAAAAAGGTAATTTGCATATTATAACTGACACAAGGATATTTATTAGAATAGTAAATACCTGACTAATACTTATATTGGCATCAACATGAATGTCAGAGCCTTCTCTTCGAAAAATAGGGTCTTCTCGGACCTAGAGTAATGACAATAAAAATTAATGCATATCAGGATGTGAACTATAAAAAATGGCATATCATAAGATAACGTAGACAAGTGATCATCAAGAATACCTTGAAAGTAACATAAAGATCACCAGGTTGATTACCCTCAGGATCTGCTCCACCACTTCTTATGACTTTCATGGTTTCATTTTCATCTACTCCTGTTATTAGTGCAAACCAGCTAATATATTAATTATTTTGCAAAACTGATTTTAGTTTGGTTTCTACTATTCTTTTAGTTTTCCTGCCAAGGATCTTATGCCGAAGAGTCCAGACAAGTAGCAGATTACCATATTTATTCAATTCATACTGTGCTCTTATTGTCTCCAATTTCTCCACTCAAGTATAAGAAACAACAAAACTATACAACTTATAGATAAATCAGATGAAGAAAAGGCTAACAATGACTACAAAAAATTACAGAAGAAAGTTCCACTGCACTCTTTAAACAGAATGACCACTAAATATTATGATATCTATATAGCTAAATGCCGTCTCCCATGTGCTAAAGAAAGGCACTAATTAGGCACAATCTAGAAAATTGTGTGGAGAGCATGGAGTTGAGAAACCAAGAAAGAGCTAATACTGATAAAATAGGACAACAAGCAATGGCAACATAT
Organism: Oenanthe sinensis; assembly: GCA_028671895.1. Classification (NCBI taxonomy): domain Eukaryota; kingdom Viridiplantae; phylum Streptophyta; class Magnoliopsida; order Apiales; family Apiaceae; genus Oenanthe; species Oenanthe sinensis. The sequence goes on from CM053814.1 coordinate 11,714,995, forward strand.
AGCCTACTAAGATAATTTTATTTTTTAAGTCACTGAGCCTTATCTGGGGCTCCTTTCTTTTTTCTAAATAATGAGACAGATGTATTCCGTGATTCAAATATGATTCATTATAGTTAAGCGGTTTTGCTCTTCCAACAACACAAAGTAGTATCATAAGAAAATCGATAAAACAAAGTCAACAAAGTGAAAATTGATTGATAATTTATGTAATCAAGCAGAGAAATTAACGCAATAACCAGCTCATTTTTCACGATTTCCCAAAATACCTGGCATGATATCCAACTTGATTGACTTTGGTCCTCTCACCACTCTCTGGCCATTGCAAGATTTGCATAAGCTCTGCATAATGCCAAATGTATATAACATGTCAATCTTGATTACTAGACTTCATATATATAATAAAAAAAATTATATAAATGATAAAACTAAAAACTAATTACAAATTTACAAGACGGGACCGGTCAAATAAGTATCATACGGAAAACAAGTGGCTTGCAACCTTCAATGGTCCCACCTTTCAATACATTGATGGTCCATTAGACCAGAAGTACTTTTACTTTAGGACATCAACAGGCTGTAGATTTTATCAGCTTAAAGGAGGGTGTCACACACCTGGGGGTGTCAAGTGCTAAATATCAATTACCTAGTCTAAAAAATTAAATGCTCACACACAAAGTGTTGTACTAGTTTTTAAATAAACCTTTCTGTATCTAAAGAGTTACTTTATGTTGCATTCATTGTTCAAGTGAAAATTACAATCCATTTAACCAAATGCTTAGGAAAGTAAAAGCTGCATAATCATACTAAAAACAATTAATTTCCGGTCAAGAACGACAAACAAACTGTACGAACATTACACATTTACAAAACCAAAAGGACTGTGAATGCATGACTTTACAATGCACTATGTTATACCTTCACATATTTACCACTCCCACCACATTGACTACAAGTAACCTGGATTCTGAATGGACCACTTTGCTGAGTTGTCTGCATATGACACAGTTGAGATTTAGGAAATGTTACAAACAAAGACATCAACAAGGAATCATGCTGCAAGAAAACTGACCATCCCCGCCCCTCTACAGCGCCTACATGTCTCGGGTTTGGTCCCAGGAGGAACGCCAGACCCACCTAAATTAAGCCACAATGATGTTAGCAATAAAAATTACATGTTTACGTGCATAACACAAGTGTTGCCTTAGATACGCTGGCTAAGATTATGAGAACGATTAACAATATCGTACCGCAAGCATCACAAGGCAACTCTGTTTGGAACATCACAGTTTTTGTGCATCCCTGTACTGCTTCCATAAATGATAGTTCAAGTGAAACCTAAAACACCAATAAAATTTTAAATACTAAAATCATATATCAATGATTATAGGACGTCCAAAACAGAAAGAGGAAATAAAAAACCTTAACATCCTTGCCGCCGAAGTCTCTGCTACCGAATATTTTACTGAAGATCTGATTTCAATTTGCAAGTTATAATTCGAGAATTGGCAGCATAAAGTATTAAGTTAGTTTACCAGGAATTTGAGAATAGAGAAACACCCCATAATTAAAGTAATTACCGAATTGGAGAATATGTACTTACATCCTCACCACCGAATGGACTACCACCAAATGGAAATCCTTGGCCCCAACCTCCTTGATCTGGTTCACCACCACCACCCTCACCAAATCTTATATAATTTTCATGACCAAGCTGAAATATTGATCATATCAGTGATTATGGTTCAGATACAACCACTCGACAATCACATTTAACTCAAATAAATAGTAATATAAATATATAACAGTTGACAGTAATCCCTTTCAATTAAAGAAGACCCAAAACAAATTGGTTTTCTGCTAATAGAATAGCTAGCTAAATTGGATGCAAATAATTTATATCATGGTTGTTACGTCGGTGAATCGAGTCAACTGGGGTGTCCGACAATTCGAGTCGTGACTAGTCATAGACTAGTCAACAATGTATAAAATTATGAAAATAAATATATGTATGTGTTCTAAAAAACTTGCAGAAAAAAAATATGGGCTGTGGGCAGCAAGCAGATAACAAAAAACTGGGCAGAAAAAACAAATCCAAATTCAACAAAGTGGAAAACAAAATTAAAAGTACCAAGTACTAGACTTAATAGAAAGAAAAATGAAAAACGCAAACAATGCATTCGATTAATCGAACATAATCATAAAGCTCCAAGTCTTCATTTGTCTCGGAATTCGTAGTTTCTTTGTGAGTAGAAGTGCTTGGCCTATGTCCATAATCATCATCATTTAAAATGATAGGAGTATGATTTTCCTCCATCTTAATAACCTCATCTATAAGTGAAGTAAATTTTATATAATTGAAAGAAGCAAATCTCTGCATATACACAAACAAGCACACAAATATTACATTAAAGCCTGGATGTACGAAAATACACGCCATACAAACATCGCACAGGGACCAATTTCACAAAAAAATACTTTATGCTACCATATATACAGTCAGCTAGTCTCTTCATCAAAATAGTATCAGTTCCTTGTGCATACAGGCTACACAGAAAAGTAGTGGCAGTGGCTTATGCCATGGATGACTATTGTCTGTGCAGATAGTGGAGCTGATACCAATACGGTGGAACAGGTTTGGATGACAGATTACAGCAGTTTCTGAGTATTCTCTAAACATTAGCACATATTTTAAGTTACAATTCCAAGCAGGATAACCTACTGAAAAAAACTAGTCAAATTGGAATCAGATAGAAGGAATTTTATATGTAGGACATTGGAAAACACTTTGGGCCAACAATATAACGAGGTCAAACATTAACAATCTCAGAAAATGAAGCAGCTTTCAACTCTCTGAGATTTTCCACCAAATTGATTATTTAGACCAGACAAATCAATTTTAACAATTAAGTCTGATTCTTAAATGCTCAATTCTATATCCAGATTCTATATAGCAAATGCAATAAGTCATATATAACTTACTTTACTGCAGCTGTCGGTGGCATAATATATTTTCTAACTCTATTGCATAACATCGACACTGCAACTTCTGTAAATGATCTTATGGCAACGAAAATTTCGTTTTGGCAAAATATTATCATCACTACTACCTAAAATACATGCAATGCCCTCATAAGCCAAAACTATGGTCGTAATTATTAGAAGGAACAATTTGACACCTGATCATATTGTGCACGTTTATCTTCATCTTTCAAAACCTGTCATGGAGAATCAAAGAGTGCTATTTAGTAAACTTGGTCAATCCAACATCATAATTATTCACTAATTCTTTTCCAAAGCAATTAAATAAGTAACATGACCTCATATGATTTCTGGACTTCCTGAAATTTCTTTTCAGCTTCAGGATCATCTTTGTTTGTATCTGGATGTAACTTTTTTGCTTGCTGGATATAATAATTCCAACTTATAGATTAAGGAAGATGGTAGCAGATGTATAGGTAAGTTTACAAGGGCAAAAGACATGGAAAGGTAGTAATAAATCCCGAAATACATACCCCATAGTAAGCTTTCTTGATATCAGATTGTGTTGCATTCTTTGTCACACCAAGTGTCTCATAAAAATCTTTTGATGCCATGGATGCTGATTAAAAAGGATAGAACATGAGGTATATTAATGATCCTATAGAAGTAGATTTCCAGTTGGAAATCCAGTTAATCAAGTTTTGTCAGATTCTTTGCCGGAAGTGAATCTAGGATTTGACTAAATCTTGAATTTAAATATTTTTCCAATTTTTTATGCCTTCATGAACATAAAAACCTCATCTAGGTCCAAAACTTCAGACACGTGTAGCCACATGCGCACAGAGACACAAGAACACACGTCTAACACACGTCTCCTGCATTTATTTCTGGATGTTATAGCTCTTTGTTTTCTCCTGAACACTTTTAGCAAGCTTCGAAATTGCGCAATTTATGAAGGTGTAACATCATACGTGCTTCATTTTGGCAGATAAATTATTGGTATGCTGTATCATGTAACTAATTTACATCATGAAATATAAGACCTGGTCTCATATAAAATTTATACAAGTGTACATCATGCTTCTCCTAGTCTATGGGCAAAATTAAGTTCACTGTGAATCTCTTATTAACTAAGTTCGATTTAAAAACAATTTCCCTGAAATGCTAATATCTGTAATTACTTTGAGATAAAGCTTCAGGCATTATTAAGGCAAGCAACTCCGGACTTCCCTAAAAGTTAACATTACGTGTAAGTTCTGTGCTAACAATTATTTCAACAGAAGAAAAAAAAGAATTACTCATTGTCCCAAAGATATAGTATTTTGACATAGAAAGATAACTGAAAAGTTGGACAACATCCTTGCTGCAAAGGGAATATATTTTTAAAGTACCACTCCGATAAATTGACCATTGTTATCTCTTACGTCCTACTCAACTTGAGTTGCCTTCTTTTCTCCTTCCCATGTGATCTTAAAGACGATTATCAAAAAAATGGAAAACGAAAGAAACTTACTCGTTCCATGAATTGATCTCAATCCGCCAAGATTAGCTTTCACTATGCCAAGTCTCAAACATTTCTTATAACCAACTATTTCACAAAAATCAGAAGAAAAAAAGCACTACATTATCAGTGAACACAAATTCCAAACAAAATACACATATACCAATCAACATAATCAGATGAAAATCACATCAATTACCATTATTCGGGAACAAATTAGTAACAATCCCCGACTGCCCGCCAATCATTGTACCAAAGTTTCTACTAGTCCCTTTCAGTAAAGACTCGTATATCTGTAAAAACACATGTAATGAATCACACATATAATACAGAATATTAAAAAAAATCCAAACTTTCATATACATACACACTATTACACATAAAAATATACACATGATAAAGGTAAGTAAAAATCTAAACTTTCACACATATACACTATCACGCATACATAAATAAATTACTTGTATGATAAAGATGAGTAAAAATCTAAACTTTCACGCATATACACAGTAAAGATGGGCAAAAATCCAAACTTTCATACATATATACACAGTAAAGATGGGTAAAAATCCAAACTTTCACAACAATATACAATAAAGATGGGTAAAAATCAAAACTTGCACAGACATACACAATAAAATCACAGAATTAAGAGGAATAAAGAAAAGGGTATTTAAATTACAGCGATTGAGGAACAATCTTGAAGAAATCTTGAAGGGAGAGAGTGACGAGAGAGCAATCGAAGGAGCTTGACGCCATTTGAAGAAGCCATTTTTGGGGATATTAAAAACCCTAGCAAAACCCTTATTTGATTTGATTAGGAAGTGGGGGTGGGCAAGAATTATAGATACAGGCCTTTTGTGTATGTATATATGTATATATCTTTTTTAGTTTTAATGGAACACTCCTGTTTCGTCGGAGGCCCTAGTACACTACCAGGGTTTGCTCAAATATTTTTTTTTTTAATCTTTTTTACTGTATTGTTTTTTTTACTGTATTGTTAATTGTTAAAAATAAGTAAATTCATGTCGAATATTGAGTACAGAAGACTCTAGAAAATTGGGTAGAGATGAAAAGATTATTATATTTTAATAGATTTTGTATATATTTGTTTTTCAATAGTTAATAACTTTATATAATATATAAAAAATTATTATATTTTTAATTATATAAGTGTATACTATAAATTTATTTAGATTTTGTCTATTTATGTTTTCCAATAGTTAATAACTTTATATAATATTTTTTTTAAATAATTTTTAGAGATATTTAATATAATATTTTTTCATACAAACTTTTTTAAGGTCCAGATATTATGTAATTAATATATAAAATATATTTTCAATTTTATGTAAATTAGAACTTAATTTTACTATAATTAAAATAATCATTAGTGAAATTTATTTAATATAAATTTGTATATAGTTTGGACCCATAAAAGTAAAGTATAATTAATAAAATTATATTTATTATAAATATGTATATAATTTGAATTTATATTTTAAAATTAGTATTAATATGTAATGTATATAATTTGTGTTCAAAATATAATTTTATTTAATACTAAATTTTATTATTTTATATTAATATTTTTATTTTAAATATTTTATTACTAAATTTATATGATTAATTTAATTTTTATTATTATTTTAATACTAATAATAATTTTATTTGTTATATATTTAAAAATATTTATATATAAATTTTATATATTTTGTTTGTGTATGTGTTTGAAATGGATAATGTATGTATATTTTTTAGGGATATGTTTTAATTAGAAAATTAATAATTTAAAAATTAGGTTAAATTATTAACTAATTAAATCGACATAAATATCACCAATCAACCAACCACAAAATTTTAATATTTTAATTATAAAATATAATATAAGTATATAAAAAAATCAATACAGTCGAATAATTGACTTGTTAGTATACAAAGTGTAAATTAAATTCGTAAATATTCCAATGACACATAATTTACCATATAGAACTTCTCAAATCTCTCCGGCATTTATAACTCAAAATTTGCGTCATGATAATTTCGATTCGAGTTTTTACTGAACGAGTTTGAGTTTGATTATATTTAAACAAATCGAATTGGTTGAATGACTTAAATGAGCCCAAACTTTTGATATTTAATAAACGAGGTGAGCCGAGCCGAGTTAAATTTGCTAACGAGTTCAATAATTAAAAAAATAATTTATATTTATAAAAAATATTAATATTTTATTTATTATTATAAACGAATTTGAACCGAATCGAATTATTGAATTTGAGATGAATTTTAGTCGTACTTGACTCAATTAAATAAACGAGGTTGAATTTTTATTAAAACTCGGCTCGTATACGAATCGGTGCTGTTGAGCTCAAACCGTTTATGAACCGTTATTTTCCTCTCGCGTGCTCACTTGCTATCTAAAGTTTATGGGAATTTGTATAATATGTCCCAAATTAATGAGATAGTTTATGAATATGTCCCTTTCTATTCAGTAATTATAAATATGCTACATGGTTAACTTTTAACTCATGTTTAACTTATATAAATATAATTAAATTATAAATATTAATATTTGTCTATTAAATATGACTACAATACCCCTAATGCAATACATAATTAGGTTTTAAGAGATCATGTAAAATATTGGCGTCAAATATCTCTGTTACGTGTATGAACTCTCGCCCATTAATGATCTTTTTTAAGCTTAAGATTTTGATTTAAATTTATACTATTCGAGTACACGTACTATTAGATGGCTAATCCTTTGTCCTATAGAAATATCAAAAATAATTTATATAAAAAACATATGAAAAATATACGTGCGGCAAATAATAATACAAGGTGTTTCATCTAATTCAATGATGTAAACAAATGATGATTTTAATATTATCTTATATAACAGAAATATTAAAAATATACATGCATGCTATGTATATTTATTCACATGGTATATGAAAATAATTTGTGTAACTTATTAGGGATGTTTAGAGCCGAGCCGAGGTTTGTCTTAAACGAGCCGATCTTAACTCTTTTTTTCTAACGAGCCGAGCCGAGTCGAGCTTTCTTATCGCATAAAAAATGTGTTCGAGTTCGTTAACAAATTGAGCCGAATCGAGCTGAACTCGAGCTCTTATCGAACAGAGCCGAGCCGGGCTCGAGCCCTTAACGAGCAACTCGCGAACAATTAAGTTTTACATGAAAAAAAAGGTTCAAACCCACTTGACCCAACTAATTATAGATTTTTCACTCAACTCAATATTAAATTTTAATTTATTGTCCTAAATGATTCACATATTAAATATTTGAATTGTAATTTTAAACTTAAAACACTAGGAATATTATAAAAATATTCAGGATATATTCTATTTTTTCGAGTTTTAACGAGTCGAGCCAAACGAGCTCTTAACGAGCCGAGCTCGAGCCCTGTTCGCGAACAACTCTGTTCGTGAACAGCCTTATAACTTATAATATATCAAAAAATAAGTTATTTTATTCATTTGTTGGGTAGAAATGTTATATATGTCATTTATAATTAATAAACTAGTGAAGTTAAACATGATTATTTTAAAATTGATAACATTTTAAATTTAGGATATATTTATAAATACAATTATAAATGAGATATATTAGTAAATCGGTTTTTAAAAAGGGGCATCTTAGAAAAACATCCGAAGTTTATTAAAAGAAAAAAAAGGATGACGAGGTCAAGAGTCTCTAAATTCTAATACAATAATATGATTCAATTGCATCGTAAAAACATTACAATAACTACTAAACCTTATGCTACTAGCCAACTTGTCCATAAAGTATAGCCAGAGCCCAGAGGTATAGATCTACAACATAAAAAAACCGAATGACATACACACTCCATGTGTAAAAGATTGGCGTATATTTTGCAGTGTTCTTTCCATTTGAAACCTTGCAATCTTGCATATGGTAATTACTTAATTTCTGATATTAATCTTTGCACCTTTATTATGTTAATGAGAATTTTAAAACCACAAGCACCAAGTGGACCACCTTCTCTTCCGTTCATCATTACAGCAGAGTATTCACACAACTTAATATATAGCCAGCAGCTGGAAACTTTTTTTAAGATGTCACCTTATTTATTTTTGCTAAGGTTCAAGTTTTGTTTTAAATCCTCCAGAACTTACGAGCATGGCTTCGAGACAACTGTCTGTAGCAGCCCTGGTAGGTTCTCGGATTTAATTTATTCAAGGTTGAAACTGAGGAGAAAAATGCAATCGAGAGAAATGTAAGCAATCAGTTTCAGAATAGTGTAGCAGTGGAAACGAGTTATGTTATTATTTATGAAGTACACTGATCTTCATGCAGATTATTTTCAGCTTATGACATATAATTACTGTGAGAGTCGTGTGGCTGATATTGATTCTTTACTTTGAGCAGCAAAATGTTATGTTAATCCCTTTTTTTAATTTTTTTTAAAACAATCTGCAGCGTTAAGCCACAAGATAGATATTATCAATATTAACAAAACATTTGACTCAGCAAAGAACAGATCTGGAAGAGATCCACAGTAAATTGGATACTGGATTACTGGATGTCATCTTGAAAGAAAGAGGGACACGAAGAACCCATAAATTTGTCACATTATGATAGTTATATGTCGATCGCCCTTTTTTTTTATATCAAAGTAGGTCGGGACTGTTATTCAGATAGTTGTGTCGATGCCATCACTTCAACATAATAAATAACTGTTCTTCAATTTTCAACTAAAGTGGTTGCTTACAGATAAAAACTCCATGAATGAAGTGCTCATCAGTGTCTTGAATTTTGTTGCACTCGGCACCTAAGCTGTATTGCATACCTGAAAATATTATTGATGACATTTAACAATATGCTGAGTTCTTCAATAAGCTGCTGATGTAATTTTATAATCAGTTCAAAGAAGAGAATTAATATGCTGTTAGATACTTAGACAAGGTCAAAGTGCATGACTGCATGAGGTACATACAATGTTGCTCGGAGCTATTTCAATTCAAAGCCTAGTGGCTGCTCCAAGTGATAATGAAGGACCAGATAAGCCCATAAGTATCATTAATGGCCTCAGCTTAATGAATTGGATTATTCCTTCTGCCTGGATACAAAAATACCTACATTATCTCCTCTTCCTATCCTCTGGTTCCCTTCCTTAATTTAATGACAATATCTCATAATGCCAGATCGTATCATAAGGAGAAGCTGTTTCTTGCTTCAGATCTGTCGTAGCTGATGTATTTACTATCTATCTGTTTGGATGAACTTCAAGTATTAGATGGTATTTCTAATCAATCGGTGCAGAATTAATTTTAAAAAATGAAAGCTTTTTGGACAATGAGAATCCCTTACAACTGTCCATGGAGCCTTTGAAATACCCTCAATGCGAGAAGTTCAGCTTTGCAATATGTCCTTGGATAAATAATTCTGCATTGATTATTCAAATGGGGCCTTCTTTCATTTCAGCTTGTAATTCTACTAATATGGCTAAACTTGAAACTGTAATGATGAATAATGTAGGGCCCTTTCCACCTTGAAATTTGGTTCAAATGACTGAGCTGATGCAGATGGCCTTCAATGCTGATATGAGCTCTAAAGATGCCATATCATGGAATAATGTCTTTGATCCAGGCATTTCTATTATATGGCACTCTATTAGACAACATGCTGATCCAGTAGATTGGCATGAAATAGTCTGGTTCCCTTTGCAAGTTCCCAAGTTTGGATTCTACTCTTGGTTAGTATTTAAAAGGAGAATGCTAAATGAAAGGTCAAAGGTTGATTCTCCTCACTGTGTGCTGTGTCAAGGGTGTGATGAGTCGGCAGAACATTTTTTATTCTCTTGCAACATTCCTAAGATGATTATTATGAGATGCCCGACTTGAGTTCCGAATGATTTGTCTTCTAATGTGGCATTTTGGAGGGCTCTGGCCAGTAATGATATAGCTACTCAAATAAGAAAGCTATACATTTCAGTTTCGATTTATTACATTTGGCAGGAGCAGGATCACAGACCATCAAACTCGGGAGCTAGGACTATTGATCAAGTAAATACAGTGAGAGAACGTGTTTCATCCAACAAGCATTTTAAGAGAAGAGTTCGAAGGGATCCAACTTTTTTACTGGCACTAAACTGATTAATTTTTATAATTTGTGATGTGCAGTAGCTTGTTGAAAACCCAGAGTCTTTACTTGATCCAGAATGTGTGACGTATATGTCATTCCGTCTATCACTTTATAATTTGTGACTAATAAGTCATTTCATGGCAGTTCCGTCTATCACTTTATTGTGAAAGACCATATTGGCCCGTTCTGCCATAGTACCTCCATATTCCGCTGAGTAGAATTTGACAATAAGTTTGAACATAAGTACTTCTATATTCCACCGAGTAGAATTTGACAATGAGTTTGAACACAAGTACTTCTATATTCCGCCAAGTAGAATTTGACAATGGGTTTGAGTTAGTGATCGGAAAACTTCCTTTTCTCGATCTTAATTCGCATATAAATTCCAGAATTCCCGTCCTAGTTGAATCAGAGAGACATAAATTGTAACTTGTATCATAGAATTACTTAGCTTAGTTTGTTGCTAATTTTCAAGAGGTCCAAGATTGATCTTAGTTAACTGTTATAGCTCGTATTTCGAGTTGGAGGGTGTCCCACTTGTTGAGCTCTATAGTAGGAACAATTAATTTAAAATTAAGATTGTAAAAATTTTCAGCGATGAAAATTATTAAAACAAGTGTCCATAATTGAATGAAAGATAAATTTCTTAGAATTTTCCTTTGATGTATATTGAAAAAGAGATTGCAGAATCGATGATTTTTTAATTTGGTCCCCCTATATCATAATCCTAGCTTCGCCCCTGTCTACCCCTGTCTGCAACCCTGGAACCTCCTTCCAGCATTACTATCATTACTATCGGTCCATGATGTCCTTGCAACCCTGGACCCTCCTTCCAGCATTACTATCATTACTATCGGTCCATGATGTCCTTAACACTGGGCTCAAACCACATGAAGATAAATCGGGCCTTTGAATGCTGGAAGAGCTGAATGAAGACATGGTTAAGAGTGTTCAAGGGCGGACTCAGAAATATTTTTCAAGGGGGGCCAAAATATAATTTATAATTCATAGCACATGAATCATCTATAATAGAATCTATACAAATACTACGAGTAATTAGACAACAGGCAGAGACTAACAGACTGTAGTGTTACAAAAGAGTTCTATTAATTTTCAGAGATTATTATATTTATAATTATGTTTGGTTTATATTTTTATTTGGGTTTAATAATACTTTGGGCTAACGAGTAATGATCAAAGCAATTCAAAAAAAAAAAAAAAGCAGGGCCAATTCATATTAGAACTATAAATATCTATACATATATTACATTCGGCTCAGAATATGGGAGGGGCCACGGCCACCCATGGTCATATGATGTGTCCGCCCCTGAGAGTGTTAGTAGTGAGTTAGATGTGAATGAGTCTGTGAAGTCTGTATAACATGCTTGTCCATGAAACTTTGATGGTGGTAATGTTCAGCAATATTTCAACGATAATGTTGAGCACTCCCTCCACTCACCTGCAAGTGAATAAGCATGGTTCAACCATCTAAATTTTAGTTCAATAGTTTATGTGTATAATGCCCCATACTTCGATGACTATAGTGATAATAACCATTGTAACAATCATACGCATAATCTAAAATGTACAATCCTCTTTATTTTCTCTTTCCATTTCACTGTTTCTTTTACAACAAAGTATCTCCGATAGAATAACACCATAATTATAGGCATCAACGTAGTATGTCCATTTTTCAGGAACTCATAAACAACAACTGTTTGATCCTCCATCAAAAGATTCAAACTATTTAAGTTCTTGTGACGAGTTTGTGCTATTGCACCTGCCTCTATTCTAAAACATTTTTCGCAATCTTGGGCTAATCTTTACAATTTTTTAATTGCAACTATAGCTTTAGAAGTTGAATGTTGATATGATCTCTTTATAAAGAGTGCTTATAAAAAAAAACCATTTCCAAGTTCTTCACAAAATCCCACGGTTGCTTCTTTGAGTTCCTGAAATGTGTAAACACAGAGTTTCATCTCTAAGAGACTTAAACTTTCTTTACTCGACTTCTCCTGTATGCCAAAAAAAACTACTACAAAAACTGCTGCTACAACTGTAATATTGTAAAGCAATGAACCACCTAAAAGAAGTAAAAGGGAAAAGGGACGTACCCACAATAACCCACTATATCCTGCTTGAAGAGAAGGGTGTGGGGAGGGCAGGATGTACGCAGTCTTACCTCATATCAATAGGGTAATGAGACCCTCGGCATATTGGATAAGGATTTGAATTCACGGCCATTTAGTTATAAATTGGGCACCTAAACCACCTTAAAGAAGTGATACTACTAGCTAAAACAACTATTGTTTGGCCTTTCTGATTCCCATTTGGTTTGCAGGAAACTATATATTACTGACGATCCATCAACTTTCAAGATCTTAACAAGAACCTGCCATATGTATCTTGCTCTAACCTTCCATAAGATAGTGATAGTTTTTCTTCCAGCAAGTGCCATCTTTAACAAATGCAACCACAGAATTACAATCACTAAAACAAGAACAATTTCAAACTACTTGACTTTGCAAGGAAAACCTTACATAGTTTGCAAAAGAAGCATTGTTTCCCAGTGTAAGATTTATTAAGTATTACTATATAGCCAAAGTTCACATTGTTGTTAGTATCTGGAGTTTGACTTTTTATAGTAAGGAAGATTATAAACAAATTCTATATGGGACTTTTATATCGTCAAAAATCCATTTGTTTTGAAAAAAAAATTGTATTGTTTGTATTACAACACCTTTTAGTAAATAAATATAATTAATAAAAATAACTCAATTTCAAATAAACTTGTGCATGATAAATAGTATAAGACATAGCCAGACCAGGCCTCATGCTTTCCCGGGACCATCACCACTAATCATAATACATTGAACCCCAGAAAAATATATTATCCACTTTCTGCAGACACCAAGATTGACCATATTTTGTACAATAATTAAAAGCATATATTATCAACTTTCTACTTCTATCTTTAAAAACAAGGATCAAAGAAATGTTAGTACTCCTGTTCTTGATCCTATTATTCTCTGGAGTTATTTCATCCGGGCCTTGCCACCCTGATGACATATACTCCATCTTAGCATTCAAAAATAGCTTCTCCAATGGAGATATCTTGCGTTCTTGGTCTTCCGATATGGATTGTTGTTCTATATTTGACTGTGAAAATAATCGTGTCATTGATTTCACCATAACCAATTCTGAACTTTCGGGTTCGATAAAACCAGATGCATTTGCTGGTTTTACTTACCTTCAGAGACTAAGGCTTCACAAACTGCCATTTCTTGTTGGTGAAATTCCTCGTTCAATCGAGAATTTGACACACTTGACATACTTGGAGATAAATTGGACCAATGTAACTGGACATGTGCCAAATAATCTCTCAAAGCTCAAAGATCTAATGATTCTTGATTTCTCCTTCAATAAACTTTATGGCTCTATTCCACCTTCACTTCCTTTACTACCACGTATTTTTGCCATCAGCCTTGACCGAAACCAACTTACTGGATCTTTACCCCAATCTTATGGTCATTTTCCCACTACTTTAAACCTACCAGCTCTCATACTATCTCATAACAAGCTTTCTGGCAAACTACCGATTTCTTTAGGTACTATGAATTTCTCACGAATTGATCTCTCAAGAAATAATTTCTCAGGAGATGCATCAATGCTTTTTGGTGAAGACAAAAGTTGTCAAGTTCTTGATATATCTCGAAATAAATTTGAGTTTGATTTCTCAAAGGTTGGTTTTATGAATGAAGATTTGGTAACGTTGGACATATCTCACAATAAGATATATGGAAAGATACCATCAAAGATTACAGAAGCTTTCATGTTGCAGAACTTGAACATGAGTTACAATAGATTGTGTGGGGAGATACCAAAAGGATGGAAATTAAAGTATCGCCAAGAGGGATTTGATAATTCATCATTTTCTCATAATCGGTGCTTGTGTGGAGCTCCTCTCGATCCTTGTAAACCTTAATTAGACATAAATTCCTCTGTAATTGTCTTTTTATATGAAATCTTCTTTTCGAAAGCAATAAAAGCTAGATAATCTTAAATTTACATGCCAGAAATGAGCAAAAAATGATTTCCAGATTTTGTGACAAATGCTTTCTCCCATCCCATTTAATGACACTATGACAAGGTCATGTCTTCAAATACTATCTTTTTCTCTTCTCCAACTTTAATTATGGTAAATATAGCATTACCTATTGCATTAAAAGATTGTTTCTGCACTTCTGCTACACATTTATAAGGCCTCAACATTACAAGTTATTATGAAGTTTTAGTTCCTCTTCCTTTTTAGGATTAATGTTACAGCAACGTTTTGGTTTTGAGTGTGAGTTTATACTCTAAGTTAAACAGGCTGACAAAGACAATGGTTCTCCGAATTTAATAGACTTAAGCGGACATCAATGACTCAATGTTATTTACCATATTTATTGTTTAGTGTTCGTTTGGCAGCTCAGTTTCTTTGACTTGCTACTTTTTTCCTTTCCTAGTAACTGTCATTTTTCTTTTTTGCTTTGATTTGCAACCAAAAGCATGCCATAAGAGCGGAATTGGATAGCCTAGCTCAAGTTTCGACTCTCGCTCATCCCGAAATTTATTAAAGAATGAATACTAATTAGCTTATATAAGCTATATTCAGAAAAAGAAAGGCATGCCATAATGTATCAGAATATTTGGTTTTTCTTTGGCTTTTATATAAATAAGCTGATAGACATCAAAAATCTGGCGGAGTTGGGCCACGTTACCTTCAACTTAGTTCTCAACTATAAAACAAATGCACGAAAGACTGACGTAGCTGATGTTGCAGTGTTGTACCGCATTTATTAGGCCGGACTGCCAAGCTAGGCCAAGCCTTGTGCCTACCCAGGACCATCACCACTAATCCAGTTAACATGTGAACCACTAAAATAATTTCAAACACACACCAAAATTGACCATATAAAATATAAGTTAGTCCCCTTCTAATGTTGTGTATAAAACCACATGACATCCACATCCTGCTTTCAACATTAAAACAAGATCAAGAAAATGCTGGTATTTTTGTTCTTGATTCTTTTATTTCCTCAAGTTACTCCAGCCAACCTTTGCCACCCTGATGATATATCCTCCATCTTAGCATTCAAAAACAGCTTCTCCAATGGAGATATCTTGCAAACTTGGTCATCTGATATGGATTGTTGTCACTTATTCGACTGCGAAAATAATCGTGTCATTGATTTCACGCCATATTTAATTTAAGACTATCGGGTTCGATAAACCCAGATGCCTTTGCTGGTTTTACGTACCTAAAGAGACTAACACTTCACAAACTGCCGTTTCTTGTTGGTGAAATTCCTCGATCAATCGAAAATTTGACACACTTAACATCCTTAAAAATAACTTGGACCAATGTCACCGGACATGTACCAAATAATCTGTCGAAGCTAAAAAATCTGGAGTTTCTTGATTTATCCTTCAATAAACTGTATGGCTCACTTCCACCTTCACTTCCTTTACTACCAAGTATTTTTGCTATCAGTCTTAGTAGAAACCAACTTACTGGATCATTACCTGAAACCTATGGTCATTTTCCCATCACACAGAACCCAGTTCTCCTACTATCTCATAATAAGTTTTCGGGTAAACTACCAATTTCTTTAGGTTATATGACGTTGTTATAATGAAAGAAGAACTGGTAACACTTGATATATCTCATAATAAGATATATGGTAAAATTCAATCCAAGATTACAGAAGCTATCATGTTGCAACAGTTGAACATGAGTTATAATAGATTGTGTGGGGAGATACCGAAAGGGTGGAAGTTAAAGTATCGTCAAGATGGATTTGATAATTCATCATTTTTTCATAATCGTTGCTGTATAAATAAAGACCTCTGTGATTGTCTTTTTATATGAAAAATTTTCTGCAAAACAATGTAAGCTAGATCGATTTTTAGCATGTACACCGGTGATTTATGAGCAAAAGTATAAGCAGAAGACCAGAATTAGGATAGCCTAATGATAAATGCTTTTTCGCCCAGCCTTTTCCATGACAAGGTCATGTATTCGAATCCTCGTCAACTGCTTCTTAGGCTCTTCACCATATGTAGTTTACAGTACCTAAAGCATTAACTAGCACCTTCTTCAGTAAAATATTGTTTGCTTTCATCGGAAATGACATTAGTTACCTGATGCGTTCCCATTTATAACGTCTATGCGTATGGGTTAAGTTTAAGATAACTTTCGAGAGACTCAATTTTCCTTGGCTTCTTACATTAGGGAAGCAAAAAGAGAAAACGAGTTTTGTTTGTTGAAGTAGTAGGTGCTGATGTTTACTTCACTTTGTCATTGGCACATAGGAAATGCTTTTATGCAACATGGAATGTTTTTTCTTCCATTCAATTTACACACAAAGAGAAGAACCACAGAGAGCTGCAAAGTAAAAACCTCTGGATAAACAAGTTTTTAAATACCAAGAAACTTCAGCAACATATTGGTGGCCTAGAATTTTCTAGCAATACAGCATCAAGTTAATCATCAGGCTCACATAAGCTGATGAGAACCCTTAGATTTGGCGGACATGAATACACGAAATTGGTTAGTGGTGGACTTGTTCTGGAGCATTTGGTGAAAAAGGATTTCTAGGCAGTGAAGGATTTTCAAGCACTTTTTTGACCTAGTATAGCCAACCTATTATCATTATGTAAGATTTGTGAAGGCAAAAGATTTTGCTATCAACTGCAATCACTGCTATGTGTAATATTTACGTAGAAGAGAAACTAGGGTTTTGCATTTTCCAAAGAACAATTTCAATCATCAATCCTACAAAGTTTAGTAAAAAACGAAGAGATGGTGGGAATAGATGACTATATTAAGAGAGTAGTCTTTGACATGAGTTACGTTCCAACTAGAATTTCCTCTGATAGTTATCTAGCTCCACAATGGTACAGACTGGAGAACTACAGGGGAGGAGATAGGGTGAGGGAGAAATCATGTTAGCAGGTCACAGGTGCATACAAACTCAATCTGTTGAAGCCTTCTCAGAATTGTAGCATTTGGATGATGGATTTATTTATGGTTTGACCATGCGCTGCAAAGTTTACGCCCCTCCAAAACTTTGGTATCTTCAGGTCCATTTATCCTAGGACGTAACTACAAATAACAGAACTTGTACATGAGTGACAGTTGAGGACCAAGTTCATCCTACTAGGGCTTACATTCTGGGGATAATTAGTCAACACTCACTACTTTCAACAAGATGCTGAACTGCAGACCACTTCATACTTGGTTTAATGTCAAGAAATTTGATTTTTAAGCGTTAGAACTTGATATGAGAAAAGATCTCAGATTTTGAAGTAGAATCCATTTGAGAGTTTGCTGGAAGGTATATACCATGTAACGGAAAATTAGGAATGTACACAAGTGATTAGAGGCCCATCAAAAGACAGCTTTGGGAACAGCCTATTAGAACACAACAGCTGGGGATATTAAACGCTCAATGGCTTTTACCATGGAAGTATATATATCTTACAGTGGTAGCTAAATATGGACAGAAATGTATGCGAATCAAAACGATTCTCGACACAGAACAAGCAACTAATCTGGGAAATATGATCCGTGAATGGTGATGACATTGGGAGTTGCCAACTACTGCACATTTGCTGCACTTGGGAAACGTAAAAGCAGGTACCGGTGTAGCACAAGATTCCAGAGTTGGAGGTACAAATTTGATTATCAGCCTCCCAATGCGCACCAAATAGCATACATACTATAATCTGTGCACTTAGGAGTTAGAACCAAAGTATTTGAGAAAAGGAAACCCAAGTTCCAGTGCAGCATGGGATTCTAAATTGGAACAGTATAAATTTGATTATCAACCCTTGAATCTCGTCGTATATACAAAAACTTTGTGTTCTCCTTTCTTTTTGTTCATCTGATCTGAAGTATATGGGTGATCTCAACTCTCAAGCTAGCAATCAGTAGTAATAACTTATCTGTAGCTGCCATGATATACTTGAATGGGCACCCGCTATTCCTAGAGTGCATTACCTAAATGCTTTCACCGTGAGCCAAGTACACAAGTTTAGGTAACACGCAATAAGACGTGGTTATGGAGAGGCTCAATTGAGGAGAGTCACGTCTCAGAAATGAGGCGGCATAGTATATTTTAGATGTGGATTTTCACGTGAATTATGAGGAGAAGAAAAGCTAAATTTTTTAGATGTCACTTCGATTGAGTTTGTTTAATATGAAGAGATAATTTAGGGATGTATGTCACTGGAAAAATCCTCGTACATATTCTGTCTTTGATACAGACACGGTATACTTCCAACTCAATTTCTATGCATGTTTCTCATCGGATTGTGGAATGGTAGATTATGAGTGAAGCACCCACCTCATACTGTTACTCACTAAACTTTAATAGGAAGAAGCAGTACAACCTAATGGGCTTGATGAAGGGTTTGCCATGTTTCCTACATCTAGACCTCAACAGTCTAAAAAGTTACTATAGGCTTCAAAATGTTGCAGGGAAGAATGACTTGTGGCGGTAGATATAGCAACACAAAGAATGGTGCTTCAGTCACTACTAAGCTGGAGACTTCCAAGAGCCATGAGCCATGAGCCTGCATATAATCTTCTGTCTATGTGCATCTGTCAAGCTTTACGTGATTTATTCAATGTGACAGTTATATATGAGTTTGCAAAAGGAAATGCCGACAAACCCAGAGTTTGAACCATATAAGCTATAAATGCTACAGCAATTTCATATACAACTGTGCTAGTACTCTCCCCTAAATGTAATACAAGGCAAAGTAATAATCAATAAAGAATCTTTCTGGCTAGGGACTGTACCGGCTTCTGATGGTTTAATTTTGGCTCGATTTGAGGTGATCTAACATCAGAGAAAACAGATACAATATAATGGTCCATACCAAGGCCAATGTGCCATTGCATTAGAGTGATAAATTTAAAATGCAATAGCAGTAACAGAAAATTTTCAAAACAATACAGATAACTATGACAAGACAACCAGGTATCGTATCCCATAGATTCTTACGGCTTATGTATGCACATAATTTCAGCAGTAAAGAATTAGAATATTAGAAGCACTAACACACTAGCACAGATGGATCATACTATTCACTTTGACTTGAAATTAGCAACTGGGTATGCATAATTGATATATAAATTTGGGACAAAGTTTGACAATCAATATTGAAATCTAACGCTCGTCTGCGTAAAAAAGACAAAGTATATTCAGTATCCACCATTCATCCAGTTTGAAAAAGAATTTGCATGTATGATATAGAAATAACCAGCTTCTATCAGTAGTACCTCAAAAAGAAGCTAAGAGTTTCACAACAAGCTATCTGATCTTGCAGGTAATCTTCTGAAGAAACTTAAAGGAGTCGAGGGAAGCTTATGGCGAAATCGTGGATGCCTTAAAACATAAAAACCCATCAAAACAGCAATAACCCGACAGGGAGTAACATACAGCACAATAGCAGATATGAAGCAAAGTATTAAAAAGAGAGATGTCGCCCTGGGATCTCGCCAGCTAAGCAGATTATGAACCCTCTCCCCTTGAGTAGCCAAGTCACCAATAACAACTTGTATCCTCGAACCAATACATCTCAGTCGGTCATATCTCATTTTAAGGACTTCACCTTGCTTAGATGTTGGAAATGTATCAAACTCTTCGTCCAACTCATCTCCATGTGCTATATGAGCAAGAGAGAGTTTAATATCCATGTGGGGAGGGTGCCTTGGCCTGAACCTGTACTTAGAGATCCCAATCATGAAAATAGTAAGGCACATTGTGCTCAAAATCATCTGTGGATAATAAACAAGTACCAAAAGAAGTATATGAACAAGAACTGATATGAAAGGGTTCTTCCACATGCATATCTGATTAAACAATCGGCAAAATGCAGTAAAGCGAGTCATAACTTCTATGATCCTGCAATAGTTGGCCTTGCTCTTTCTCACACTCCACATTGTTGAACCAACATCAAGCATATATTCAACAACCTCCTTTCTCAGTGGTGGCTCAGCACGACTCAGCCTCATGGAGACAATTTGAGTAGCCTGATGTCTTAAAGAATCAATCTGATGCATAGATAGGGGGTAGAGATAATGCATTACTGGCAGCAGAGGTTGGGTATACATTTGAAGCAAATTGATCAAAGATGTGCAAGTAAACCGAACAGCCAATTGGATTTCCCCCATTTTTTTTACTCCAGAAGGCTCCAAAACTATAAGTGGATAAGAATGTGTATATACCCTGTCTGTTTCAAGAGTAGATAGCCGAATTCTTACCTTCCCCAATTTCAAATCCTTTGCACCCCCACCCTTGTCGACCCCTTGTAGATGCTGATTATCAAAAACACCTATCGTAATGACAGTACAGGGATCAAAAACCTCCCATGTGTATTGCTCATTCCACTTAGGACTATCACTATTCATGATTGTCCTTGTACGAATCCATTTCTGTCCATACTTGGCCACACAATAAGCATCTGTGGTTCCATTCCCACTTTTCTGCTTCATGGTTGAAAGTCCTTGAGCACTCAAAATCCCCAACTCCAGTACACCAATATTGGGTGTCCACAACTGCCTAGCTGTTGCCCTAAAATCACTACTGTAATGAGTTAACTCATCTAGAACATGGTAACCCCCTTCCAAACAAATCCTTAAATGTATCTTACTATTCAACTTCCCTTCATTCTTCGACCCATTTTCTCCCGTCATATGCTTCTCGAGATTAAACCACGTACTTGTGGCAAACTTATGATCCACCCTTTTTTCCACATTTTGTAAAGAGACAAAACATTTCCCCAGTACTTCATCCTTGTTAGCTGACTGTCTATCCACTAAACTCAAAACCAAGGGTTCTTCAAAAGGTTCCGCCACCACAAACATCAAATCCTCATTCCATAACGGAGTCCTGCTAGAAGAAAATTTAGTCCTTAACACCGCTTTTCCCAACTCAACCTTCACAAAAAGCTCCAATTGCCTAGAATTTTTATCACTAATCTGAGAACTCTGCGCCTCAATCACATTAACTCTAACATACCAAAGCCTCGGTGATAAATAAACCTTTGATCTTATATTTGCAACACCATCACCACTAACTGCAGTAGCATCCAAATGCCAAGCTTCCGCAAACGCTTCATCAGCCTGTGTCCCCATCCAAACAGCCAACATCAACTCCCCTTGCGACCTTTTCCCCTCTTTATTTTCCAATCTGTACCACTGCGGCGCCAAAGGACTATCTGGCGGGACCCTTTTCGGAACCTCACAAACATCAAAGCACACATTCCCAATAAAATGATCCTTATTATTATCATCCTTATCCTTCAAAAAAAACCCAATACCTGTAGCCTGAATCTGATCTTTCAAAATCGCAAACACCTGGTTCCACTCCGGATTACACACATTCTCAAAATGTCTCGTATTACCTCTAAAATTACCAAGTTGCAACTCAACATAAGGGTCAGGAAAATGATCATTGTGTTTCTTCGGAAGCTCCTTAGCCTTAACAACCCTAACAAAAAGAAAATGCATTTGCTCAACAAGATCAAATGCAGTCCCAACCCTG
This sequence comes from Oenanthe sinensis, assembly GCA_028671895.1. Classification (NCBI taxonomy): domain Eukaryota; kingdom Viridiplantae; phylum Streptophyta; class Magnoliopsida; order Apiales; family Apiaceae; genus Oenanthe; species Oenanthe sinensis. The sequence goes on from CM053814.1 coordinate 11,737,201, forward strand.
TCATTACCCGGAAACCTACCACCTCCAAGACGTGGAGCAGTCTCCCTAAGATCAAACTCCTCATTTGGGTTAGAATGTGGTTTATTAGTGAACTTTTGGTTCTGGGACTGGTTTTGATTAGGGTTATTATTCTTGTTTTGATTAGGGTTCTTATTCTGATCATGACTCTGCTTCCCCATTAATACTCAAAATGAAACTGAAAACAAAGAAACAGAGAATATAATTTCTTGTATGGGTTTAAAATGAATCATAAAAATTTGAAACTTAAACCCTACAAACATGGGATAAAATCAAACATTAAACTAAGAAGATAACATGGGACGTTACATATCTACAGCCTTAAAATATTTCCTTAAACTATGTAATAAAACCCATTCAAAAAAATTAGTACAATTTAGGCATTAAATATTTTTAGGAATATTAATCAATGATCAATAAAATGACTGCTCTACCATCTCAATATTAAAAATGTAAAAGAAACACTATCAAATATAAAATCATGTACACAAATCAAATATATACATACATGGGTGTGTGTATGTTAAACCCTTAAACCCATAATATAAAAGACACATATAAGGAGGAGATACATACATTTATAGAGTAATAGAAACACAAGGAAAATGCATAAAATGAAAGAATGTGAGTACCTTAAAAATATGAAATGGGAATAGTTAGTTTTGAAAAGACAGAGAGTATGTATGTATAATGTATGTATGTTTGTATGTAATAATAAGAAGATGGAGCAGTGAAACATAGAAAAAGCTGGCAATAGGGTGTTGCTATTATTTCTGGCTTATTGCACTGAGATTTTTTAATATTTATTTATTGGTTTTTTTATTAAATATAAATATTTTTATATATTAATGTTTTTTAGTTGTATAGAATAAATTATTTACCAATTTTTAGAATTATTTTAATATATTGTTAAATGATTAAAATCATTAAGTTTTTTTATAATTCTAAGATATAAGTATAAATATTAAATTTTATTATGTTATTGATAAATTTTATTTTGAAATATAAATATAGGTAATTTTTAATATATCATTAATAAAATTTAAATCTTTACAATTCAAACCATTTGTTTTCAAAGGTCCGGATAAAGATGTGAACAGTGCGAATTGCGTACTTCGCTTTAAAATTTTAGTTAGGTTGTCATTGATAACTTCTCTTGCTCTGAGAAGACCAAACGTCTCTTAGCAATTAATATTATACAAATTATAATATTAATATTATACTCCCTCCGTCCCGCCCAAATGTTTACATTTGGTCCGGGCACGGAGACCAAGGATAGTGGGTGTAATAGTGATTTTATTGTTAAAATAAATGAAGTAGTGGGTGTAATAGTGTAAAGTGTTGAAAAAGTGGAGTGAAGTAGTGGATGTAATAATATATTTATTGTTAAAAGTTACTATTTTTAGTAATGTAAAGAATTGGGTGGGACGTCCCAAAAAGGAAAGTGTAAAGAATTGGTTGGGACGGAGGGAGTATTATTTATTATAATATAAATTTTTAATATTATATAAATTATAATTAATATTTATTTTATTTCAAATTTCTTAGCAATTATTCTATTTTTAATAATATAGTCTACATATGAAGTCATTTTATGTAAATAGTATTAAATTATTACTCTTTACCTCCCTTCCAATTGTTTACATTTTTCATTTTGAAATGTCTCTTCTAATTTTTTACATTTCAAAATTTTTCAAAAATAAAAAAATTATAATAATTAAAAATGTCAAAAGAACTCATTATTCTACACTCACTCAATAATTTTCGAATCACTTATATATTATTGGTTGGTAAATAATGAAATCCTTTTGGATTTTGGATTTTGATGATTACCGTAAACAAGCTGAAAGTTTGTAATTGATATAAAATAGCAAGTTGTTACTTTGTGTATTAACATTGTTTTCCAGGACATTAACTTACTTATATACAATATAAGTATAACATGTTAAGTATATTGACAACAAGTTAACAACATGGAAACAGGTCGTATCAGCAAATTGATACTGAGAGTGCAAAAACTGTTTGGATAAAGTTGGAAGTCCTAATACTATATTCAAACTTATATTGAAGTATTTTATACAAACGTTTTAATCAGTTTCAAACCTCAATATTCGTAGTTTTTGAACATAAGATATTTGAATTATCTTACCCAATATGAACGTTATAATTCTAACATTAATGTAGCTTTGTTAATTCAAATATAATGTTCATATAAATACCTTGTGTGTATAACTTTCATCTTTATCAAGTGGAGAACTTATACTGATTTGCAAAATCTATATACACATATTCTCAAACACAAACTTTCTTAGCTAACATCTTTCGAGCTCTAGTATTCTATATATTTATATATATACACGTGAGAAGAGCTTATAGTTTGAGTTGTAACTTTATTCACTTGTGATTGAGTTGTAATTGTTTTGTGGCTAGATATTGAGATTGTGAAACAGGGTTCGGGAACTAGAAGTTAGAAAAATTTGTACTAAGGTAGTATAGAGGTTAGAGAGTAAGGGTTCAAGGAACATGAATTTCAGTAAGCTAGTATCAGTTGCAAGGGAAAATGGAGGAATATTATTGTAATCTTATAATCGGTTTTTCAGTGATTAATAATATTCTCTCTTACCAGTTGGTAGGGAACTAGGAGATAGACCATAGAGGATAAGGGTTGAACCTGACTAAAAGATCGGGTGTCTTTTACTTACTGTTTTACTTTTTCTGTACTGCATTTCCTATAGCAGCTAGCTGACAGCGTATTGAAATTGAACTTAGTTACCTGACAGGTTAAATAACTTAATAAAATTAAAATTGGTCATTTTTAAACATAACACCTATTCACCTCTGTAGGTATACATTTTCACATAATTTTATCTATACAAAGAATGGTGAGGGACGAAGAGAATATAAAATTATCAAAACAATAATAGAAACTTATAAAAAATAATTTTCAAATACATACTATCTAATTAAATAGTTATGAAGATGTGGACGAAACTTAGAAAATGTGATAATGATATAAATCACTTTCTATGATGTGCGCTAATTTTTGGAAAACAATGAACCGAGTAGAATATATTTGGTTGGTTGGTTAATATGGTGTATTAAAAAATAACAACAATTGAATTTAAAGTATATAGATGAAAGTCGTTAGATATAATATTAAAAAATATTTTACATTTTAATATTTGAAATATTACTAAAATTCGAAGATTCATATCCGTCAACAACATTTTATAATTAAACATTTTTATTTTTAAATTTAAAGATACTAAAGGATTCAAATATTATAAATTATTAATTTATTATACCATTTTTGAATTTTACTAGAATTATAATATTTATATTAATAAGAAATAATTTTGGATCGGTTAAATCAAATTGATTGTATAAACTAATTAACATGACTAATAATATTATAATATATGAAATAAAACTAAAACTAATATAAGAAAGAAATCCAAATAAACATTTTATTATTGAACTTGTTTGAAATAAAAATGTAGAGAATTAAACAGTTCGCACCTCCACTAGCTTCTCATTAACTAGAGCCAAACAGGCTCATAATATATACCAGGAGTCCGGTACAAAGGAGTTAATACCTTATCTTGGGATGCCGAAACACTTGTTGCAGACTGAAAATTTACATGTTTTACATGTGTATTTAGCACAACGTCCACACTTGTACGCAAAGTTGTATTCAGCTCTAGTGAATATAAGGCTGTGTTGATGCAGACTATCATCCCTAACAACTCCCCCATACTTCATATTTATATAATATTGCCAATTAATGCATCTAGTATGAAATGAAGTATCACATTTGCTACAATGATAGAACCAGTAGTTTGGGTTTATGTCTCTAGAGCAGCTGATTTCGCAATCAAAATCGTGTGGATGACAGAGGATGCATTAAAATAAGTTGATGTTCATCCCATCTGTGCTTCATTCTTCCCGGTAGTAGTGCACATTTTATATCAATATAATAGTCACAGGTTTGACATCCAAAGAAGAGGTCAGATATACAAGAGCTGCCCCAGCCACATCCTCTACACTGCTTGTATGTATCATTTAGCCGACCAAGAAGAGTGTGCCTATGGCTATCATGTTTGATCTTACTAGGCAATGCCGCACACACAATATCGATCCTATATTCACCTGAGTCATCTGAATATCATATTCCGTTGAAGTACCTGTCACAAAATTTGCAAGTATAGAATTTCGACGGCTTACTAGTTTGATCACATCTGGTCAATCTGGTGAGCTCTTTTTTGGAATGTGATGCATGTTGAATCTCTCTTGGTAGCTCTGCAGCACAAACATTGTGGAGAAAGAAGTTACAATCAAGACATCCATAGAAAGGATCAAGTGCAGAAGCACAACTCTTGTGTATCCAAAAAGAGCAAGGGTGACACAAGTAAGACAAGTCCTTGCTACCTTCCCTGCCACAAGCTGTGCATATATGCAATATTTCTCTAAAAGGCATGCAGTAAGGTTAACGTGTGATTATGCGATGGATGATTGATTTCACGCTCTACCAGTCCACATGTGGAGCATACGTTATATTTACAAATAGTGCATTGATAAACGAACCTCTGGCCACGTATTTTGTGACAAATTCTACAAAAAATTGTTCCATCTAGTATATTAAGAGTTAGCACATGTTCTGGATGAAGATGGTGTTGGATTATTCTAGGTAACTCTGCACATATCTTGTGGAAAAAACGATATGCACAAGGTGAATTCTTGGTAGTGGTTGATTGATTAATACAGTGATACACAAGTATTTATTAAAACTGGATCTTTGCAGCCATAACAGAGTGCAACACGTATTACATAATATAGGTAAGCTTGAATAAGCTTTTAAGATTATATTTACCTGTAACACACGTAGTACTGTACATAACTACTGGTAAGCTTAACTGCTTAAGCTTCTAACATTATATTTACGTGATTAACATAATTCAACCTATCAATCTTCATGCATTTAATGCATTAGATATTATATTGATTATCAGTCTTTAACTAGCAACTGTGTTATTTATAATGACAAGTCACATCTCAAGAAAGTAGCTTTCAAAAGTTATATCTACTAAATGCAAATTTCTGATTTTTACAGTACCGAGTCTGCAATATGAACATAAAGGTATGTAACTATATATTCAAACACTTGCCACACTTTAAAACCAACGGTACTGTCACAGAGCTTGTGAACAACCTGTGCATCTCTGTATATGCACACATATAAAAGATACATAGACATTTAATTGTTGAAGCAAATGGCAAGTGAAGCTTTGAAGAAAATGGAGCCCTGGAGCAATTTAGAAGGCAAGGTGGTGATGGTAACAGGTGCATCATCTGGGCTCGGGCGAGAACTCTGTATCGACTTAGCAAATGCAGGTTGTAAAGTCGTTGCAGCTGCTCGGAGAATGAACAGGCTTAAGTCTGTCTGTGAAGAAATCAACACTTCTGTCAATACTAGTGACTTCAATGCTCCGAAGCCTAGTAGTGTCACGTACCGTGCTGCTGCTGTTGAGCTTGATGTCGCAGGGGATGGTGAGGCCATCAAGTTGGCTGTAGAAAAAGCATGGAAATGTTTTGGACGAGTGGATGCTTTGGTTAATAATGCTGGTGTTAGAGGTAATTTGTTTACCCTTTACGATAATGATGGCTAGTTACAACCTAAAGTTTAGCAACTTTGGCCTCTGCGGTGCATAGTGAATTAAGTAAGAATTAATGTAAAATCATGCTGCGTAAAACCTGTTAAAAATAGAACTATAAATCATTCTGACTAAAGATAAGCATTCTAAAACTATTGCATTACTTTTTGTTTATTTAAAAGTTCATTTGTTCATATCTCTATTTTAAAAAATTATTATGTCAATAAATTCATTTTAAGAATTGAATGTTTTAAAAGTAGGTCGACTTGTCATGACAGCCTATTTAGTACCGGATGTATAATAGTGGTCTTTGATCTTGCTTGTGATTGTACTCTGGTACAACTTATATGTTTAACTTCTAAATGAAACTCTGTAATTTTTTAATATATGACTATGCATGGTTCTTGTTACTATATATACTGATGCAATCATGCGAACTATATTTCTGTACAAGGCGGAGTAAAATCTTCACTAGATTTAAGTGAAGAAGAATGGAACAATGTGGTGAGGACAAACTTAACAGGATCATGGTTGGTGTCCAAGTATGTTGGATTACGGATGGTCGAAGCAGTTCAGGAGGGATGCATCATTAACATTTCTTCTACTGCTGGTTTGAATAGAACCCAAATACATGGAAGTCTTGCCTACAGTTCTTCCAAATCTGGACTAAATTCCATGACGAAGGTACAGTTTTCTACACAAGTTATAAATGTTAAGATTTCAGGCAGTTGTGAAATAGGGGTTGCATTGAAGGAAAAATAAAACATTTTATACACAAAGTTCACATTATATAACAGATACAAGCTTACATGCATGTATGACAGAAAGGATCTGAGTTACATTGATAGAGAAGAACATTGCATCGACATAGTTTCTTATAAATAAATAAAAAATCAGTGGCTCTGAAAGTAAAGAAGGTTATGGTAAAATAAACATAGGCTTAGCTGAGTATATTTGTATAGATATGATTTTTTACCATATGATCTAGGACAACATAAAATTAATTTAGATATATAAATTTATGGATACTAAATTTTGAAAATCCATGGGGTTGCAACTTCTGTGCCCTTATTGTGTCTGCTAATGTTGATGATGAAGAATGTTGGTCTTATCCAATTCACCATCTGTAACGACCAGTGGCGGACCCATGAATAAATTTTAGTGGGGGCACAACGTATAAATAATAACATAGAACTAATAAAAGTTGTGTAATATTATAGGAAAAAAGAAATTACTTACAATTTAAATTTGTTCCCTTATAGTTTTATTGGATTGAGTTTGCTAAATATTAGAACAAAAAATATAAATGAAATGGGCTAGGCTAGATAAATACTTGGCTAATAGGGCACCACTATTTAACTAGTGGGGCACCCTATTTTGGACTTTATATATTAAGGTATTGAATTAAAATTAATTGGGGGCCCATCCCCCATTATGACTTATGTAAGTCCGCCCATGGTAACAACAAAATTCACATTCATAGTGTTAAAAAAATTGCACTGTTTAGTATTGTTGTTCTCTCATTCTATATTAACTTTTGATTTAAAATAAAATATAAACAGATTATGGCACTAGAATTGGGGAAGCAGAATATAAGAGTGAATTCGATATCCCCTGGTCTTTTCCGATCTGAAATAACAGAAAGCCTGATGGAAAAGCAATGGCTTAAGAATGTGTGTACGAGAACAGTTCCGTTGAAAACTTTTCTTACATCTGATCCGGCACTGACATTGCTGGTCCGCTACTTAATTCATGATTCCTCAAAGTACGTTACAGGCAACATTTTCATAGTGGATGCTGGATTTACTCTACCTGGTCTTCCTTTATTCTCTTCCCTGTAGACTTCCATTATCTTATGAATACAAGATTATGTAATCTAAATTCATCAATTTAAAATTTTCACTACAGTGTCAGGTTCTACTGCATATCATTATTTCTACAACTAATAAGCTATAAACCCTACAAACCTGCAACTGAAGTTCACTATTTTTTACAAGATTCTCTAATATAAATCAAACATAAAATATAGTTAAAAAATATAAGATTCCCTAAACATGCTCCGCAAATTCACTAAAACTGACAATAAAAAAAGTTGCAAATGAGACATCCATAGAAAGACTCGGGTGCAATAAAAGAGGTTGCACACATCGGTCACATATCATTTTATCATTTTCAACCACATTTTTGTTGTTAAATTTAGTATAGAGGATGAGTGGATGACCATTGTTGCAATGGCTAATTTTATCTGTTTTTCCAAATCGGTCATCTGTTGTACTAAAATTCTTTGCAAATTGTTGGATCAACTGGTATAGCAAGTACGGTTCATTCTCAGATCTCGGGAGCTGTATCATATTCGAGTTATCAGTATCTTCATCCTCCTCCTTTACGTTCAAATCTTCACCATATCTGAATCCAGTTCAAAAGTCAATTGAGAATCAAGTAATTACATATGTAATACTTTAAAATACGCTTAAAATAAGAAAAAAACATACTCTGCTGCTGCTAAAGCATATTTGGCATGTGCAAAACATCTGCATTGAGCACAATAATAAAGCCAGTAGGATGGACGAACAACCCAACGACACAAACTACATCTCCGTAGATTAAATTTTTGATACTGTTCTGGAAGCGAATAATCCAGAACAAGTGGACGATCATTATGGTGGGCTTTACAAATCAGCTTGGATGGTGCAAATGCACAACTATTGTGTATCCAAAACAAGCAAGTTTTACACAAGTACGAAAACTCCTTGCTACCTTCAGTGCCTAAGCTACGCACATATGCAATGCCTCAAGAGGCAGTAAGGTTAACGTGTGATTATGCGACGGATGATCAAGTTCACGCTTTAGTGATGCACATTCAACACAAAAATAAATGCGACATATAGGGCATCCATAAACAAATGAGCCCCTATATATCTTGTACCTACAAAATTTACAAAAAATAGTTGCACGTTCAGAATGTGATCGGGGTGTTAGCATGTGTTCTATGTGAAGATCAAGTTGAATTTTTGGAGGTAAGTTTGCTCATGTTTCGTGGAGAAAAAATTGAGTACAAGGAGATTCTTGGTCGGTGCTAGATGTATGAGGGGTGCTGCAACGATAGACATTGGTATTTATTATAATTGGGTCATCGCAACCGCAGCAGAGTGCATCTGCTCGAGAATTATTGTACTTGGAGAGGATCAGGGGATGCTTATGGCTAAAGTGTTTCATCCCTTCCATTTCTATTACAGAGAGAGAGAGAGAGAGTATAAGTTTGTATGTTTTACAAGTGCATTATGGCCAATGGGGTCTGCTAAGGCAGCGCTGCATGTTGTAAGATTCATTGTGTGGTTCATCGAAGTGCCTTATTGAAGTAACCAGTGAAAAAAACCGCACTTCGCGGCAGCCTCGTAATAAATTTTAAATTTATTAAAAAATTTATATAACAAAATTATATTAAACCAAACTAGTAGTATTAAATTTATAAATATTATAAATATAAACATGTTACATCTTAGAATCTGCCTCATCCACATTTGAGTTCCAATCATCGCTAGATCTGGATGAAATTCCAAAGTTAATTAAGTTCAAGCAACTAAGTCTAGAAAAATGATCAACACACACACACACAAAAAAAATACATACTCTGCTGCTGTCAAAGCAAATTTGAAATGTGCAAAATATCTGCATCCAGCACAATTCCAGTAGCATAAATAAACCACCTTAGGGCAGAAATTACATAACACTCCGAATGTTTAACACTCTTCTGGAAGTAAATCACCAAGAACAAGTGGATGACTATTATGGTTATTACAAATGAGTTCAGCAAGATTGACACAAGTAGGCAATGTCGTTGCTACCTTCCGTAACACAAGCTGTGCATATGTGCGATACTTTAAAGTCACAAATATTTCATTGATGAGCAAACTTTTGCAAAAGCATTCTGTGTTGAAATTGTGCTGGATTACTCGAGGCAATTTTGCACATTCATTGGGGAGGGAAAAAAAAAGAGTAAAAATAGAATCTTGGGTAGTGTTTGATCTACGAGTACAATAATAGACATAGGATTGGAACCTCAGGCATAGCAGAGTGCATCTGCTGGAGATTTCTTGTATTTGGAGAGGATTAGGGGATGCTTTCAGCCCTTCCATTTCAATAATGGAAAGAGAGAGAGTGTGTAAATTTGTATGTCTGACGAATGAGTTGGGGAGCTTGCTAAGGCAGTGTTGTAGGCTGACATATATACACTCATACACACAAATATAAGAATATTATAACTTATCAACTACACCTTATTAGCAGTGCATATTGTAGGATTGACCGAGTGTTGAAAGGTTCATCAAAGTACCCTGTTAAAGTAATGAATGTGTACAGTTCTTTGTGATACAGGTAACTTTTTGTATAATTCCCCTGTGGGAATCAAATTCTTACCTTGACCAGAATTCATTCTTTTCCTTGTTAATCCTACAGACGATAAGTCTTTAGTCTGCATAACTGACGATAAACTATTGCAGCTTAAATCGTCAAATGCATAAAGTTAAGGAGGGTGACAAAGATAAATCACCATGATACAAATCATCTCTTTACTATGTTTCTCAGGATTCTTAATACATATTTCTGCTTGTTCTTCTACTGCAGAAAAGCTTGAGAACAGGACTAGCAACTAGCACCTGAAAGAGGCATTGCTATTGCAACTAGCCATTAAAATATTCTTTGTGAGTAACTAGAGATATGTTTTTTATGCCTTTAGTATTTCAGTTTTTTAATAGTTAAGTATATTCACACAATTTTTTAAGAGTTCAGTATATTCACACGCATTTTCTATAACAGGTCCAGCAAAAGACTTTGGTCATGGTGGAGAGTGAAGGAGTCTTTCCACCAAGTAAGTTATCCACGTATCATCGGCATTGTCACTCAATTTTTTTTCAAAATTTCTTCTATCGTAAATGTTTTACATTTCTGTATGCTTGATATCCGTATAGACAGACAATATCATGCAAGCCGGATCTCATACACAGAGGAATCCGTGAACCATGATATTGCAAGTGTAAGTAAATCCACATGGAAAACCATACAAAATGGTGGATTTTGTAACAAAAATAAGCTGAGACTTTACAAACATTAGAAGTATTTTTCCTAGTCATAATCACAAGGTTGAATGTCTATTTGAATCGTTGCACATACACTCCGGGATAGGATACTTTGTAACATCTCTCCCTGCTCTGCTACTTGTTCTTGGCTTTGGCTGTCCCAAGGAATCGCGGTGCAAGTCCACTATGATCCTACTGAAGTCTTCTTCGGGTATGGAAGAATTTAGAAAATAGGGAACCATTTGCCGCTTATTTGGTATAATGGTTTTCTTGTGCCCTGCATAAGCCCTGCTTCCCTGTAGTGTTGATACAAAACAATTTATTAGTTCAGATAAAAGTCAGGATGTTACTACTTTGTTAGGGAAAAGCAATTCACCTGGATAGCATGGCCCATATTGCCACCGTGAGAAGGCATGAAAACGTCACTGTTTTCAGAAACAATGTAGTCGATGGCAGCCATCATGGAGGCTTTTTCTGCAAATGGCTCAAGCTCCCCTGGCAATGCAAGGTCTTCCTTATTGTATAGATTTGGAAATTCCTTAGTTAATGGTAGTAATGCTTTTTCTCCACCGAATGGAGTTCCTCCAGCCCAGAAGATTTGAGCAGTTTTTGGAGCCCCAAGGGCCTTGAGCAATCTTCAAAAAATCAGATAAACTTGTTCAATGGCAAATGTTAAACAGAAATATATTTAGGAAACGGGATTACACTAAAGAAAAAAAATACGGCTCTTGATAAACGCTTTACCTGGTGACATCCAAGGCATTTAAGGGGCAGAGACCAGCAAGCTTCCTTTCATGGTAACTCATAGTTGATCTTGAGGTTAAAAGCTTGGGATGTTGCTTTCTTTCATCTCGTATTATCTCATCATAAGCATGGCTTAAACCAGGAAGGCAGCCTGTTCTGACCCATACATCCTTCTCTAGGCGCAAATGAAGAGCAAGGTAATGTCCCTTGCTTCGTATTCTCTCTGTAAGCTTGTTACCGAGATGCAGAATTGGTGGTGCAAACTTAAGGGCATGAAATGCCACCTTAAAAATCAATCAGACAGAAAGAAAAAATATATTTAAAAACCCCTTAACTAATGAGGAGTACGTAATTGAACAAGCAACGGACTTATTGAATATTAAACAAAACAAGAAAGAAGAAAAGAGGATGTCATAACTTGTTAGCAAAACAAATAAATATCGCAAGGTAGGTGAATGATTAAACTACTTTTGAGCAGTTAGTGTGTCTCCAAAGAGTGAGGTATTGAGGTATCATATATCTATTACATACATTGCTTTGTCAACCCCTTTATAACTACTGTTACTATTATATGAGACTATAAAGTATAAACAGATCTAATCCAAATAAAAGAACTACACAAAACAATTTTTACCTTGCACCTAAGTTTCTGGAGATCAGCAGGAAGATCCTTTGAGAGTCTTGAATCTAGACCACGTAATAGCAGAACACCTTCCCTCTTCATCTACAAAAACCACTACAAATCATGTAACTGCAACTCTTTTGCAGCTTGGAAACCAAAATTCATGGTTTTTTCAGCAAGTCTACACTAATAAACTCACACTAACAAATAAATAAATAAATACACGAATAACAAGAAATATAATCTTGTTTCATGTTTTATCCAACAGCAACCAAAATACTTTAACGAATAAGTTCTATATATATGATCCAAATTGATATGGAATAACAGTCCTGCCTATATAAGTTAAAACTTGGTTTCTTGCTTCAAACTTTGAAATAATCTTCTACAACATATGATCAACCATTGGTATATGTATGATACCATATAATATTATCACTATTAATAATCAAACATTCACGAAACTGAAAAATTAACATTCTACAAAATAACAATACAGCTGTTAAACATCATAAAACGATTGATACAGACAATGGCCTAAGTTTGGTTAATTTCCTAATTTTTCAACACCACATACATCATAACCTGAAACTTTAAATTAAGTACTATAAACATGGGAAAATAGCGTACTCGTCGGAGATAACGAGCACGAATCCATTGAGGGGAAACATGCAGAGGAGTGTTCTTTTCCTCAACTGGCCTGGACATCAAATGAGTTGATGGCAGTGATGTAACTATTCTCACATCATTAGCAAGAACATTCTTGAAGTGTTGCAAATCAAAAATATCACAAAATTCACTGTGCCAAGAAAAAACACAAAAAAATTATAAATACATTGTAACAATCACGATACTAACATCCAATACAACTGTACAAGCAATTGAACATGACTATATGATAACAAAATATCAGAAAATTCACAGCACCAGGAGAAAAACAAAATCATAAGCACAATATATAACAATCATAACACTATTATTCAGTACCAGTAACTAAACATGATAATATGATCAGAATACATAAACTGATATCATGGGCCAAGAAATTTTACTAAAAACTGCATATTTTCGGATTCTCCAAATTTTTTAGGACTAATATAGAAACTTAATCTAAGAAAATTTAAACCTTTAATCCAACAAAGTAAAAGTAACACAGATCACTTTTTTCGAAAATTAACAAACCTTTCATCCCCCCAAATGACATTAACTTGCAAGATAGGAACAACTAAAGCAGCTCCAAGAATCCTAGCAATAACAACAGCATCAACAATTTGATTTCTTTGCTGATTAATCCCACCAGCAACAACAACAGCCAAATAATTCTTTCTATCCTTCAAAATTCCAGAACTCTCTTTCTCATATTCTTTACTAAAATCCAAGCATGACCCATATCCCAAACCATCACCTTTCTTCCAAAACTCACTCATTTCTTGATCATTTTCTTCAACTTTTGGCCTAACACTAAGCTGAGAAACAAAATTCCCCTCTGAAACTGATGATTCTTGATGAGAATACAAAACCCCAGATGAAATAGAACATGGGTATGGTGAAAAAGGCATCAAAGGATCAAGATTATACCACATCTTCAAAATTTCAAGAAGTCCAAACAAAACAATAAAAGAAAAATAAAATCTTGGGTTCTTGAAAAGATTGAATCTTAAGGGCTTAACAGACCTTTTAGGTGAAGTAAGAAGAGATTGAAGTGAAGTAGGGGAAAGAGAGTTGAGGAGCTGAGATGGAACTGATATGTAACTCTGTTTCTTCATTTTCTTGATTGTGTTACTATACATTATTGTTCATACATACACATTGATCATGCAATGAAAGAATGAGAAATTGATTGGTGAATAAATGAAAGGGGGGAGAGAAGCTAGTGAATGACTTTTCAGAGAGAAGAGTGTAATTATGTTCAGACGGTTTTATAGGAATCATTCAACTCTCTCTGTTTTTGAGTTTTCAAACCATATAAAACGTACAATTTGTTTGTTTTCCCACCACTATTAATAATATGCATGTATATATTTATTTATCTATTATTACCTCCGTCCCGATCAAATGTTTACATTTGGTTCAGGCACGGAGATCAAGAATAATGGGTATACTATTGTTAAAATAAATGAAGTAATGGGTGTAATAGTGATTTTATTATTAAAATAAATAAAGTAGTTGATGTAATAGTGTAAAGTATTGAAAAAGTAGAGTGAAGTAGTGAATATAATAATATATTTTATTATTAAAAGTTATTATTTTTAGTAAGGTAAAGAATTGGTGAAACTCCTAAAAAAGAAAGTGTAAATAAATGGGAGGGACAGAGAGTATTTATTTATTATTGTGTTGTGGAGGTATTTTGTTTTATTAATTTTGTTTATTTTTGGGTAGTTGACATTTTTTTAAGAGTACAGTAATAGTTAACAGCAACAAAGTCTAAACAGGTGAGAGGGAATTATAACCGCACATATTAGCAAAAATATACAGGGGGTGTTTGACTTAGTTTATAAGTAATAAGTTTTTTTTTTAAAAAAGTATTTTCATATTTTTTTTTGAAAATTAATATTTATTTTAGAAATTTAAGACCAAATCTTATTTCTAAATTTGAAAATAAGTTACTTATTTTCAGAAAAAATACATATATACCAACTTTTTCAGCTTATAAGCTGCTTATAAGTCCAGACAAACGGGCAATAATCAAACGTATAGAGTAAAAGTTTCTTAAAGTTAACCTTTTTTTTGAAAGATTTTTAAAGTTAACTTTAAATAACTTATCTAAAGTAATTAGCATTTATAAAAATGGTTAAGTATTAAATTGGTTACTGAAGTGGAGGTCATGTATCAAAATCTTCATTCTAGTTACAGGGGTATTATTTGAATCACTAAAGTCGTAATAAATATCAAACAGATACCTCTAAATATGTGTTCGGAAAGTAAAAATAATCGTTTATTGAGTTCTACACATTTTTTTCAATACTACTATAACCAAATGAAAAGTTGTGAATTTTAGTATTTTAGATAATATATTTAGATTTTAAGAAATTTATTTACTATTTATTTTTAATTAAATCAAATAAAATAACCGTAAAATTAAAAATAAATAGTAAATAAATTTCTTAAAATCTAAACATATTATCTAAAATACTAGAATTCACAATTTTTCATTTGGTTATGGTAGTATTGTAAAAAATGTGTAGAACTCAACAAAAAATTATTTTTACTTTCCGAATATATATTTAGAGGTATCTGTTTGATATTTATTACGACTTTAGTGATTTAAATTATACATATATGACCTTCACTTCAGTGATCAATTTTTGATATTTAACCATTTATAAAAATAGGATGACATTTTTGTAATAATAGAAGTTATCCCTTTGTATTTACAAAAATAATATTGATATTGTATTAGTATAATAAATGTTAATTTTAGGTAGTTAATTAAAAATAACTTCAGGGTCATTAAATTCATATTATATATATATATATATTTGAATCGGTTACTTCAAATTTTATACGAAAATCATTTTTAAAACAGGAAAGTAAACTAAGAAGTGATGTTCAGTTCCTCACATGAAGTGTTGTCTCTATTCTAAAAAGTGAATTAATCGAATGGCGGTAATTTTTTAAGTTAATTCTATTTTAATCGAGTTAGAAAATATATTTTATAAAAATCGGTCAATAATCGGATAAATTATTTAAAAATCAGAAAACTTGGTCAATAATTGATAATTAATCGTTCAAAATTTAAAAAAAAATATTTATAGATTATTTTATAATGAATTGAATTATTTAACTTATAAATTTGTACTCTCTTACTTTAAAATTTTAATAAATAATTAATTAAGTGTATATCATGTATAAAATAATTATATAAAAAACATTAAATTAATAATTTGATTAGTCATTTCAATTAATTCTCTATCATCCGACTAATTCATGTTCAGTATTTTTACAAATTAAGTTTGCTTTTTATTTTTTATATATAACAATATAATGTGTGTTGTACGCAATCAATTAATCGATTTACTTGGTCTATGGTGGTTGGCATCTGAACTACAAACTTGTTATATATATATATATATATATATATATATATATATATATATATATATATATATATATATAAAGTATGCGAAGTTCCTTTTTATTTAAAAAATTTGTTTTATAGGAAGCAGGTACCAAGGTGTTAAATAACTAGCAGAGTACCAGGTAGTAGATGTACAAATTATTTAATTGTGGTCAATTTCCACTTAACAAATTGTAATTGTGTGTGCGAGTGAGATTTAATTAGTATGATTCTGCATGCTTTCAATTTATAAGTCTTATGGCAAGTGTCATGTATCATTAGATTAGGAGAAGTTGACATGTCTATTAAAAAGAAATTAGGTAGTTTAATTTAAACAATATTATTGAACTTTCATTTTCAATAGGTTAACTAATTTACATAAGCAAGTAGCATAGTTTTTCTAAGGAAAGAAATCTAAATTTGATACTATAGGTATTATTCATCTGTGATTTGGTGAAACTAATGCCACCTAAAGTTCGGTAATCAAAAGAATTGTAACGTTTAATTTTGGCATTGCTTTCTTGAATGTTAAAATTATTTATTATATAATTTTTGAGTTAGATATGTGTATATGTGTAACAATAGCACAATAGTCTTTGAGTTTTCTCTCCTGTCTCTGAACAGAATTGTGAAAGCGTGTTGAAATGAATCCAGTCAATGACATTGAGATGCAAATGGAGGAAAATGAGGAGCTTGTTTTTTAGAAACGCATCGAGGAAGAGAGCAATATATTTGAGTTATGTTTAGAGTTATGTTTAGTGGGAAGGTTTTTAACAGAGAAGAGTATTAATGTCAGAGCCATGAAAACTAAGATGGCAGACATCTGGAGGCCAGCAATGAGAAACACCATTAGAGACTTCAATGGTGGCAAATGGCAGACCGTGGTCATTTGATGGGGCCTTACTTGTCATGAATACTATTAAACTCTGGGAGGATCCTACCAAAATCTCGTTGATGGAGGTAGATTTCTGGATACAAATACACGACCTACCGATAGGATTCATGTCTCAAGTAGTGGGAAAACAATTATGTAGTAACTTTTTCGGAACCTTTATTCAGTATGATGCAAACAATAATTCTAGCATTTGGTGATTGGAGGAACAAATATGGGCAGGATAATTACAAACAGCAATCTTCGGGTGGAAAAATCTCGGAAAAGATGCACCCAACTGATTTTGCATTGAATGAAGGCGGAAAATTAGGTGATCAAATATTTCCGGGTAAAGCTAGTTGGGCGAACAAATTTTCAAATTTTGAACCGGGAATATTACCAACTAATGTGCCCATTGGGCTTGATGATGAAGAGCTTAATGGGCTTATTTTTTAAGAACAAAAAGACAGAGGAGTGACAACCGCGTGATTTTAGACAAGGATAACGATGTAAGTAAGGTAAACACGGAGTCTGGGTTTTCAGGTCATGATTACACGAATTATTCTCCTAATTTTTTGGCTATGCTTGCTCAGCAAGATAGCCCGTCACAATGAGTTGTATAACCTGGAACTATCGAGAACTTGGGTCATCTCCTACAGTTCGCGCTCTTAAACACCTGTTGAAGGAGTTTAAACCTAATTTTATTTTTTGATAGAAACTTTATCGTATGCTAAAAAGATTGAAGAACTTCGAGTTCATTTTGGGTTTGACCACTATTTTTCAGTAGATAGAGTGGGGAGCAGTGGGGGCTTAGAATCTTATGGAAGAATAGTTTTTCATGTGGCATAACTAGCTACTCACAAAACCACATAGATGTGGTTGTTTCGGAGAATAATACAGTGACTTGGCGCATGTCTTATTTTTACGGGTTTTCTGATCGTGCAAAGAGAAAGGAGTCTTGGGCCTTGATTTGTAAATTGGTTGATTTATCCCCTCTGCCTTGGTGCATTCTCAGGGATTTCAATGATCTCATGTACTCGGCTGACAAGAAAGGTAAGGTTCCTCACCCACAAAGTTTGTTAAATGGCTTATGTAAAACTATTGATGAATGTCGTTTGTCAAAGTTATAACTTAGTGGGGGAAAGTTCACACGGGAGAAGAGTAGAGGTTATGATACATGGGTCCATGAAAGGCTTGATAGAGCCTTTACTTCTACAAACTAGTGGGTTAAATTTTCATTGTGTAATATGTTAGGTATGAGTTTCAGGTTAAGTTAATCGGGGGGTGGAGATGAATGATTAACTCGAATTTTTCTTAATCTATTTAACTGATGTAGCTAGTTTATAAAATGTGTTTGTATAATAGAGAAATGCGGAACTAAAAAATTCAATCACACAACGCACAATTTAAACTTTCAATCTAATGTATATTAGATTTTTGTTTTGCTACAATCTGAGATTTAAACTTAAATCTCAACTTCTTGTTTTAGAGATAAACAAGGATAAGAATAATACAAAATGTTTCACACTCTAATTGCAGAAATCTCTTACTATTCTATATAGACAACATGTCTTTTAACTCCACATGCTTTTTGCAGACAGTGTTAGCTAAACTGGAATAGTACAAATGAAATTTTACAAAACACTTCATTTCATTTCTAGCTTAGTCTTCAGACTTAACAGTTCTTTACATCTGCACACAGCTTCTGTCTTTGTCTTATTTGTTTCTCCTAGCTACATTATAGACTTGTCACCATCTGTTCAGGTTTGACTAATCCTAAACAGAACAGTGATGTACAATCTTGTCTGTTGCTTCTTCAATTTTCCTGGAAATCAGCCATTTAATTCATTCGAGTTCTTAGTAAATAATTCAATGTAATGTTGTGTACTTGGACTTCTCGAACTGTTCAAACTTTGTCACTTCTCGAATGATAAGACTTCTCGAATGAGCCATCTTTTACACTTCTCGAATGAGACATAACCTGACTTCTCGAATGATACATAGCTTGACTTCTCGAATGATACATAACTTGACTTCTCGAATTGTTTCCATACTAAACTTCTCTAATTGATCACTTTCTTCACTACTCGAACATGTGACTTAGAGTAAATTCTAGTATATGCTCAGACTTCTTGAATGATGAGACTTCTCGAATGGTAGACATTTTGTCTTAGAAACTTTCTTCAACTTGAATCCTTATTTCTCCAGCCTTATTCTCACTTATGCATGATTTATGACTTGAATCTTCAACTAGCTTTATTTGAGACTTTAATTACAATCTGGATTACAACTCAAAGATCACTTCTAACTGCAGAAATTATATTTAAAGCAAACCAAGTCATCACTTATTGTAAGGTATTCTAAGATTACATAACAGATAAGAAAATACTATCTAGTAGACTTGATATGATCCAACATAATCTCAGAGAGATGCACACTTCAGTTTCAGACCATGAACCGATCTTGTTGGAATTTTTTAAGGTGGAAATCTCTAAAAGAAAGTTCAGATTCTGGTTTAAAAATATTCGGCTCAAAGGACCTAATTTTGTTGCTGAGGTGACTGAGGTTTGGAAAAATTTATCATCTATTCACTTATTACCTAAACTCATTGAGGTGACTGAGGTTTGGAAAAATTTGTCATCTATTCACTTACAGCCTAAACTCATTGAGGTGTCTTCTTTTATGGCACATTGGAGTATATCATTCTTTCACAAATTTAGGGAGAATGTGAAGTAGCATAAAATTATAATTGCAAGACTGACAGACTTGACTAATGAAGATAGCATAAATGAGTATCTTATTGTTAAGGAAATCTTGAACAATTTGTTGCTCCAAGAGGAAACGTACTGAAAACAAAGAGCGAAATCGTTTTGGCTTGCTGAAGGGGACGAGAATACCAAGTTTTTTCACTCTAATGCATCTACTAGGAAGAAAGCAAATCGAATCACTCACTTGTTTTATTAAAATTTTAATTATGTATTATTATCAGTACAATAAGACTATTTAGTAATAAGTAGTACTAATGATAATAATTTGAATATCAAAAATAGTTATCAAATAATTTGGTATCGAATAACATTTTGGTCTTATTTGACAATTAGTAATTATTGGAGCGGATTGATTTAGCTATTTTGATTAACCGATTCGATTTGATTAGTAGTTTATGTTTGTATTAAAGTATTTGATAAATAATTGTTAATTTATCTCAATTTTCTAATTGAAAAATCTGTAAAAGGTAATTTTTTTTTAAAATTAGGGAATTCATCTCAGTTTACTATTTCAATTCGTTAACTACCATACAATTATAAGGAGAATTCATTTGATCAAACCTTTATTTTAATCTAATTTTCTAATTTTTCTTTCAAATCTTTCACTCCCAAACATGTCTATATATATGATAATTTATTTTAACTGATTATATTAAAGTAATTGGAGGTCTAATATGGTACGTAGAATATGGAATCATATTTAAGATTATTCTTTACTGATATAAATTAAACTATTTTCACTTATAATTGAATTTTTAGCAATTTTTTGTGAATACATTTTTAGCAAAGTTAAGCCCACTCTAAATATGACTCAATTTTATTATTTACTAAAATAAATTTCTGGAAGGTTGAGAATGTTTATATATATATAATATATATATATTGCCACGTGGACCAATAAAATAAAGAAAAAAAGATGAGTTATTTTTCCTGATTCTTCAATGAGAAGTGACAGGGTCGATATTATTGGGGTTTGGTCCAAGCCATTTTGGATCCAATAGTACTGTAGAAGATACTGCTCTCTCTTCTATATAATATATATATCTTAACAGCTATTCAATTGTACTCTATCCTCTGCTCTCTCTATCTAGGAAACTATGATTTTCATGTATTGCCACGTCAGCAGATACTTGTGATATATGGGCCCACATGCAAGCTTGCCGATGTTTTGGATAATGTTTACAGCAAACTTCTCTAATCTTTTTGGAAATTTATGAATATATATCTCTGCCATTTTATAACAGAAATTATCACTAATAATTTAAGCAATCATAATCAATATTTGTATTTTTGTAATGTGTCTCGTGATTATTTTGTAGAAAGCTCATCGTGTTCACTCCCATTCTTCTACTAGATGGCTTCGTTTAAAGTTGTTAAAGATATATCTAATATTATAGATATCTAATACAAAATGTATTACAGTATATATAAAAAAAATAAAAAAACAACATTAGAAGAATCTAAAAAACATAATTATAACAAGATAGACCATTTTCATTAGGAGACAATTTCAAAGTTAGCATTATTGTTTCAAGTAACTTCATAGCTTTGCCTTTCTCTAGCTAACCTTAATGCAGTGAATGAAGTGGAGTAATTAGTAGTAGATTATGCTGGCTTAGCTTGGCCCTTGGGACGATTTGTCCACCAAGTCATTTTTATCATTATGCATTTACGCTTTCGAAAGAAGCAATCTATCAAAAAGCTTCACTTTCATCAACTACTAACAATTTTAACTTACATATATTCATCAAAAGCAGCATTAATCTTGTGATCCTCAATAAATATTCTCACTCTTTCATTCTACTCTTTTCCTAGGTGCGTCAAATACCGTACGGGCTCTCGAATTTGAAACAACTCCAAATAATTTATGCTTACTATTTAGATATGTAATTTGTATTATTATTAATTAGAAATGTTGTGAGTATAAATTAAATTATTATTAGTATAAATGAAATATTTTAAGTTTTGTAAATCATTTTGTATAATTTTATTAGTATATAAAATAAATTCAATTTAGATACATATAATTTTTTTAAATGTACTCAAAACTAAATTCAAATAATATTAATTTAAATTAAATAATATTCTGTATCATATTATTATAAAGTTTTTATGTGTGAATAATTTTGTTCTAATATATTTTGGTTAACTGAGAGTCGGAATATGCTCTTACACTCTTAAATTATCCAATGGTGCGCTTATATTATTATAGAGTTAAAACAGCTAACAAATAATATATCAAACTGTGAGGTTAAAAAACAGGGTATTGAGATAGCTTGTTGCGATGTATTTGTAAAAATTTTACATATTTTATTTGTGTTTGAAACCTAAGAATATCATATTATTAATTTCACTCAAAATTAATAAATAATAATATGATATTAATGTTAATGCCAAATTAAAATGCAGAACTGGCCGTCCAGTCTTATATTTTGTCCGATTTATGATCATCGAATTCGAAACTTGTACGCAAATTTATTCATTCGCTGACAAAATGATCAATCTATCAATGTTGATTGTAGCATGCGGGGATGATTGATGGAGTGTCAAAAGGTGACATATAATACCAGAGAGAACATTGTTATCTTCTCTTCAGCTTCTAAATGAAATTTTTATACAGATTATCAAAAATATTGGTTTGTTCCGATAAAAGACACACAAAATAAAATAACAAAGAATCTATAAATTATAGTCACTCGAAAACAAAATAAAAAGGATTTAGCTTACAATGAGATACAACTACTACTTCAAAATTCTGTAATTAACTACCCGTTTTAATATGAGTTTGTGACTTTTAATTGTCTTAGAACTTAATTAATTACCTAGTATAATGTCGTTTCTACGTATTTACAACCAATACTATGTTTAATTATCCTTTATTTCATTTTTTTTATCAATTTATCAACTAATCCTGTTGGTAAACAAGTGCAATATCCACTAAAGAAACTTGCTGAACAAGCTAATTCACCCCTAATACATGTCTAACGAGTATGGCGGCCATGATTACAAATTCATGTTTCTTTTAAGTTATTTTGAAAATGGTTTATAACATGTGCTACTGCTACCCACATTTAAGAGCTTCTTTTGAAAAAAAATATGTACTTCAAATACGTTCATCTGTTTTAAAGCCGCTTGAAGTGTGTATTACTACTTTTAACCTTGGATGCAAGGTAAATATACATGTATGATTTTGAATTTGAGCACTCATTTTCAAATGAATAATATTACAGGTTTCAAAATCTGTGTCAAAAAATATTTTTAAATAATGTGGATTCGATGATATGTTATTATGAAATATTTTAATCAATGAAATTTATATGAATGTAGGAATTCATTTATATTAATTAAGTTAAAACTAATTAGAACATAATACGTGATATTTAAAAAAATATTTTGGAAACTCAAATTGTGATATAATGTACTATTTTTATTGAAACTTTGATATCTATAATCTATCTATCTATAACATATTTCTAAACTCAAAATAATAACAATTTGATAATCAATCCAAATTTTGAATCAAATTAAATCAGTCAGTTATTAC
The DNA here is from genome assembly GCA_028671895.1 of Oenanthe sinensis. Classification (NCBI taxonomy): domain Eukaryota; kingdom Viridiplantae; phylum Streptophyta; class Magnoliopsida; order Apiales; family Apiaceae; genus Oenanthe; species Oenanthe sinensis. The sequence goes on from CM053814.1 coordinate 11,760,551, forward strand.
TTGAAAAAGTTAAAATATTAAAAGTCTCAATATGTAAGAGTTGAATAAATTGCGGTGCCTTGTTTTAGTATTAAGCCCAAATAAGAAAATGAAACCAGTACGACTTGCAGGGCAGTGATCCAATAAGATTATCCAAGTAGTGGTCTTTTAGCCTTCGAAATCCTATAGGGTGGTGACGAAATTGGAAATGGGCTCGATCAACTTCTTTCATAAATTGCCAAAAGAATTCTTAATACTGGATTTTAACCTATGCATGGATAATATTTTGTTTAATTTTTTTTTATTTTTTACTAATTTGACTTATATGCCTTACAATGTGAGTATCTGTTCTAACAAATCTCGTGGGTGAGCAAGAATCGAACCGAGGGCCCGGAACGACAAGAGATAAACCCTTACCACTTGAGCTATCTCATATTAAACTATTTATTTTAAAATTATTAATATTTTTATAATTTAAAAAAGTCTTAATATATTAAATTTTAAGTTAATATTAAAAAATAAAATGATACATAATCATAATAATTTTATATACCATTTTTTCATACTATATGACATGATTGAACTAAACATGTTACTCCATATTAATATTTAATGTGTGTTATGATAATTCAACATGTGTAATAACAATCTTTTAGAAATATAAATAATTTTTAATTATAAAAATAGTTAAAAATAATTATCAGTTATTGAAATTATTTCAATATAATTTTCTCATATATAAATTGATTAAATTTAAAAAATGTATTAATATTTATTAATTAATATTATTTTAATTTTATTTATTTTATTTATCAAATAACACAATTTAAAGTATGTGATAACGTGTTTTTGATATAGTACTATATATAATATAGTAACAAAATAGAATGTGTATTTAATATCTTAGACTAAGGTTGAACTCTTAGTCGGGAAACTCAATTAATTATTTTTTAAAAAAAACTTAATTTCTTCAATCGATCCAAACCAATAAATTAATAAGTTTTCTGACCGATGAAAAGTGGTGGGTGTCCACTAACTGTCATTCTTGTCTCGGCTCCGATAACATAATTCCGGGAGAATATAATAATTTCTCTATTAAATGTAATTGGTTCTTTGTATACAGTTACCATAATATTTTATATAGTATACTCCTTCCATCCCACAATAATAGTTTGTTTTGGGAGTTTCCCCCCATAATACATGTCCACATTCAACTTTTAGTGCAAATATGTTGACATTATTCCAAAATTACCCTTCTTGAAAATTGTATAACAATAATTAGGGGTGAGTAAGAGTTTAAAATAGCTTATATTTTTATGAAATTCGTGCATTTATGATAGGTATAAGTGAAAATGTAACATTGAATTAATATTCTCTTAATAAGCGTAAAAATTTGAAAAGATACTGCTATTATGGGATGGAGGGAGTACTAAATATTTTTATAGAAAATATTTGAATAAGAAAAACTTTAATCCTCCATCTCATAAGGAAAATTCACGGCCTCCATTTATATTTCTATGTAAAACCCTATTATTATCTCTACTCTAATCTAATAATAATATATGATATATGACATGTCTCTATATAAATTTAATATAAAAAATATTTTAATGTTTTAAATCAATTATAAAAAGGTTTTCTAAACAGAATAGAATTCTCTGATAAAAAATTGTAACTATCTTTCTGTTTAGATTACAGGCTACTCCAGTTGAGTTTTGGATATTAGACCCCCTCATAATTAAAGATAATTTTGTAAGCTTTGTGTGAACCGTAAAATCATTCAATTCTGACTTCTAAAACTCAAAATATGACTCAAACAATGTCTATCGTGTAAGTAGCACAATAATTACGATTTTTTTTTAATTTAACTTCAAAATAGTTTTTTAAGTTCAAATTTTTATATTACTAATATATCTAATAGAGTTTGAACTATAATCTGAATCGATGTAAAAAAAAATCATAGTTATTAAGAATCTTAATATAATTATAATTTATAAATAATTAGTATATAATATTATGTATTTACTAAAAATTTATTCTTTGACCTTCGGTATTATTTGGATAAGATCCATATTACTTTTATTATATATAGAATATAATTTTATGATAGTAATAGTAACACTGGTTTTTATTATTAGTTTATTTTTTGTGTGATATAATTTGTTTTTGTTTTTATTATTTTAATAATAATAATTTTATTTAATATCACATGTCAAAATATTATTATATTATTAATAATATTAGTTATTTATATTCTTGATCTAAGATGCAAAAAATTCAAGAATCAAGTATTTATATTTTATTCCTATACCCTATATTAGATCAACGTTTATGCAACAATGTTAAAAAGTGAAGCTTCGTTTCATCCAAATATGAAAACATAAAATTTTCTTCTTTAATAAAAAAGATATGAAAAAGACACAATATTATAAATAAACATGGATGGAATTTACTCAAAATAATAAAATATAAATGAAAAAAATTCCTCAATTAGCGGTCATTTTAACTTTTTACATACATTTAAAGGTGTATAAAAAGGATAGCCTGGTAAATTATTTTTCGAATTTTTTAAATTAAAATTTGTTATTTATATTTTTATTCAGAATAAAAAAATTCGGGAAAAAAATTTAAGTAATAATTTTATAATATTGATAGATGCACAGTTACACACAGAGATATACACACAAACATGCATCCCACCACCGAAAACCAAAACCCAAATCAACGGTGTTGAGTGTATTTGTTGAGTTGTTCATCCTCACCCCCACACTCCATTTTTCTTGATCTCTTCACTTTCTTAAAACCCCCCTTTGCTTGAAAATGACCCTCAACTAAAGACACACATTTAGGACAATTACCCCCTTTTTGTTTCTCTCTCTTTACGTTACACACACACACACACACATACACATATATATATATATATCTATATTATATATATTAGATCTTGCTTACAACCCCAGATACCCCATTTCAAAATCCCATCTTTTAGTTTTGATCCAAACAACCCCAGTTGAGTAGCAAATCGCATCTGGGTATGCTTCTTTTTAGTTTAATTTTGTTGGGTTTTTGATTTTTGTGAGAGAATTTGATTGTGGGGTTGTAAAGTTTTGAACTTTTGATCTACTGTTTGATTGTTGATTTTGGATGTTCTTGATTTTTTATGCTTATAGTGTTGCTTTTATGTTAAATCATGTGTTTTTATGATTTTGTTTAGAAATGTTAGTGCATTTTAGTATTTATGGATTTATGGATAATGGGTGTGTGTTTGTTGTGTGCAATGGTGATTGATTTGTAGTGTTTACTGATCTTGAATTCTTAGTAATTGTGGATGTTTTAAGAATAGTGCTAAAAAGATCCGGATCGACACAATATGTGGGATTATTGGAACTTTGAATTGTAGTGAGAATACTATAATTTCAGCTAATTTTATTGGTTACTTGAAATGTATGGATTACTGACACTATCGGCTGCAACTACATAATTCAGCTTTATGGATATTTCTTGATGTGGCTGTACAGTCGCATTGATTCACTTTATTTATATTTCTAATTATGGACGTGCTGCTGCACTAGTTCAACCTAATGATACTCTAAAAACGTCAACTTTATGTTTATAAAAAGCGGAAAATAGGCTGTAATGATAAAAATGCGTGAATGATACATGGAAATAAATGAAAAGTTAATTCATATTCGCCCGGTGCTTATATAGACCTAAAAATAGATGATTGCATAAGAGGGTAAGCGTCCGCTTGCTATATAAGATGCTGAACCAATCAAACAGATGACATGTGATTGAGTACATCTCTACTTGGTTATCGAAGTTGTAGGTTCAGCTTCAAAAAATGTCTGCTTGCATAAAATATTTACAGATTCACTAATACATAGGATCAGTATATATTTAAGGGTAAATTTGAATTTTACAGATTCACTAATACATAGGATCAGTATATATTTAAGGGTAAAATTGAATTTTACAGAACTTAAAAATTAGGTTTAAAGTTAATTACTAATGGTCCCATTTCAAGTTAAAGAAGATGTCATATTAATGACGTCTTACCTTCTGTTGATCCTCGGTATATCCTGGCTGCAAAGTTTCTCTCCATTATGTAATTTTTGATTTTTAAGTCTTTTTTTTTAATCTTAGCTTCTGTTTTTAACTTTTTGGTATTAGTAATTCAGCGATACAAGCTTTTAATTGGTTTTTTTTCTTAAATTCAAATCATCCTTAACAGGATCTCTTAACTTTCTTAAAAACCTATGCTTGAGAATGACCCACAACTGGAGACACACACACAGGACAATTACCCCTTTTGATTCATCTCCTTTATGTTATATATATAAATTTCTCAGATCTTGCCCACAAGCCTTTCTCAGTTTCATTATATAGAACCACTGTATATATAACCCATATCATATACCTAATGTTTAGCCTGTTAATACCTATTCTGTTCCGATCTAAACCCCAAGTCAGCAGCATCAGATCCGGGTATGTTTCTTTTTAGTTTAGTTTTTTTTCCTATGTGTTATTTTAGGTGAGTTTTTTATGTATATGAGTATATTTAATTGTGGGGCTGAAGGTTCTTGTACTTTGGATATGGTTCTTTTTATATTTACATTGCTTCTTTAATTGTGTGTTTTCATAATTTTTTTAAAATAAATGTTAGTGTATTTTATGTATTTTTGGATTATATGTGTATGTCTATGGTGTGCAACGGCGATCCATTTGTAGTGTTTGTAGATCTAACTAATTGTGGATGTAATAAAAATAATGTTAAAAGATTTGAAATGATACGATACGTAGGATTGTTGGAACTTTACATGTAAAGAGAATACTAAAATTTTAGCTAATGTTATTGGTTTCTTGTAATGTACGGAGTACTGCCACTATGCAGATGTGGGTGTTTTGGCTGCATCTACATAATTCAGCTCTATCGATTTCTCTTGATTTGGCCGTACTTCTGCAGTAATTTAGCTTCATCAATTTTTCTCGATTTGGCTGTACTGCTGCACCATTCAAATTTATCGATGCACTAAAAACATCAACTTTATGATTATTAAAGTAAAATGTTAGCTGTAATAATATAAATGTGTAATGACTTCTACAGGAATAGAAATAAATGCAACTTTTATACCATAATCTCCAAGTTGCTCATATAGACCTCAAATTATATAATAACGTAAGAGCTTAAGCGCCCACTTGCCTGTGAAGATGTAGAATCAGTCAAGCAAATGACATGTGTGTTCCTGCTTGTGCATGGTTTTGTTTGCAATTCTGTTTTAGCTAAGCTTCTTTTTTTAACTTTTTAGTCTTCGTTATCAGCTATTCAAGCATTTTTTTTGTGTTTGTTTTTTTCAAATTCAGATCATCGTTGACAGGAACGTGGCTATCAGAAAGTGTGTTTTATGTAAAATTAGTATAAATATAGAATGTCTAAATTCACTTTGTCGATAGTTATTATTTCTTGCTATTCTGCTGGTCCATTTAAATGCATAGGCGAGGAGCTTTTAACAAATTAATGCATGTCAGTTTGTGCTATTTAGATCTAATATATATTGGGCTTTGATATTACTCTTGATAATTATTGATTGTAAATGTTATTGATATGTTTTTCCTGCATTACTGTCTCCATCTTTGTAGAATTTTTCCTGTTTTAAATCTTCATAATTATGTGGAGATTTAAACCTTTCACGCATAAAGAACAAGCGGGACTTGAAGGACGCGTCATTGACATTGGCAATCTGAAAGTTCAGGTCCGCAATGTCATTGCTGAGGGTGGGTTTTCTTGTGTTTACCTAGCTCGAGATGCTATAAGTGGTTCGAAGCAGTATGCAATAAAGCACATTATTTGCAATGATGAAGAATCCCTAGAACTGGTGATGAAGGAACTCTCTGTGATGAAATCACTTAAAGGGCACCCAAATGTTGTTACGTTATGTGCACATACCATCATGGACATGGGCCGCACAAAAGAAGCTCTTCTTGTGATGGAGTACTGTGAGAAATCTCTGGTTAATGTGCTTGAGAGTAGAGGGGCTGGTTACTACGAGGAGAAACAGATACTGGCAATATTCAGGGATGTGTGTAATGCAGTCTTCGCAATGCATTGCCAGTCCCCACCCATTGCTCACAGGTACTCCAAACATTTTTAAAGATCTTTTACTTGTATTGTTTAAAAGCATATTTAGAAATCTTTTAGATCCTGGTACCTTTGGGCTTCTTGTCATACAAGGTAATTTGATCTGCTCACAGTTGTTCCTGTTCAGAGTGCATATTCTAGTTAAGTGTGTAATTTTCTATTTAAATTTTATTTGTATTTTCTCTTTATTATGTTCTATAAAGTGTTCTTATGCAGGCAAAAATTGGACATATTTCCAAAATGTGCCATTATTTCAGGATGACATTCTTAAGTTAAGCTTTGTGCGTGCTAGAACTAATCCTTATCTAACTCTTAGTAGATGAAGTAATGAATTAGTATCCACTGAAGATCTTGATATTAACATTTCTCTCTTAATACTAAAGCACGTGAATAGATTATTTTAGAATTCTACACAGCATGTCAGCAGTAAGATTTTTTTGTTGTGGAACTACATTTTCTAAACAAAGCGCTGTTCAAGCATGATGAGAAGATGGATGCACGATTGCAAGGAGAGTATTAAAGTAATAATACGGCAGTGTTAATTAGGTAGGAAGGCTGTATGGGTTATAGTAGATGATGCCATGATGGATAGTTGGCCTGAGGCCTGAGGCCAGAGGCTAGGCAAAGGGTTTGATTGACCGACTGGCCGTGGTATAGGCTGGATGACTGCCCCAAAAGCTAAACTAGAAAATAAATAAATTACAATGCAATATTAGATAATAATTAAGATAAGAAAAAAAATCCTTATATTCATTTATATCGAAGCAAAAGATTATCATCCTCTTTGGCTTCTTAAATAATATTTACGTGTGTTTTAAAGAGGTAACTGACTAGTGAATTCTCTAGCTCAATAATATCCTTTCTGTTACACATGCTTTTCTTCTTGAATTTACAGTTGAGTCTGAATCTTATAATTTTGGATGAGTTTGTTGTACATTGGTAAGTGAGGCGGTTGAAACAAGTTTGAATGTTAGGGGCCAAAAGAGTGTTGTGTTTTCTCAAGGAACAGTTTTATAATTAACCTTTTGGTCTTCCTTAGGCTGTGCTCTTTCTTCTCCTTATCCTTTAAATGGTAAACGTAATTATGCATTTCCTTGATATTTTGTAGGGACTTGAAGGCTGAGAATCTACTTCTTGGTTCTGATGGATTATGGAAGTTGTGTGATTTTGGTAGTATATCTACAAATCATAAGCGCTTTGAGAAGGCTGAAGAAATGGGGATAGAAGAAGACAATATCCGAAAGCATACCACACCTGCCTATAGAGCTCCTGAGGTTAAACAAAGAACTTTTTCTTTTTGTGACAATTATTTGATATAACTATATAAGATGACATAAATCTGACTCTTTTCTGTCTTTTTTCTGTTGCTCAGATGTGGGATTTATTCAGGAAGGACCTAATTAACGAGAAGGTTGATATATGGGTGAGTTGTTTATTATGTAGTCAAATAACTCTGAACTCTCTGAAGTACAAAGTTTGGCGTAAAACATGCTAAGGGTATTCTTTTTCTTTTGCAGGCCCTAGGATGTCTCCTCTTTCGCATATCTTATTTCAAATCTGCATTCGATGGTGAATCAAAACTACAAGTTTTGAATGGAAATTATCGAATTCCGGACCTACCACAGTACAGCTCTGAGCTGACAGACTTAATTAGAGATATGCTTCAATCTTCACCAGATGACAGACCAGACATCACGCAGGCAAGCCTTTGCTTGATAGGCCATTCATCTCCATGAATTTAGGTTAGTTGTAGATCATCTGTGTCCGTGAGAAGCCCTAGGTGCTAAACCTAAGCTGTAACCACTTAAGCTTCCAGGATTGTCCTTGATTCTACTCCTGAAACTGGCAATGAAAAGCATTGTTTTGAGATTATTCTTTCAAAAAACTGGAAGCTATATATGTTGGCAGTAATAAATGGAAGGTGAAAGTAGTATGTTCAGCTATATATGTTTTCCAGTAATAAGTGAAAGGTGAAAGTAGTATTTTCAGCTATATATGTTTGGCAGTAGTAAGTGAAAGGTGAATAGTAGTGTTTTTCCATTTTATGCTAGCGCCTTGCAGGAAGGATACTGTTTCAACTGAAATAAGGTCTAAACTCTAAGCAGACTTTCAAGAGCATCAAAAGTATTTTAATTTTCATTTTTCTGCTTTGCGTGGCCTTTGGAGGTTATCAAACAATGTTTTCTGCTTCATAAGTGAAAACTAGTATTAAGTAGAAGAACTAGAAATTTAATGCATGGGATCAGTCACAGCACTTATTATATTTGTTCTTATTACTCCTTTCTGATTATCTTTTCCTTTCTTTCATTTGCTTCACTAATGGCAGGTTTGGTTCCGAGTTAATGCTCTATTACCTGATGGGTTACAGAAGTCATTACCTGATAAAGCGCCAGAAATGAAGCAACATGGTATGGACACACATCAAGGTGAGCACACCTGAGCTTCTAGGGTTGAAATGCTAAGCTTTATATAAAGTGCGTAACTAGAATAATGATTCATTAGATATTTTTGTCAATTTTAATATCCTAAATGCAGCATAAGATGCGGAAAGTTATACTAACCATTGTCATGCTTAATGTTCATTGTGAATATAGAAAATCTTCCAACAACAGTACATAAGGGTAGCCCAATGCCTCGTAGAAGTCCACCACCTCCTCCTTCGACTACAGAGACACATCAAAAGGCAGGTACAGGGGGTCCAATAGGTGCTTTCTGGGCCACTCAGCACGGAAAGGATTCAATATTTACCGAGGACACGATTAAGCCCAAATATGATGGATCTGCCAACAATATTTCTTTTGGACATGACAAAGGTCATCCTGAGAGACCAGTTCAAAAAAGTTCTTATAACAAATCTACCAGTGGCCCGTCAAAGGACTTTGAAATAAACTTTTTCCCACAGAATTCAGGCCATGTAAGTGAAAAATCAAAATCAATGAAGTCTGATAATCCACCTGCATTCCAGGGTGATGCATTCAATGCTTTTGTTGCTGAATTTGATAATACTAAGGTAGGGCCAATAAGTGACAATAAGAAATCAGGCAAGGAAGAGTTACTAGAGGCTGAAATAGAAAGGCTGAAGGAACAGCTGAAACAAGCTAATATGGAAAAGGCTGAAGTCACCACAAAGTATGAAAAGCTATCTGCTATATGCCGATCACAGCGGCAAGAGCTCCAGGAACTTAAACAAGCTCTTGCTTCCAAAACTCTAAATACAGACGCTTCAAAAAACCAAACTTCGCCTAGTATTCAGAAGTCCTCTACACCCCCGGTATAGTATTCGTACTCATCCTTTTTCTGATGCTTATGTCTATATTATACTTGAGTTCTTCACAAGTTATACAATTGCAGCAGAGGGACAAAGTTGAAGGAACAGTTTGGGAACTTCAACAAGGATTATTTGACAAGAACTCACCAAGTCCTGAAACCAAACCATGGAAGCCTTTTGTAAATGACCCCAGTTCACAGACATCATCAATGGAAACCACTCCTAAGTCAGTCAGAACAAAAAATGGTCAACCGAACAAACAGGCCGCGGAGGTTTCGCCAGGTGGCAAGTCATGGGGTTTTGGAACAGAAGGCTTTACGGCAGTTCCTGCTGCAAGCTCTAGCATTTCCGGAACTTCAAAGGAGCTGAACAGTTCTAAGCGCTTTGGTGACTCGAAAGTTGGAAGCAAGTCAACTACTCAACCTGCAGGTTGGGCTGGTTTCTAGTATATATGTGCTGTTGCATTATATAGGTGTCCTGGTCCAAAGATTGTGCAAGAAGGGGAAGAAAAAGTTTATAAGGTCCCATTTTCTGTTTAAATTTGTAATATGTTGACTTTGTTGTTGAGCAATAGATGATGATGCTCTTTTGCTTTTGGTTTTAAGTTTACAAATATAAACCTTGTATATCCCTATTCAGGGAGAGGAAATTACAGTATATCCATCACCTATTTACTGTAATTATTGACTTACAGTCATCAAGTATTAGTATTACAACAAAAGTGTTGTATTTGATGCCAGAGTTCTGGTGTAATCTTTAAAATGTTAGTTAGATGATGCATACGAATTGAACATTCATATTGGTTATAGGCTGGGTCAAAAAAATTGTATCTTGGTCTGTTTTAAAGGACCATTCCTTTCTCACTTTAGTTTCATGAAGTCTACGGGGTCGTTTGGTTCGGGATTTCTAGCCGTTCGGGACTTCTAGCTAGTATGTGTTTTGTTCATTCCAAACTTATACTTGGTGTTTGGTTAAAAAAATTTAATTTTAAAACTCATACTTGGTGTTTGGTTAAAAAAATTTAATTTTAAAACTCATACCATAAACTTATAAGGTATGAGTTTTTGATACGTTAGGAGGGAAGCGGGTATGAGATGGAGGTATAAAAAATCAAATCAAAACTTTATTACTTTTAAAATAAAATTACATGTTAATTTTTAAAATAAAATTTTTATAATGATGTTGTTTAATATTTAATAAATAATAGTGATTAATTTTTCGTATTAATTGCACATATTTTTTTATTTATTAAAAAATATATTAAATTAATAAATATATTCCACTATTCAACCAAACACATGTTTCATCTCTGTACCATTTTAACCCGATTCCTGATTACAATCCCGTATTATTCTATGAACCAAACGACCACTAAAATCTATAAAAAGAAAAACAAAAATAAATATTGGGGAGTTTTTTTGGCTGCTCTCATATTTCAACTTCTAATTCATAAGCCCTTACTAAAAGGTGGGATTCTTATAAATTACTTATAAGTTGAAAAATGTATATATTTTTCAGCTTATAAGTTACTTATAAGGGGAAACAAACGGGTAATAACTACTTTTATGACACTTATAAGTTGAATTGTTTCTCCAACTGGGCTAAAATGAAGCAAAAGATGCACCAAAGAAATAAATTGGCCGGGCATAAAATGATGAGGCTCAAGGACTAACCAGTTCTTTAATTTATTGTGTTTCGATAAATAATTGAGTGGATTCATTGTAATTTTAGTAGGTAAATTTTTAAAAATGTTATTTTTTTTTTCACATTTTGATTTCTAAATCAAATTCTTGTATCTATACTGAGGTATAGATAGGCATAGGCAACTGACATGGTGGAGCAACAACCTTTGACACTTTAACTTCCTAGTTGATCTAGTTGAACGTTTTAATCCAACTGACAGGAACATAATTCTGAAGCCTTAATCTCCAGATGCCTTATTTTTCTCTTTTCCTTTTTGTGTGTATTTAAATAATATGTGCAAGTAAGATGTAAAGCTTCAAAAAATCAAGGACTATATGAATCATGAAATGTTCCGTAATCATGAAATAATTAACCCTAATGGAAACCCTATACATGTTAAACTTTACAACAAAGGCCGTCAAATGTTCCATAATCAAGGCATTGAAAATATGTGAAATGTGATGAATGAATGAAAATATGCAAAAAAGAGATCATTATTGTGGTACCACTGAAGTTTGTCTTCTAACTTCTGGCTTTTGAGAAGCGGAATTCGCAATGTCTCTCGTAGCAGCCTTGCATGTGCCATCTCTTTTCAGCTTTCATAAATGCCCGTCATGGCAAATGGCAGCAGAATAAGCTGTTTATACTTGCTATTCGACCATAAGTACATATATTTTTATGGTGGATTGAAACTGGATGAAAGATTTGATGTTAGCAACAGTTTAGTATTCTATTTTATAATAGTCAAAATCAAAAAATTACATCATGAAATTATCTCAATATAACATATACCAACAAATTATTTAGTGATCTTAAATTATACAAGTCAGTGCACACACTTTAGAACAAGTTCACTGGTGGAGAGCAGAGATAGATAAACAGGTGCTTACTATTTAATAGTGAAAGCTTGTTAGGGCGGCGTAAAACTTGTAACTAACAAACCACTGAAAACCAACTCAACTCACGAAAAAAATCTATACATATATTACCATATGAACTCAGTGTAAGCAAGCTCAGATCCCATTTGACAAAGAAGCATATGATATGAACTACACATATACCGCTTACGGTCGTAAATGACAGGGAACCCTTGTGATTCTGCAATTATATGCAAGAACTTCAAATCTTTAAATCTGACTGACAAATTGCAAAAAAAAATAAAAAATAGGACATGCTTGTATAGTCCAGAAAAATAACAAAATAAATTGAAATATTGCACACTGGAAATGTTATTATGCACGATGAATTATAAAGCACGCATTAGAAGTGCAGAAACGGACCGTAAGGTCCAAAAATAAAATAATAATTAATAGCTTACTCCGTAAAACTTCATATGCTCCGAAGCTTTCTCCGAGAATCAAACATGAGATTAATAATCAACATTTTAGCAAGCCATCTAAAGTTATGCAGGGACTATGAAGACACAAACTAAAGACCATTGAGAAGTTAAAGCAAAAATAATAGAATTAAAAATATACATCAGCTGCAATTATTAATATACAATAAGTTTGTATGGGTTTAAAATGGTATCTGAGCTATGAAATTTTCTTTGCCAGCAATTCCACACTATTGTAGAGTTGTAGAGTAAAACAATTGATTATCTGAAATATGAAGAACTTGAATAATTTGAAAAATAATAAGCACAAAAAGTACACAGAAACATCTAAAAAGTAAGGCCATAGGCAGTGTCACAGTAAACCTTAAAAATGTCATGGTCCTAAACAGCTCCTTCAGTGGTATACTCATCTGCTCTTCAAGTGCGACTTGAAATGCACAATATTTGACCCAGAATCATTTTTCTAGCCAGAGCTGGAAAAGTACTCAGGCCCTCGCCTTACAAGTAGGTAATCAACATATACCCGGATTAGCTGGAAAACGATGCCCTGGTCTAGGTTTTCCTTGTTTTTCCTCAAAAAATTCAAGACTGGGTATTCATTGCCCCTTCTTTCTATTATATAGAAATCCTCCAAATTTTTAGGAACATGTAATGGATTCTTCACAGATAGATACAATAGGCTTGACTGTATCTATTCCAAGAACAAATATCACAATAACAATTTTGAGATCACCAACTCTTGGCGCAACAAACATCACAGTAAGAATTTGCTGGTAAAATCATTTTGTAGCATCTGAGGATTGAGAAACATTCACATTCGAGTCTGGTGGTAGTAATGATAGGGAGATTATGCAAGTCTTGGTATAATTAACATTTACTAAAACCCGGAGCTGATTTGTGACAATACCTGCTAATATTAAGTGTGTAGCTTTCCAAAATTGAGGAACAAAAGGTGTCAGTGATTCGACTACACCATGCTGTATGCTGGTTCTTTCCAAATGCTATTACGCTCCATCAACATTCTAACTTCATTTGCATCATCCCACTGATCACGTTCTGCATACATGTTGTATAGCATTACATACGGGGCAGAGCTCTCTGGTTCGAGCCTCATCAAGGCTTCTGCTGCAACTCGAGCTAGCTTTACACTGTTATGTACCCTACACGCACCTAACAATGCAGCCCACACAGCTTTATCTGGTTCAACTGACATTCTACTGATTGCACCTAACAATGCATACTGATTACAGACACTCAAAAGTGAACACATTGTATGTATATCAGGTTTCATACCAGTCAATTAAGCTTAATTGCACCTTCATAGTTCCCATTTCTCTCATACCCTGCTATAATAGAATTCCACGATACCAGATTTTTCTGGGGCATACTCCAAAAGAAATCATGGGCAAGTTCCAGGTTACCCATTTGGGCATATCCAGAGATCATTATATTCCACGACAACATGTCAGGGTTTGGCAGATTTCTAAACAAATTTGAAGCTTCGCACATATCAGACTTGCTAGTATAGCCACTTATCATTGTGTTCCACGAAAAATCATCTCTCTCCGTCATCTGATCAAATAGATCTCTAGCAGGTACAATAAGTCCCGCTTTCACATAACACATGATCATAGTATTCCACAAAACCACATTTCTTTTTACCCTCCCACCATCTCCCAAAAGCATTCCGTCAAAAAGAGCTTGAGCATTATCAACCCTTCCTTTCAAACCATACCCAGCAATCAAAGTATTCTAAGCATGAACCAAATCAACACCATCATCACGCAAGATTCTACAAGCCTCATCTAATTCCCCATTCTTAATAAGCCCCGATATAAGTGCACTAACAGACGCCCCGTCCCTCTTAGGCATCTTCTCAAACAAATCAACGGCTCTTATAACATCACCATTCTGCAAAAAACCCGTAATCATAGCATTCCAAGACACCACATTCTTCTCAGGCATTTTACAAAATCTCAAAAGCCTCATCCAATTTCCCAATTTTCGCGTACCCGCTAATCATCGTATTCCAAGAAACAGAATCTCTCTCAGGCATTACATTACATCAAACTACAGTACAACCTACACTCCTCTAAATACCTCTTCCCGCAAGAAATATACCCTGAAATCATAACATCTCTTTGTCACATACCCGCTTAACATCGAGTTCCATGTCACATTATTTTTACAAGTTCTATCAAACAATGCTCTTGCATCCTCTAATCGACTGTTTCTAATTAAAAATGTCATCTTTTTGTTCAAAACGAAGCCAACTTGATTATTTGTTATGAGAATTTGTTTTAAAAAAGTTACCAAGAAGCAGCCGAGAAGATGGTCTTGCTTCTATTACACTATACATGTTACTTTACCTTTTAGTCTTTTACACCTAATTTAAGACACATAAAAAACATAATTATATATTTTAATTTTTAATTTTTCTGAATAAAATATAAATGAACTTTTTTTAAATAATATATTTTTATGCACCTCAAATTACATGCAAAAAGTCCAATTATATTGAAATGGAGGGAATACGGTATAACTGAATGATAAAATTATTGAGATGTAAATATATAGGGTGATATGTTTTGTGTTTCTTAATCCTTGGTAAAATTATCTTAAACCTGGGCAAATTAAAATTCTACCCGTTAAAAAAATTGTAATTGTTGAGTGGTTTAAAGCTTAATGTGTGATCTTGAAAAGGGCATATTGCACTAATCAAAAGGGCTAACAAAAAAACAGAACTAACTAATACAATCTCCCATCCCTAGATGATAACAAAACTGAATCATGGGTGAGATACAGAGATATGATATTTTGCGGAACGATTCTGATTTCATAAACATAAAAGCACGAGAGCAATGATCAGATCAGGAACTGCATTTTTAATTACTTGAGATACAATACAGCACAAACGTTGAAAATGATACAACTCGTAGCATACAAAGACCTTGTTTTCCGATGTTCAAAACCAATTATAAGATAACCGTTCGTTTATAAATGTATAACTAAAATATGTTACATACAAGAGTTCAAACAGAAACTGTTCCTTGACATTAAACTTATACAGAACATTATGTTAAATGTTACAATGCAAGCAGTGTCACAGAACATAGTGCTATATCATCAGACAGTCAAAATGTTACTATCTGATTATGAGAAACATCTTTCTATCCAAATCATCAGGGTCATCAAGGGGTGCCCGCTAAAAAAACAGCACTAATGATCTCATAAATAATTTTGCACCACCTTCAGTGCAAATCTCTCGCCTCAACATGTCAATATGCGGATATTATATATGAATAACAGAGCCTCTAAGCACTCCGCACATACTAACTTTGCTCAGCCAAACAAACCACATGTCCCCAGTTCCCTTTGCTGCAACTCTTTCCACCGCTACTCTTCAAGTGGATCTGGACTCTTCAGTGTACGTCTGGAAAAACATCAGAAACCACCATGCTTATATCACCAATACTACCAACAAGTGATCAGAATTATGGATTTGCATCAACCAAGCTAATTTGCCTAGAACATACATGTCCCGAGCATGCTGGGCAGGAAAGGTAGGCATGAAATCTTTGGATTTGGGAAGAGGAACTTCACGGAATCACTCATGGTTAAGAGCAGCATCCGCCGTTATTCTCTGCGCATTCAATACACCAGGATAAGTAGCTATAACTTAATGTTAACCTGTATCTGTGATAACCTTGTAACATGAATGGGTAACATACGCATACCTTAATGATAATGGACCGTTGAGGCTCCGTTTGAGATTGATGTTTAAAACTGTTGTGTTCTAGAAAAAAATGTTAATGGAATAAATTTGTCTGAAAAATTAGATGATTGTTTGATAATATTTTTTGATTTATTTATATTTTGAAATATAATATAAAAATAATTATATTCTTAGGATGGTTTGATACTGAAGACTATAGTTAATTTAACTAGTAAATTCAAAAAATTCTGAATGTCTTGACTAGTAAATCTAATATTCTCTAAATTTTCCGTTAACTCACCCAAAACATTCAAATATTTTGAAGGTCCAATACCTGACTTATTCAAAGTAACAATCAATTGTCGAATAATGGATGTTATATTTCTTGAACTTTGCATGAAATGTACTTCACTAGTTCTACAATTTTATGATTATGTTTCAAATTAACCAATGTTACTTTCCATTTCTTTAAATTCTCTCGGTGAACAACATACATTCGTCCTTTACGACTCGTTCTACCAAGAGTATCTCTATTTCTCTTCCTTTTTCGGACATCAAATTCATCCAAAATCTTTTTTAAGCCTAATCTACCACTCTTTCAACATATATACAAACGCGAATAAATCTTTTTACTTTCAAGCGTTTATGCGTAGTTCTAGTTATTACCTCAAAATCAATACGTCTACCATAAGCTCTATAAATCATCTTCGCTTCATCTAAACTATCAAACAATTGACCAACACAAGGGTAAACATCATTCAAAACATTCAAAGGAACATCATCATTACCTTTCACATTTTATGTGTTTGTGGTTGATTTTTCTAGATTTTGTGCAATTTTGTTTATGTGGTATATCATCATTATCATCAACATCATAAAAATCATCACCATCATCATCATTATCATCATCAATAATCTTTACTATTTTAGGACTAGATTTTTTTATCTTCATTATCATCATCTTCAATCTCTATTTTAAATTTATTAGGAGACTTACCAGTAGACTTTAATTTTGAAAAAATGAAAAAAGCCATAAAATGAAGATAGCTAACCTTAATAAAGATTTACCAAGAAACAAGTTTAGAAATATTGAAATCTTCATCGAATCTTCTCTCAAGCTCGAACTTTGAAATCTTGAAGAAATCAAATCTTCTACCAAGCTCGAACTTTGAAATCTTGAAGAAAACAAATCTTCTCCCAAACTTAAACTTTGAAAATGAATTTTTTTTTCCAAAAAAACAAGTTTAGATTATATATTGAGTGTGATATATTGGATTGTGAAGTGTGTATTAGATTTATAAAAAAATGTATTTAAATAAGCTAGCTCACAGAAATCTCTAAAAATGGTCTTATAAAAGAATAAGTGTTATTTTGAGGGTAATGAGGGTGTGTTCCCGTAAAAAACATATAATACAGCGTATGCTTTTAAGGGTAAAATTGTAAATAAAAAAATATATGTTACGTTATATTATATAGTGTATACTGTATTTAAAAAAAATTAACCGTTGATTTATTTTTTAACGGTAAAAGATGGGTTAGTTGAATATTAAAAAATGTTCAACTATGACTGTTGAACAGTTTTCTTATATAAATATATAATAATAAAAATATATAATATATAATTTGGTATGGACCGAACCGAACTTTAATTCGGTTCTGATCAAAAAACCGAATGGACCGAAATTTCAAAAAAAAAAAAGAAGAACCGAACATAAATTACACTATTCGTTCAGTTTTTCAGTTCTAGTTCGGTTTTGCTCAGTCCAATGACCAAACGACCAAAAATTTTAATCTTTCAGTTTTAATAATATAGTATAGATGAGGAACTCGTGAAACTATTTACTAATTAATATTTTTATAATATGAGTATATTTTACATTATGTTTTATATTATATTATTCAGCATATATTTTTTTAATCTATTTTTAAATATTTATTTTATAAAATGTTCCCCTTATATTATGTACCACTGTAATTTTGTAGAACATATTTTTAATATTTTATAAAATTATTAACATGTATTAGTATTCCAACATTATGTTTTATATTATACCATTAAATATATAATCTGTAATTTAACTTTTGATGTGTTTTTAAATATTTATTTATATACTTTCATATATAATAAAAATTAGCATATTTTATTATATATGCTCCTCGTTCATAACACCCATGTTGTAGTAAATAATCGATTTTGGTGGTGGCCGAAATTATTAAATTTCGCCACTTGCCACTAACATTGATTCCAATGGTATTCTCCTCCGAAGGCCTTCTTCTTCAGTGACCTTTTTTTATTTCAACAACCTTATCATCGGTGATAGTGTTGTTGATGATGATAATATGAATTTATGTAGGTGATGTGAATTAAAAGATGTTGTTAAATGAATTATTTTTATTATGTCTTTCGAATTTTTAGTGATGAGAAGCAATGATTAGAGGTGGTGATTTTAATCGAAATTGATGGTTGTTGTAGGTAATAGTTAGTGCAGATGAAATATAGATAGATGAAGATTAAAGATAGAAAAAGAAGAACTAACAATTTAATTATGATAGCACAAATTAGTGATTTCAGTAATACAAATTAGTAATTAGAGTGTAGATCTCAGTGACAGTTTAATTATGTTTAAATCTAACAATTTATTCATATATATATCATATTTAATAATGATAGTGACCGAAGTAAGTCATGATAGTTGGATATATCTATTTGAATGAAAATTTTGAAAAATCACTAAATATAATACTCCCTCCGTCCCATTGAGTAGTATACATTGGGGGACGGGGGCGTGACACGCATTTTAAAGTGCATTTTAAAGATAGATTCATAACTTATTTTTAAAATTTTCTTTTTTTGTATAAAAATAGGATTGTTAAATTTTTATACAAAAAAAGAAAATTTTAAAAATAAGTTGTGGAACTATACTTTATAGTTACCTTAAAATGTGTGTCGGGCAGTGGAAAAAAAACGTATACAATTGAATGGAACAAAGGGAGTAATATATAATTAAAATAGTAATTTTAATTGTCTAAAATAGTGACCGTATATTACTAATTGTCGTTGTATAAATATTGATTGAAATTGTGACAATATTATTAATTAAATTATTTATTTATTTATATATTTTATAATATTTATAAATATATCATAGTCTCTGGTTTCTAAATCACTAATTAATTTAATATATAAACATTTACTCTATAAATATATTATATACAAAAAATAAAAAAAATTATTACAACATATATCCACACACAAATGATTGGATTCAGGTCGTTTAACCCAATACCCGATGTCCAAACTCGAACACCCAAAGTAGGCGGAACTCAAACCCAATTATTAATCAGATTCAATCACTCACCCCTAATTTTTTACTTCGAGTCCGCGACACTACAAAACACACACACAAAACACACACTCCTCGCCGTAATTCCTTTGTTTATCGCCTCGATTCCAAGCTTTTTTTTCTTTCATTTTTGTGATACTCGCCGTTGAAAGTTTCAAAATTGAGATTAGTTTCAGTGAAAACCCTTTAAAGTTGTGATCTTTAGCGTGTTTGGTAGTTGAAAGTTGCGGTTTTCAAACTGGCAATGGATTACGAGCCTTTCGATAGCAGTGGTGAGTTCTTTGTCGTGTAAAGATTCGATCTTTAGCTTTATTTCTCGTGAATTGTTGTTTTTGGTGAATTAATTATTGTATGTTGTGCTAGGGTTAGTTGTTTTAAATTTTGTTGGTTAATTTGTCGTAAAGCTGTAGTTGTTATTAATTGATTGAGTGGTCGTGTGTGGAATAACTAGAATTGGTGGCTGTTTTGTAGTGGTGATTTTGTCGGAATTGAATGCGGGGTTCAGTTTAGTTTTCGTTTTTGTAGTTATATGGCCTACGTGTGTAATAATTATAAACACGGAAAATAGAATGGGGAGTTTATTTTTGTTTGCTTGTTTGCAATTTTCCGAAAATGATCTTGGTGCTGTTTTTTTAAAGTAAAGTAAAATTCTTTGTATATCGTGTTGAATTTAGTGGTTTATAGGTTGTTGAGATATGAATTCTGTTTGGGCGTTAGGTTTGATTAATGAGAATTGAAGTTTCTTACAACTTTTAAGTTGCTATTCCAATCATATTGTTTTGTCTCAGGCCTTGATGAATAAGCTCGAGATCGCTTATTCCAATCCTATTTTCTGTGCTATAATAACGGATAGATAGAGAATGTTGAAATTAATTGTTTTTCTATATTAGAAACTAATACCCGGTATCTAGTTTAATTAATATGTGATGTTAGAGTTGGTGAATGTTGATGCAATAACTTGATTTTTTTTGTCTCGTATCAGAAATCCCAAAGATCGAAATTTATGTTATAAATATGTTTGAAGAGTGTCCACGTGTATATATACACATATATATCACCTCTGAATATAACTGATGTAGCCTCATTTGCACATTTCCATATGTTCTAACACCAAATTTGTCCAATGAACAATTCCCAAGGAGTTATTACCATGTTCTTTTAAGGATCTATTTTGTCGGGAGCGCTACTCACAGGCTGCTACCAGTTAGTGGAACTTTTTGCCAATAGCAGTAGCACGCTATATTGCAAGTCAACAAAGAGAAAGGACAACAGACCAAGGGAACTTTGATTGTATTTATTAAATGCTGGGATTTAATAAAACATATTGGCGGTGGCCGTCGCTTAAATTTTACTCTTAGACATATAATGTGTTTCTTGGTTGTTAATAATCACGGTATAATTACCACTATTGACGTATAACTTGTGTAATGTAGTATCAAGAGTCAAGACTCCATTAACTAACTTTCAAAACCTTCAAGTGTTTGAAGTATATTATGAAGTTTTTAAATACCAAAACTCATCATTCAACTGATATATTAACAAAAATATTTTATTTAATTATTACAAGGTATATAAAAGTTCAAGCTCCAACATAAGCTTTCAATTTTGCGTGTATAAAGTTTGAATGTGCCACGTTGTTCTATAGATAACTGATTGTAAGAAAAGTGATAAAGTTTCATGCTCTAGAATATGTATGTGTATTTGTTACACATATTACATTTGAACCGGATATTTGGGCAATGATAAATAACTTGCTGAGAGAATTTTAAGTTTGGATGTTTTATATTACTAAATGTGTGATTGCATTCCAACCTGGAATGTTTTCAGGCACTGATGATGATCTCCCTCCTTCACATCAAAACAGAGTGATTAGAGGTGCTAATGTAGCAGGGAATGGAAGATCTGGTGTTGTAGGTGCTGTTCCATACACCAGGGTCTATGGTGAAACTGACATGGAGGCCCAAATTCATCACCTCGAGCAAGAAGCGTATAGCTCTATTTTAAGAGCATTTAAAGCTCAAGCTGATGCCATTACTTGGGTACATTTTGCCATTTTCTTATCATGTATATGATATCTTTATGTTGGCTTCATGAGGTAAAAATGACTGCTTAATAAACTTTATTTTTCAGGAGAAAGAAAGTTTAATAACTGAGCTCAGAAAAGAATTAAGATTATCAAATGAAGAACACAGAGAGCTACTTGGAAAGGTTAATGCCGACGACGTTATCAGAAGAATAAGGTCTTTAGTATTACCAATTTAATCTATGTTTACTCAAAGTGACCCATTTATCTGTCAACAACCTTCTGTCTAGTTTAATTATAATGAATAAGTTTTTTGGCACCAATAGGGAGTGGAGACAGGCTGGTGGAATTCAACCTGGCTTGCATACCACTAGTCAAGCTGTTCATGATCCACTACCTAGTCCCTCTGTCTCAGCATCTCGCAAGAAACAGAAGTTAAATCAATCAGTACCTTCTCAATCTTTTGGCGGACCATCTCCTTTTCATCCAGCAGTGGCTGCACAGAACCAGCCTTCTTCATCAGCTGCAAGACGAGGACCTATCTCACGAGTCAAGGGAAAGAAGCAAAAAAGTGTGAGTCACATGTGTTATATAGGACACATAAGTTAACCTAGAATATTTCCTTAACCCTGTTCTTCTTGTGCTTGTATCTCTATATCAGGGTCACATTTTGCCAGGAGTCCCTTCAAAACCACAGTACCCTCCTTCGGGCCCAACTCCTCGGGGACCGCTTGGAAATCGTGTTTCTGGTGCCCATGCAAGTGAACCTGCAGGAGCCTCGTCTTATTCTCCATTAATTGGGAGAAAAGTAAGAACCAGATGGCCTGATGACAATAACTTCTATGAAGCTGTTATAACTGACTACAACCAAGTTGAGGTATAATTTGAGATCTTCAATGATGGATGCTAAATCATAAGGTTATATGCTGAATTATGTTAACTTGTTTTACAGGGCCGCCATGCTCTTGTTTACGACATGGGTACTGCAAATGAGACATGGGAGTGGGTCAATTTGACAGAGGTTGATATGATGCTCTTGCAGAATCTAAATTATTTAACGAATATTGCCATTTTGATACAATTTTGCTATTTCTTCTGTCATAAAGTTATATAAAGATTTCATTGACAAACCGTTTTAGTCAGTACGTAATTCAGAGGAATTATATACTATACGTAGTATCTTAGACTGCTATTCTGTAATATATTTTGTTTCCTCTTCCCATTTATAGCCTTTAAGTTTCGTCTTCACAGGGCTTTCAAAGATACTTGAATCTTATATAGTTGCATAATTTATTTAACTTCTGTGCTATTCAATTCTATTGATCTATCTTGGTCCGAGTTTCAAATGTTCAGTGTCCAAAAGGATTATACACATGCCCATGGAATGTGATTTATGAGTCTATTAGTGGGAAATGATTTTATTATTAGACGGTGCTCCCCTTTCCAGGTTTTTGAAGGTTTCCATTCATTTAATACTGTTTATGTGTCTTATTAAATGCTATTTTCTCAGTAGAGCTAGTCTCCTTTTTGATTTGTTCTGCTAATGCTACTGCAATCCCCTCTGATTCATTATTGTTATGTTTGGAAGTCAAAGCTTTCCTCTCCTTTTTTGGTTGCATAAGTTTTGTAGACTAAACTAGTAAACTTTGAACTAAACTTCTTTAGAAGGACCTTCTGTGGAAATTGCTATAGGAGGGCAGAATAGTTAAACACAAGTTTGTTTCATTTTGCATTGTCACGTTTCTGTTTTCTTTGGTCTCTGGCGTGAATGCCATGGCTTCAAAAGATATTCCTCCTAGTTCTTTTTCAGGGATTCTAAATCAAGAGTCAAGACATAATCAAAATTTATGTTATAAGTGTATAAGAGGTAACGTTCATTTTGTTGCTTCCTTTTGGTCCTGCGCTATGGTAGCATCTAGTTTTTTCCATTTAGATTTTGGTGAGATTCGTTAGCTTCCCTTTCTTCATGTGTCATAAGGGAGGTTTTACTTCATGTTGATGCTCCTTGCCTCCTAATAGTAGTTTTCCTTTTATAGTACCTTATATGGATCAATTACTGGAATTTACTGCCACTTGGTTTTTCGAATTATTGCTGAAATTGTGGTTGAGAGATTAAAAGGCATTGATTTTTTTTACAGTCAATTGCATTAAAAAAACTCTCTTTGTTATTCTGTTGCAATAGTTTTTCTGGCTTACTAAGAGACCCTTTGGCATGGATTTTCCAGACCCAAAAAGCAACTTTGTAGCTTATTTAACCAAAAGCAGTGTTTGGTAGCACCACTACTGCTTTTCCTTATAAGCTAGAAAAGCTCTTTTCAGGAAATGCTGCATGTAGCTTTTGTGGAAAGCAACTTGTGAGTAAATCTAATTTAGCTTCAAATCGACCTTATTTTTTAAATTAATGAAATATTAACCTCTTTTGACATCTAATTCAGAACTCTTATCATTTGCTTAAGAAACACTCATCAGCTTTTCCCCACAACACTTTCCCGTTCAACCTTCCCCCAACAGGTTGGAAACTACAAGGCAAAACTGCCCCTAATTTTATCAATCCACATCCCAAATAAAGAGAAGGGGGGGGGGGGGATATAGAACTCACAGATGGTTTAATTCAGTTTTTATTTATTATACGTGAATAATTTTTTATTAGTGATGTACCAAAATTTTAGTTGCTAATGAAACCCTATTTCCTGTTTCTGTGTAATTAAATAGGTGACTGTTAATTTAACTATAAAAATATTGTGTGTTCATGCACATATTTGTAACTGTTTAGTGACTACTCATTGTCTCTTGTTTTAATACACATGTTAAAACCAAAATTATAATTCGTTTTTCTGTTTGATTTTTACTGACAGATCTCTCCTGAGGATATACAGTGGGTGGGTGAAGACCCAGGAATTTCTCGACAAGTGGGTTATGGTGGTTCTGGCCCCGGAATGAATAGACCTGGTGGTCCAGGTCCTGGAAGAGGTAGGGGGTTGCCAAAAGGACAATCTAGAAAGGATTTCCCACCTTTACAGAATGGCATAGGAAAGAAGAGTGTAGATGATATTCAATTGATGCATACAGATTCTCTTATTAAGGAGGTTGGAATATAATTTAACTTCTTTGAATCAAAGTACCTAAAAACATTTTGAAACTGATTGATAGTTGTAACTCTTGGTTGCATGTGGGATAGGTGGAGAGAGTTTATGGTGCAAGTCATCCTAATCCAATTGAAATGGAAAAGGCCAGAAAAACATTAAAGGTCTGAAGATGGCACATTCTATATATTAAGTTGTTTTTTTGCATAATCTTTGCTAAAATACTATTATTTAATACCATGCAGGACCATGAACAAGCACTAATTGATGCTATTGCACAGCTAGCAGAAATATCTGATGGTGAAAGTGGTAAGTCTGTTAAATAGTTGGTGCCCTGTGCTTGTAGCAGAACATTTTTTGTTAGTTATTTACATGTCTTGCTAATTGCTATAGTATGTAAAATTGTAAACTATTTTTACAGAATGTCCGGTGTTTAATTCATGCTTGGAATTCTGTGATATGTTCTTCATTGTAATGAATTGCCTGGTAATAGTAATCATGTAACTTTGTTAATCTAATAATACAATCAGCCGTCTTGAAAGATTTCTAGTCTTAATCAAACAAGATATGTGCTTTGCTAGTAAAAACAACATTCATAAAACCAAAGTTGTAAAGGCTCTCATGCAAGCTGCGACCAGAAGACTCCCACTGCCCACCTAGATGAAATTGGTGTATAAGTTGAACATATGTAATTTGATAAAAGCATATCAGGATATTTTGCAAGTAGCTTGCTTTTTTATTTCCTTCGTATTTCTTGGACGCATGTGAACTGGATCAGGTTATAGATTAGTTTGTGGATTGGGACTAAGTTATCGCCAAGATGTGATTAGGTGGATCAGGAGCCCAACAATGTGCCAGGGAATGGCCCCTGGACGTCATTTAGGCAACACCTTAACTAGCATAGTTAAAAAATGAATTACAGAAGAGGAAGAAGAGGGGGAGGGAAGAAATAGGTGTATCTGTTTTAAGGTTATGATGTGTTGAAACAAGTTCCAGGTGCTCGAAGAAACCATAAAGGTCCTTCACTGCTGAAAACAAAAGATAAAAGTAATTCGAGAACATTCTACAAAGTGTAGACCAAAAGTCTACAAAGACCTAAAAGATAATATTTCGTAAACATATGAGTTCTAAACAGTTGATAATTATATGTTTAGTAAATAATAATTTCTTGTCATTGTGCCCGACTAGTCATTGAGATCGATTCAAATTGGGCATACGAGTGAGCGTATACATAACGGGACATTAGAGAAACGTCTTTCAGCTCAATCCGTTGCTTGTTACCCTTTTCCTTCCTTAAAGATTGGGATGAGTCTATCTTCCGGCCATTTTTGAACATTTAAACAAAATTCTTTCGGTCTGCGGGAGTAGCCTAAACAAAGAAGAGTTTGGTCTGGTATTAATTCAGACTACAATGGGTCGACCAGAGAGGTCGACTGAATTGTCGACTGACTCGGTGCAAAGTGTGGTTAAAACCAGGTTAATCTTATTTGAATAAAATGAAGAAAAAAACATATTTTCTTACATCCTAATCAAAGCAGCAACTTGCACATGCTAATTTTATTTTTTCAATTCTCTCCATTGAATTGAAACTGATATGTGTGCATGTATGTGTGCATGTATATGTGAATTGATTAAAATTGATATGTATGTGTATATACATGTATAGTCAATGTATATATGTGTATGTGCATGGAATGTAAAAAAAGAGAGATGTTTATATTTATTATATCTATTTTGTGATTATTATAAAATTGGGAATGTTGGACTTTTGTGGTGAGAATGAGAAACCACGTATATAAGATAAATATATTTAAATATAATACTCCCTTCATCCCATAATTTTTGTCACGGTTGACTTTTTTAACGCATTTTAAGACGTATAAAAACATACTTATATTTAATATATTTGGAAATTTCTTTTTTGGGATATTGGTTTCAGATTCAAATTTTTATACAAAAAAATTCAAAAATATCATGTATAATTATTATTTTTTGTTGGTATACATGCAAAAGTCAAAGTGATAAAAATTATGGGACGGATAAATTTATCGACTAGTCGACGGGCTGGACCTTCGTCGAATTGACTCGACTTACCGACTTGATAACCATGGGAAATATTATTCTTAGAATAATGAGAATAAGTATTTGGGTTCCATAGCCTTCTATATTGCTTCCAAATACTTGCTTTGGGCTTTTTGACTCATTGTCTGGCATCTTAGGTTCTCAAAGGTCATTTTACCACTGAGCTCTCCATTTTAGTTTTTTCTAACATTCTGGGGCTAGCTCAATCAATATATCAAAAGAATCAAGATGGCTACTCTACCAAGAAATATGGTTGTTATTTTCTTATGGATGTCAAATAAGTATTGCTTTGGGGCTCTATGCTTGTGAAAATTATGGTTATATGTGGTTGTTATTGATCTCAATTAGGTAAGCTTAAGAACATGAATACCCAAAACTGGCTCAGACATGTTAAAAAACCTGAAACATCCCATTAGTATGACTTGAACTTGAAAGCTTTACTCTACTTGAATGCTAATCCTGGAATCGAGCTATTTTAAATGTTTAGCTACTCCAATAAAATTAAATTAAGAGTATGAACTCGTATGTATGCTATTTTTTTACAATTTGTTTAATATTATACAATCTATATATATCAGACTTCTTACAAATGGTATAAATGGTATAAATGGTAATAATATTGCACCATGTAAACATCACTCGCCAATAGCCACTCGGAGTTGTACAAAAAAATAAATAATTACTTTTTGAAGAGAAGAAAAAGTTGCTATCGTCATACTCATTATTCAAAATTTTACTTGGAACTAGAAATATTGTCAATTAGGTCTTTTAGTTTGAAAGACTTTGCAATATAATTCTTCTTTCAACAGTTGATTTTGTCATGCATCACTTGCGGACCAATAGTTGAGACATCTAAATATTATCTTGTAAAAGTTCTTACCCCATGCTCATTGTTTCTCTTTAAGACAATAACTTGCAATTCAATAAAATGTGATGAATGCATATACTACATTTACATGAGACACCACTACCAAAAAGGAAAATGTATTGGGTTCTCCACCTTTAATGAGTTCAAGGATTTGCTATCTACATTGCCAATAATAGTTGAATTTCTTTTTATCTCCTTTAACAATTGATGCACTTAATATTTTGTATAGTCTGGCTGGCATCCTATTGGGATTTGCTTATTTTGTTGGTGTAGGAGGAAGGTTTTGACAGTGCCATTGTTTTTTGTATTCCTATGTACTGTTGTGTTTGATATGACAATTAATTCAAGGAAGTTGTAGGTAAGCTAGGCATGGTAATAAAGGCAAGCAGCCTAGTTGCTAGGGGACATCCTAAGAGTAAGTCCAAGAGACTCTTCATCCATTTATTAAACATAATATAAATTTTTGGCTCATGGTAACTTGGGACATAAATATGTGTTTTTATCTCCAACAATACTCTTTATACTCGCTGCCTATTTGATATTTTATTATTAAAAGTACTTCCACCTTATATAAATTGGAGAGAGAAAGAGAGATTTTTTAATAGTTTATAAGAGTTTCTTAGTAGGGGAGGAGGCTCCTTATTCGTAAGGAGTGAAGGGAGACTCCTAGTGATTTAAGGAGCCAATAAGAGCCTCTTTATATTTACATTCCTCAAATATTAACTTAGGAGCATGAATAACTAGCCTCTTGGCTTTGATCTGGGTAAATCTAATTTTCACATTCAGGTTAAATATTGGCACAGAAAAATGTATTATTATAATATTATTAGATTAAGTAACCTGTATAATATTACAAATATTAATGCCATGTGGATTATTGTCAAATTAGTATGGTTGGAAAGTAGTGTTGTTGCTATCAGTTTTTATTCATCTTAACTCTTTTTTTGTGAATTTGTGTGGAATTGAAGTGTGATCGTCCTTCCTTTTCTTTGATGATGGTGAAATTTGATTTCCTTCCAAATAGGTTTTACTATTTGGCTGATATATTCCAAATGATTATCTAAGTTTTTGTTTCTTTTTTTATCATTTTTGGAATTTTGATCACCAACTTTGACTAGAATACTCTTGTTTGTTATTTGGTGTTGTAAAGTTCATGCCAATATATGCAATATATATAATGCATATGCGACTTATTAATTTTGATTAACGCTAGTCTTTTAATGATTTTATATTCAAACAGATGAGCGTCGCCATTTCATGCATGGCCAACAGATGGACAGAGAATAACGGAGGAAGGATCATGAGATTTATAGAGTAGCAAAGTGTGACCATTGACTTGAGATTTGGTAGAACCAGATCATAGCAAATGCCGTTTTATATACAAGCACAATTTGTTTGTAGCTTTCTTGTTGTATAATGCCATATTGCTGGTTATTTATTCCCTGCATGTGTTGGTTTAGTGTAGCTTGGAGATTTTATTGTTAGCATTGGCAAAGTGGTTAGATGGATCATAATTTCCATAAGTTATCAAAGCCTCACCGTAAAATTATTGTAGTGGCCATTAGCATGTTGGTTAAACGCCGTTTTTTCCGTAACTTAGTCCATTCCTTCTGTTGAAGGTCTGATCATTTTTTTCTTGTGTAATTTTATGCTGGCAATGACTAGAAAATATGTTCTGGTTGTAGGAGTAAGGAGCTAGTGAGGGCATATAGAGGTCCAATATATTAGATTCAAATATTCAATATTTTGCAAGTTCATTGGCATGCCAGTTATCCGTACACCCCAAAATATATATTTATATAAAATAATTTTTTTGCTGGACTGTTGATAAAATTTACATTACGGATGTACTTGAATTTTACTAGGTGTTTTTTAACTTGAAACAGTGATAGTTTATTACTGTATGTATCACTGTAGCACCATATCACCAAAAAAAAAAAATTTGAACTCCACGTCGCGTAAAATACTTTTTCTAAAATATTTACAAGTGGTTGACTGATGTAGACCGTTATATTTATATGCTGTCTATAATTAGCTGGTTTTTTTTGTTTATTAGCCACTTTTTAGGAAGGGGTTGGCAAATTCGTAATTAGAGGATAGGAACTCTGACAATGTGTAACGTGTTATAAAATTTTAACTAAATAAAATATTACTAAATAAAAATTAATATAGAATTATATAGAATTATAGAAAGATGACAAAGAATAATGGATTGAAAGTAGTATTATTTCTAATGTTATTTTTTGTGTACAAGGAGTATCAACTTGAGCTGTAAGTTCTTTCTACAATCACAAACACTAGTGATATATTAAAGACAATAGTTATATGGAATACCTTAAATAGAGTACTAATTGTTGATCATCTTGTAGTATGTTTTGCTTATATTATTTGTATGGATGATGTATTTTTTAATTTATAAATTAAATCAAACAATCTCGATATGAAACGGCATTTTATAGACAAGCACATTTTGTTTGTAATTTTCTTGTTGCATAATGCTATATTGCCGGTTATTTATTCCTAATATTGGGTTAGGGACTTAGTGTAACTCGAAAGTTTAATTGTTAGAATTGACCATTGTGTTTTTTTTACGAACAAATAGCAGTTTTCATTAAATAGAATGGAATACAACCAAGACAAACCCCCAACTGCCGATGCAACCAAGTTAGAAAACAAATAGCATATTAAAAACAATTAACTGATTTGTTCCCTAATCGTTTAACACACAGTGTACCAACATTCCCGAAAACAATAACATCACAATTAATCTTATCACATAAAAATCATTGTTATCCTAGCATTTAGAAACCCCAATTGAGTTTGGAGGAGCGACACCACAACCGGATAACTCGTAATTTGTTTTGTTTTGAATTTAATTTTATGTAAGTTGTATATCGTACTTATTCTGTATGTTTTTTATGTGCTCAAAGTTGAGTTATATATATTTTTTTGTTTTAAATTTTTTATTTATATTAACTTTTTTCATGTTTCATATTATTTTGTGTACTGTATTCTGTATTTATTTTATAGAGTACATTATGTATTTTTTTGTGTTTTTTAGTTTTTATAACGTATTCTATATTTTTTGTGTTTATTGTTTTTACATATATATATATATATATATATATATATATTTTATTATTTATTATTTTATAATTTTTTCATGTTCCATTTTTTTGTGTACTATATTCTGTATTTTTTATTCTATATTTATTTTATAGAATGCATTTTTTTGTACTGTATTCTGTAATTTTTTGTGTACTATATTCTGTAATTTTTTGTGTTTTTTTAGTTTTTATAATGTATTTTGTATTTTTTCTGTTTAGTATTTTCACATAGATACATTTTTATATTATTTTTTATTTCACAATTTTTTTTGTTATGTATTATTTTTTTAGTTTTTATAATGTATTCTTTAATTTTTGTACTGTGCATAATTTTGTATATTACTTTTTAAAATATATTCAATCAGTTTTTCACTCAAAATATATAATGTATTAATATTTGTAGTATCATTTTCTAAGATAAAAAAAATTAATTTTTATAAATGTAACATACCCAAGTAAATTTTAATTTGAAACAAAAATTTTATTTTTTTAAATTTAACATATAAACTTTTACATGTCTTTTATATATATTTTATTATAAAATTTTGTAAGTAAATTTGAAAACATAGATATTAGTGTTTTAACTATTTATTCTTTGTAAAAAAAATCTTGTCTTAAAGATATTATAATGCACAAGTATTATTCTTTAAATATATTATTTTATAAAGTAATAATATTTTTGTTTTAAAACTTAAAATAAATATTATAAAATTTAGATATAATAAATATATTTTTATAAAAAATATATTTATATTATGTGATCACGACTACTTGTAGTATCTCACCCATATTTTTAATATTGTTTTGAAAAACATTAATAACTAAAAATTGATGTAGTTATTATTTATAATTGAGTTATATTGAGGTGTAAAAAAATTACATAACAAAATCTACTATAATTTTGTAATTATAAAACTATATAGTTTTGTAAAAGTAAATTATTGGACAAAAAAATTATTTTATAAATATGATATATTATTGTATGTTTTGTTATGTTTTAAAAACTTAGTATTATTTAAAATAATATTTATTCTTTTCTAAATAAATGTTATATTTTACAAATTGAAAATATATATGATTTTATAAATAATTTTATGTATTATAGAAAACTATATAGTTTTGTAAATAAGTTTATGTTTAGTAAATTAAAGAATTATATACTTTTGTAAAAAAATTAAGTTTTTTTATAATAAATTTTATTTTACAATGTATATGAAAACAAAAAAGGAAAAAAACAAACTAAAACTTTTTAGGATGTGTATCTAATGGTTTATATTTAGTTGCACACTTACTTCATTAAATCGGTTCCTTCTTAGTAGGGATGACATTCGGGTCGGATAGGCTCGGATATGGCAATATCCATATCCATACCCGAAAATTAATATCCATATCCGAATCCAACGGATACCCGAATCCAACGGATACCCGAAAATGTTTTTAAAAATAGTATTTTTTTAAAAAAGAATTGTTGATTTTAAAATTATTATAATAACTTTATTATATTAGCTAACTTTTAATAATCTATAATTATTATAAACTTTTATTTTTTACGATAAAAGTTTTTAGTAATTTCAATTAAATATTATTATTTTTCATAAAATATTTTATTTAATTTTTAAAATAAAATCAATTCATTGTAAATTTTAAAAAAAAATATTTTATATTTTATGAACTTAGTCCGACTAATTTAGTCAATAACCCTAATTCCACTTCTACTTTTGTTATTAATAATTTACTAACAAATAATACATACTCCATATAAAGTATATATTATAATGTATAATATACAAGATACAACATATGATATACAGTATATGAAATATAAAATATAATAAATATAATTAGGGTTTTTTCGGGTTTCGGGTTTATCTCGGGTTTGGATCGGGTTTCGGGTTTCGGGTTTCGGGTTTCGGGTTTCGGGTCGGGTTTCGGCTCGGTATACATGAAATCCATATCCATATCCAAAATCTTTCGGTTTTAAAATTTAAATCCATATCCATATCCAAATCCAAAAAATCGGGTTCGGTAAATCCAAAAAATCGGGTTTCGGATCAATTATCCGTCGGGTCGAATAATTTTGCCATCCCTACTTCTTAGCCAAGACATATATATATATATATAAAGAGAGAGAGAGAGAGAGAGAGAGTTATCCTCCAATGAAAATGTTAATTAGTGTGGGAGATGAGATGTAATCCTAGCCACTCATCTCTACACAAATAATTATCAAGTATGACATCAGCAAAAAAAACAAATCACCAGTATGACGTCATGCAGACGTCATAAATATATATATTTTTTTAAATAATAAAATTTTTCAATTTTTTTATATATTTAACATCATGCTGACATCATACTGGTGATTTTTGTTGAAATCTGGTGATTTGTTTTTCAAAAAAATCACCATTTTTAAAAAAAATTGAATTCTGGTCATTTTTTTATTCAGAAAATCACCGTGATGACGTCAGCTTGACGTCAGATATATAATTTTTTTCCCCAAAAAAAATTAAAATTAAAAAAAAAACTAATTATGACATCATCACGACGTCAACAGGGGTGGAATTAATGTGTATGAGGGTGTAGGTTAACAACTTTTTTAAATGTAAAAGCAGAAATAAAAGCAAATACACTAAATCAAGTGCATTATTGATATCATATACTACTTTGGGCCTCATCATCATATCAAAAAATAGAGCTTTTACAAAACTTTATTAAAAACAAGAATTATTGATATTTATTCCTATAAGATGGCCGACATGAATATTTCCTTATCTTATCAGGATCTGCTTTATTATCCTGTAAGATTAGATTCCCTTAAAAGCTTCCCCTGCAAAATCATGGACCGGACCCTCTTCCTGCTCCATTCTCCTATTAGGAAATTTACCATTTAAAAGTCATTCTGGATCTCAGCTGTAGTCCTTTCTCTCTTTTCTTCAAGAGTAGCCAGACGGGACTTGAGAATATATCCATAAATTTGAATATCAAGATTTTTAATCTTCTTATGACCCCTTTTGAGCTTTCTGAATGTTAGTTTGAGGAAAGTCATTAGTCCTCAACCTGAATTTTCCCTTTGGATGTCTTGCTCCGTTCTGATAAGTCAAATATTAATACATTCCAGAAATCTCCTGGGGTGGCTTCGTCTGCTTGAGATTCACCTGCTAAACAATTAAACGCATTATTAGAATCCATTGATCCCGGTGATGAAACTGCTTTCATCGACTCATCATCCTCTTTTGAAGATTGAGTAGGGAATGTTATGAGAAATTGATCCTTCATATAATCGAGAACCCTTACCATGATTTCATCCTCAGATTCTTTTGGATATTTTTTCTGAAAGTAATTTTTCAGATTGGCCTTTGACATTTGCCGGGAGTGTTGACTTTTGGTCTTTATATTTTTGTCATTGAGGGTAACAGCTTTTATGTTTGCTGTTATCTTGTAGGTGTCTTCCATTGTTACTCCCAATGTAGGTGCACTTGGCTGAGCCATTAGATTAGATTAAAATTTTTATAAAATGAATACCTAAGATTAATTCTCATATCTCACATTATTGGGGATTCTCATTTGAGCAAAAACTTATATATATATATATATATAAAATTTGAACATATATATATATATATATATATATATATATATATATATATGTTCAATGAGGAACTCCATTATTTGAGTGACTGAGGAACCAACATCAAATATAATTACAGTACACATGAAAAAATTGTTAAACATAAAAAACTACAGAACACAAAAAATAATCACAAAACAAACAAAATAATTATATAACATATAAAAATATAGAACACAAAATTACAAAACACTATTCAACATTAGTGTTCTGTAATTTGTGTTCTATTTTTTTTTATATATTATGTAATTTTTTTGTTTGTTTTGCAATTATTTTTGGTGTTTTATGATTTTTTGTATTAAAATAGGAATCGGTTCCTCAGTTACTCAAATAAGGAGTTCATCGCTGAGTTTTATTATATATATATATAAAGAAATGGGTTTTGAATTAGAAAATAGTAGTTTAAATTTTAAAAATAAAATAATTTACTAATTATTAAAAAAATCAATAATTAGAAGGAAAAAAATACAGGTTAAAGTAAAATTCTAAAAAAAAAACTACGTAATTCAGATAATCTCCGATGAAACACTAAAACACTAAAATAGTGTCACTTTGACACTATTTTAATGTAAAACCAACTCCAAAGGGACATTAAAATAGTGTTAAGATGACACTAAATAATTTGAGTGACATCAGTCAAACATATATTTGGTGTCATCTTGACACCAAATTTAGTGTTTTTCAAAAGTTCAACTATACTCTCATGTTTGTTAACAAAAACAAATTTATTTCTTTTGTGTCACAAAACTCAATTTTTTTTATTTCAACTTACAATTTTTTTAATATCTTTTGATTGTAATTTTTTATCAACTTCAATTACTTAATATTATTTTTGATAAATCATAATTATTGATAAAATATATAATATATTTATAAAAATATTATTTTAATATTAAATATAAATTAAAAGGTACAAGGAAATAAATTATCTTAAACTTAGTTTTTTACTGTGAACTTATGTATTCTACTACTGCACTTCTGAATTTTAGGAAATATGTATCATTTGCAGATCGTTTATGGTATAAATTAAATTTATATATATTTAAGAGGATATTTAAGAGAAAAAGAGAAAAAGTAAGGTGTATTTTTTTGAATTTATATGTTAATAAATCATTTATAAGTCGTAATCATATATTTAGGAAGTGTTTCTGTAAGTATATATATTAATAAATGATTTATTAAAAATAGTTATTTTTATGTTAGAAGAAGAATATTTTATTTCACAAGTAAAAGATCCTTTTGGAGTTGATTTTGTAAATAGTGTCATTTTGACACTATTTTAGTGTCATCCATAGGAGGGAAAGGAGAATCAACATATGATATCTTGAATTTTTAAAGATGAACAAATTATCTAAAACGAAATCTAGTACTAATGTATTGTAGAAAAGAAAACAAAAAAAAAAAGAGTTGGCTAGCGGTTAATATATCATACAATTCAGAACCCCCAATCGTTATCATGATTCATGCCATTATATTGTATAGTATGTACCCGAAAAAACCACCTGCTACAAAAGCTAAATCTGTTGCGCAACAAATGATTCATGTAAAATCTAAAAAACACAAACCTATGACATAACTTACATGCACTGTATGTAATCGATCACCTTTTACTCCTTTTGTCAGGCCTCTTGGCAACCACCTCCTCTTCCACTACTTCCTTCCCCCGCTTCCCTGGCGCCACCCCCTCCTCTCTCCCCCTCTTTGGCGGCCTGCCCACATTCCGCTTCGACTGACTAGCTTCCTCCTCCTTTGCCCCTTTTCCACCTCCTCTGCCCTTTTGTCGTCCTCTTGTTGATTCTTTCCGTTCATCCACTTTCTTTTTTGGTTGTTCTCTCGCTTCTCTTTTGCTACTTGAATTACTATTCTCTGGCAAACTCTTCAATGTATCGAGTAATGTCCCCTTGGCAGGAGAACTCTTCTTGATTCGTTTCAAAAAGTCTGCAGCTTCCCGCTTTTTCAACAGGAGGGGATTAGTTTTCTTCTTGTTCTCTGCTTTTGGAGGCTCTGGTCCTTTAATTGTCGATGATTCAGGGTTCGTGCTAGGGCTTGTTATCGGGGTTTTCAATGTTGTGTTTTTGGCAGATGCGTTGTTTACTCGGGCACTACTGCTCCTTCTCATGCTTCTTGCCCCAGTTACTGGCTTTTCCTTCGGATTCAACTTCAACAAGCTCTCCTCTTCATTTGGAGAAGATGAGGAAGTTTTAGCTGGTGGCTGATTCGTATCCAACACCTGTTTATCATCTGGTTTCTGTGGTTTGTTTGAAGATGATGGTTTGCTTGTAATGGAACTTCTCTTCCGGCAAACAATAAAAGGAGCAGAACTCTTTTGTTTTGCGAGTAACGAATCAGATCTTTCTGGATCAGATTTGATTTTCAAAAGCGTAGTTGGAGCAGATTGAGGTGATGGGTTGGATCGTTTTCCACCGCGCTTCTTGTTTAGTCCTTTCAAAACAAACTTTCGGAGCTCCAACGCAGCTGCTGATTCTGGAGATGATTTTGGGTAGAAAACAATTGCATTGTTGAAGACGAGTAAAATATCCAAGTAGAATTTAGCGGAACATGATGAATAGGATCCATTAGTCACCCGAGATTGAACCGTTTCAAGATCCACATGTTGCCGGATAATGCTACTGTACTTTTCCGTTTTCTGTAATCAAAAAGTTAAAGATTATTTTATAGAGCATTTTCACTCCATAAAGAGAGATGAAAAATACATGTGCATTTTAGTGGGCTCCATATTCCATATGCAAATTTACTACTGTCGGCTATTTTAACATGCAAGGCAACCCACGCATGGAAATTGGAATATATTTATCAAAAAATCAAAACAGATATTAAGAATATATTCTTTATCGATCTTTCTAAACTCCTACTTGTTAATATATATATATATATATATATATATATATAAATTGCACATATTGGTCTCTCTTTTTTAAGTAGTTTTGTTACTGACAACGACCCAGTTGACGGACCCAGGTAGAGAAAACAACACTTGATCCATTCTCATGTAAAGTGAGTTTTATTCACAGAAATTAAGATATTCAAATAGTAAATTATTAAAATAATTTTTACACTCAAGAATTAAAGAATTTATATTATATATTCCCTTCAAATGCAAAAGAAATAAGAAATCACGTACAATGGAAAAACATGGCCGAAGAAGTAAATATATTAAAGGATAGACAAACTAATGGAATTGTAACACCTAGAAATGACCACACACACAAGTAATTTCATGCAGCGTAAATATATTTCATTAGTGCCGTTGGAATATTCCCAAATATAGTTGAGGCCTGGGGAATAAAAACGTAATAGTAATAATAATAATAATAATATAAAAAGAAAAGAAAAAAGAGGCAATTAAATAGGCGGAGACAGAACAAAATATTCATATTCATACGTTGAAATGGTCCACGTCGTCGCATACTAGCTTATACCTACACCGCTGGTTTCGGATTGTGTGTTTTATTTCACCAAATTTACTTTCCTACCCCTATTCTTTTTTATATTATATTTTTTAATTTATAAATTACTTATAAAAAACGAATCTATATCACCATTCCAATATTCCAGCTTAATTTAACTTTTATGCAATCCCAATAGATATATTGAATTTAATTTTTAAATATAATATACAGCAACAGATCAGAAACACATTTAAATATTTATTAAATATATATTGCTCCGCATTTAAGATTCAAACTTTTAACTTAAAATATTACTAAACACGTTTCAACCATATATTTCATAGTCTTAAATTGACATAACAACTGCATATTTATATTCATTTACGATACCGTAAAATTAATAATTTAAAATTGATTCATTTTCTTATCATTTTAGCCGTTGTATTATTTTACCTAATATCATACTCTAAATTTTTAATTTCTAAAAAGCGCAACTTTTTAATTAACTTAAATTATATTTACATTGAAAATGACGTGTATAACCTTAAATCAACGGCTGAGAATGAAACAACGAAAACAATCAAACGGTAGAGATTGGATAACGAATATAAGATTGATATTTCAATTTAAAACGCACCTGACTTTGGAGCCTAGCTTCGAAAACCGAACCGTTTTTACTAGACCGGATTGACTCCAAAACCCGGTTCAACTGTTCCGAGTTTTTCCCCGAGTCACGACTCGTTTTCGAAGCCATTTGCTCATCACCACCGCCTCCACCACCACTGCTATTACTATTACTACTCATACTCTTCTTCGTCAAACTCGCTGAGCTCTGCGCCTCGTTACTATCCTTCGTACCTTTCGACTCACCACCGGCCGAGTCAATCACCTTCACTGACTCGTTCTCCGCTTTTTTCTCCTCGCTCGGTTTCGAACTATCGTTCCATGAGGCCGCCTCAACGGCTTGAACCGGTTCAACCGGTTTATTATCATCACCTCCTCCGGTCCGAACCGGTTCGGTATCCGGTTCAGTTTTCATCATTTTCTTCTCCGTCGAGTTTGACTCATTAACCGACCTGTTCTCCCTGTCCGACCGGTCACCGGACCCCGAATCTCCGGCAACGTCGCCGTCGTTCACGTCCTTCCCCGACAAAACGATGTCGTTTTGATCCTCCTTATCATTCTCCGATCTCTCCGCTTCCAGATCTGGCCTCTGTTCATCATCCTCCTCCTCGCTCCTCTCTCTCTCCTCCTCTAATCTCTTCACTTTCAAGTTCAAACTCCTGCAATCAATACACACACACATACACACAACACGAATCAATCAGATCTAAAATCATAACTAACCGCAACATTCTTCACACACACACGCGGATTAAACTAAATTAAATCAAATCAAATTTAAAAAAATGAATTAACTGGATCGAAACGCCGCGTCCTTGAACAATCTCCTTAAGCTCCTTAATCCTGAGACTCCTCAACTCATCAAGCCACGGCACATCGCCATCTCCGGCGACTTTCTCACCGTCGCCGGAAACATCAAACCGTCGCTTCAGGTCACCAAACTTATCAGCACAGATTTGAGCAGTAAACATATTATCATTATCAACTCTCGATTGAAGCTCCATGGCAACAGTAGACCAATCGGAGACGCCGTAGCGCTTGACGGCACACGATAACAACAGGTCCTCCCAAGTAGTCCATAACGATTCAGATTCATTGTTTTGCTCTTGGCTCTTATTCGTCGTCATCTAGTTTATATTTTTGTCCATTGATTTCAATAACAAGATGAATAATAAAATAAACAAGAAGAAGAAGAAGCTAGGGTTTTGTTATGTTGTGTGTTTTTATTTCTATTACTGTTTATTTTTATTTTTAAATTTTGTTATTTGTATATTTGAATTTGAGAGGAGCAAACAACCGAGAATACAATAGACATGTGAAGATTATACAGATGAATGGACTGGGACTGGTGTTTATATATATAGATACATGTATAGATACACGAATTTGGGGTCTTGCCTCTACCGCTCTATTCAGTTTTTACGCGATAATAATAACTCTCGTTTCTCATTTCTACGTCTTGTGTTCAAATCTTTATTTGTTGTATTTTAATCTTAATTCGAATTTAATTGATGTTTTCAAATTTTGAGTGAAAAAAGGTTATTTAAGAGGTGATTATCTGCATTTTTTATATCAATAAAACTACCGGATGCAAGCCAAATAAGGTATTCAATTTTTTTTAAAAACGAATAAGGGTTGATTATTAATTTTTTTTTATTTTTCAAAATTCAATCATGGTATTAGCTTACATATACAGAAAATAGCCCTCTAATTTTGAGAGAGGGGATGATTCAAAAATCTCACTAATTAAATTGATGATAATATATTATATATTAAAAATACTCTAAAAGGCTTTTATATTTCTGAGGCCATAATCAGAAATTATAAGGTTTTTATGTATAAAAAAGTAAAGGTACACTTGTAATTACATATTTGATTATGAATTACAAGTAGATTCCCATATTTTTGTATATAAAATTATCCTAACTTTAGGTAAGTTTGTGAGAACATCTCATGAACATTTTTCTCTTAATAGGGTTGCTGATTGTTCATATCAAAAGGTCAACGAAGTTGGTCAACATGTCACCAAAATCCTCATAAATGATGATCGTAGTTATATTAATGATAAGATATCCAAACTTTTTAATATATGTTTTTCAATATAAAAATCAAATTAATTATCAGGTAAATCACTGTGTATGGCTGAACTTCAAAAGTTAATAAAAAAAATTTGATTATATTCGATTTACTAGATATAAATATTATTTTATTGAATTGTATTGATTAAAATATACGTTTACCGTAAAAATGTGAGAACATATCGACCTTTCGATAATTTAGCAATATAATGTGATAATTATAATAATATGTGGCCGTTTGAGGTTCCTTAAATTTAAAATAAGTTATTTATTTTTAAAATAAAAAATAAATTACTTATTTTCAGAAAAAATATATAAATACTTACTTTTTTTCCGGAAATAATGACTTATTTCCGGGAAAAAAAAATTGTCAGACATGCCTATATATCTTATAGTGTGATACACAAAAATGTACATTCTTATTTTTCTCCTTTCTTTTACAACACTAGTCCCTATCCTCTTACGATGAGGTCATGATAAATCACAGTGTTTGGGATCTATAAAGATAATTATCCAGTTATGAGTACAAATATATTTTCAAATTTTTCACTAATATAATTGTTTTTCGTATTTGTAGAATACCAATTCTTACCTTCTACGAAATTTTGTTTCTTTTATTAATCATAAATTCTACTTTATGTATATTTAACGTAAAAATATATGTATATACATACA
Organism: Oenanthe sinensis; assembly: GCA_028671895.1. Lineage (NCBI taxonomy): Eukaryota > Viridiplantae > Streptophyta > Magnoliopsida > Apiales > Apiaceae > Oenanthe > Oenanthe sinensis. The sequence continues at coordinate 11,801,590 of CM053814.1, forward strand.
AATCCCAAACATATATTAATTTTACACATTTTTGTGATTTTTTTTCTATATTTAACTTCTTCTATTCATGCAATTCCAATTTTTGGTTTGAAGTTTTACGAGGCATGAAGTCGTTGTATCTTAGTAATTTTCATATGTTCCACTTATTTATGGTTTATTTTAGATTTATATTTAGTTTTTGTGTAATAGTCTTTAGAGTTTGTAATACTTTCATTATTTTTCACTCTAATATTATCTGATAATATATTCAATTAAAATTGATTCACAATTAAAAATACTCTCGTGTTTGTCCGTCAACAAACCCTAATACCAATACAAACCATCTCTTCAACTCTCCATCTTTAAGAACACCAACACTACTATTTCAATCGTACTTACGATTCTCATCCATCACAACTACAACTCCACTTTCAATTAAGTATGGCTAACACATATCTTCTCAAATTTTGGGATTCTGGAGTTCACCAACAGGGTATAATGTTAGAGATTGTTTATAAATTCAAGTTTTCGGTGGCATCATTGGGTAACAGTAATGATTCTTTTTTTCTTTCTCTTTCTCTCTGTATGCACATATATGTATGACCATTAATTTACTCTTATTTATTTAATTTGTATCGATTAAGATCTTATCTATAATATGTTTACGAATTTGAATTGTTTTGATTTGTTTTTCATATTACTTACACTTTGTTGCATCTATGCATTTTTTTCTTCTTATTTTTGATTCACCGATTTATATTTATTTGAACATGTATTTTATTGATGATACATTTACGATCTACTTCTGTATCATGTTTGTGATTGTTTTTTTACTTGATTATTTTTAGGGATGGAAATTTCGGGTTCTGGATCAGGTTCGTGTCGGGTCAGGTTGTATCTGGTTGTTTCGGGTTGATTTTTTCCTAACCCTAACTCGTAACTACCGGGTTCGTGTCGGGTTTCAGGTTATTTCATGTTTCATCGCCTCTACTTTTTTTAGAGTAATTGAAAATATACTACTATATTATATATTCCATCTCTCTCGATTTATATGGACGGATTGTTTTTGCACAAATTTTAAGAAAAAATAATTTATTTATCTTTCATTGCACGTGAAAGTTACATTTCAAATGTATAATATGTACTGTACCTACTTTATGAGATGTAAAATAGGGAAGAACATGTGTAAAATATTATTATTACTATTAAATAATTTTGAACAAACTAGCGAGTATATATCATTGCACGTGGAAGTTACTTTATTGTAATTAAATTTAGTTATTTTAAACATAAAGTATTGCAATAATAGAATTATAAATATAGGGTTCGTTAATTTTTGGGTCATTTTCGTGTTTCGGGTTCGTGTATAATTGTACTTGGTTGTTTCAGGTTGAATATTTACTGACCCTAATTCGTATTTTTTCGACTTGGGTTCGTGTCAATTTCAGGTCGGGTCCAAAATTGTCACCCCTAATTATTTTATTAAAGATCATATTTTGTTTCCGTATTTTAAAATTTCTGATTATTAGTTGATTTGAGTTTTGGTGTGGTGGTCATCTGCTTGTTACAATTGAGTTGATTTTACGATATTGTTGCATATATTTCTTGTGTATATATATTTTCATGGATAAATCATGTTCATACTTATGGTTATTGGGATATTAATATTTTCATTTTATACATTTGAATATCTTTTTTTTATTTTTTTAATTCGAATAATAATTAATTTTTAATTAGTTTTTGTACCATGAATAAATTTATTCATTGAAGACCATATATGATGGCTTGTTTGTACTCTTGTGGAATAATTTTAGGCCATGATCGATTGCTGATACATATAAGGTGTGGAGTTGTATTGCCTTTAAGAGATAATATTGTACCATGATTACTCTACATACCATATAAGGAGGTTTATTTTTTGAATTTCCGGTTACAACTTTAATTCATTAAATGAATTAATAATAGTGATTACATATTATAGTGTTTAAATTTATTAGCTAATGTTTAGCCCTGATTTAAATTTAAATCAATTTGTTAATATTTTTAATGCTTTTAATGAGTATGGGTTACGGTTTATAATCTGTATTAATGTTGGTAGTTAGCAGTTTCAAATATATTTTTTTTATTATTTACGCATGTATGGATCTCTTTAAATTTACTAGTGTAATTTTAGCAAAGTTTTGAATGATTTTTAGACTATTATTACTCAATATATGACTATTATTCCCTTATTTAATTTTTAAAATATAGTTTAGAATAATAATTTTGTATTAAAGTTGGATAATAAATTTTTAATTTATAAATTTGTCTAAAATATTATATTATTATATGTTAAGTTTAGGTATCTAACCAAATGGATCCCATTTGGTTAGATTTTATTTTATTATTCAAATAATATTATATTGTTTATTTTTTAATTATGGTTGTCATTTGTTTTTTCTCAAATGTGGTGTTAATTACTTTTTTGATTTTTTTATTGCAGATATTCTATTTTCAGACATTAAAGTTTTATTATCTAAATTTCCATAGACGTCATGCTATGTCTTTTGGTTAGAAGATAAATTTTCTTGAATGAACGAACTCCGTTTTTATGAGGTTGTATTTCGATACAATTCATTAACGTAAAAGTTTCTATTGACAAAAAAAATTTGATTTACAATTTATATTTAATACTAATAGCTTGAAAAGTTAAGATGAATTATATTATACATTTTGAAAAATTATTCAATTTTTTACATACATTTGTTCTACTTTGTAATTTATAAAATGTATTTTTCCTCTCAATTCTTAATGAAAAATTTTGTATTCTCGAATTTAATTTGTATTTAGATCAGTATACAGTGTTGATAGTCTCAACTGGTTATCAAATGAGTACATCAAAAAAGAAACATATAAGCGCATCGGATTTTAATTATAAATCATCATATATATTTCTTGAAATATTACCTCAAGGTTAAAAGCCGAAAATAATCATATAAACATTTTATGCATATACGATATTAAATTGACTAAGATTTAGTTTTAGAATAAATTTATCATGCGTACAATACATAATCAGATAAGAGGTTTATTAGAAATATATATTTAGGTATGTGTACTTTATTATGTAAAAAAAGTATTATGTGGTGTACGTATATTTTTTACTATTTTTATCGAGTATGATAATACCTTGTTGATTTAAGGTGTCCACTCTTACTCGATTACTTGTATAAATTTCAAATTTCTTTCATCATATGTGTTACAACTAACTGATTATCTTTCTTTGTGACCTTTTTTTTAAGTTATAAATATTAATAAAATTCACAATAAGTGGAAGTTAATTTATACAATTATTTTATTCAAAAGAAAAATTTGATAGTAATTATAATATTTGTCTGGAATCCTACAATATAGGTAATAATTTAAAGATAAACTAATAATAATACTCAATCAAATTCCCTTTGTATCTTAATTTGATTCAATTTTTTTAAATAATATTAAATATTTGTACAATGAATATATTAAAGATATAAATTAATGTTCTATCTTTTTCCCCGATGTTCATTAGTTCGAAGTTGCGCTATGATTGGATTTTTGATTTTCAAAGTAATGTACGTATTTTAAAATAAAAATATAAGTAAATAATTAATATGACTAAAAATATATAACATACTTAAATATGATAAAAACATATTATATAAACATTATCTATAATAAAAAAAACATACAACTAAAAAATATAGTATTATATTAATATTTTAGTATTTTTTTATAAATATGTAATATATATCAAAACAATTATATAAGTAAGTATTACATGTATTCAATATTAAAATAATATTTTGAAATATATAAAGTGTAGCACCTAAATTTAACACTCGATTTATATTATATTTATTGGACTGAAATAAGAAATCATATTAAAAGTCCAATCAACTATGCTATTGTACTAATACTTGGTCCAATGGATTGTATCGACTTAATGCATGATAAAGAGTAACAAGTCCAGTACAAAGGACCTTATAGTCCAAAAAATCATAAATTGATGTGATCATTCAAGTTCTTTATATATATCCATACATATATATACCTGCACTAAGTCAAGATTGTAATACCTAAATATAATATTTGGATCAACTGTATATTACAAACAACACTAATATCAACCCATGCAAGTATTGATCTGTTCAATCCAGTCAACTTATACGGCCCAACTCGTCTATGTGGTAAGTCAATAGGCTCATTGACCCAATACAATTGGCTGGAACACTCTAGTAAATTATGGATATAAATGATAAGTACGGGTGGTTCAAATAACCAGATAATGCGGAGTTAATTCAACTACACGATAACCCTTATCACAAGATGGGGATATAAATGATTACCAGATAATTAGGATGATACGTTGAGCTCTCAGCCTATATATACATAGTTGAGCCAACCGTAGAAGGGGCAACAAATTCAATATACTTTACTTCTCTACTTCTCAATATATAACTGAACTTTTTCTAATACTCTACAATATATATCTACATTAACATATATATTTTAAGGCTATCGATCGCACATGTCTGATCAACGTTAATCATCCATTCGAGGAGACTCTACGATACCATTCGACGGCCGAATCCAATCTACCTTATCTCATTTCTGTTTTATTTGTCTTTAATTCATATTTATTCGGATATCCCTCTAACTTGAGTGTCAGAGTCCTTTTGAGCACCACCCCCCAGTGTATATTGGGCCTAACGTTCTTTGCTTGTTTCTTATTTGTGGTTGACAAATGTCGTTCCCGTATCGATCCACGTGACAGTAAATTTCTTGCCTCTACATCGAGTAGTACTCTATTAAAATTTAAAATTATTACTTATAGCAAAAAGTATCAGTATAATATAAATTAAAATTTTAGTAATATTATAATTCAAAAAATATACAATTATAACTATCGTAAATTATTTAAACTAGTTTAAAGTATAAACTTATTAATACGATTAAAACTATAATAAAAACTTATATATATTTAGGGGTGCCCGCGGGTCGGGTCGGCCGGGTTAGGGGTAGTTAATTAACCCAACCCAATTATTTCGGTTTTATAAAATTCAAACTCGTTATTAAAAAATAGCTAGAAAAACTCGACCTTGTTAACTATATATCGGGTCGGGTTGGTCGGGTTGTATACATGTACGATATTTGTGTAGAAGACGTTCAACAATCGGTAGTTAAGCTTACTCGATGCTTTGCTTTAGTAATCTCTTTTATCAACTTAACCTTTTCATTACAAAATAGCTGGTACACATCTTTGGTAATAGTATTTCTGCTTGGGACAATGAACTTCAATTGCAACTCTTGGATTAACTCCCTAAACCCATTACCCTCTACAACATTGAAGGATTGCTCATCTTTCACCACGAACTTAGCTAGAGCAGCTCGACATCTTACCTTATTGAATGTAACAACAAGTAAATTACTCGCTTCATCTCACCACTTTTAAAACTCAACAACTTCTGTTTCTTAACGGTCAACCTATTTGGATTCTTCTTACACTTGCCCAGATGTACCCACAATCTACTTGTGCCTAACCTTTAACTGTGACAAGCATAATCTGTACCACAATAGTTATATGTGCATCTAAGATCTTTTGGATTTCCTCCTTTCACTTTGGTATAATGATCCCACACATTAGAAATTCTTGTTTGTTTTTTCTTTGATGTGAGCGGGTCATCATTACCTTCTTTTTTAGGTGACTTGAGTTCAATAGGAGGTGTATTGTTTGGGGCTGGATTTGGGGTGAGTATCGGAATAGTGTTTGGGGTGGGTATAAGGGTGTTATTTGGTGTTGAGCAAACAAGATTCTCCATTATTTCAATCCTGGAAAAGCAATATGATGAATAACAATATGTGAAAAGGGTGTGTGTATATATATATACGAAGAACTGAAAAAGGAAAGTGATATTAATATACCTCTATTGATCGATGAAAATCGAAGAAGCAAAGATATGGATATCGGTCTTTGCTCTACGACTCCGCTAGTTTGCTCGCTTTATAAATGTTGTTAGGGTTTTTTTTACTTTTAATCATATATGACCACATGTCTATCTATTACCAAGTATTAACACAGTCCAGAACCTAGTCTTATAATATTTAACAGCCCAGCCCATATTATCTTACGGGTTGGGTTGGGTTGGCCCAAAACAACCAAAAACCTTACCCAACCCATAAAATTCGGGTTTAATTATTATTAACCCAATATATTCTCGGTTTTACTTTTTTCGGGTTGGGTCGGCCAAATTTCGGGTCGATTAGAGTCGGTTATGTCGGTTTACGGAACCCATGGGCACCCCTATATATATTAATCAAAATTATTATAATTATTAAACAAGTAAACATAAATAATACTATATGCTTGCTGATTGAAACCATTGTTTTAAAAATCAGTGATTAATCACTGATTAATCCCTGTTCAGTAGCTCACCAAACTGATTAAATTCCTGATTATTCAATTAATTATTTCGATTAATACTCAATTTATCCGATTAATCCATGTTTCGTGCATTAACCGTGTAATTCCGATTTTAGTTTTTTAAATCGAAACCCAAAACACGTGGACTATTGTGATTCATGTTTGCTTACGTACAAGTATCCAACCAACACGAGCGTGATTTAAAGGTAAGGCCCAAAACAAATCAAATTGCACGTGAGAATGAATAAAATAAAAATAAAAATAAAAATAAAAGGTGGTGTAAGAAAAGAAGAGAGAGGGGGGCGGGCTTGAAATAAAAACACAAAATCAAATTTAAACCACTAATTTCAGTTCCGCCTTAACCGCCTCTCTTTCTCGTCTCTCTCGCCCCCCTCCCCATCTCTCTGAAAACCCTAGCAGGGTTTATACACACACACACACCTATACTTACATCTATACATACACTTAAACAGCTTACTCTCTCTTCTCTGTTAATCATGGAGTTTGGACGCAAGAGAGGTAGACAAGACGGCGTTTGGAACGGTGCTCCTAAGAGATCTCGTGATGGTTAGTTCAATCTCACCTCTTGTGTGTGTGTTTGTGCGTGTGAAAATTTATCATTTGTATCTCTCTGTGTACTTGTGTGTGTTAATTTATCATCACTGTGTGTGTGTGTTAATTGATCATCTCTCCCTCTCTCTCCCTCCCTCTCTCTCCCCCTCTCTCTGTGTGATTTTTATTATTTATCATCTCTCTCTCCCTCTCTCTGCTGTGTGTTACTTGTATTTGTATATATCTGTGAGACCTATATTTCTTGTTTCTGATTTATGTATACATTGTTTTGATTCTTGTTAGTTTAATTACTTTATTTTTGTTCTCATTGTGGCTGTTGTGATTTATTTTTAAATTTATGTTAGTTTGTGTGACCTAGAAATTAGTTTAATTTATGTTGATTTGTATCTGCTTTTTTATGCATTATGATGTAAAAATTAGTTTTGTGATTTATTATTTTGTAATTCGTCTGTTTTAGTGTGATTTTAGATTGAGGTAATTAACTTTACGGTTTTTCTAATGTGTGCCCAAGGGAACACAATAAAAGATGAGTTGTCAAATTTTGATCGGCTACTACTTATTAATGATGATGGACCCCCCTGCATGCACAAAAAACCCCACCAATAAAAAGAAGCCACGTCATCAAAATGTCATGAAAGTAAGTGATTAATGTGTGCCCATGAGCACACACTAGAAATACCCTCTTTGTGAGTTGTTGAATTTGTTGGCGATGTCATAAATTTTGTTAGTTGAATTGAAGTGTTGAAGCTTGTTAAATGAAGAATTCTCCAAATCATCATTAACTGAAAATGAGTAATTAATTTCGTGTAACAGAAATGGAGTCGTTTGGAACTGGTGTAGGAAGCAAATCAAAGCCATGCATGAAGTTCTTCAGGTTGTAAATCTTAAATTCATTTTACGTAATTTATCTAAATGGTTAAGTTCTTATTTGAGTGGTTAATTGCCGTATTAAAGTGAAGTTTGGATTTAAATTTAGTATCGACTACCAAAATGGCTAATTATGCTTGTATTGGTGGCGTCTTACTCACTTTAATAATGGTAACTGTTTGTTAATTAAATGCTATGAATCCCGCACTTACAATTTTATGGGCAGTAACTGTAGAAGGAAATCGGATTTATTGATGCCTGCATTTGTTTTCTGCTGCCACCTGTCTTTTCTCTTCATTTGATGTTGTCCCCCTCCGCTCTGTGTGTTTTAATTCATTAGCTGTGGTACCTACAAAGTTATTAATCACAATTAATTTTAACTATTCCTTTTTTGTACATTTGCACATTATTCAGAACCTATATTTTCAATTTGTTAACCCTATCACCTTTTCGATTGCAAGTTACCAAGTTTAAGAAAACAGATAAACAGATACTAGTTATTTATTATTATTATAATTTTGTCACGTACCACCTGTTTGCTAAAAGTTGTATGAGGTCTATAGTCCCATTTATTTAATATGCATCTGAAATGTACCTCCCTAACTATATGCTAGACCCGACCCGAGATACTATGATATTTGTTTGCACATTCTAGCCTTGTACAAGTAAGCAGATGAATTCACAAGAATACACCGCACTAGTAAAATATTTAGACTCCAGTCGACTTGTATATGTATTCTACTACATGATTCAGAACTGCTCAATCGAGGAAAGCATGTTAACTAACATTTCTTAATAAGATGCTAAATCTTTAAGACAATTAATATTTACTCAAACTGTCCATATGTTGCTTTCTATCTTTTGTGCTAATTCATATCCTTCTCACACTATAGTTAGTTGAAGTCATGCTGTTAGAGTAATTACAATGTGTTCTTTCTAAAGAAATTTCCGCTCATTAAGAAAAATTGCAGGCATTGCCCTTAAACAGACAGCCTATCCCCTTCAACAAACTTTCCCTTCAATTTTACCTGCAAGAAATTCCAAACTTTCATGACCCCTGTTGGTCAAGAAATGGTAGGAAATTGAAGCATGTAGCGGATATAAAATGTCTTAGCAAAAAAATAAAAATAAAAAATAACCTGCTGTACGAAAATATCCCCATATTGGAAACCGTTTGATTTTATAGTGGTTGTGCCCATGCTTTGGTGGAGCCTCTTGCTATTTTAATTGAAGAAAAGTATTTATTACTATAGACACTGTTCCCCTCAAGGTTATAGATAGTTGTTTGTATGCTTGGGCACAGCTTTGGGGGCCTGAACCTCTTTCAAATTAACGATGTTTCACTAGACTATTAACTGGTGCTTTTTATTATTCCCTGCCATATAAATGGGTTTGATCATGCATTTTTTGGAATAGTAATGGCCCTTTTTCACATGACATAGCTGCTGCCTCAATATGTTAGAAGCTGTGGTAAATTTCCTTCTTGCCCGGTGCGTAACAAACTTTTTGCATTCAGTCTAATCTGTGTCGATTGCCCGTCTTTGTTTCTTCAGTAGTAAACCTTCTACCTGCCTGGTACCTGAATGGCACTTTTTTTGCTGTCAATCTAATCTGGGTTGAATCAATGTCTGCTAATATGCACATCTTATATTCCTCAATATGTTAGAAATTGTAGTATATATCCAGCAGCCTGATACCTGACAATTTTTTGCTGTCAATAAGTCAATTTGATTTGTGTTTAAATAATGCCTGATGATATGCATGTGGGTTTATGGTCTTATTGATGCATTGAGGTACGCTTCTAGTGCTTATACACGTCTTTTATTGTGTTCATGTTATGCAGCACTTCTGGATGCCAATTTGGAGAGGGGTGTCATTTCCTGCACTATGTTCCTGGTGGCTTTAGTGCACTAGGACAGATGGGAAACATGGGGCCGGGCGCAAGAAAGCCAGCTCCACCAACATATGCAGATGGTCCTTCTCCAGCTATCAAAACTAAGCTATGCAACCAAATCAACACCCCAGAAGGATGCAAGTTTGGTGATAAATGTCGTTTCGCCCATAGTGAGATGGAGCTTGGTAGGGCTGGTTTCTCAGGTTATGAAGATCCTAGAGCCATGCGACCATCAATGGGTTCCTACGGTGGACGGGTAGAATCATCTCCACCTGGGCTAGCTGCTGCTGCCAACTTTGGTGCATCGGCAACAGCCAAGATAAGCATTGATGCATCACTAGCTGGAGCTGTTATTGGGAAGGGCGGGGTGAATTCAAAGCAAATATGCCGCATGACAGGGGTCAAGTTTGCCATAAGAGACCATGATACAGATCCTAATCAGAAAAATGTTGAGCTTGAAGGAAACTTTGAGCAGATCAAAGATGCTAGTGGAATGGTGCGTGAACTCATCATGAGAATTGGTGCCTCCGCAAGAGGCCCTGCAAGAACCCCTATGGCCATGCCTGGACAAGCTCCTCCAGCAGGCAATTTCAAGACAAAGGTGTGTGAAAATTTTTCCAAGGGGTCGTGTACTTTCGGGGATAGGTGTCACTTTGCGCATGGAGCTGAGGAGCTGCGCAAAACAGCTATATGAGCAAGTTTGCATTTGTGCTAGTCGTAATTGTTTGGTAATGCAATATTAACTGGATGCACTTTTTTGATGAAAAATTGTGTTTGTGATAGTGTTAACCAGAAGTTTAAAAAACATTTTCATTTTGGATAATCTAATAAGTATCGCACAAAGTTTTATAGACTAAGCAGATAATGAAAGTAGTTGATTCTGGTTAATATTATTAAAATCTTGTTTCCAGAATATCTAATAATACGCATAAATGTATGAAAGTTTCATGCATTTTAAAACGTATAAACAATACATTTATATTTAATGTTTCTGAAATTTTAATTTTTTATGAAAATTTAAGATTCAAAATTTTTGTAGAAAAGAAAATTTCAAAAATATTATATCGAAGTATTATTTCTTTAAATGTGTTGGTATACATTATGATTTCTAGTTGTTTACTTGTTAGCATAGTACTTTTTGTACTCGGGAATTGTTTTAATTTTATGGTTTCATTTATGTTGTGTTTACGAAGGGTTAGGGAGAATTGAATGAAGAAATAGAATTAAAGGAAACTAACAGAGGTTGGGGAAAGATTTGAAAGATAAGGAAAGATGAACGTAAATTTGTTTTGATAAAAGAGTATTTCTAGTGTGTGCCCATTGTCACACACTAGTCACTTACTTTCATAAGAATTTTATGGTGGACATTCACTAGTCACTTACTTTTATGAGAATTTTATGAGGTGTCATATTTTTATTTGTTGGGTTTTTTGTGTATACAGGAGGTTCATTATCATTAATGAGTAGAAACCAATTAGAATTTGACAACCCATCTCTTATTGTGCACAATAGAAAAACTGTTGATAAAAATACGAAGAATATGAGGTCTGAATTATAATTTACCTGTTAAGAATGAAATGAGATATAGCCATTTATCCCTATTAGGCTGTTATAGTTTAAAATTCATTTTGTTTCCTCTAATTTCATAAATAAAACAAAATAATGATATTTTTTTTGTTAGTTTATATAATATTTTATTATGTGTCCGGGCCAACTTACGCGCATCTCTACTAATCCTTGGGTGTCTCGCTTATTTCCATGCGCTCAGCTCGAACCGAACCTGGGACCTTGGGATGATAAGTCCCAAAGGTCCTAGTCTCAACCAACTGAGCTATCGGTGCAGGGCAAATATTAATATTTATTTTATTTTATTTTGACATGTTTAGAGGAAATGAAACTTCTAATTGGAAATTTCAACCTAACATGACTATTGGCTCGCCCACGAAATCATAAATTTCGATCCAAGTAACCAACATAGTTATTGGCTCACCTACACTTAATAACTTACACTACCTACACTTAATAATTTTCACTCTTGAAAAAATGAAAATTTCTAAGTAGTAAATATTTAAATACTAAGCAAATATTAATCAAACATGTTTTCTAATTTATGGGAAGTAAAAGACGGATTTATATATTATTAACTCTTTCCGTCTCACAGTAATAGTCCTGTTTGACTTGAAAATAGTCAAATTAATCAAATTTTAACAAAATATTTATTTATAACGTTTAAAATTTTCTTAATTATATAATATATGTGTAATTGTAAGTGAAAATTTGATCAATTTGACTACCTCAAAATTAAACAAACCTTCTATTTTAAACATTTGATGAGTAGTCAATTTCTTTATCTAACCAAAAAAAGTATGTATAATTGTTAATCTGAAAGTTATTCTTGTTTTTCTTTTTCAAACGCAAGTGAAAACACCCTACATTATTATAAACTAATGGCTAAAATAGATATAGATATGTTGACAATTATTAAAATTGTATAAATCTAAACCTTCCAAAATATATATCATATGGCTACTTAATTCATCTTATCTACTCTTTGATGTCAAATTTAATTAAATATAAGGAATATAATACTTGAGTTCTAAACGTTACTATTAAGCTCATTTGCTGCAGTAGGTATACATACAACATATAACGCTTACACTGAAAATAATTCTGTTAAATGCAGAATTTATTTATTTTTGTTGTTTGGAGTCTAGTAGATGAATTGTTCAAAGCACTGAAAAGTAAGCTAGTCAGAACAAATTTATTTTGGTACATTAGTCAGAAAAACAATTTAAAATTTATCTGTCTCCAAGAAAGAATATGTTTGTAAATGTGACTAGATTGAACAAGGGAATGAAAAATCTTTAGTGCATGAAAGCAAGAAAACTAGTTGTACACACTCTTAAGGAGGCAAAAAACACAATTATTTGATCAAAGTATCAAACTGCAAGTTTTGTAAGCTCAACTGTGTTTTGTAAGCTCAGACGAAAGCATGTTGGAAATTCATAGACCACAGTAACCTCATGGAAAAAGGCACCGAATATCACATATGAGCTTAAAACGGTCATTTGTGAACCTACATATTTAGATCAAATACAGCAATAAATCAGGCCTGCTACGGACCAAGTGACAATGTATTTGATGCATTAACTAATGGCACATCAAAGGAGGTGAAGTGTGGACATGGGATATATCATTTTTGAAGCCTTCTCCAACCTCCAACTGGTGTCCTTTCAAATACATGTGGTTGATTCAAGGGAAATACTGTTCTCGAGTCTGGGTGTTCAACCACATATTCGCACTTCCTATAAAGATAACCGGAAAATATAAGAAATTATGTTCCATTAGGCATTAGATAAACTCTATCATGCCATAAACAGTAAAGACATGTCGTAGCAGATTCTCTACCTGTTTCAATACTGCAAGAACTTTTAAGCAAAAAGAAGTGCTACAACGAGAAATATTGTTATCTTTCCTAGAGAAGATGGGTATTTAGAAGGCAATTAGACAATAACAAAGGCAACAACATATTCTCTAAATTTCATCGCTTCAGGTTTACATAGTTGATGGAATTCCATTTGATTTTCTAATAAAAGCAAATTTTGCAAAGATTGATACTTTCGACAACAACCCCTTTTAAGAACATCACTAGATCCAAATATATAAAACCAACTTCTCACAAATAATTCAGTTCTAGGAATGATAAACGAAGGTTCAAATTATTCTGTTTTTAACGACTTCAAGATTAATATCTTGATTATGCTAAGATTCAGAAGAAACACGAATTTTGAATTGTATGAAAGCAATATTCCTTTGGTGTATTACTCAAAGTTACTAAAATACACACCATTTCAAAAATTGCAATACATCACATTTTTTGAATTAGCAAAAAATAAATAAATCAAAGTCTGTACTGATACTAATTGTTATGATAACTGAGAATGAAGAAAAAGTGAGTTATATGGAAGGAAAAAGAATAATATGATTGATAGAAAGAAGCATAATTTATATGGGACATGGATGGTTAAAGATTTACCGAAGACATATAGGCCTACTACATAAATGTATATGTAGAGCAGTATATTTAAAACAGTAGAAGTCTCGACAGCAGATTCCTGATGAAGCCATCAGAGAGTGAGTGTATTTTTTTTGACATCTGATTGCCCAGACAGCCAACAGAGTGAGAATATTTTGCTGACTAGTAACCAACGCTTCAATATCGTATCCCAGACAAAACATACTAATATATTGGGTTTCTATGTTTTGGGGGAACTTCCAATTTTGGGGTCCTGAACAGTTGGGATTTTTACACACCCTAACTGGGGATGCCTAAAGTTGTAATTATCTGATATTTATATTAGTAATACCAAAACAAAAATATAGTAGTTTATCTTTAAAGTTTCGTATTTGAAATTGATTAGTTTATCTAATTGAGATCACTAGAAAATGTGTGTAAAAATATAATACGAGAAGAATCACACTTGTTAGCATAAAACTTGAGCTATATGTTTTCAGATCTTGTCATTTTCTGCAAATTTCAGACTAGTAGTTCTATCACTACCAAAAGAAAGTGCACACCAACTATGAAAACTAACTAACAAAATATAATATACATACCCTTCGTTTTCAACTTACAAGAATATTTTAAAAAGCCTTCACATTATGTTAGAATATAATATTATAAGATCCATGTTATCAAAGCTCCAGCGGCAAGGGTCTCAGGTTCAATTCCCTGCCACCCCTAATATACTCACAATTTATTATAGACACAAAAGACATGTTATTGTCCCAAAAGATGAGCGCTGTGATCCACTCTTCGACCCAAAAAGGCTTTCGAGTGAAGGGGAATGTTAGAATATAATATTATAAGATCCTTCCTCTTCCTAACACCTTAACATTTAAATTTATCTACACCTTGTAGTATATTTACATGGATATCTAGAACCGTCTAGAAAGAAATTGGTTCAGTTTTGGAATTCTCGCCTCATAATTGCTTATTTAGTTGGAGGCACTTCAAAGTTTAGAAGTTAAATCTCTAAATGCTAAGGGATCATGTGTGCTTTGTTTGAATTTGAAGATAGGAAATTCAGAATATTATACAAGCCGCTATATATATATATATATAAATATATATTTGCAGATTGCAAAACCCAAGCTTAAATGTTGCAGATTGCAAAACCAAAAGAAAATCAGGGCTAAACACCAACAATAGCGGAGAGTTGTTAGTACCTTCTTTGATTTTCAACAAAATCTGGCCCCTCCGCTGAAGGTGAAGTAGAACAACTGAGAAGAATATCTGAATCAGAAAGGTGTCGGAGCATTAAAGCAACACTTATTTGGCTTCTGGTCCTAACAGAAGAAACCAACAACACCTTTGTAAGGAGATTTAGTATCAAAACATAATAATAATAATGACAAGAGTTTGGGTTCAAACGAACACATCCAAACTTCAACAGAAGGAAATGGAAAAAATTGAGGGTCAAGTATCTCGCTTTTATTTATGACAGTGGAGGTATTAAAAAATGTGAACTCTTGTACAAGAAACAAAAAGGGAAAAGCTGTATAAGGCATACTAACCAGGAAAATGGAGAAATGATGATTCGATCAGTCAGTGTGTCATATGTCTCGAGTAACCTTCCTTTACAGCTAGGGTTCTCAAATGATGCAGTCAATCGAATCCTTCTGACAATTTCATCCGGACATCTTGATGTTTTATCAAAGCTGGCTGGCTTGACTGAACCAGTGGATGTTTCGACCTAATTCAAGTTACAAAAAAAAAAACAACTTGTTATTAAGAAATCTACAGAGTCAACTCGCAAATACTATTATACTTACCCCTCTCTAGTGGCTGTCATCATAATTATGAAATGTTAATAAATCATTAAACTAATTAACTACATAAACAGAATAAAGCTATGTACACCGACTAGTAAGCATTTCCCAGAGTAAGAAAACATTAAACTGACCAATAATCCGTGAAATATCGGGCAAGCATTTCCCTGAGAATCCCATCTTGTGTTATGGTGCAAAACATGGAGTGTCTGAATGTGAAATTTTATGCTACTATTTTCCAAAGTTTGAATTATCTTCTGACACAGTGGAAAAGAGTAGCCGTCTAATTTTGCACCTTTTGTAGATTTAAAGCCATGATTCATGGTCTGCACACGGAGCCCATTCATTACATTCAAGTCACTAGTCTGAGTGATCATATATAACATCCGAAGAAATTAAAAGGCAAGTTACAGTTATCTGGGCCTTACTTGAGGTGAAGCATCATTGAACGCACCAACCAAATGGACCTGGAGAAATGTTGTAAGAATTTAAAAATCATGCCGACTAAAAGATCAGGGTAAGAAGATAAATGACCATTCAGGTTTAAATGTTTTGCAAGGTTTTAAAACATATACATCGAAGATGTCATCAGTATCCTGCTTCACAGCTAATGACAACATCTGCTTGAAACCTATATCAACAACATCTGGTGAATCCATATGAGCAACAGAAGTCCTGAAATCAAACACCAATAGGTAGAAAATCAGATTTGAATCAATCAGTTGTTGACAATTGATGTGAATATTACATTGCGTGACTGCTACTTCACTGCATACGTCATACATTCCGTTTCTCCGGTTACGAATGACAAGGCCCAGACAAGTCGTTGCTTCATCAGTCCCAACAAACTTCTTGCAAGAACAGAAAGAACACAAATGTTCAATACATACTGGTAGAATAAACAAAGAATTAATATAACACAAACCTAGTTTCCAAAATTCCAATGACTATATGCAAAGCAATGTAAACCGCAAGGTCTAGACTTCCAAAAAATTACCACAATTCATCAGCAATTCAGGAAGCTTTAAGAACCAAAGTTACAAAACTAAATTTGATACATAAAGTTTCATGAATGATAACTTAATCTTTCATCATCCCACTGTATCTGATGATTTTAGGTCAATTATGCGTATCAGAATATTTAATATTTTAGACGTTTAAGAATCTATTGCTCTTGTCAATTCTGCATATTATCAACATCCTTTCGCAAACAAAAGTGCAGGTCAGAGTAGAATTATAACAATCCAAATATAAAATGTCCATTCATAAATTTTAAGGGCTAGACAGTAATTTAATTCCCAAAACTTTATAATATTTGGACGATATTATTGCCATATACTGCCAAAAATGAGGAACGGAGGGAGTAATAATATACTAGAAGTATTATATAAAATAGACCAAACTATGTATCATAGACACTTTTATTTGAACCAAAGATCTGTGCTCATGTTAGGTAGAGCTCCCAACATACTTCACTCATCCCAAGTCCTAGATTTCTCCATAAACTACTCATGAATGCCTTACCTCTTTCTCTCAGCTGATAAAAATTGTACAATCAAGGAAATGTTTAAGTGTACATCCACGTGGGATGCAAGAATAGGTTTTTGCTGAAGCAAATATATAAACGTACATCTACGTGGGCAGGGTCGACAGTTGCATATTCTCTCTGAAATACATAAACTGCTTTACTAGTTGATCCCTCCGTATTCAATTCCTCAGAAGATGAGAACTTCCTCTCTGAGATAGCTCGAAAAGAATGTGAAACAGATACCAATATAGGATGCTTCATCAGAACAGCCAATGCATCATCATCCTACAGAGAGGAGTTTCAAAAGATAGCCAATAATATATTAAACATTAGAAGAAAAATCTTTAAGATATGCTGACCATAATGCAACAATGAAAAATCAAAAGATTTTCTTTAAACTTACTAAATTTCACAAACAACAATGATTTGCATTTAATATACACCTACACTTTGCGAAATATATCAGCCTTTTAGTTCTTGTAACATACCTAAATATCTACTGATCAAACCACTCCTAGTGGTCCTGGGGATTTTATCTCAGCTAAATCTCTCTCTGTCCCCCACTTTCAGATATAGAACAAGATATCCGACCTTGTGGAGTCTGTAATTCAATATTCATACGCATTAGTTTAAAATTTTAAATACAAAGTCTTTTTATACGGGCACTACTCACTAGTTACAAATTCTCATCTTTTGGGTAATTCATATATATTATTATTAAGTAACGGGGGAGGGGGACGTGAGAATCAAACCCTAAAGCTCTTCTAGCAGTGGGAGCAACTTTGCTATCGCTCTCACACTCTTTATTTTCTAAATCCTTAACTTTACATACACAGCATATGCATTATCAATTTCTGACTTTCGAATAATGAAATTCCAACATAAGAAAGTAGCTATCATTCCCTTTTCTAAGGCAGCATATAGTTTTAAGATTTTATCGATTAATAAAGTTATCAATAGTAATTATAATGGAAACAACTGAAAATGGTAATACGAGCTAATATATGCTACAAAGTTGAAAATGTCATAACAATTATAAAAAGCAAGAATCCCGAAAAATGAATCAAAAAGTCGAATTGAATTCTACAATCAAGACCAGAGATTTTTACTAACAGCACGGGGAATTTTGTAAAAATGCTCATCTGATTGATCCACATATAACTCAAATATCACACTAATCTACTAACAAATATAAATCAAGAAAACCAACTTCGAATTCAAGAAAACAAAAAATTCCTACGTTGATTGTTTTGATCAAGCAAGACACACACACAAATGCAAAATCTTAAGAAATCATGATATGGGTAAGCCTTAAGATTGAAGATAAACACTACCCACAAGACCACAACAGTCATTAGTTTTCGTAATTGCAAAACACTTCATGTGTGCGTAAAAAGTAAAAAGAGATGGAAAGTAGTAGAGTACCTGGGAAGAAGAAGATGAGTCAGCAGAAATTGGAACTCCACCAATATAAATCATCCTGCACGATTGTTCGATTCAGCTGTCCCTTGAGAAAATCAATACGACCGCACGTATTTTTATTCATGTACTCCCGTGCCATCTAAATCACTTTTGAAAAAAATTAGTGGTTTTTTGAAAAATATCCGAGGGTAAATGTTTTTTTTACAAATATACCGACTTTTTTAAAAGTATTTTGTAAAATATGTTTTTTAAAAAAGATTTGTAAAAATGCGATTTTTCAAAAAAAATTGCAAAAATAAGGTTTTGCAACTTTACATCCATATTTGCAATTGGAATCAACCGAAATCAACCAAAATATAACTTTAAAATTTAGTCAAAATAATTATTTTTTGTTTGCATAATACGTTACTTAACAAATTGCACGATTAATACGTTACTTAACAAATTGCACGATTAAAATTAAAATACAACCGTAAATGCAACAGAAGTAACTTCAAGCAACCTTAAATGCAACCAAAAGTAATTTCGATTATTTTTTCAAAAAATAGAAAAATAAGTTGCATCTGCATTTGGTTGCAAACCGCATTTTTGCAAAAAAAATTCAGAAAATCATAAAATTGTAAAAAAACCCTTAAAAATTAGTATTTTCGATAATTTCTCAAAAACTTAAGCATGTTAAAAAAAATCTGTTTCTTTCTTTACCCCTGATAATTGCATGTAAATGAGTTATTAAATTACTTATATATTTGATATTAATTATAACATTGATTATATATTTTTTGCTACAAGTTTTTAGACATTAGCAATTAGCTATATATAACCATCTATGGGAGGTTATCTAATTTTATTGTTAAAGATTTTTTTTTACATAACATTATTGGAGTGCATCAAATGTTAAAATTTGTGTCAACTAGGATTAGGGGTGAACAAAACCGAACTGAATAGTATAATTTCGGTTCGGTTCTATTTTTTTTGAAATTTTGGTCTATTCAGTTTTTCGGTCCGGATCGAATTAAAATTCGGTATGGTTCGGTCCGTAATAAAAAAATTTGGTCCGACCGCATTATATATTATTTAATTTTATTATATATATAATATATATTTACATAATATATGTTTGAAAAATGCAATTTTACATTAATTGTTGTATTATTGATTTATTATTTGACCTAAATATGAATATATTTGGTTTTATTTATATTTATATTCATATTCCCTTAAAACTTCACCTTATTTAATTTTTATTTTTTTTAAAAAAGATATGGACCAAATGGACCGAACCGAATGAATCGAAATATTTCAGTTCGGTCCAGCTAGTCCATAATACAATTTCGGTTCGATCCGGTCCCAAAAATATTTACTATTCGGTTCGGTCCAGTTCTAGACCGAACCGACCGAATGCTCAGCCCTACCTGGGATATTATTAGTAATGAGTCTACCTCGTTGGAGATGTTCTAAGGGTTCATCTTATTTATTATTTTTGTAACGGATCAAAACTTTTCATTCAATCATGTCAACGTTACAACATCATTTGAGAAAATATTTTAAGAACAAATTTAAGTTCTCTGACGTTAGTGAATAAAAAAAATGCAACAACATATCAATAAGAAATACTAGTTTTTTTTCCCAACATGCACTCTAACATCTTCGTTCACCAAGGAGACATATAACAACATATGAATAATTAATTGCCATATAACACCCTTTTAACAAATTAGTTTGACTAAATTAATGTCATTTTTGCCTTTAATTCGACTATTTTAATTAATATTTTGTTATGCAGATAGGATTTTATTTAATGAATTACTCTTAAATGAAATATCAATTAAAAAGTTTAACTTATTATGTTTGTCAATAATTTTAATTTTATAATATATTATACAGTTTTTCTGGGCACACAATAAAAGATAAGTTGTCAAATTTTAATTAGTTCCTACTTATTAATGATAATGGACTCCCATGTATGCACAAAAAAATCCACTGATAAAAATAAGCCATCTATTACAAAGTAAGGCATATTTTGAACTTTTACAATATAGTACACGCCAAATCCTTGTCAAGAACTTTTAGGATGTGCCAACTAGAATTTGACAAAAAGGTGCCATTCTTAACGCACCTGAGATGAAAGGAGATATCACATTCCCGACAATGATAAAACCAGTAGTTTGGATTTATGTACTTGCAGCAAAAATCACAGTTAAACTCGTGTGGATGATGTTTCACCGGAGGATACACCAAAATGGGGTGGTGTTCATCCCATCTATGCTTAAACATTTCTAAAGAAATCACATATCCTATATATACCTGAAATTTGCAACTTTTACAACTGAGATAAGAGCTAGATTCAGATGCAATACCGCCGCATCCATTACAAATCTTATCCATTTATCAGGATGTTGCGTAATAGAGTGCTTATTGTTAGAAATTGGAAAGTCTGAGACCTATTTTTATTAGGCTCTTGATGTAATTTCTGAAATCTAATGGTCGGAGGTTGTTCTTTGTTACGAAAACTTAAACTTTCATGTACGGTTCTAAGATAATTTCTTAGTGAAATCCATAGAGAAATAATGAAAAAGAGGCATTCTTGTATATTGAATTTGACTAGATGTTCACAAAATCAAGTGGAAAATTTCTGACAGTTCAGGACCCCCTGAGACAACTTTCAGGACCCTGAGGTGACCTTCAGGGCCCTGAGCAGGGTTCTGAACAAGTGACTGTTACTTTACTTAAGGAAGTGATGTTTTGGTGGTTCAGGGCCTTGAATCTTATGTTCAGGCACTTGAGCTAGAGCCTTTTATTTGACTAGTGAAATATATAATATATATGTATTTATATATTATATATATATGAGTAAGGATTATTATAATAATTAAGACTCATATATGGAAATATATAATATAATATATATTGGTATTTTATAATTGATATATATATATATATATATATATATATAAAATTTTTATATATATGTGAATATACAAGATGGATAAAAGAAAAGGGAAAAGGGAATATACGTTAATTCTACAAAAGCAAGAAAAACCCTAGTGCATCTCTTCTTCCTCTTGGGTTTTTTCTTTCACTCCCTCACATATACATACATATAAGAGATACATAGATTTTGGGCGAATTGAGGTGTGGTCGCCGTTACACTCTACTGGTTTGTGCCAGAATTGTGTTGTTGCTGTTTTATCCCGGAAGTGAATTCGCGGTATCCCAACACAGCTAGATGGGGTGAAATTCTCTTCAAGAATAGTCAAGTATTCTCGAAGGGCTTGGTGACTCAACTGATTATCTTATTAAATTTATTAATTGATAAAATGACAATATATGTAAGCTTTCTTATTCTCTCTTTAGATCAATTAGTTGTTACTGATTGTTTATATTATTTGACCTTCATATTTGATTCGTTATTTGGTTTTGGTTGTCATCATTCTTGTAATTGAGATCATATATTAGAATATAATTGTGGTTTTGCGAATTGTGATTTCCAACACTTATGAGATCCATGTTTGATCTTTCTAGGTAGCGAAGCGCGCATGATATCCATGATGAATGGATATGATGACTTTTCCCACTTATAAAATATCCCGTTGCATTCATTTTTGCATATCTTGCATTTGATGGTCTTGCCGATTTGCAGACATCTAAGGATCATATGTTCCGAGTGAGAAGGGTGTTTGATCGCCATAGCTAGCTTGGTGAAACAAACTTTGTGTAAAAAAATTTGCAATCAAAGCAACCATAGAATGAATCAACAGCGATTGCAAGAGGTTGGAAGCAACCGTCACACAACAGTTTATTTAACTTGTCGATATCTTTCCTCCTGTGTTGAGGAATGAGGCTCAGTGGATGACCACGTGTGCAGTGGCTTATAATTGCATCATCTGTTGTGGATATGTGGCTGTTTGTTGAAGTACTAGAGAAGGCCTTAGCAAAATCTTGTATTAACTGGCAATACAAGTAATGTTTATCATCCGAGATGGGGAACTACATCAATTCAGAGTGGTTAATATCTTCATCATCGTCAACTGGAGTCGGATTTTCACTAAATGAAAATCAATTTAGAATTATGTGTCAGTAAACAAAAACGTAGATAGTTAAAAATTTAATTAAAAATTGAGTGAAGAACAATAAAAGACACGAACCTGACAAAAAAAAGATTAGAGTAATGAAAATTAAGGGTTCCATATGCATACTATGTTAGTTTTGTAGCACATTGGATGTGAGCGAAAAATCGACAGTCAAGGCAGTAATAAAGCCAGTATCGTTGATCAAATTCCAGCTGGCAGATACTGCAAGAGAGCCCGTACGTGTGATAACTTCAGAGAATGAAAGAATCGAATAGGAGGAGAGGGTGATCACTGTGGTGTAATTGACAAATGACAGTTTTTGGTGCACAACTTTTGTGTATCCAAAAAAGGCGGGTCTGACATAGAAAGGAAAATTCTTCAATATTTCTTATGCCGCAAGCTCCACAAACGAACACAGAGTTAAAGGTAGTGTTATGCCCAAATTTCAACATGTGTTATTTTTTATGGGTCAATATTTATTGGGCTGAATTTATAGTTGTTCGTGTGGATTATCGTTGTTATCGAAAGCCTTCTAGGGTTAATCATTAATGAAAGCCCTCTGAGGTTAATTGTTGAAAGCCCTCCGGAGTTAATTATTGAAGACCATTGTTCTGTACTCCATGAGTTGTCGTCGGCGGGGAGTTTTGGGTTGCGGCTGACCTCAAATTAGAAGACCCTTTCTTTGTACTCAGGCGGGTTGTCCTCGTCTGGGGGCTTAGGGCGCATTTTGCATTCGGATGGATCTAGTGCTAGTCTCCAGTCAAGGTATCCGGGAAATAGCTATAGTGGACCGACTAGAGCCCATAGTTTCCGGGTCAACGTCGGATTCATGAAGTCTGTGGGCCTTATACTGGGTTTTGGACTATCCAAACAAGCCTCCATGTAAATACCTCTTCCAACTAGATTTCAATTATCGAATCAGGGTTGAATAAGGTGGTGAATAAGGGGGTGGATAAGGTGGACTTTTCCTAACGAGCTTCTACTTCAGCAAGAACTACGTGGACTTGATCCCCTATTATAAATAAGGGTACGTAGACACATTGTTAAGGGTTGGATGTTGAGAGTCCCTACCAACTAAAAACCCCTAACAATCTCAGCCCCCAATATTCATCAACCACCGCACTCCGAAGATTTTTCAGATAAAAAACACACCCTAGATTTTGATTATGGCGATGAACATCAAATTTTGTTGTTACCAAATTCCTCCATCAACCGGTAGTAATGTTAATGGGTGACTATGGAGTTGATGATTTATGGTGCCTCCTGCATAGCGCATTGTAAGCAAACGTAAACTTCACATGGTTTGCACCGATAGAGAAAATCTCTACATGCCGAACTACAAACGTAGCAATACTCTATATATTTGCAATCATAGAGGGATAGATGGTGTTCTTCGTGTCTGGGATCATGTATATGTGGAGGCAATTCAGTACATTTTTTGTCTAGAAAAAACGTAGCACATTCAGAATGTTGACTAGCAGTACTTGTCCCCCTATTTCTGCTGCATCTATAAACAGAGTTTCCCTCTATAAGTGTATCACGGCAGGCATAGCAGGCAGCATTCTCCGGAGTATTATTATAGTTGGTAAGAGTTAATGGATGTATTTGACTCATGTGTTTCAGGCCCTCCATTTCCATTCTAGCTTCAGGAAGAGTATTACTCTAAATATAATATAATGGTTAACTGTCTTGATAACAAATGGATGAAATTGTTCTTAATTTTATTATATATAAGATATAATTAAATATTAATATGTTGTTATCAAGATCAAGAGTTCGATACTCAATAACAACATATTAATATCTAAATATAATGGTTAACTGTCTTGATAACAAATGGATGAAATTGTTCTTAATTTTATTATATATAAGATATAATTAAATATTAATATGTTGTTATTGAGTATCGAACTCTTGATCTTGATAATATTAAGATAAGATCCTTTTTACTCTTATTATATATGATATAACTAGCTTAAATTCCGTACAATCGGGTCACTCTTTAAATATTTAAAATATATATTTATTATATTTTTTAATTCATATGTTATAATTTTTATTTTAAATTTTAATATTTTATATAATATTAAATGTGAAAATAATATTAACCATATAAATTAACTACAATATAATTGTTTTAATGTACTACTTATTTTTAAAAATATACTAATGCAATAAAATATTTTTGTTATATATAAAAAAATGTCTATATGATACTTTCATATGTTTAAATATATTATTCTATTTTTAATTATTTTAATTTATAATATTTTTTTATATGTGTATATATATACTTAAATTTTTTTCTTCTATTTTTTAGGATATAGATCACACGAGATTTAGGTGCCGTATCAAATGAAAACTTCAGTTATTTTGTGTTTACATTTATAACTAGTTAAAAAATTCACGTTTCGCGGTGCCCTTATAATAAATTTTAAATTTATTGAAATGTGCCCTTATAATAAATTTTAAATTTATTGAAATTTTTCTCATAAAGTTACATTACTGATGACTAAACTGCATATGATAAAATTTGATACAACAAAATTATATTAAATCAAAATAGTAGTATTAAATTTATAAATATTATAAAATCAAATAATAATTTCAAAATATATATGTGTATTATATAATTTACAACTTACTAATTTGTTATGTTTCTAATATTTCCTTTTTCCCATCCGCCGCTAACAATATCAATGTCACCAATGTAAGTCAAGTAGCCACGTTTAGATAAGTATTAGTAACAATATGTAAATATCAAAGAATATAATTTTAAATTATATGTGTGTGCGCGTGAGTTATAATATCTTATTTTAGAAAAATACCTGACATTATATTAGTGTCATTAACACGTGCTTCAATTATATCGGGACATATGAACTCAAATTCATGTAGTGGTATGTTGATGATTTCTTCTTTCAACTTTTTTGGTGCCGTTGTACGTAGAAACATCACTTTAAACTCACATGATAATGGTCTATATTGACTGTACTTGCAACTACTTTTAAATTTTTAATACTATATAAAGACCCTTCTTCCAAAAAAAGTTTAAATCGAAAAAGTAGATGTTTTTGAATCGTTGCATGGATAAAATTTTCTTATCATAAATTAAAGTATCAAAAAGTTAGTACGAATGCATAATTGTAATAAATTAATAAATAACAAAAATTTATTAACCTTCTCATCAATTAAAATCATGTCAAGACTAAATTGATTGCTTGTTTGTGTATTGATTGCATCCCATATCCTGCAATCGTCTCTATTGTTATTCAAAACATTCAAGATAGTGTAATCCATGATACACATATTAGACGTTGAATGTAAATAGCTCTGTGATAAATTTGTTGTAATTTAGTTTTTGATGCTTGATATTTAATTTATATAAGTGATGGTCTATTATTATTTATATGGAAACACATTCAATTTAGGTAAAAGAATAAATTAATTTTTTTTTATTATAGATAGTGTCTTTTTGAAAAATCAAAATAGTTTCGATTTTCAATAATTTAATACCTTTTCTAAAATTTCTAATTACCTTATGTATAATAATGTATTTTCTAAAATTACGAAACTTACTTATGAATAATAATAATTTTTCAATAGTCTCTATTGTTATTCAAATCATTCAAGGTGTAATTCATGATGTATTGGACATTGAATGTAAATAGATTTGTGATAAATTTGTTGTGATTTATTTTTTGATACTTGATCTTTAATTCATATAAGTGATAGTATATTATTTTTTAAACGAAAACACATTCAATTTAGGTAAAAGAATAAATTATCTTTTTTTATTTTATATAGTGTCTTTTTGAAAAATAAAAATAGTTTCAATGTTTAATAACTTAATATCTTTTCTAAAATTTCTAATTACATTACGTATAATAATGTATTTTCTAAAATTTTGAAACTTATTTTAGGGATAATAATAATTTTTCTGAGGACTTGAAAAGAAAGTTTAGGAGAATATAACGTAACTTAGATTTTTTATAATTTGGAGAAAGTTTTGGAGAATATAAAGTAACATAGATTTTTTTTTATAATTTTTAATATTTGGTGATTCAAAAATTCGAAAAAAACGAGAACTTTTTCTAAAATTTCTAATTACCTTACGTATATTAACATATTTTCTAAAATTTCGAAATTTATCTTAGGGATAATAATAATTTTTGAAGAGAAAGTTTATGAGAATATAAAGTAACATATATTTTTTTATAATTTTTAATATTTAGTAATTCAAAAATTCAGAAAAATGAGAAAAATACATTATAACGATTTGGGAGCGCCACCTAACCGGCTTCGTCTTCTCCTTTATATATATATTGATTGATTGTGGCATATTTATATTTTACTCCCTCCAAAATAATTGTGCTCTTTTTATTTTTGTCAGTCAATTTGACCAATTTTTGATAAAATGTTACACATAATATATAATTAAGAAAAAATTAAAAAATATATCATTAAAAAATATATCTAATAAACTTTAAAATGTATTTTTCATTTTTTGAAAAATGTAAAAGAATAATTTTTAATTTACGTTAAAAATTGGGTCAATTTAACGGCACAAAATCAAAGAAGACAGGATGGAGGGAGTATGTTTTAGTTTAATTATTATTTTTGCAATTGATCGAGTTATTATCCTGTTTGTAAAAGTAATTTGTCGGTGTAATTTGAAAAGAGTTTAAATTGCCATAAAATACAAATAAGAGTTCTGGCCTTCAATCTCATATCGCGAGAAATCCAAGAATTTCTGGGTTGATATTTGTTCCGGAAACTCACACTTTGTTCCGAATTCTGTTGCGCAGCTTTTACTTTATGCATGAGTGATGAGACATTGTAGGCTTCAGTCGATGCTTCAAGTCATTATTACAGCTGCCATATGAACTTTTACTTTGCATCTGAGGCACAGGACACCTTAACAGCCCCCTTCACAATATTCCCTTTGTTACATATTAATAATCCACTTTAAAAAAATAACGTATATTAAGAATATTTATTATTTATAGATTGTACTCATATTTATTGCATTAATTGAATATAATATATGGTATTGAATTGATCTTGGAAATATAAATTGAAGATATGTGAAATAGAGTTGATTTAGAAAATATAAATTAGATTATATTTTATCTTAAAAGTTGAAGTGGATGATTATTTTGAAACAATTTTTTTTTGAGTGAACTATTAATATGAAACGGAGAGAGTATCACTTATGCATGCTCGTAGAAACATTAAACAACTATGAAGGCGAACTACAAGCCCTGAAAACAAACAAAAAACTCTGTAAAGCTGCACAAGATATTCAAACCCCCTGTAGACTGGCAGTGACACTCTCAAGCCTCAACCTGGTGAATCTGGTTTTCACTTTTAAACTCCCCTGGAATTACGAACTTTGCATTGGCTATAAGATAGGCAGGTCGTAAGAATAGATCTATATAAGGATATCTCTACTAGCTTGTAGGCTTGGTAACAAGGATAAATGATGATAGGAATGCTTCAATTTTAACATGGGATTGTACAAGTAATTTCTACATGAGTGATTTCCTTTTACAATAGCATGCCTTTTTTCTATAAAAAAAATGGCATTTATTACAACCTCTTCTTTCAGAACTGTGAGGTTTTTTTGTGCGTAAAATCTTCATTTACTGGACAGTGGACAGTGTTAGGGATAGAGCATCGTTATTTTCTCGACCAACAGCCTGCAAAAGAAGTAATATCCAATATAACATCATATTAACAATAAACGTACAATTATCTCTTTCGATTAAATTTGAATTTATGTGGATAAACAATAGAGTATGCAGGTCAATATTATTCACAATAAGGCATATAATGAAGGCAGAAGAGTGAACGTACCTTTACAATATAGCGCATGGTAAATCAGGAAACCTGAGGTTGGCTCCATCGAAGTTGTCCAAAAGATCACCCTCCTTCATGCATTTGAGATGAAGGGAAATATCGCATTCTCGACAATGATAAAACCAGTAGTTTGGATTTATATCCTCAGAGCAAAATTCACAGTCAAAATCATGTGGATGATGTTTCACCGGAGGACACATCAGATGGAGTTGGTGTTCATCCCATCTGTGCTTAACTGTTCCTTGAGAAGTTGCGCACCCTACATGTAGGTGGAACTGACAAATATTACAGCTGTAGAAACTGCCAGACGCAGGTCGTATGTCGCATCCATTACAAGACCCTTTGAATTCGTCCACTTGCTTCAGTGCGTGCCTATGAGATTCATGCTTGATCTTTCTAGGGAGTGAAGCACAAATGATATCTATTAAGAATGAACATGACGGTATTTCACACTTATAGAATATCCCATGGCAGTGATTTTTGCAGATATTACATTTGCCTGCAGAACAATTACCGATTTCCTGACATCTAAGGAGTATATGTTCAGGGTGAGATGGGTGTTCCAATTCCTCAGGTAGCTCGGTTGAACAAAGTTTGTGTAAAAAGAAATAACAATCACCACAGCCATATAATGAATCAGTAGTAACTGAAAGAGGTTGGAAGCAGCCGCTACAGAACATTTCATTTAACAAGTCAACATTTTCTTTCCTAGTGTCTTCATCAATGAGGACTAGTTGATGACCATATATGCAGTGGTTTATTCCATCGTCTAGTGTGGATATGTCATTGTCTGTCGAAGTACTAGAGCGGGCAAACTCCTCTATCAAACGGTGGTTTATTCCATCGTCTATTGTGGATATGTCATTGTCTGTCGAAGTACTAGAGCGGGCAAACTCCTCTATCAAACGGTAATACAAGGAACGTTCATCAGCACAAACCGGGAACTGCACCAAGTTAGCATCTTCCTCATCGTGAACTTCAGTCGCATTTTCACTAAATAAAATTGAAATTATGAATATAAATCAGTAAATAAGAACCTAGATTACTAATATTATGAAAGGAATTAAAGAAGGATTAAGGGAACATTAAAAACACATGATAACAAATCACATAATTATGTTAATAACTTAATACAAATTGATGTTCCACATGCATACTCTGTTGGTTTTGTAGCACATTCGATGTGAGCAAAAAACCGGCAGTCACTGCAGTAATAAAGCCAGTAGTACTCATCAAACTCCAGCCAACAGATACTGCAAACCAGCCCTGATCTGTGATATCCTTTTGGGAGAGAATTAGATAGGACAAGAGGATGGTCATGGTGGTGTAATTTATGCATAAGAGTTTTTGGTACTAGGGCGCAGCTCTTGTGTATCCAAAACATGCAAGTTTGACATAGATAAGAAAACTCTTTAATACCTTCTCTGCCGCAAGCTCCACAAGTGAAATCCGATTTGAGAGGCAGTAATGTTAATGGGTGGCTATGTAAATGATGATTAAAGTTGCGCTCCTGCTTCGCACATTTTAGGCAAAAGGAAAACTTACATTTTTTACAGCAATAGACAAAACGCCTTCTGCTTCTACATTTTTCGCATTGCATCTTATTTTCACCCGCCATATGAAGTGTTAGAAGGTGTGCCTCATGTCTCGGATCTTGTATCTGTGGAGGTACTTCGGAACATGTTTTATGCAGAAAAAACTTAACACAGGAAGGAGCTAGAGTGGAAGTACTTGCACCATGAGTTCTGCTGCACCTATAAACAGATTGGCCCCTCCAAAGCGAATCTGGGCAGCCAAAGCAGGCAGCATACAGACCAGGAGTATTTTTATGTTTGGTAAGTATCAGCGGATGTTCATGGGTCATGTGTTCCACTCCTTCCATTTCAGTTTTAGCTAACACAAAGACAATTGTTCTATATCTAACAAGACAGGCCTTACTGATCAACAGTCTGTCTGCAAGATAGAATAAAATAGTAAACTTCCACTTCAAGCATGGACTACTTTTGATTTGTAAGGTTCGCTTGGTGCTGCTTTTAATCACTGCAAGTTTGCAGCTGCCGTATGGACTTCTACTTAGCATCTGATGCATGCCATCTTCTTCTAATTAACATTTATATTGATGGGAGGTTTATTGGTTGACTGGATTTGTATATTTGAAGCCTTACATATGTAGTTTGAAGAAGCATAAAAACATGTCCATGCATCTTTTTGCAATATTTTATATTTTTCCATAAAGCGCGATCCTATTAAATTAAAAAAAAATTCCAACATATATTTACAAATTTTTAATTGGTAGCCAAATCTTAGACTTACAATGAGACTGTTTATGACAAAATTGATTGATCCATATTCACAAACCTTTTCTTGTAATGATGCTAACTAATCGATGTCATGTATATGCACAGTCCGAGAGAATAAAGATGGCAAGGTACAGAACTAGAGTGAATAAGGTCTGTCATCTTACAGAGAAGTAGAGCAGGTCACACGAATTACTCTTTATTTTTTACTCTATGTTCAAATAGCATGATAATTGGGTGATTTAAAGGAATCTAAGGATGTGTCGATTAATTGGGCGAAAGAACAGGATGCTTAATGCAGTCGAGATGAAAGGACACATCACATTCCCAACAAATGATAGAACCAGAAGTTTGGATTTATATCCGTTGAGAAAAATTTGCGGCCAAACTCATGCACATGATCTTTCACCGGAGCATTAGACAGAGTTAGTGTTCATCCCATCTGTGGTTGACCCTTTTTTTACTAGAGAAAAGGCACACCCTATATGTAGGTGGAACTGACATGTTACAGCTGAAAAAACTGCAAAAAATAGGTTCTTTGTTGCATGCACTACAAAGACCCTTTGAATTCGTGCAATAGCTAAGGGGGTGCTTATGAGATTCATATTTGATCAACCGAGGTAGCGATGCACAGTTGATATGCATGACAAAACATCCTTTACACTCGGAGAATATCTCATTGAATTCATTTTTGCACATATCATAGATGGTAGACTTACTCGATGTCTGACCTGTACGGATACTATGTTTTGGGTGAGATGGGTGCCGCGTTAATGCCTCTGGCAGCCTTATGTAGCAAAAATCCATGCACAGAGAATGAAAGAGGATGGGAGCAACCATCACATTTGGTCTGCTGGGTCAAAATACAAATAAAATTCTCAACAGTAAAAATTTAATGGAATATACTT
Source organism: Oenanthe sinensis (assembly GCA_028671895.1). Taxonomy (NCBI): domain Eukaryota; kingdom Viridiplantae; phylum Streptophyta; class Magnoliopsida; order Apiales; family Apiaceae; genus Oenanthe; species Oenanthe sinensis. The sequence goes on from CM053814.1 coordinate 11,833,261, forward strand.
CTTTCGATAGCAATAGGTAAAGAAAAATTAAAGCACAGATGGTATATTAATATGTTATGCAAAACAACTGTGTGGTCCACGATCGCACAAAGTGCAAAGTATGAACATTTGTTCACAAACATATACACCACTTTAGCATTTAAATATAATCATAATTGCGAAGGAAGAAGGAAGAAAGAAGAAAAAACAAACAAAAGACGATGCAACTTCTTAATTTAAATAACCTAGTACGACACTATAGTTTGTATACAAGTTTTTGTCAACATAAACTGAAAAAGAAAACAAAAGTTTTAGTAGCAAGGGAAAACAGAGTTTCTACATGGAACATTACCAATCTCATCTTTCACTTGATATGAAAAATAAAATCATCTCATTCTCCTCCTTTGTGATTCCCGAGGAACATCATTCTCGGTATCCGAAACCATAGATGGAAAACTTCTCCTGGAGGACAAACGACGGGGCATTGAACGATGGTCCAAAACACTTGACGCGTTTTCTGGGTTTTCCAAGGGAGCAACAGCAGCAGAAGCATCAGGAGCTAAATTAGTCTCAGCGGTAGAATTTAAACTCTGGAGCTCAGTTTGTATAACAGCAACACTATTACTAAGCAGATCCCTGGCCTCCAATAACTGTGAATCAGTTCTTTGCACGTTAAGGACACGTATAAAAGATTCAAGGTTCTCAACTAACCTTTCAGTATTATTCAATGCAAATGAAACTGAAGAAAGTGAAGCAGCAGTTTCTGATAATACCCTTTGAATATGACGGGAATACGAGCGCTGTCTAGCCCCTATTTCAGCATTCAGCGACAGAAGCTCCAAACCTGTAAAAGAACCAGCAGGAGTATTATCGTGATTTTCCTGTCTCGGCTGCTCTGCAGTTTCGGCTGTCATCCATAAAGGCTGCAGATCTGAGACAAAACTTGTAGTTGCACTATCAACGTTTTGTTGCCTTGCTTGCTCTCCAGTTGCAATATCATTCTGGTGACCCCCTATTTCTTCAGTCATCCATAACTGCAAATCTGTCACAAAACCAGTGGTTTCCCTATCAAGATTTTGCGGTCTTAACTGCTCTGTGGTTACATCATCATGACGGGTACTCCCTATTTCAGCAGTCATAAACAACGGCTGCATATCAGTGACCAAACCAGCATTACCTGTATCAAGACTTTGCTCTGTTAGCTGCTGTGAAATTGCATTATCGTGCTGGCTACCACCTATTTCCGCATCCCTCCATAATGGCTGCCACTCTGTGTCAGAACCAGCATTTGAACTATTAAGATTTTGCTGTCCTGGCTGCTCTGAAGTTGCATTATCACGCCGGCTACCTCTTATCTCTGCATTCATCCATAATGGCTGCAATTCCATAACAGCAGTTGTACTAGCAAGGCTTCGTTGTCTTCTCCGCTCTTCATTTTGTCGCCTTAGCTGCTCCGTAGTAGCACCAATTCCCATCCTAATTCGACGAAGTGCTTCTGCAACTGGAACATTTGAAACAGGCCTGTTCACACGTTGCCTAATGCTCTCTACCCTGTAAGCCCGAGGCCTAGGAGGTATTGAAACACCAGAGCCAGAATCAGACACATGACTACTGGTTGCACCGCCATAAATTGGCGTAACATTCGAATCTACTACATCTCCCCTACAAACTGGACATTCCTTCGCAGTCAAATCAACATACTCCAACTGATAAAAACAAGGCCAACAAAACAAATGACCGCAACACGTCAAAACAGGCTCTTTCGCCATTTCCAAGCAAATATTACAATCATAAAAGCTCCCACCATCACTACCATCCTTCTCACCCTCCTCCTCCTCCAATGCTCTCGCTACTAATTCCGAATAATCCCTTTTACAACCCCTCTCAACCCCACTATCCCCATTCCTAACCTCATTCTCATTCCCTCCCAAACCCACATCCCCAACCTCAACAACATTTCTTCGAGACTGTAACAACGTCGTCTGCCTTTGTCCTAACCTCGACGTAACCTCCTCAAGCCTACGAATCCTATCCTCAATTTCACCCTGAGCACTCTCCAACTCACTAATCAATGGTCTTAAACCTACCCTAGGACCATCAGGATCCAAGTTCAAATCAATATTATTCATCATACCATCATCAACAACACCATCCATCACAAAAACTCAAACAATCACAAAACCCCAAGAACCCTTTTCAATACAATCAAGGATAACCCATATATCAAAAGGGTTTTACAATCTAGAACCTATAAGCAAAAATCAAACTTTATTTCAGATTATAAGAACCCATATGACTAATTTCAAGAACAGGCACGTATAAAACATATATAAATAAATGAAAAAAAGAATTTAATACCTGATATTACTAGATGGGTCTTCTCTAAATGATACGATTCCTCCATAACTTCATCGATTTTTTTACATGAATTTAGGATTTTTACGATTTTGGGTGTGTGAAATTATTGAAGCTGCCGATGAACAAAAACCAAAATGTGATATGGAAAATGAAGAGAGGTGGAAGGGGCCAAGGGGAATATAATGGTGCACTCGTCACTCGGGCCGGCTCGCCTTGGTTCGGAGATTCACATAAAATTTGGGCCTAAATTTTTTGTTTGATTCCATGAATATTTGGAAAATATTTATATTAGTTTTGAACCTTGTTTAATTTATTTGCCTCTAGGAATTATTGGTCCATATTTATTGTATTTAAAGGTGTATTTAATTTTAAATATAATTTTTTTAATGAACTAATAATGATTTATCAATTTTAAAAAATTGTAGCCGACTAATTTTAAGGGGGTGTATTCAATATTGATTCTGTTTGATTTTAAAATATTATAAATAATCAAAAATATATGACAGTATGAAGTTTGGAAGAAAGTGAAAGAAAAAAGAACTCACAAATTTTGAGTTACCATCCGCCGACTCAATTTTGACCGAGAATTAAAAATTATTTTTTATAATTAAAAAAAAATATATTTTAAAATAAATTAGATATATTTTTCAATGAAAATTTTTATAACTTTTTTCCAATTATATACTATATGTAATTTTCAGTCAAATTTGAGTCAATTTGATCATAGAAAAGTTAAATAAGACAATTAATTTGGGACGGAGGGAGTAATAATTTCCTCCATTTAGTAATTTCAATGAATTTAGACTGCACTAATTAATTATAAACATCGAATTCGAAAATACCGTTTAAACACTAATTAACTAAAAAATATTTATAACTTTATATGACATGACTCGTAAATTAGAATAAAATTTTTAAAAAAAATATAAAGAAGAAAACACTGTTGATTATCTCAAATATTCAGATCACATCCCTCATTATTCTTGATTGTTAAACTAGACAGAATGAAAACTCGAAAAGATTTGATGAGTGCAGCAAATGCTAACTGTTTAAGAGAAAATTAAGGAGGTCTTGTAAATGAGATTAAGGTGGATAAGTTTACGTATGGGATTTTTATAAACTAGTTGCCTAAAGCTGGCAAGTTGAGGACTGCATGCGGTTAGGTTGTTCCGAGCAATGTGGGAGAGAGGTTGTGCGTTTTTAGATGTTATGGAACGGAAAGGAAGGAGCTGTTGGGCATATGATAGAACCTACGGTTATTTGATTACAGTATTATTTAGCCATTGTTCTAAGGGTGATCAAAAATAACTTCAGTCGTAATGTAAGAAGCCTAATCCAACAGAAATAAATTGTTCATTGACTTAACCAATACACAATAGTATCAAATTGAAACATTTTTGCACTTATTGAAATCCAAAGTAACTTGCACAAAGAAACAAGCAAACAACTCTCTGAACAAATTCACTAAATTAAGTGATTCAGAATAAATGCATTGCTATCATGTCGAATTTTCGCTGCTGCCAGCGCAGCCATCACTTTCTCAGACTCATTATAATAATCCAACTCTGGATTTGATATTACTTGCTTTGCCTTGGATGTCACACAGTAGGTATGTGTATCAAAATCACATTTTCTGCAACGATAACGCCAACAGCCTGCACTGGCTGTTTCCTGACACACATCACACCTGAATTGGGTGTTCATCTCATAGTAAAGAGTGAGAGGATGTTCATGATCTTTGCGCTTCACGGTTTTTGGAAGCGAAGCACAATCAGAATGGAGGTCAAATTTACAAATCCTGCAATTGTAAGTAAATGACAAACCTTTTTTGTGACAACCGTTACAGTCGAAACCATTTCTTTGATCAGGGCATATTTGAAGTGTGAGTGTATGATTAGGATGTGAATTGTGTTGAATCTCTTGTGGCAACTCAAAGCAAGACTTATGGAGTTCGAAGTCACATTGATTGTCCTTGCAGATATATGCTAAACCAGTAATATTTTCATCGCAACCTGAACAGACTTTCATCTGTTTCTCTCGAACTTCAGACAGGTACATGGCATGACCATGAGTAAAATGCTTGATCTCACCAGTAGCATCTGATTGAGGATTAAGATTTGGAATCTTGTCATGATTATGTGAAGCAGATTGAGTCGGAGTACTATTGTGCTGGTGGCTAGACACATTCGGATAAGGAGTCGTGTTCTGGTTCGTGTAATGATTTTGAGGATTATAAGTTTGAGGAGGATAAGCAGGAATTGAACCAGAATTATTAGGCACATAATTTTGGTAAGAAGTGTAGGGTGGAGTGGAATCATGAGCTATTGCATTCGACATGTAAGCACAATGGACATGGATATCGAACTCACAAAGCGAACAACTATAAGCAAAGCCTGTCCCAACTAGATTACAAGAGTTGCAAAAAAAGGTATTGGAAGGATAAGTTGGATAAGGTGCTAAGGTTAAAGGGTGTGACGGATGAGAAGGATGGATCATAGCGCGACTTGCAGTAAAACATTGGTCATGAAGAAAGAATTTGCACTCCCAACACCCATGGACCAAGCCAGAGGCCTGAAGTTTACAGCCCGAGCAGTTGATTTCATGGCCTTGTGGAATTATTTGTTGATGACCAAGATTATGAATGTGGCTAAAGTGTTTCTTCTCCATTGTTGTTCTATCTAAGCTTTGCACGAGTTGAATGAGATTAAAATTGGAGACAATTTCATCTAGTGCAAATTTTACTATATATAGATAATCAATACTCCCTTTTATCCCAATATTTTGTGACTTTTTTCGGTCAAATTCATCAAATTTTAACAGAAAATTACATCTATTATATAAATGAATTTTTTTATAAAATATTTATTATTAGAAAGTATATATAATTTATTTTAAAATGTAATTTAATTTTTTTTTTAAATTATAAAAATGATTTATAATTTACAGAAAATTAATTTGAGACTGGGGGTACGAAATACTGTGCATAATGAACTAAATTAAATGTATAATTGACTGATTGGATAGCCTAATAAGTCGTATCTTTTGACTTTGGCTCATCTCTATATTTTTATTAGAGTAGATTCTCATTTTGTAAAAAAACAAAATGTATAGTTGACTAAATTTGATATCCACTTGCCAGATGTGTAAATCCTTGTTAATTGTTTTGAAGTTTGAACCCTTCAAATGTCAACCTAATACTTTCATAACTAAATACAGTACATATCAATACATACAAATATATAAGCTATAACACCATTTATATAGCATCCATGCATTGAGATTGCTTTAATGTAAAAAATAAAGCTAGCAGAATATAGTTGACCAATAGGAATTTACTATTGGATTAACAACGATTTATAAATTGTATGTATCCAGATGTATAACAGTATAAGAGTTTACTTTGACTTTCCACGTACACGTACACGCCATGTCTATTGGATCTTCTTCCTGCACATACTGACTTTTTTTTTTTTTTTTGAATGGCATACTGACTAACTTCTTTAATTCTGTATAATATATATAGGTATATATCTGTGTGTAGGGTTCTTTCTAATGATATCAAAATGTCAACTTCTTCCTGATTTGGAGTTTGGATTAATTAGTTGTGTTAATTAGTGTGTACAAGATGCTTAAATTTTTTATTTAAAAGATGCCTACTTTATGAAATTTCGGTTCTGGTATTATTAAAAGTTTTGTTCCTCGCTGAGTGAATCATAAAAAAAATCTTAATCGTCAAATTTTGGGTGAATCATATAAACAATCTTAATCATGTAATTTTAATAAAATCTAATTTTGGAAAGGATATATATCATACATACAACTCCATCCCGATAGTTCTCCTTTTATACAACTTTTCACGAATAATATTATATTATATTTAAATTATATTCTATATATTTTATTTTAAAAATCATATTTATCCTATAATTTTTATTTAATATTTCATTAAATTTTATGAATATTAATATATAAATATCATTCCTAGGTGAACCATAGAAAAAATCCTAACCGTCCAATTTTAGGTGATTCATAGAAAAAATCATAATCATCCAGTTTTAAAAAATCTTATTTTAAAAAAGATATATCATACATACAACTCTATCATCAATAGTCCTTTTTTATACAACTGCTTACAGATAATATTATACTATATCTAAATTATATTTTATATTTTCTATTTTAAGAATTCTACTTATTCTACAATTTTTATTTAATACTATCTATACTATATTATTAAAACCACAAGGGCAAATATTTGGTTCTAGTGTCCTTTTGTGTCACACTCAACTTTAAATACACGTGTGTCTCCTACTCAATTTCAAACACATTTTTTTAATCAATAAATAGCCATGTTTTAATTTCTTCGTTAGTCAACCTCTTTAATTTATTTAATATCATAATTTATTAATTAAATTTTATGAATATTAAAATATTAATATTATTTTATTTATATTAATTAAATTTATTATTGTGCTTTATCTATATTAGATATACTTTTATATTATATTACTCTAACCAAACTTTTTTTTTAATTGGAATATAGAGTTATACTCACATCTAATAGCATGTTTCAATTTTCTCATCGCTCAAATACATTAAAATATTTAAAATTGCAATTTTATAATAAAAAAATTTGAATATTAAAATTATATATATATATATATATATATATATATATATAAACATACTCTTTTATTTAAATTTTAATTAAAATATTTTCTAATATATTCGAAACTCTTTTTATTAATAAAAACTTATTAACGCTTTGCACAAATTATTAATCTATGTTAATTAATATAAATATATAATAATATAATAATGAGAATTTAAACAAATAATATAAATATAATTCAAAAATAATTTATCCCATGTGCAGCATTACATAAAAAATATTAATAACATAAATAATTAAATTAAATATTTAATTCATTTAAAATATAATATATTATTTATTATTCTCCTCCCGTACTTTGTACGGGTTATATGCTAGTATATATAATGGAAGAACAAAGGTTTTGGTGAGACATTTTAATCATGAGTCATTTTATTCATGAATTAAAATATCTAATTTTCTCTCTTTATTATTTATTTAGAAAAATGTTGTTCAAATGAGTTGAACTTGGGCCTCCCAACAAACTCAAAATTCTTTTTACCACTATACCAATCTATCACATGTGTTTTATATCATACTCATAATATGTGTATCTGTGTATATGAATCGTGTCGTGAAAAAGAATCTCTTATCTCTTATTTATTCTCTTATATATATATATATATATATATATATATATATATATATATATATATATATATTGATGAGTATATTCAATATTCAAATTCATAAAATAATCATTCATATTTTGTATAATAAATTCATAATTAAAATAAGTAAATTTTAAACTATAAATCATATAAATGATTATTGTATATCTATAAATGCAAATTTAAAATATAAATTTGTGTTTTAAATAAATAATATTTTAATTTGTATACGTAAATGAAAATTTTTAAGCAAAATACTATAAATTTAATTTAATATACAACATATAAATGATCTAAAAATAATAATGTATAATTACGTCATATAAATAATATTAAGAAAATTATATTTTAAATATTAAAATATATAATATAAAATTTTAAAATTAGTAATTGTAACATGTACTATAGCCTTGATCCCACATCGATACATGTGTAAATTTTTTTTCAATATAAAAGATAAAATACTACTATCAAGTATACTAATAAATCATGATCTTGCTGGGTTTTGTGATTGGTTTGTGGATGACTCAACTTGTTATATTTGGTCATAAACTCTGACCCTATGTATAATACATATTCAGAATTTGACAAGATTTCAAAATGGAATCGAGATTTGATCAAAATTATCACATATTGTATCAGAATTGACTCTCGAAAATTTGATGCGTTAAATTATCAGAAGTGAGGATAAGTGAGGATAGAAAGACAATTGATATTATCACACGTGAGATATAAATATTCTATCGCATTTTTAATCTTTACTAGTGTAAATAATGTGTCTTACGAGTTCTAGTGACAGAGATACTAATGTTGTATATGCATCACTTGTACCACTGTTGTTATGCTGTTACAAGGAAATATTACGGAAGCATAGAAGACGGGTACATTTCTTGAAAAAATTTGCACAGAACTCTTTACAACAGATATCGATGTGTGCAGGTACAAGCACGGTTACCGGCTAGTATGGAATAAATATATAGCTCAGAGTCAAACATACCAGCAATGCAATTTATCCTTCCTAGTTCCTAGCTACATATTATTAGGACTATTAATTACTTTATGCTGGTCGACTAAGTACTTCATTTAGCAAGTCAAAGTCAATGACTAACTTGCCCTGCATAATGAACTTGTTTCAAGAACCAGGAGATCAAGCAAACTGATCAACACACACACACACAGAGGAAATGGGAAGGGTTAGTAACTCTGAATTACATGCAGAAGCAGCACCAATAATAAACCATTTTAGCCATCAACACCAACTACAACTTTTCAAGTTCCAACCCCAGCAAATCCCAAACCTACTTTTATGTTTAGCTTGCAACCTTAAATCTTCCGAAATCATGTATGCTTGCCTTACATGCAACTACTATCTTCATCAAACATGTTCCCGACTGCCTGATAAAATCACTCATCAATCTCATCCCCACCAGCATAGAGTCACATTCTCACCTCCTTATTATAACCAAGTCTTTTCTTGTGATATATGCAAGAAAACAGGGGCTAACAGTGGCTTTATCATTGCGATTCGTGTGAGTTTGATGCTCATTTGAGCTGTGGGAGCTCTGTTCAAGTTGCTTAACAACAAGAAAGGGTTGGAAATCAGAATCCAGCACCTGCGCTTTCGGCTGCTGAGATGTTCCTTAACAGCTATAATAACAGATATAATGCAAATTTGGCAGCTATTGGCGCCACGGGAGTAAATAGATAGCAAAATCAATTGATGAACCAGGTTTTCCAGCAAACGAGTAATCATGTTACCTCTTATAACAGAATCCTGCAGGGACTAATGGTTGGTGGAGGTGCTGGTGGCATTGGGGGTACGAGCCAGCTGCAGGGGCTAATTGGTGGTGCTGGTGGTGTTTTCAGTACTGCGAGCCAGTTGCAGGGACTGATGGGTGGTTGTGGTGGAGCTGGGAGTCCATTGCAGGCACTTTTTGGTGGTGTTGTCGATCTGCAGGCGTTGATGGGTGGTGGTGCTGGAGCTGGGAGTCCATTGCAGGCACTTTTGGGTGGTGGTGGTGGTGTTGATCTGCAAAGCTTGATGGGTGGTGGTGCTGGTGTTGATCTGCAGTCATTGATTGGTGGTGGTGGTGGAGGTGGTGCTGGCTTGCTTCAGGGTTTCTTAGGAGGATTTTAACCAACCCTTTTCACTTGGAGATCTTGGATTAACCTTCAAACACTCTTTTCTTTTCTCTGCTTCTCTTCTTTTTGTTTTTGATAATTTCTGGCCTTACTTTTTTTCTGTTTAATTTCAAATACAGTAGAACCTCGATAAATGAATACCTTTGGGGACAAAAATATATATTCATTTGGCGAGATTATTTATTTATCGATTAATGAATATAATATTTATTTATCGATAAATGAATAATAATTCATTTAGATGATATTTTTATGCTCTTTTTTTTGTAATTATATCATTTTGTATATATTAAGTTCAAATGTACCTTGAACTCACGGTAGTTATAACTTTTATGCAAACTTTAATTACATTCATATTTTTAGAATTCTAGATTAGTTGTACATGCATGCATAGAGTAGATAAAGTGCATAGTACCATGTATTGGGACTACTGTGTACATGCATGATAGTTAAAGTTAAGATGTCTACTCAATACCTCGTACCAAGCTATATATAATTTTAAATTCTCACTGTATCTTCATAACACAATCATATAGTATTACTATTTTCGTGTTCAATCTACTATAATAGCTTCCAACAAGCAGGCAAAACCAGTAACAAAAATTACTTTAACAGATCAGATAAGGAGAGCCATGTGTGTGCATAAGAAGGAGCATCCAAGTATTAGCCAAAAAGATATGCAAGCATGGGTGAAAGAAAAATTTGATTTGGTTACTAGCCAAACCACAATATCAAATACTCTCAAAAGATTGTCGGAATATTTGTCTTATGAGATGAAAAATAGCAATGTTAAGAGGCACAAGTCAGCTAAATATCCTGTACTAGAGAAAGCTTTATATGAATGGTTTCTTCAAAGACAAGAGAAGGTGAATATGTCAGGAGAAATGATCCAAGGTAAAGCAAAAGAGTTTATGCACAAAATGTACGGAGAAACAAACTCAGAATTTAGCTTTTCTAGTGGATGGCTCGAACGTTTTAAGGCAAGATATTCAATCAAGTTTTACCGACGATTTGGTGAGAGTGGTTCAGTTAACATGGAAGATATTGCAAATGCTTTACCCGAGATACGGTCAAAACTAGACCAATTCAACCTTAAAGATATATACAATATGGATGAAACCGAATTGTTTTATCGATTGGAGGTTGACCATTCATTTGCCACGAAGCAGCTTGAAGGGCGGAAGAAAGATAAGGAGAGAATCACTATTGATGTTTGCTGTAACAGTGACGGGTCTGATAAAGTGCCTCTTTGGGTTATTGGTAAGTATGCAAAACCCAGATGCTTTAAGAATGTGAATATGAATAATATTAATTACGAGTATCGATTTAATAAGAAAGCTTGGATGACTGGTTTGCTTTTTCAAGAATATTGTCATTGGTTTGACAAGAGAATGAATGGTAGAAAGGTTCTCTTGCTAATAGACAATTGTCCGGCACATCCAAAGATTGTTGAAGGCTTGAGAAATGTGGAGTTATATTTTTTGCCCCCTAACACAACTTCTAAAATTCAACCATGTGATGCCGGGATTATTAGAGCATTTAAAGTTCATTATCGACGTCGTTTCTATTCTAGCATTTTGCAGATGTTTGAGGTTGGCTCACTAAATCTTGAAAAAATAAATATTTTGGATGCTATTAATTTTGCTACCATGGCTTGGAGTTTTGATGTGACAACAAAAACAATAGCAACCTGTTTTCGCTACTGTAAAATTCGATCAGAAGAAGTTGATGTTCCTGAAGTAGAAGATGGTCAGCTAGAGCAAGATATCCAAGATTTAACTAAACTCCTTTCTAAATTGAGCTATAGAAATGTGATGGATGTTGAACATCTTCTAAACTATCCTGAAGAGAATAATGCGGTTATGGAATCTTCTTCGGACGAAGAAATCATTGAAGATGTACTTAATGATACTTAATGATGAGGCAAATGATCCCGAACCCGATGATAGTATCACTATACCACAAGTGTCCTCAAGAGAATCTTTTCAAGCTATTGTCACTATACAAAATTACCTGCCGCAACATGATCAAAATATTCCAGAAGTGGAGCATGCTTTACACAAAATCATGGATCAGATGCATTTTGGGGAGGAAAGAAACAATCAATTTTGGAGGCATTTTTCGAAAAAATATGACTTATTAATGTGTTTGAAAATTAGTCATGGGATGAAATGTATTCATGATATATTATATAAATAAAAATATATTATTTGAAATATAGTGATTATTCATTTATATTTACATAGGGTCTATAAAGACTTCATTTGTATTTATTCGTTAATGCATTAAGCGAGGGTATTCGTTAAACCCATTGGACTAAGTTGGGACCGAAGAAATTTATTAATTAGACGAGGTTATTCTTTTATCGAACATTTATTCATCGAGGTTCTACTGTAACACTTGTGCAATGTTTTATTTTTACTAATCAAGAAAAGTATAGATAAATTTTTCTGCCATGATATATTCTTCAGTAGATGTTACATCACTGTGGTTTATGGTGAAGTTTCATCAATCACTTATTTATTATTATTATTGTTATTGTTATTGTCATATCATTATTATTAATATTGTTATTATTTATTATCATTTTATATAATCATTAAAAAGTCACACACACACACATATATATAGGCTTAAATGTAATTTAAACCCTGTGTTATTAACAATATACAATTCAAACCCTCTTTTAATATATTTAGTAAATTTAACCCTACGTTTTTTAATTATTTACAATTGAAACCTTTTTTAAAATAATTAGTAAATTTTAGTAAATTTAACCCTATGTTTTTGAACTATGTACAATTGAAACCTTTTATAAAATAAATAGTAAATTTAACCCTACGTTTTAAAATATTTAGCAAATTTAACCTTGTTTTTTTAATTTCGGAATAAAATAAATCTTACAACAAAATTTTGAATAAATATTCGTCAAATGCACTATTGATAATTTTTTTGTATAGATATTATCTAAGCATAATAGATATTTACAATTATTAGGATTTTTTCTTATAAAATGGATATTTAGATATTCTTTTCTATATTAATATATCTATATGTATAATATATTATATATGTTCAATAAAATTTTAATATGTGTTTATATTATTTTATCTTGTCATCACACTTCCCGCTCAATATATTCATGAATGTTCATCACCGAATTTAATTTATTTTCAAAAATACTTTTCGGTGAATATATTCTCGAAAATACTTTTTTGATATAAAATTTATTTTATTCCGAAATTAAAAAATCAAGGTTAAATTTACTAAATATTTTAAAACGTAGGGTTAAATTTACTATTTATTTTAAAAAGGTTTCAATTGTACATAGTTAAAAAATATAGGGTTAAATTTACTAATGATTTTGAAAATTTAGTAATTATTGTAAAAAGGTTTCAATTGTAAATAGTTAAAAAACGTAGGGTTAAATTTACTAAATATATTAAAAGAGAGTTTGAATTGTATATTGTTAATAACACAGAGTTTAAATTGTAAATAAGCCATATATATATATATTAATATACATATATATAAATTTAGTTAGTGTTACTATATAAAAATTAATTTTAAATAAATTGAGAAAGTAAAATAAATTATTGTAAAGTAAACTTCTAAGTTACTAAATAAATAATTATGTATTATTATTAAATTTTATCATATTTTGTATATCTTACATGTATATGATTAAATTGAATTATATTGACTTGTTTTAAAAATATATTTTAGATAATATATAAATATTTGATATTTCCTTATTTATATTAATGACAATAAATTTAATTTAATTTATATTTAATATTAATACCAATTTAGTTTAGTCTTTATTTAGGTATAATTTATTTATTTTTTTAATATTATATTCTAAATTTCCTTAAAGATTAATATATTAATATAAAATGAACTACAAATTTGGTCTTTGCCCTTCAATAATTATTATAACTATTATTTCTAAATGTATTGGTTTTAAATATATTTTTTGATCTTCACAAAAAAATATCTGTTTCTAATAATTTAATATTTTTATTATATCCATCTATTATGTTAGGAAACAAATACTGATGGCTGTTAGAAAATACAAATCGGAGTTTACACTGCTGACGTCATCAAGGAGCTGTCAAACAGAGTTTACTCTAACAGAGAATGCTCTATCAGAGAATAACAACCGACAGAGTTTGCAAGACAGAGTTTGTCAAGAAGCAATTCGAATCAGAATATGCATATGATAGTGAGAAGGAATCCTAATGCAAGTCTATTTCCTTATGTAATGCGGTTCTATTTCTAATCTGATTTGTAATTGAATTGTAACTATATCTATATAAACACAGACATAAGTTAACATCAAAATAATCTTTACAAGTAATATCTTTCATAACCTAGCAGCTCTTAAGAATAAAGTCTTTCTTGAGAGAGTTCTGTAATCTATTCAATATTATCAATACAAATCTGTGATTCATTTACATACTTGTGTTCTTGATTGATTTACTGGTACTATTACATTCAACCCCCTTCTGTAATAGTTTATTCATCTGGGCAAACATATTATATTAAATTTATGTAGTTTATTATTTCAGATAAATAGTTACCAACAAAATTCGGAAAAGAAATTCAATTTTTTTAAGATAATAAAACATAAAAATTAAGTATTTAAATAAAAATAAATCCGCACATAAAATATTGTTATTATTATCTGCTTGGGAACATTATCCTATTCAAATTACTTGTGTGTTTTATGTTTAATCAAAGTTATATATTACTTCCGGTGACACGGGCTTATCTATCGTATAAGCCTAATTAGTCTTATATATATTACTTCAAAGTACGTTTTGTTATATATATCTATGCTATATTATTATAGAGATTAAAAGTTTTGGTCCTGAACTATATAAAAGATTCTACCGTTCAATTTTAGATAAACCATATAAACAATGTTAATCATTCAATTTTAATAAAATCTAATTTTAAAAAGAATATATATTATACATACAACTCTAACCCCGGTAGTCCTCCTTTTATATAACTTTTGACGGATAATATTATATTATATTTAAATTATATTCTATATTTTCTATTTTAAGAATCATACTTATCATATAATTTTTATTTAATATATCATTAAAGTTTATGAATATTAATATATAAATATCATTATATAATAACATACAACTCTAACCCCCAATAGTCCTCATTTTATACAACTCCTCACAGATAATATTATATTAACATAAATTCTCAATGTTATAAAATTTTATAGTAAATATCAATAAAATATAATATAAAAAATAAATTTACCTAACTTCGCACGGGTTATAAACTTGTATTTTTTAAAAACTAAAATATAAAAATATAAGAACAAAATATAATGATACTTAAGAGTAGTTTTAATAAGATTCATAATTGTTTACAAATTATAATACTCTAGGGTAGGGCTGAGCAAAAAAATAACCAAACCGATCTGACCAGACTGGACCGAACCGACCAAACCGCTTTTTACGGGTTTTTAAGCGATTTGTTTTGATTTAGGTTTGATTTAAATACAAACCGTTATTTTCCGGTCCGGTCTGGTTTTCATTTCTTAATATAAATTTGTTTTGCATTTACCTATATTTGTCTTATATATATATATATAATTTTGTTTGGCATAATATTTTTTCTAGAATTAAGATTGCTAGTTTGTTCATGGAATGCATTTTTATTTTGTTTTGCATAATACTAATATGGTCATTTGAGCACATATTAGTATTTTCGTAATGTAGTAAACTAGAAAACTAGTAATGTATGTATTAAAATTGATATACTTTTTGACAGTATTATGCCAGTGGATATGATTGAAGAAGGGTTTTTTTATGCATAAAATTATCATATTAAATAGTTTGGTTTAAAAGTGTAACCGATCGAATTGGACCGTTTAATTGCGGTCTAGTTCGGTCTGGTCCAATATCCAAACAGTCTGATCAAGATTTGAGATATGAAAAAACGGCTATTAGTGGTCTGATCCGGTTTGATCGTTAAAAACCGACCATAACTCGGCTCTACTGTCAACAAAAGTTTATCCATTTAGGGTATACTAATCGTTATCCAAAACAACTTGGAGCAGGGGTTAAGGACTTCTACATACAATACAGATGGATATATATATCCGAGGAAGTTAGATTTTTAATCAAAGTAGATAACTCATTCTGTTTATATCCAAACTCTATAACAATATCTAACAAACCTCCTCTATATAATCTCCTGCCTACCCTCATTCATTTTCTACGTACCTCACTCTCACTCTCGATCTCTCTCACTCTCTCTCAAATCTCTCTCTCTTGAAAAGATGGTGAACGTTATGCAAATACGTACGATTGTGGGAATAATCGGCAAGTAATTCTTTTTCACTTAAGTGCTGGAACTTTCTTTACACATGCAAAGGCATAGCTCGGGTTTTAAATAGAAATGAGTTTTTAGCCGTTGTCTAAGACAGTTTTTCTATTAGTGCTTATATATACCATGCTAGTAATTAACATGCATGCATGACTATATATTATGCAACTTGAATATTGTTTTATATATTTTCGAAGGCCTCATATTTTGTTTTGTTTTTCTTGGAACAGGAAATGTCATCTCTTTTGGCCTGTTTCTTTCTCCATCGTAAACTAGATCATCTCTCCTTAATTTATATTAATTTTGTTATTATTCGAAACATGCTAATAGTGCACCAATATAAGGGCATTACTGATATGAAAATTGTGTGGTGGTTTGTGTAGGCCAACATTCTATAGAATTATTAAGAACAAATCAGTGGAAGAGTTCAAACATCACCCGTATCTTGCGACGGTGATGAACTGTATGTTCTGGGTGTTATATGGTTCCCCATTTATTCATCCAGGAAGTATCTTGGTTCTAACCATCAATGGGATTGGCTTTGTTATTGAGTTGATTTATCTCGGTATCTTCCTCACCTATGCCAAAGACAATAAACAGAGGGTACGTACGGAATTTTGGTCGAAAATTTAACTAATTTCATAATTAACCTTTATCTTATGTGATTTAATTATGTATAATATTGCAGAAGCAAGTGATAGGCATATTCCTGTTAGAGGTGGTGATCATTGCCGTAGTTAGTGGATTGGTTATTGGACTAGTACCTGATATTAAGCTCAGATCTAGGATCATTGGAATTATTTGCATGGTCTTGAATATCGTCATGTACTCATCTCCTCTCACCGTTGCAGTAAGTATATTCTGTGTCAACCGCTTAGCTAGTATGATAAATGTGGCTGCAAAATCATACTAGTATTGTTTATCTCATGATGAATTTTACAGAAAAAAGTCATCACCACAAAGAGTGTGGAGTACATGCCTTTTTGGCTTTCATTTACGGGCACCATTAATGGAGCTTGCTGGCTCGTCTATGGTCTGCTCAGATTTGACATAAACCTTGTGGTAATTAATTACCTAAACAAGATATTATTCTCGTAATTACAATGGGGCTTAAATATATGATTGTATTTATTTCTTGTTGTAGGTTCCGAATGGTACTGGATTCATTGTTGGATTGATGCAGCTCGTACTATATGGTTGTTACTACAAAACGACTCCAAAAGGTGATGATAAGCAAGCAAAATCTGAGGTGCAGCTCCAAGGAAACGTAGTTTAATTGAAGATCACCCACAAGCAGACCATTCATATTTTAATTTAGGGATCGAGTAGTTTTTTCTTTTAGATGCTTTGAGGCTTTAGGCGTGAATAAATTTTATAAACTGTCCTTTACATTTACGTATTATTTGAAATCGGTGATATCTTGGTTTAGATTGCGAACACCTTTTGGTAAAAATTTAGCAGTTGGTTTTTTATTTTTGCTGCATCAGCACTTGTATTTGATTTGTCATGCAATGTACAACCACTACAACATATCAGCGTTTGTTCCAAAATAACAAACAAAAGTAACTGCTTCTTCATGATAAATTTTAGATGGTATATAACTCACATTGTTTTGCGCTCCCCCAAAACTAAAATGGTTGATAGTAATATTTTTGCATGATGCATAGCAAAAACAGATAATAATATTAAATACCATACTTGTACATATAGTACATGTAAGGGACAATTTACAATGTCAAGACGTCTATACATATACTCTGACATATTATACACCATGCTTCTCCAATTCCTCGTCGATCTGGTCTTCCTAGAGGCTTCTTCCATGAAGTTATTTGACATTCACAGTGAGTTGGTTCAAAAAATATTCACAGTGGGTGTGGTTCATATCTTTACTTTGCAAACCTTCTCCTCGAGTAAATATTACCAAACACCTATGTCGTGTCAAGTCCACTTGAGAATTTAAACTTGAATGAAAACAACTGGTTATTGTAAATGAAAGTTTAATGTACTGTATTCATCTCTTGTCCTGATCTTCTATTACCGGTAATCCGGTATTATGAAAACACCTGTAATTGTTTATTGTGAAGTTTTAATCCTTGCTATTACAATTATACTTTAGGAACACACTTGTTTAAATCTTCCGCGTGCACTCATGACTTGTTAGCAGCAGTACATTGCTAGGCTTAAATATTAACCCCGCGACATTCAGCTCTTAACAACAATCGCCATTATTAGTTACGACAATACACAAGAAAATATATGCATCAGCAGTATGCGGCGATAAGAATACAAATGGATATATTTGCAAATGCCCATTATACATTATATCATTTGATATGTATTGCAGAGGCTATAGCCTATATGAACGGAGCCATATGCAACTATACATTTCCACTGTATGCAAGAATTATTTGTTTCATGTATAACATAACATAAACTTATATACAGAGTTTGTTGGGGAAACAATTACTCCTTGTTCCTAGAAGATTTATCCTCCGGTCCCCCAAGAATACGAGAAATTTGCAGACCTCTGCTAAATGCTTGGTTGAAGAGCATATGTGTTTGAAATTCTGAAACAAATGGAAACCAAGCTAGGAACGCAACAGGAGTGAATAGAAGTAAACCCATGAAAATTTCATAGCCGCGCGCAAGTGCCTGAACTGATGCCCATATCCCGGCTTTAACAGCAAGAGGTTTCAGAGCTTGAGCAATCTAAATCACAAGAAATAGCAAAAGCGACAATGATGAGACATGTATTGTTAATGAGACTGACATAAAAAAAACAAAGAGAAGCTCTACTTGACCATATAATAGAAAACGTCAGGGTAAATGAAGTCAAACTGTCGTGTGGAAGCACTAACCAGGAGCAACCCCCATCCTGATGGCATCAACGCAAGAATGCACACTATGATGTCACGAAATTGCATATCGACTATTACTACAAGAGTGATCAACACAGCAACAGATATAATGAAGATCACACCATTAATCATTCGAAACACAAGCTGGAAATCAGCACTAAATTTTCGTCGTCCAGCAGATACAGCCTGCAAAAAAGAATCGGACATATATCATACAACAGTTGAAAACAATTATAAATTAGAAGCGTGATGAAGAACATCAACCTAAATGAGATAAGATCTATGTAAACATTGTGTTTTTGAAGCGTATAGGACTTTTGTGGATCAAAGGAATTATATATGATAGAGAAAACTACTTCTAAGTGCATATATATTAATATTGATGACTTGTCTCTTGTAATGATAAAATTCTCGATCTCCCCTCTTTTTCATTCATAATAATTCAATATATATAGATTAAAAGACTTGGTCAACAAGTATAATATCTCTTAATAATGAAAACATATCATATCCTCATAAAATATTTTAATTTCAGCAATATCTCAATATATTTTAACACCCTCCCTCAACTCAAGTTGGAGCATGAAGATTTCGGAATGCCCAACCTGCACTAAAATAAACTTCAATTCTTTGAATCTCATCATCTTCGTTATCTTCTTTGTCGTCTTCTTCATCATTATCACTGTCATTCGCATGATCTCCTCTTATTTATCATCGCAACTACAAACTCTCACAAAAAAAAAATTCACATCCACGAACTCTCGTGAATCTCTTTTTTTTACATCCCACAAACTCTTGTAAAAAAAATTTCTCACTAAACTCTCAATATAATTTTATTTTCTCTCTTGAAGATTGCTTTCTCCCTCACTTCTTTTCTTCTTCATCTCACTTAACCTTACAAATAATCTAACATAACTCCGATGCCATGATAAAATTCCCAATCTCTCCTCTTTCACAATCATAATAATTCAATATATATAGATTACAATACTTGATCAACAAGTATAATATCTCTTAATAATGAAAACATAATATCCTTATAAAATATTTTAATTTCAACAATATCCTAATATATTATAACATGTAATTTTAGGATCTTTCTTGCCAAGATGTTGTTTTGCTTTAAATGTAGGCCCGCTTTCGAATTTATAACATGCATCAAATGTGCCTTTTTTAAATCATAGTATTTCAAACTGGTTGATGTGTGATCTATATCAGAAAATCACATCTCAGGGGAATTTCCTCAAACATAAAAATCCACTTTCGTATAAATACAAGAAAACTGAATTTTGAACTCACCTTTACCACACACAATATAACTAATATCACTATCCAAGATAATCCATAAACCTGTCAAGCAATGAAATATATTGTTGATCAGCTACAATATTATAAAAACTGTTTAAGAAAGTTTTACTTGATATTTAATTTAGGAACCAAAAAGATTAGTACCAGGAAACTTTTTGAGTGCTCTGCAAAGATCAGATGATAAACAAGTCCATACTGATAGATAAAGAAGCGCAATGACAACAGAATCTCTACAATGATAGAATAATTAAGATGATTTTGTTCCTTTTCCCACCATGATTCCCAACTCTTTTCCTGTGACACACCGATACCTCCCCGGTTTAGCATCCACTTTTTCCAGTCACTCCAGTCTTCAACAATTTTTTGCCACTCAAACCCTGATGGATTGAAGAAGAAGGGGGAAAAGAGCCATGACCCCACCATAAACCATATAGATATAGTAATTAACAAATATGCAAGAACTCCTTTGTAGGCTCGACCAAATATATGATAGACAAGAAGTAAAACCATTAGTTCAATTCCCTTGACAAAGTGACTACGAGAATACAGCCTGTAGTTCTCAGCAAACTTGGCATGGAAGACAACAAAGCCACGACCTGTCCCTCTGTATTCTGCTCCCCCATGAAGCAAGGTTCTACCAAAATAATGTGTTTTTGTTCCAAGAGAAAATGTGAAGAATATTGGCGCTAACTGTAGTTGCATAAGAACAAAATCAGTAAATGCCTTGCTAAATCCATGTTCAAGACCTATTTCCATCACCATAGGTAGTGCCATCAAATATCCAATCTGAACAAAAGACTGAGAAGCAAGAGCTACTTGTAGGGGTTTATTGTCTCTAATTGCTGGTTCCTTACTCATTTCATCCTCTAGTCCACTGAGGACAAGACAAAGCCGGCCATAGAGGAATACATAGACTCTAAGGACAGTAATCTGCCAATATATACCAATGTGATTTAGAAAATGAGAAGAAACTATAGGGACGAAAAGTGAAGTGATATGTGTTGTATCAACTATACCAAATTGCTAAAATTAAACCCGATGGTAGTGAAATAGCAAGAAAGCATGCGGAAGAAGTCAAATCGGTGTCCGAGCCTGTAGATATCACGACTCATAGTCTGCTCCCCATTTCCATTTGCTATCTTCGCTTCAAATTGGTTGAGGCCCACATCCCTCCCTTTCCCAACTTGAATATACTCGTGATGAGTAATATTTCCTCCACGCAGTGTAGAATTGAAACCTGAATAGTGACAAATATGAACAAGGTGCATGCAAGCTATTTGTATATTTTATGTTAGATTATAGACACAAAAGTTCTCAGAATTTTGACAATGCCTGCAAATATGTCCTCGCTTAGGTTGATGATTGTAGAAGCTTTACTGATACCCCCTCTGGTCAGGTGAAACAGTCTATCAAACACATCAGGATGGCCATAGTGGAACCGAACTCTGGATGAGAAGGACATAAAAATTCATTGATATATAGTGCATGAAAGGTTTCTGAACAAAATGATTACTAGTAGACTTGTACTGTCGTACAAAAAGCTTGAATAACTCCAAAAAAGAAAAACATTACAACACTATGTCTCAACATCTATAGATGTTAAAACTGAATACAAAGTAGTTGACTTGTACACAGATTACTGACCAACAATCTGGTGTTCTAACAGGCTCATAACCTACTTTTACAAGCTTTTATAATACTAGCAGAAAAACCATGCCAAGCAAGGGTGGATACGAATTTACTAATTTACTATTGAATTCTACCCAACTAATGGGATTTTACATTTATTAGGTCATCATTGGTTATGATTTATATTATAATGATATTAAAATTCATTAAAAGATTATATGTTTTGAATGAATAAATAAATAAATAAATAAATAAGAGTTTGGTACTCCATGTTTAATCAAAAACTGAAAAGATTGTTTTGAATTTGAACATAATGTTGTTGACCCATTTTTTAATTTCTAAAATAACCTTTCATATTCGATTCAAGCCGATTTTATTGGATTCAAGGGTGTACCGATTATCTCTTATTATGGTTTCATTTTTCAGAACTAAAATTTTTATTTGATGTTTCAGTTTACAATTTCAATTTATTTGTTCTCCTTGGTGAAAGGGTATTTGTTCTCTACTTTATTGTGAGTGTTGGTTCTGATTTATGTATTAGATTGCATTTATGGTCGATGGCTCAAACATGTTGTGGCGAAACGGGTACATGTAAATATATCATCTTCAACATATATTTTAATTGTCTCTGAATGAACACTGACGATTTGATCTATTTTATATTTATTCGACTCGATATTTTTGTAGATACTGGTTTTTAATAATTGAATTAAATCCATTTTTCTAAAATAAAAAAAACCTTGTCTTCAATTGAAATTTAATATTTGATTAATATATTACATTTAACTACTGCAACATTCCAATGTGTTAGGTAGTGTATTCCTAAATTAACACTTTATTTAATAGTTAAATATTGAGCTAATTGCCAAAAAAATTCAATAAACTTTTTTCTAATTTGCAAATTAATCAATTATGTTTGTTTTTCACACGTTTAACCAATAAATTTTATAAAATTATACAAAACTTTAATTATG
This sequence comes from Oenanthe sinensis, assembly GCA_028671895.1. Lineage (NCBI taxonomy): Eukaryota > Viridiplantae > Streptophyta > Magnoliopsida > Apiales > Apiaceae > Oenanthe > Oenanthe sinensis. The sequence goes on from CM053814.1 coordinate 11,856,137, forward strand.
GTTGTTAAGCAATATGAGTGTTGCAGAAGGGGGTTGAATGCAACTTACAAAATAATTACTTTTCTTGCTAACAACAAACAAGACAGTAATACTGGTACGTAAGAAATGCAAACAAACTTAAGCAAACATATGAAGACAGGTGTTTAACTTCAAAAAATAATTTTATTATTTTTTATTTGTTACAACTGGCTGGAAAATAATTCCAGCTACAAAGAAACAATAACAATTGATTTGCTAATGTTTCTTACTTGAGAGAAAATCTAGCTCAGTTGCATTAGAAAAAATGCTTGTGAGATATGTGTATTTATACTAAAACACATATCTCACTTACATGAGCACACTTCCTTTGTCCTAGTATAAATCTCAAAATAGAAACTGTACTTTTATGGTTCAACCTTGGTTTCATTCCATTTGTAGATAAAGTTGTGCTGAGATGACAGAAATTTTTGACTCACGGTGCACACCTTGCCTTTTTGCTTGTCTTTTCCCAAGTTGCAGTAGTAATCTTGACATACTAGATAGTAATGTCTAAATCATTCCTTATACTTTCACTATCTAATCTGCTACTTGGAACAGTTTGTCATCTTTACTAAAAGTATACTGTCAACTTCTAGCTCCTCTTTGGTGACAGTATCTTTGGCTCCGCATATGTTGTTGTCAAGTCTTGATAGATCCTTGAAACTTATTGTCTCCAAAAGCTGCTGTTAAATATCCCCGCCAAATATGCTGTCAGTAGAACATGCTGTCTGTGAATCTTCATTCTTCCACCAAGTCTACTATTAATGGAATAGTTGTTGTCGCCTGTTCCTTTGTGCTGTTACTTGAATATGTTGTCATAGACTTCATAAGCTTCAGTTGTGGAATATTACTGTCAAAGTCTTGACCCATGTTGTGCCTGAATACTTTGTGAACTTCTATTTCATGGATCATGTTATTGTTATTCGTACAAGCAGTAACTATTGAGACTTACTGTCACCTACTTGGCTTTTAAACATACTGTTACAAGTGACAACTGAACATACTATCAATATACATATGACAATACATTTTAATCAGCTAATTCCTAATTAAGCTAAGTGACTTTTAGTTAATTACAATATTAACACCACAACCCCTAACAATGGTAAAGTTAAAATCTGACGTGAATACTATTTGTTATATCACTGTTTGTCACGTGACACAAACGTATATTATTTTGTGAAAATATCCATCATACAATTAGAAAGCACAAGTTTTTTTTCGATAAATAACAAAATATGCATTTTACTAACATCAATTTTAATCATTGGATTGTGTAACTAAGGATAAATTTCCGATAATATTATAGTAGGAGTATTTTAACTTAACTACGTTTAAAATTTGCATGATTTTAAAAAGTTTGTTGGTTAAACGTGTGAAAAATAAATATAATTCACAAATTAGAGAAAAGTTTAATGGATTTTTCAGCAATTAGGTCGTTAAATATTAATATAAAAACAAAGTTGTCACACTTCTAGATGTAGTCTTACTTCAAAGTTGAATAGACACAAACAGATATATTATTGTACAATGGCTAAATAAAATTTTACATTTAAGTTTGGAGCAAAATGCACATTTGATCTTAGAATTTAGAAAATTGACATATTTAATCGGGAATTAATTTTTGGTGAAAATTCACCTTTTTAGATCTCATTGTGTTGTTAACTGTTTCACACCTTGGTAAAATTAAATTAAATATATATTTTTCTATGTAGAAGGCTCAAATTATGCACATTAATATCTAATTAGACCAGTTGATTTAATGATATCTCCCTTGTTTTTCTTACGATAAGTTCGAGATGTGTGTATGAGTGTGTTAAAAAAATTACTATAGGGTCCAATGTGTTATGTGTATGTACTAAACTTTAAGGTTTATTATCGTTAAGATATTGTGGTAAAGGATGAAGGGAATCAAAAAAGAATGTAAAGTGATAAGCTGATGACTCCACATACACTATGCAACACTTTATAAAGGTTTACATTACACTTTATCTGCATATTTCTTGTCTGAGGCGATGAATTACAGCAAAGAAGAGCAATGCAGATGATCATACTAGTACAAGCTCAGAACATGAGAACAAAGTAGACACTTCTGATGAATTTCTGTTAAAAAAACATGTAAATTTTTAGTCCGCGCCTTAGTACTGTAAAACATGTTTAAAGTCATATTTATAAATCGAATGAACTTAGCTTATACAGAGTCATGTATGTATTCATATGGTGATGAAAGTTTACAGGGAAGAAAATATTGAAAGAGCGGGAAGACCAGCTCCGGCATCAACTATGAAAATGTTGCCAGTAACATACTTTGAAGAATCATGAATTAAGTAGCGAACTAGTGATGTCAGTGCCGGATCAGATGTAAGAAAACTTTTCAATGCAACTGTTCTTGCAGCCACATTCTTAAGCCACTTCTTATTCATCAAATTCTCAGTTGTTTCAGACCGGAAAATATCAGGGGATATTGAATTTACTCGTACGTTGTGCTTCCCTAATTCTAGTGCCATAACCTGTTTATATTCCAAATCAAAAGTTAGAAACTAAAATGATACAGAAACACCAATAATTGGAACTAGAAAGTTGTGTCTTTTAAGTTTTATCGTGTCTAGCAACTCAATCGAAACAGGTTCTATTGTTACAGATAGTGCATTATGTAAACCAACATTCTTCTTGATCAAGTAAATTCATTGCTGTTATATACCACAACTAAGCACAACATTCTTAATTATATCAATGTAACGTGTGTTTTTCTAGGGTGAATCATGTAAGGGTAATGTGCTAAGTATTCATCTTCTTTATCGAATGCAATTCTCAATCGTTTCTAAAAAAATCTAATTTTTTTAAATCTGAAGTCAAACCAAGTCAGCTTGAGTGGTTACACGTATCTTGAAAACTTAACATTTTTTCAGCTAATAGATTCGAAACCTAGAATGTAACTTAGTCATGGAATTTAGTCCAGATTTAGAGGAACTGTAGGCAAGACTTCCATGTATTTGGGTTCTATTCAAACCAGCAGTAGAAGAAATGTTAATGATGCATCCCTCCTGAACTGCTTCGACCATCCGTAATCCAACATACTTGGACACCAACCATGATCCTGTTAAGTTTGTCCTCACCACATTGTTCCATTCTTCTTCACTTAAATTTAGTGAAGATTTTACTCCGCCTTGTACAAAAAAAATAAAAACAGTTTATAGTTTTCTGCGTATTTTGATAGAATGTTGCCCTTAAATGGTAACAAATTACCTCTAACACCAGCATTATTGACCAAAGCATCAATGCGTCCAAAGCATTCCCACGCTCATTTTACAGCCAACTTGATTGTTTCGGCATTCCCTGCCACATCAAGCTCAACAGCCACAGCACGATAAGTGATACTAGGAGCTCTAGTGAGCTGATCACTAGTAGTAGTATCCACACAATTGTTGATTTGTTCACACAAGGACTTAAGCCTGTTCATTCTCCGAGCAGCTGCAATGACTTTACAACCTGCATTGGCCAAGTCGATACAGAGTTCTCGCCCGAAACCAGATGATGCGCCTGTGGCCATCATCACCTTGCCTTCTAGACTGCTCCATGGCTCCATTATTTTCAATGCATGAAAAGAATGTATTAATTGGTTGGAGATGGACAAGAAGAAAAGAGCTGATAAGATAGCTTTCAACACTTTTGTAAATAGTTGACAAAGAAGAGTAAGAGGTGCTAAAATAATACACAAAAGTAGAAAAAAGCAAAGCTTTTGAGACATGATCAACTGTAGAGAGGTGATAGGGGCCGTTTGTGGTATATAAAAACAGAATCATTCGCTTTCTACAGTTATTTCCTCATTCTGAAAAAGAATCATTATTTCCACATTAATATTTTTTATTAAAAGTTACAAAAAAGTATTAGAAACTAAAATTAATGATTAAGGGAGTTATTATAAACTAATATTTTTGCTCAAGTTAAATTATCAATTATCTCCTATATACAGGCAGTTATCGGAGTAAATGGGTTAATGTGGTCGTGGTAGTGGGTCGTCGCATCCTCGAAATTTTTTAAGGTATATATACACACATAAAAAAAGAATATTATAAATTAAAATAATTAAAAATATAATAATATATTTAAACATAAGAAAGTATTATACAAATATTCCCTTTTATATAATATATATATATATAACAAAAATATTTAAATTGGTTTCGAATTGGGTAATCAGCCAAGCCAGTAAATTCTAAAACGTGCACTTGATTCACAGCTAACTATTACCACGGCCGAGTTTCATTCTACTGATATAATGGGTTTAGAATAGATAAAAATACATGTATATATTAGTCATAGTCAAAAGATCTCAGATCTTTGCCATAGGGTCGCAACTGATGTTGGTCTCGATCAAATTCAAAATATCATCCTCATATTAGAGATATCAGGCAAAAAGAGTATATCTATAAAAAAAATTCATTATTGAATAATAGTCTTATTACATGCATCAACATTGTCAATAAAAAATCATGCAACTTTTTCATAATATCAAAAAGACAAAAATCGTCGTAGTGTTATAAATTTTGTAAATATAATTCTAGAATCGACAATATTTTACATTTTTATGATTTTTTTATTTATTATACTTTTTTATGATTTTATTTTTGACCCCCTAACTAAGTTTTCTGCTACGCCCCTGTGTACATACAAATATATCGCACCTGTATATAGATATTCATTTTTTTTTGTTATTCTACAGCAATTTATATGGAAAATACGACCCTGAGTAATACAGATGATGAGCCAAACACGATATTACAGCGTATACCAAGCAAAAATTGGTCTCCTCATAAAAAAAATAGTTTTTCAATATTTATTATCGAATAGTGTTGAAGGATTTTGTTTATCAATGATATCTTGACCTTAACAAAGGTGAACCAATGTTTCATGTTATGATGGATTATATTCATATATATGAAAAGTGGTTTTTTATGTCAAAAAGTTTATAAATAAAATAAAATTTTTAGAATGCGTTGCTCGTTCAATATTTGATGAAACTCGGAACAAGTTGTTCAATGGAAAGTTGGGTATTTTTCCTTTTGTGTTTGAAGAGCCTGCAAAAAAAGTAGTAAGAAACGTCCTACTGGTACGATGCAAACGAAACCTATACAGCCTGTAACAAAAGATGTTATTATAAAATGTATGATTGAAAAACTACTTCCTGCAATGTGGAAAAATTGGTCGGGTGGTAATTTGAAAACTATTTGGATTCAATAAGATAACGCAAGACCACATGTAGATCCAAATGATAAAGAATTTGTTGAAGTCGCGTTATGGTTATGACATTTGACAATGTTATCAACCACCAAATAGTCCTGAAATGAATGTATTAGATCTTGGATATTTCAGAGCAATTGAATCACTACAACAACAAGAAGCTCCATCTTCAATTAATGAACTCATCCAAGCTGTTCAAAAATCTTTCAATGATTTAAATCACAAGTTCAATAAGATTTTTTTAACACTTCAAGTGTGCATATTGGAAACAATGAAAGTTAATAATTGTAATAGTTATAAGCAACCTCGTTTTAAGGATATCATTCAATTAAACGGTCACAATCCTCTTTAACTTGGATTTGTGAATCTCTTCTATCATCGGTGATAGCTTGGTGTTCTTGATACTTTTATTTCTATCTTTTAAATTTGTTTATATAAATTAATTATTGTATTAGAATTTGAAATTTTTTAGGCTACTGTTTTTATATTCTTATGACGATTGCGATTTTAATTTCAATAACAGTAATATTATGTTTATTTTTAAATTATAATGTGAATGATGTTTAAATTATAATGTGAATAGATGAAATTAAAAATAAAATTGAACAAAAAAATATTAATAATAATTTTTGGTAAAGACAATTATAAAAGGCTGAACGTATTTGATTAAAAAAAGTGATACTTTTATATTGCATTACATTGTTAGACAATTTTAGATAAGTTAATTAATTATAATTAAACAAATATATAAATTAAATAATGATAAATTGTTCTCTTTCCTTCTTTTATAATTATATATATATAAATCAACCAATTTTTGGATTTCATTTTTAACTTACCATTTTAATATTAAACTCATGTAAGAATAAAATAAATTACTAACAGAAGAATAATTTGTGTTTTCTTATTATTCAATTATAATTTGGTATTATATGTTTTTAATTTTATTTTTGTTTTAGATAAAAATAGGAAAGATATTAAAAGAAAAATATTAAATTTACTTAATATATTTGTAAACGCCATCTTTTTTATTTGAAAACAAGAATGATAAACTTGTAAATATGTGGCATGACCATTTTTTATTTTGTGTTATATTAAATGACTTTTTATTATAAATTGAGAATTTTATGCTATAATTTTATATTATATATTTATGTTACACGTTGATCGACTTATTTGTCTTTGTTGGTTTGTTTTTCAGATTTAATTGGATGAGTTATTGCGTGTAAATGAAAGATGAATGCATGTAAATGGAAGATGAATGAAAACATGATTTTGATGTACAGCATTTGTGATTTGTAACTTATTCTGTAAAAGGTGTTATCTTTTCTGACATGAAGATGTTATTGCCTAAACTTCTGGCGGAATCTCCTTCTTATCATAGTCGTAATTTAGGTTATGGCCCAATGAAGTTGGTTAAACATATTTTTCGATTAGATAATAAGCTTTTATGGATGAAAGAAACCATCATAATTCTTAAAATTTTTGGGTATGTATTTCGAATTGTCTATTAATGAAACGTTAATCGTTTTAAAAAAAAAGAGTTTGTTAATCGTATATCAAGGGGTTAGGGCCATTTATTTCAGTACAAAATTAGTTTAAGTAATATATATCTATACCGCCATTTATTTCGGTACAAAAAACTAATCTAATACCGTTGGTTTTTGAAGGACGAGGAGTGTATTTCGTACTGTATAAAAATGAATAGAGTTCGAGATTGAAACAGTCTTCAGGGCACCGTAACGACCATCACAAATAATCAGCCTTTTTTAACAAAAGCTCTTTCTAAGCAAAGTCCAAAATCCACTTGTGATCACTCTAGTAACAAACTTTTTTTGATACGATCATATACCTACACACAAAAAAATAATCTGAATTCGAAAAGTTTATCCAATTTAATCCCAAAAAAATTCAATCTGAGAAAGTCTGGTACGGGTCTGATTCAGCCCGCATGCCTAAACGGACCATATATTATTCAAAAATATCTGAATTTAGGCCTAGAATAAAAAAAATGAATTTAGGCTTGATCTAGACAAAAATCTTGTATGGTCCGGATTAAACCCGGTCTGGATCAAATTAGGCCAAGTCCGACCCAGATTTTATCCGGATTTTTCGAAAAATCCGGATAAAATTCAATTGTTTTTAATTTTAAGTGAAATATATGTACTTTTATCTAATGCTTCATTCAATATTTTGAAAAAATAGATAAAATTCAAATATATTAGGTTAACAATTATTTTTATTTATAGAAAATATTAATATTAAAATATTAAAAAATTAAATTCAAGGTAGGCCCGGCCCGATCTGCGGGTCTAAATTGGGCATAATATTTTCTGAGGAAATCCACCCGATCCGAACTGATTTTTATAAAAACCCAGCTCAATCCGATTCTAAAAAATCCGGATTTTACGATCAACAATGTATACCTCAAAATGGTTTTTAAAATTATTCCTGAATGTCAAATGTTATATTTTAATTCGTAGTGTTGATATGCATGCCAGAGAACCCTCTTCATTTCAAATTATACATCCAATTAAATTTTGTCGACCAATTATTTTATACGTAATTTGAAATTAATTTTGAAAATTCTAATATTGCTAATTTTATTTTAATCTTAATTTTTCATTTTCTCATCTCCCACAAATATGTGTATATAAGTTCGTGATATATACTCTTGACAAAAAAAAAAGTTTGTCCAAATTTATTAGTGATCACTCCACGAGCAAAATATGATTTTAATCTTGAATCATACTGTTTATTTCCCATAAATATATACATATATATAAGTTTGTTCAAAATTTATTAGTGATCCCAAATATTATTTTTATCATAATAGAATGATACAAATTTTATTTAAAATAATTGAAGAGAAATATTTATAAGTTTTATTCCTTCTTATATTCTACATTTTACAATTCAAATTATAAGTCTAATGTCTCTAACCCAAGAATAAATGTTTCATTCATCTTTTTCTTCATCTTCCTTGCAATATTCATAAAAAAAATTATACATCCTCATTTTATTGTACTATTTACTTGAACATATTTTTTTATTCATAATTTTCCGTTCCATTCTATTTAAGTGACACGAAGTATATATATTCAACTATATCTAATGTATAAATCCCTCAATCACCATGTCAAATGCCTAGCCACATGGAAAACAACTTGTGACAAATTAGCCACTTGCAGATTGGTCAAATTCTCGATCGTTGCTCCGACTTCACCCGAAAGAAAATTATGGGAGAGAAACAATCTCGAAATGCATCACGCAAGTAAAAGAATAAGACATAAGCATTATATTAGCCTCGCATCATGACAATGTTTCTTTCAAGTATTCTTTGTGACATACAATTTCTTAAAATTATACATAATAATGCATTCGCACACTCACATTGAACCAAGCTTGCCTATTCTTTACCACTATAATGAACTTTATTTATTGAACACTAGTATGTCACCTTAATATCTCAATATGTATTATGCAGCCCTCTAATACCCGATATCGATATAGTAACATAGACTTGCTTCACTAGAATTAATTATGAAGTTCAATAATAGGGGTTTATACATACATGATTCAATTTGCTGGATTTATTGAATGTAATAAATCATAAACTATGCATGTCCCCAAGCTGAGATGTCAACAATATCAGACTTCAGCCACGAAATAACAAGGCAAAATATTCTAATGTTTTCGCATCTTCTAAGCAACTCGAGCAGCTATGCAATGAAAAACTGCTTGCATAATTTCCTAAAGAGTTCAGGGCCTATTTTTTTCAATTGTTGGCAGTATTTCCTATCAAAGGAGGTAATGCTACATGAGCCATTATTATAGTAAAAAATGGAGTACAAGCCGTGTAACTTTCAAACATTAAGAAGATTTCTTGCAGTGATTTTCTAGCCACTCCATTGTAACACTTTTTGGCCTCTCAAGTGGCAACCCAAGTGCTCTGTCCCATATCAGCTGCACATTTAAATAAATAAACAGATGAGGTCAAGTCGAGGACAAAAAAATCAATTAAATTATATGTGAAACAACAATGGACAACATACCTGAGAGCAAATACCAATAGCCCTCGATACTCCAAAGAGAACAGTATAATATCTAATCATAATTTAGATAGTCAGATTTTATAACAATAGGAAGCAACTGGCAGAAACAAACATAGTTACCAATGGAAATTTACCTTGCTTCTGTCAGGCCATAATGATTCAGCAGTACCCCACTATGGGCATCAACATTTGGCCAAGGGTTCTTTACCTATTAGTATAAAATACACAAGTTAACACTATGCTCGATCAAAATCATTATAAGGAACATATTTGTGGTAGATTTACTGGCTTATGCCATATAAAGAAAAATGTTGGTAGACCAAGAAAGGACATTTACATGAAAAGAAGGTTATTTAAAATGAGAATGTGAAATGAACGTCTATCATGAAAGGGACAGATTGGATTAGAAAATCATAAGGGTGACGTGACCTATTGAAAAGTTTTCAATTTAGCTTATTTGTTTTGGTCAAACTTTCAGAACGAGGAAATGAATGGCGACTATCTGACAACTACATTCAACGGATGTCAACTTTTTTCAAGGTCAGAATACCACACATTTCTAAGTTTTTCAAATATTAACTGTAATTAAATTCGTTTGATTGATACATGTATGCCTACCAATTCAGTACTTCTTTGATATGACCAACTTAGAGACTCTTTCTGCTGACTACAAAATTAGTTAACTAACCTTGCCAAGTTCTGTAAGAATTGGAGGAACCACTTCAAAGAGCTTAGAAACCTACACATTAAAGCAAAAGAGAGGGTAAGTAATATAAACACTAATTCGAGCGCACATTGTCCCAGGACCCAGGTTATTAAGGCTCAAGGGGCTAACCAGTTGGAAGAGTGGATCATCAGGTAAATGCTTTAAAGCAAACTCTCTCTGACACATGTATCTTGGATCTGTGTTACGCAAAACACCATGTCCAAATCCAGGAACAACCTGCAGTTTATAAGAAGATAATGATGAGATTTAAAGCATACTTGAAATGCTTTTTCCTGGTTTTGACAACCTTTATCCCCCCTCTCCCTTCCATGGTAGTCAAACTATTTGGGTGAAGTAATGAAAATAGAACATAACAAATAAATAAAAGAACACCAGCAATTGATAAGAGTAAGATGGGACTATGTTGACAAGGGAAACACAACCTTTCCGCTGTTCAAAGTTTTCCAAATATACTCTTTCAGCTGTTCAGTGGTTACACTTTCTCCACACTCCGAAACCACGGACTTGATCCATAGCAAAACTTCCTGTACCAACAAGATGGTCAAGTAAGATACTGATTATGTCAGCAACACGAATCGTGATATTACATCCCTCTAGTTTCAGAATAGTGCCATAATACAGATTTTCCTAAGCTGATTTAAACAATCCAGAACAGTGAAATTGGGGAATACTAAACTGCTAGAATCTCGATATATAAAACTGAGAAACCATATTGTTTATTATTATGGCAAAATCACACGGGGCAGACGAAAAATATTATGAAATAGAAGGTATGCGATAAACGCTGGAGTATCTTATTCAAATATACATATTTTTTACGCTGGTAAAATCAATTATAGAAATTCTCCACCGAGGCTTTGAATCCTCGACCTTTTATTACCAAGAGGACAGGGGTATCCTTTAGGATAGTATCTTTTTTAAATATAGGTGCCATTTGGATCCTGGGATTTGAATCCGATTAATGAATCAGAATAAAATTTCAATACAAAAATGTATTAGAATCTCATTTCCGTTGCCATTTACCAGGTTCAAATCCCATGAACCAAACGGCACCATAATGTTTTCAACCCGAGAAGCGCAAAAAAATGATTTGTGAACCATCTACATAAGTTTCTTAAATCGTACTCCACTAACAAAGTATAGCAGATATGAAGACAGCCAGTCAATCACTACAAAGCCATCCATGATGAAACTGAAAGAATACACTAGACATTCCAGATGACACTAGCTTGCAAAAGACCGATATTGAGTAATGAAAGATTGAAAGATCAGAACCAGAAACTTCTATTCATGTCAATATTGAAGGAAGATTAGAACAATAAACTTATATTCATGTCAATACCATGTCAAGACATGTCTACCAATAGCACTACACATGATATTTAAAATTTAAGCACAATAACCTTTTTATACATGTCAAAACTAACAAATTAAAGTAAACATGGTGTATTTAATGAAAAAGTCGAACATGATATATAAAAAAAGTGATAATAAGTATTATACCTGATTTGCCAAACCATGAAGCGGTCCAGCTAAACCATTTAATGCAGCTGCAAAAGAAAGATATGGGTCTGAAAGGGCACTTGCAACCTGTATCAAACAGGAAAGGTTTATCAGATTTTTTGTTGCAAGTGAATTGATCATATTGTATGCCTTTATACAGTCACTAACAATTGAAGGATAAAAGGTAAAATGAAATGCAAGCACTCTTAAAATTAATTATAAGGTAATAGAAAAGATCATTAAGTTTACACATCAGTATTAAAAGACAGCGTGGAGAAGCAACAAGTCACGTACCAGATGACCAGTGTGAGCACTCACATTTCCACCTTCATGATCACTGTAACAAATAGTGATATACCAGTCAATCACTGACAAAGTGATGGTGTTGCTCCGTGTACATATCGCTTAAACAAGATTTACAGCCGCACCGAATTCTGTTAAAAACAATACTAGGCTGCACAATGCATAAACTTACGTATGGATAGTAACGTAGAGCCTCATAAGCTCTTGCATGCTAGGACTATCGAAACCGAGCATGTGAGCAAAATTCGCGCCATAATCTAGAGAATCATCTGTGGATATACTTTGTCCATTCTTGTACATCCTTCAAGATATATGAAACAAGTCAATCCAGATATAAAGCAAATGTGCAAACATTATACCATAGCGGCACCAATATCTATGTGTCTAGGTGGGTCATTCATTAACCTTTAAAAGCAAAAATTCTTTATTCAGTACTGCACGTGCTTAAATGCATAATAAAAACAATGCAGAGCACATAAGTAAACAGATACGCAAAATGTACACATGTAAATCTAATACCACAAATACTTGGATTAGATACTTCAAATATCGTAATGTATTAACATACATATATACATATACGTAGTATGAACACTTCGATTTTGAAATGGGTGACATTAAAAACTGTGATTTAACAAGGGGTTTTTGGCCCTGAAATAATACAATTGTCACTGGAAAATTACAAGTAAATAAAAAATTAAGTATTGTAAATTAAATAAAAGGCAGAGTAAGTAAACAAAACATTGACCCCCTACTATTGAACATTAGCATGTTGTAGAGTGACCAGACAGACCTAAAAGACAACTTTTGTGGAATTTAAATATGAGACATGTACTACAAAATAATCGTATCTACAAACTTACTAACCTGCGATAGACATAAGCTGCTACAACTGGTAATTGAGCAATCAAAGTAAGAGAGTCCTCAAATGTTGGCTCCCAATACCTAAAGAGTATAGGTTTAAGAAAATGTATATTGTGTAAGGGGTGTGTGGTGATCAAAGAAGTGCCAAGAACCAACTCACTTTGTTTTGTGGATCCCTTTCTCATATGCCTTCTGAAATTCACTTTGAACCTGGAGACGGAAGTGATAACATATGAATAAACTCTAGAATATAACAAAAAGGAAAGCACCTTTCATAATAAAAGTGAAAGAAGGAAATTTTTAGGTCAAAACAAAACACCAACTGTGGAACACTGGCAAGCAAATCACTGGATTAGGCTAGGCACTAACCATAGTTAGTGTTACATAGAGTTCTTTTGATTATACAGACTTACAGAGAGTACATTCGTTTAAATTAAGTAGTGAAATAGATATAGATCAGTTAATGAACAGTAGAAGTACTGGGACTTTCCGAAATAATATATTTGTATTGTCTAAAACAGTAAAACTAGAGTCATTAAAATTATTACACCTATAATACTATAATCTAAAACTTTATATATCGTCAAAATGTAAAAGAGAAATAGGATTCCAAATTTGGCCAATTTGCAGAACTGCAATCAGTCATTTTTTGGGGGTTGAAGGGAGTTTAACATTGGAACAATTTTAACAGATCAATAATCAACCTGGAGGGCCATGACACCAGTTGCAAATTGAGTCATTGGATGAGCTGTAACAGGTAACCCGTCGATGGTTTTATATACATGATCTGAAACAACCATTAGAGATTATAAATATACTTGCATGCATGATGAAATCAAAATAAAAAACTGACAGATAAATTTTACTGCCATAGAATAACTATGAACTTTCAGAAACTACATCAACATATTTTAAAATTCAAAGTCATTTTATTAATGGTAACAGATTCATGTACAAAAAATCCAAACCAGCATCATGGGCGCTACTTAGTCATTTACCAGATGTAAGTTACACATCCTGTCAAAAAAATGTATCTAACTATAACAGCAGTGAAAAGGAACTTTCCGAAAGCAAGTCAAATTTCTTTCTTCTTTGTGACTTCAAGAGGAATGGATACTTTAACAGTCTATCCACATTTGTATGTATAAAACTTAGATATAAGGTATAAACACTCCCTTAATTGAAAAAAGGGAGTAGGAGTTGACAAAATTCTTTAAACCTTGTTCTACTTTTTCCTGAATCTTTCAGTTCTGGGGTAAGGCAGAATTCAAGTGGCTTATATCTAACCTTTAATACAGATAGCGAGTTGATGAAAAATATACCATATAATGAAAAGACTGAAAGAAAAAAGTCACAGTGCAAAACTATGACTTCCCGGCTTAACTATCTTGTTCCTTTAAAAGAACAGATACAATGAGAAATCACGTTTGGAAGAGTCCCAATTAATAAATGAATGAATATATTGACTATTTGACAAAACCTCAGTATGTATGCTGCTTGCATCAACTAACAGTCACATGCATGCATATGCAATGTGTGTGTATATGCTATTAACACCTCAACATTTGCTCTTATGAAAACTTTTCATATTGATCTTGGATACAAATGAACCTGGTACAGCAGCACGACTTCGCAACTCTGCGGATAATGCGTCTACTTGCTCTTTAGTTGGCACCTGCGTATTTAAGGAGGTGGAAATAAGTTCCCTTAGAAGTAAAATGTGTTTTGTCAGATAAATGTCATGATGTGTCACAACATGGCATTGCAACTTAAAAACGCAGGGGGAAAATAAAGATGCATCAAAACATAGAGGAAAATAAGTTCCAATCAGGTGACATATGCTGATATATAACTATAAGAGTAAAGCCAACAATTAATCAAGAATGATCCCAATATCAGGAATTAGCGTTATACTATCTACCCATAGTTTGTCATTATGATATAAGTCTTTAAAATATCCTAATTAATTACCTTTCCAGTTAAAAGAAGCCAGAGGAGACCCTCAGGCAATGGTTCGCCGCCGGGCTTCGCTCCTGGTAATAGCTTCTGACATTCAGGTATCGACAATCCCCTAAAGCGAATTCCCTGAAAAAAAAAATACTTCACTTCAACACAAAAAAGTACTGTACTTCCTCATATAACATGAATACACAGCTACTAATGAACTTCTAAAGAACATCAGACCAAACAAGTCAGTCACCATGCATATACCTCTTCTGGGTCAAGTAAAGAGGTTTCCCACAGAAGTCCTGTCATTCCTCTCATACCGCCAAGTACCTTTGCAATTAGGAAAAGGTTATAATGAATTATATAGAATACATGATACTTGCATACACATCTACAAATGTATTAATATAGCGAATCATAAATTAAATCTCATATACCATATCGACAGTTATATTCCCCAGTTGAACCTTTCCATGTTCTGCTTTGAGTTTTTTAATCCGCTCCTGTTGCAAAACACAAACATATGACAAAGAGGAACTTCACAGTCATAAATAATTTCTTAGAACAGTTTAAAAAAAGATAATACCATGAAGCTATAACTGGTTTCATTCCTTATGCTGATTCAGATAGAAAAGAAATTAGAGAACATGTCAAACTAACTGCACATTTGGCTGATCTTGAGAAAGTTACTCGTTACCTTTTGAGCTATTTTTTTAAAATTCTATATAAAAGTAATTTTCCTCCTATTAAGTTATTATCAGTTTAAATATTTTATTAATAACATAAACCTTATATGATGTAAAAGATAACAAAATAACAGAAAAAATAATAATAGAAGTTACATTTAAGAACGGTAATATTGATTTTTGTCAAGTCAAATTTTTAAGCAACTAACTGAAATAAGTACCTACTTTGTATTTCTAAGAATTCAAATTATAAGTCAGTTTTATTTCACTTTACTTTTTATACAAACATGCCCTTTTTTGCTAATTATTAAAGCAAACAATTTTTACTTTATTAAGTCAAAATAGATGTACAAAAGTTAAAGCTGAACTTAATTAAGGATGTACAGACGACAATCATAAGTTCATAACAAAACAGTGTATACAATGAGTTATAATCCTATTCAAAAACAAATGTACCTGCTGTTCTGGAATCAACTTCTCGAGCTGAGAACGGAGATCCTACATAAAATATACACAATATGAGTGATATTATAAAATAAACACTTTTGAGCAGTTAATATCAGCCCAAATAAACAACACGGATAATTCGTCTCAAAAGTTAAAATTTACATTTGCTTATATTACTGATTTTGACTTCTCAACATTAATAACATCTCTGACATAATGAACCACTATCACTCAACTTTATCGCAAATTAGATTCTAAAAGTTTTCTAGTGGACACCAAACTTATTAATCACTACTATGAACACCAAGTATCTCAGTAGATGAGAAGTAACATGGAACAAATCATTGATCCAGGTAACTCTAAATTAGAGTGAACAGTTCTAACCATATAAAGTAAGGTTTCAGGGAATACTATGCACACAATCTGTCAATATTATCACCTTCACATCCCTTGAAATCCATTCTTATTTACTGACCTATTCAATAATTGTCCATTTAAAACACATCACTACCAAAGTCGATTCACGCAATTCATGCACACTCTTTAATATATCATATACATCAACTACAACTAACAAAACGAGTGCCATGATATTTTTGTGAGTGCATACTCTTCAATAAATAGAAATAAGTATTTACTGCTCACCAGGTTGGATTTAAAAACAAACTCAAAGTTAATAAAAATATTATAATATTCTGTTATAAATAATAGATTCAACTATCAATAGGATCATTCAATGATGATTATCTAGCAATATATTGGCGTATTAGAGTTTCATAACTTAAAATTACTTTAGAAAATGAAAACCGCCAATAGAAACTCATATACATAAAAATTCCATCCACTATACTATCATTTACTCATTTAGTCTTCACAGCAATAAATTCTCAATTTCTCAAATCCACACAGATCATATCGCAAACTTACACGAACTATATTGTGTGCCACGAAAACTAGTATATATATTACATATATAAAAAACCAACACAAAAGAGAGAATCATTACGAGATCAGAAGCGGAGGTTTGCACTTGAAACCAACGCACAGTGTTGCTGAGGTTCGATTGCTGAGCCTGTCGAAACAAACAATTCAGCGAGAAAAAATAAATCAAAACATCAATAAAGTATCATACATACACATTCATATACACACATCAAACAACAAATTATATGCAACTTACGGCACGAGACCGCAGCTTATTAAGCAGCGAAACACTCCGAAAGAACACCATTTCGAAACAACTGCATCATCATTAAATACTCTCGTATCAATAACCAACTACAGATCTGATACATACAGTGCTTATACATGAAAAGAAAACCTATAAAATTATACAATTATACACAAACGTAATCGAATTCTCGAGCGAGTCATATAAATATATCAAAAATCAAACAAATCGATCACACACACGCGCACACACATATATAAAATATATATAGATACGCACATACATATAACAGTATGATTAAATTAAATGATTGCAACGAATAATAAACTTTACCGAAATGTAATTGAGTGAGAGTTTTAACCAATATGAAGCGAGACAGAGTGAGAGAGAAGTAGCAGGTGCAATATAGGTATGCGAGATACAGAGAGAGAGATTTACCCTTATTTGACAAATATGAAGCAAGAGAGATGGAGAGAGAAATGGCTTATATAGGTGTGTGAGAGTCTTGTCACACTTTTTGCGAGGAATTTGATTCAATTTTGATTAATAATTAAAGATTATTTTTTGTGATTTCAAAAAATTGAAAAGTACATTTTAAAATAAATTAAATATTTTATATTTTTTTCATTTATATACTATATATAGGCTCCGTTTGGTATTGTTGTTATAGACAACTACAGTAGTTTTTTTGCTGAAAAGCTATCAGAAAGGTGTTTGGTAAATAATAACTGTGTGGAAAAACGTTTTTAGTCTAAAAGCTGCTTTTAGCAAAAGAATGTCCCTCATGTTTTTGGAAAAAGCTGCTTTCAGCTTTTTCTTTTGCAGGAAGTAGCTATCAGTTTCATCATCAAATCTTCCCAAAAACATTATTTTTATATATTATATCTCAAAATATGCATAACTAAAAAAAATTATCAAACAGTTAAATTTTAGTCAATTTAACCACAGAAAAATCAAACATTACAATTAATTTGGGACAGTGGGAGTATGTTTTTACCTCCTTGTTTGGGAATATTAATAACATTTTATTTTATATAATAATAGTATTATAAATAATAAATTCAGTCTAATATTATACTAATAAGTTTTGTAGATAAATTATTTATATTATTTTGGGCCAAAACTATTTAATATTGGTTCATCAGAAGAGTTGTTAAATGTGGTGTTTTTCTTTTGAAATAATTGCTAATTTTAGTTTATACAGAATAATTTTAGTTAAAGGTACTTTATGATTTATTTTTAAGACAAACGCAGCCCTAAATAACGGGGCTTTGACTGTTCTATAATATGACGGGCCATTTAGAATATAAGAAGTCTCTATTGCAATCTGTAGGGCTGCTTCTTGACTTTATGTAAAGGATTAATTTAACTTGCATTAAAAAAATTACTTTAAGAAGTATTTTTAAGTTCAAATTTTGTATCAAATCTGTTTTAAAATCTTCAACATCTGTTTTAAGAATAAAGTCTTCAAAGTATTGAATTATTTTTTTTGGAAAATTGGAAGTGAGAATGGATTTGAGTAACATAAACATTTTTTTCTCCAAGTGAGTAACGTAAATATTGATGAGAATATAATCGATGAGAATTTAATGTCTCGAAAATTTAAGAATTTTTCCGTAAGATCCGACCACCAAAAGTGAGTCGGGACCTAAAATCAGGTGGGTAATCCATGTATATCAGTTGAATATTATCTTTCTTTTTTGAGGTGATTTCATTTTGTGTTTTTGACGTATAAATGATAAACTTAAAATATGCGATTTCATTAAATATATCATTTTGTTTAATTAAAATGTTAATCAAATGTTAAATACAAGAAAAATAATTTGCAAAATAGAAATTCATTTAAATTTTAACAATTAAAATAGTCTCAAACACTTAGGAACAAAATAATTAAAATAATTTACAAAAACTAGTTTAAACCAATAAAAGAAATTTGATAACCGGAATGCTCAAAACAACTTATCAACCAATCAATATAAGCCGCCATTGTCCATAACTTTAAAAAATCAATCAAATAATAGATAAACTGTTATCTACATCCTCGCGATCGATACTCCAGAATGCAATCAACTAGGGGTGAGCAAAAAACCGAATCGAAATCGGTGAAAACCGAACCGAAAAAATCGAAACCGAAACCAAACCGGCAGTTGCGGTTTTTGATTTTTAAAAACCGAGACTTTCGGTTCCGGTTCCGGTTATAGGTCAAAACCAAACCGAAAAAACCCGAACCGAACCGATCATTAAAATAAAACAATTTATTATAATATATATATATATATAATTTAAGTATTAAATTTTCCTAGAACATAGTTTTTCCAATTATATATCATATTACAACATCAACTATACTAATATTGAATGTGAGAATATGACAACCCTTTTACAACATTTTATTCCTCTATTTTCCAATTAAAAAACATATAATCAGGAGTAAACATCATTAGACATGATTATATGCTTTTTAGATTACATACTACGATAAATGATATTCACATTTTATTGATTCAACCTTAAAATTTGATTGTTAAAGTTTCTTACCTTTCTTTTGTAGTGTTATTATGCAGAATGTGATCAAATATTTGATTGTATAAAATTTGAATGTAAAAATATAATGATTTAAATTATATATTTTTTTCATTTTTATTTATCCGGTTTTTTAACCGAAATCGAACCGATAAAAACCGAACCGGTCTTTTTAAAACCGAAACCGAAACCGATGGTTCGGTTGCGGTTGCGGTTTTCAATTTTTAAAACCGAAAATATGCGGTTCCGGTTCCGGTTCCGGTTTCGGTCAAAAACCGAACCGAACCGAACCACGCTCACCCCTACAATCAACCATTATGTTAAACTATCGCTATAATATTTTATATATATATATATATATAATTTTAATATATTCAAAAAAGATAAAAGATAATAATATAATATTATTTATGAGATTTAATTAATGTTCTTTAATTTTAAATGAATAAAAGAGTTTGAGTGGCGATGTTATTGAGACATTTGAATAGATTGTATTGATTACAACTATACTTCACTCTAATTATATTCTAAATAATATTTTTATTATAAATATATAAAATTGAGGTTATAATTTAAATACAATATGATATTAACAAAATATTGAGATAAGATAACCAAAATTTAAGTTAAGAGTTAATCAAATCGATTACAAGAATTTTCATATTCGGTTATAAAATATAGTATAAATAATATAATCCTCCTATAGGTTATAGATTAGCTTATATTATTTCACTTTCAACTTGATTTGTTTATTAATTTATTAGTTTAAACGGTTGTTCTATTTTTGTTTAACGTGTTTTAATATGATAATATAATATAATAATTATTCTTATAGTTGCTAGAATAGAATTCGATTCCTGACTTGTAGTAGTATATCTGTACAATTTTATTATAGTTGACATATTGAAAGCTTTGATGACTATACAAAACATCTTAATCGTCCAATTTTAAGTGAATCATATAAACGATATGTCAATATTAACCATTCAATTTTAATAAAATCTAATTTTATAAAAAATATATATCATACATACAACTCTAACTCCTGATACTCCTCATTTTATACAACTCCCCACGCATAATATTATATTCTTTTTAAATTATATTGATATAATTTTATTTATTATAATACAGGCTCTAACTATATATATATATATTTGTATTAACAACTACTTTTTAGGCTCAATTATAATAATTATTTATTATAATACAGGTCCAAATTATAACATATTTATATTAAATAAAACAAATTTATATAAAAGAAGAGAACATATAATATTAACATAAATTCTTAATATTATAAAATTTTATATTAAATATCAATAAAAATATAAATAAAAAATCATTTTACTTATATATTAGTTATCTCGTGCTTCGCACGGGTTATAAACTTGTATTTAGATAGAATTTCAATCACTCCTTCTTGTATATAAGTGTTATAACTAAAATCTGTCTCCCATAAATTAAGAAACTTCTCATTCTCAACAGTCTCTCACTCTCGAAGAGTCTCACCTAATTGGATGGGCTCAGACCCATGAATACAGGTAGCTCAGACGGAAGATAGGTAGCCTAGGCCCATGGCTGAAGAGCATCGCCTACATAAAAGGCCTCGTCTAGTCATCAAGGTTCGACCCATGAAGATAACTAAAATATTCATGATGAAGATAGGTGACCCAAGCCCACGTTTAAAGTGCCTCACCCACTTTGGAGTAATTAAATGAATTGTTCGGATAAGGCCCAATATCATTAAACCAAGGTCTATCAGCCTCGCTTACTTGCCATCAGACTCGCTTGTTTGAGTTCCAAACAACCATGCAATACCAGAATCATTACTTGAAGCCAATTTGAAGATATAAGCCCGATCCATTTCAATAAATATCAAAGACTTGTTGCTGTTGAAGATCGGTTCAGAAGGCTATGCTTCACCCAGACTAGTTGAGTCCTCGCCCAGTTAGGGGAGTCTAGTAGTCTCGCCTATTAGTGAAACTTCCAGGATGATAGCCCATGAAGCTCATTATGGTCAATGATGGTACAGGTCTAGGCCGCCACGTTCCATAAAAGAAGTTGAGTCTCAACGGTCTGAACTTGGAAGCACTTAAGGCGGTGGACCAATTGTCCTAGGAGGAGAAACTTAATCATGTTAGGTTACTTGCTCCCCAAGGACTATGTTTGGCTTGATCCATATAAATAGGGTACATAGGCACATTGTTTGGTTACGATCTTACTATGGCTCTCAAGAACTCTAATTCTTGTGTGCTAGGTTCTTCAACCAAATAATCTCATCCCCCACAAAACACTACATCTCCATCCACCTACGTCTTTCAACATCATCAACCACCGTCATAATTCTAGCAACGTTCCCCGAAATTTATTTTCACAAATTCATCTGTTAACAATTGGCGCTTGAAGGAGGGGCTTTTGACATCTCTAGAGAAAAGATGTCGTACACAAAAATCGTTCATGATGACCGTGCAGTAGAGGAGGAGATTAAACGATGTTATAAACCCATGACCCAAGGGCGTCAAACAGCCATAACCTTATAGGAAGAACACCACCAATTCTCATGAGTAGTGGTGAGTTCGTCGAACAATCTTGTCGAACGGGAAACTCGTTCTTGGTTTTACTGGACACACAGAGTCCATGGAGAAGAGCACTGAGAGTCTTTAAAGAACAAACGAAGGGCATATGTTAGAAGGTAAAAGGGAACCTGACGTGTTGAAGAAAGAACACCTACAACAGACCAGAGATTCAAAGGATCGCCTCTAAGTAATTTCCAATTTTTAATTTTAAAGAATAAACTTGTTGTCTTTCTTTTCTAGGAATGACATAAACGAGGTAGGACTGGAAGGCATCAATCCAATTCTGGTGAGCCATCGAGGTGAGGTCGCTGAGAGGTCCCCCGAGCCAGCTATGTGAGAGCCTCAGCTAGCCGTTGGAGAGCATCGCCCTTTGATGAAGTGGAGATTATTGAGCATGTACCCTTGAAAGTGGTGACGCCTAGAGATTCGATGGTTGATAGTCAATCTCTTGTAAAAGGAAGATGAGAGCCCTTAAGGGAGCACTTTCAAAGTGGTACGCCATCTGCTAATTTTTATAGAAGGTTCTAACGGGTGTTGCTACTAGAAGGTTTGATAGTCTTTTCATTTCATAACTTTGCATTATACGCATGTCATTCATAACATGCATGATATTTAGCGATGACGATAGAAGACTTTATCTTATTTAATTTTCAATAAAGTTTTGGGGTAGTGCTATAAACTTCCTCTCTATCTAGAATTGTAGCTGTGTAAAATTAATTTTTTGTATAAATATTTATCGAAGAAGATTTATTTCTTTATTTTTACTTCGTGTTGCCATTGTATAAGGAACCCGGGTTTCAATCTAAGAAGATTGCACAGACAATGTCAGTAACTTGGAAGGGCACATGCTACTATACAAAAGAACTTAAGCAGCTCGGACCTATAGGAAGATTTTATAACAAAAATTTATGGAGAAGTTATCGTGCAAGAACCTAGATGAAGATTGTATGACAAAAAACTATGGCGAAGATGTTGTATAAGAACCTAAGGTTCGCTTGAATTTAGGAAGAATTGTATAGTAGTACGTACTGCCAATTAGGAAGGACATATGCCATTGTGCAAGAACCTCAGACAAACTTAGGAAGAATTATATAAAAGTGCACCATGTCTCGAAAAGCATAAACTTTTTTGTTTGAAGACCTGACTAGATCAAAAGGGTGAGGCCCTTTGTTTCATGAGCAAAAGAAGGCCCTCGGGTCTCTCAATATGTTTGTTTGAAGACCTGGCTGAATCACAAGGGTAAGGACCTTTGTTTCATGAGCAAAGAAAGTCCCCCGAGTCCACCATAATGTTTATTTAAAAACTTGGCTGGATCACAAGGGTGGGGTCCTTTGTTTCATGAGAAAATGAAGGCCCCTGGGTCCCCCAGTATGTTTACTTGAAGACCTGGATGACATTGTATGGCTTAGTTTTATGTCCCCATGTAGGAATTTGGAAGATGACCTAGACGAGGTTGTATGGCTTAGTTCCATGACTCCAGGTTGAAATTTAGAAGAATTCCCGACAAGTTTGCATGGCTTAGTCCCATGTCCCCAGGTAGGTAATTGGAAGGCCTGGACGATGTGGCATGGCTTAGTTACATGTTCCCATGTAGAAATTTGGAAGACCTAGACGAGGTTGTATGATTTAGTCCCATGTTCCCAGGAAAGCACTAAGAAGCTGAAGAACTAGGTGAGGTCGTGCTCACAGGATTGTATATAAAGATTCTAGCGATCAAGTAAGTGATATACATTCATCAAGATGAAGACAATTAAGGGAAAAGAAGATATCATCTGAAGAGGCTAGCCTAATCATTCAAAAAGTTGGAGAAACCAATCATCTCACTCTCTATAGTGTTCGCCCCATTCAACAAGTTCATATACGAGAAGACTGATAGATCAGATGGAAGAATTAGGCCGCCTAGGCTCACAAATGTGTTATCCTCACCCATTTAAGGAATCCTCGCCTACCCGACAAGGTGGGTAAGACCAGAAAAGCTGTTAGCATCAAGAAAAGATTGTCTCTCACTCTCAAGATCCTCATCGATTTAGGAGTCCTCGTTCACTCAGAAATGATAGTCCACTTATGAGTACTCGTTTATTTTCTAGTTTTCATACATTGGGGGTGATTTTCCACTTGGTAGTCATCGCCCTCTCGAATAGTGATCGTCCACTCAACAAGGTGGTGCTTAGATGGATAGTCAATGTTGATGGAGAAGACATTTGGTTCAAGCCTATATGTGAACAGCCTCGCCTAGTTCGAGAACTCAGAACAGAAGTTAAATCAAAATAGCAGAAGGAACAGAGACACCTGAAGTTAACAACCTCATCTAGATTGTGGCTT
The DNA here is from genome assembly GCA_028671895.1 of Oenanthe sinensis. NCBI lineage: Eukaryota > Viridiplantae > Streptophyta > Magnoliopsida > Apiales > Apiaceae > Oenanthe > Oenanthe sinensis. The sequence continues at coordinate 11,880,523 of CM053814.1, forward strand.
GTAACAATAGCTGGTCCATTATCGTTGATGCTTGTGTTTTGCATATCTCGTTCCAGAGTAATGGCAGTTGTATCAGGGTCCTTACCAATATATTTAAATAAATATTTGATAGATAATGAATGATTACACCATTCAATATTAATGTGATCCTGATATTTGACAAGAAGGCCACGATGATATGGCACAACAAACCTGCAATATGAAAGTCGGAAGTAAATTACGTAGAATTCTGAAGTACATATTAAGTTTGAAAGAATGTCATCAGATTTGAATAGGAAGAAATAAACTATGTGGACATGATTTCATTTTGAATTATATTATTTTCAGCAAGGCTGTGTAATGAGCAGACTTATAATTTAGTACATGTTGTCCCGATGTATTTTGTTACATTCCACGGTCCTTTTGGTATCCATGCATCTATACAAAGCATATACATCCTCACCTATAATTGTGGTATCAATAAAGGCCTTAGGGTAATGTTTTATGCACTTACCGTTAAACATACATGGGCATTTAGGATTTGCTACTCCACATGGACCATGCATCATGAATTGGGAAACTGCCTTATAACCTATTGGATCAGTGTCACGACCATCACATATCAAACCATCGATTTGTTTTGGTGTAATGAGTTTGTCCTCGTCAACCAACCATAAGACAATGTGTGCATACAGAAGCCCGCGTTTTTGAAATACAACTATGTAAACCACTGCGATCAATTTGGGGGGAAATGTGTGACCAACAATTATAACACGTAGTACTCTAAATTAAAGACATAATCACATATGAACTTATTGCTTTTTTTTTACCTCAATTCTAAAGATAATATTTTGAACTCTTGTCTAAACCCGACAATCAATTTATATAAGGCATAGCGAGAGTGGCCCTAGTTTGTAGTTATAGTAAGGATCCTTGTTTGAAGAGAGTCGGCGTACAGAACATAATGCAGGGCCATAAATTATGATAAAAGTTATTCATGTAATAAACCAATTATGTGGTTTTTGGTAACTGTTTAATTTTTTTGGATTAATTTATAAATTTAGTAATTTATTAACGGCAATGTAAATGTTTAGGGACAACATAAAATATGTTGACATAAAAATTGATTATATAAAATTATTTCAGTGGGCAGTAAAGTTATCGACAACATTTTAATAAACATGTAGTAATTTTCTATAGTCTATAAGTTATACATAAATTGTTTAAATTTATATTTTAAATGCAATTAATATCATCGAGTGTTCGAGGACAAGTTTTATTAAAAATTCGAATTAGGGTGTAACAAGAGTGAGAGTACTAATAATAATAATAGTCGTAACAGATTATCTGAATGATAAAGGCATCCATCTCCCTACAGTTTTATTTAAGTTTTCAAAGTCTAAATTTGGTAAAAAATATATGCATATTTTTAACAAAAAATCAAAATAATTGTAGCTATAGTTATAGTAGTGTCGTGTAGTACATGTAATCTTAGGCGATGCAGGATTACCTGCAAGAACACGATCCAATAAACTCCTTTTGGTGAAATCCGAAATCATCGCACAAAGCTTCATTTTAAATACTCGAGCAATAGTATCAAAACGCACAGAGGGTCCATAAGAGCCTGAAGCTTGAACTGAGATCCGGATCTCTTCCCATTTTGGATTGCAAGTGAAGGTGATAAATAAGTCCGGATGACCATACTCTTTGCACACATCCAATACACATCCAATGAATCCTGAAGATTTGGTTGCATGTACATATAGCCACTAGTAAAACTTGATGGTAGAATGATACGCTTCCCTATATCAGCGGACACCACATCACCACGCGTTAGGTTGTCAGCAACGTTATTATACAAGTCTGACATAATGATGGATTGATGTTTACGCATCTAGCACAGCCTACCGCGCTCAATTGAGCACCAAGTGTCAACCAGAAATTGCAAGAAAACTCTAATACCCCTCAATAATGTGTGACCCTCAAAATGACAATACTG